>CM070508.1:57511117-58111117 GCA_036346375.1 Guadua angustifolia
CTTCGCCCCGCGCGCGCCCGTGACCACGCCTAGCCAGGAACGTGATCGCCTTAGCCGTTGCGAACCGCCACGTGGATTGTACTTTATGCGGTGGAGAGGTACCCTAAGCGTATAAATGCGGTGACACAGAATATCTAATATCGCTAGTTACCAAAAATTATTAACTACAATGACAAAATTATATTACACATGTAATATCATTTGCCGAGAATATCTAATATCACTAATTAACAAGAATATTAACTACAATGACAAAATTTTATTACACATCTAATATACGCTAACCTAGAACATGTAATATAGCTAATTCACAAAAATATTAAGTACAACTAATTAATTATATTACACATCTAGTATTATTAATATTGAATATCTAAATAGCTAATATTCTCGCTAACATTGAATATCTAAATCTAAATACGCTAATATTAGCGCTAACATTGAATATCTAAATGTAAATCCGCTAACATTGAATAGCTAATTCACAAAAATATTAACTACACAACTAATTATTTATAATAGCCACTATCAAATTAAAAAATTACGCATCGACGATTTTACCTTCTTTTTCTTCTTCTTCCTCTTCTTTCTTCTTCTTCCTCCTTCTTCTCCCTCCCCCTCTCTCTCTCTCTCTCTTCACCTCTCCCTCCCGAGCTCTCTCTCTCTGCTCTCTCCCTCCCGAGCGCTCTCCCTCTCTCTCTCTCTACCGCGCTCTCTCTCTCCCTTTCCGTCTCTCTCTCCCTCTCTCCCTCTCCCTCTCGTTTTCTCGCTTGCCTGCCTCTTCGCTCTCTCTCTATCTCGAGCGACGTCGTCGATTGTCCTGTGAGCGAGCACTAGTCGATAGTTATCGTCACACGGTTAGTCGCCGAACGGTGTGGCGACTACATAGTAGTCGCCGAACCGTGTGGCGATAACTTTAACTTTGACGACAATGCGGTCATTACTGACGATAAATCGGGATTGGCTATTATGCCAAACCGTTTGGCGACTACCCTATTATCGCCAAATGGTATGGCGACTACCCTATTATCGCCGAACGGTTTGGCGACCGGGAAATATTTCTGCAATTTTTTTAATGCGTGTATTAATGTCGTAATTTCAAATTAAAATAATATTATTTAAAAAAAATTCATTCAAGGGTACCCTGTTTCTGTTCCTCTACACATTTTTCTTGGCATCTTATTTGCCGCTTTGTCAACAACTGCTACCAGGCACTGGTCACTTATAAGCGGACGCTTATTATTAGCTTGGGTGTACCAGGGCGCCCAATTGATCCCAAGGTAGAAAAGACGGCCATCCATTCCGATCGACCCCGTATACCATGGAATAGCAAAGTATGCATATTTTGTATACCAATGAAGGATGAAAGCAGTAGACATCACATATTAATAATCTTATTTAAGAAGAGAACTCTAATACATTTTCACGTATGAAACAAGTTCTAACGGGGAATAAGAAAATGAATAGTTAGCCGTGCAATTACTTGGGTAACTTAGCTGATGATTTATACTATTATAAAAAGTACGAGTTTGAATTTATGCATTAAGCAGTGTGGCTGATCCAGAAGATCTTGACCTCCATCTAACTCAATCGGATGGCTGAAATTCGTAGTTGTTCCCCCCTAAAAAAGGGTTTTCAAATTAAACAGCCAATTAAACTCTGCTTAATCAACCTAAAATTATGTCTTCTATTTAGTTATAATTACTCCCCGTTTAATCGCTTAATTAGTGCCTATGCTAAAAAAAAAGAAGTCACCTCTAGACCATTCCACTCACTCACCCTTCCAATCCATTCAATTATTTTTTGCTTGCAGAATTGTGCTCCTCACCGCAAACCTGGACTCTCCTATCAAAATCACCATGAGCTGCCCTCCATCCATCCTTCCAGCGCAGGCTGCAAGCTTCCACACGCCAATAAGACTATCTTCAGCAATTTCCCTTTCCTTTCCTCATTAGCTTCTCTATATTCATTCCCTTCATTTCTATCATCTCCAGCAGCATCCCCTCGAAGAGTTTTGTATATGGATTAGAGAGAGAATCTCTTTCTGCAGAGATTCTCGAGAGAATCCATTCGGCGGGAAGCGCCAGCATACTCACGCTTAGGGTACCCTCCACCGCATAAAGTCACGGTCCCACGTGGCGCCGGCGAAAGCACTGCCACAGACGGGCGCCTACCCACGTGGCGTTCAGCAATCGGGCGGCGACCACGGCCGCACGGCCGGCGCCAGTCGCGTGGCGCCGCGAAAGTGGGCGAAAGCACGTCCTCGCCAGACGGGCGCCCAACCGCGCGGCGTTCGGCAATCGGGCGGGCGACCACGCCCGCTTCGCGGCGTCAGTCCACGTGGTGCGGCGGCGAAAGGGCGAGCACGCCACCGCCACGACGGGCGCTACCCACGCGGGCGGTTCAGCAATCGGGCGGCGACCACGGCTCGCCCGCAGCGCGCTGTCCACGTGGCGCCCGGCGACTGTGGGCGAAGACGCCAAATAAGCCGGCGCCTACCCACGTGGGGCGCGGCAATCGGCGCGGCGACACCACAGCCCGCCGCCGCAGCGCCGATCCACGTGGCGCCCAGCGAAAGGTGGCGACAAGCACGCCGCTCGACGGGCGCCTACCCACGTGGCGGCTCAGCAACCGGGCGGCGACCCGCACGCCCGCCGCCAGCGTCGGTCCGTGGCGCATACCGGCGCGTGGCGACACGCCACACTCGCTTCGGCTTTTCCACCCACGTGGCGGCTCGGCAACGGGCGGCGACCACGGCGCTGCCCAAAGGCCGCACACCACGTGGCGCCGGGCAAGCGAGCACGCCTCGCCACTGACGGGCGCCCTACCCACGTGGCGGTTCGGCACTCGAGCGGCGACCACCCGCCACGGCCAGCGTCCGGTTCACGTGGCGCGTGGCGAAAGGGCGGCTGCGCCGCCAAGACTGGCGCCCTACCACGCGTGGTTCGCAACCGGGCGGCGACCACGCTCACGGCCAGCATCGGCCCACGTGCGCCTGCCGGCGAGTGGTAGCACGCCTGGCTGCCCGCCTACCGATCACGTGGCGGCTCGGCACCGGGCGAGCAACCACGCCCGCCGGCCGAGCGTCGGTCCACGTAGCGCCCGGGCGAGTGTGGGCGAAAGACGCCCTGCACGCGGCGCCAGCCCACGTGGCGTGGCGCAGCGCTAGGGCGAGACCCGCTTTCGCCTGGCCGCAAGGCAAAAAGGTGGAGCGCGGTAGCCGCCTGAAGGCTCCTTCCGCTACCGTACCGTGTTAGAACGGCAGGCCTGCCGTGGTAGGCTTATCGATTGCAAGGGTTTACGCAACAAGCCCATTCCTCCGACGCCTCTCACCTACTGGCTATAAAGGGGTCCCATCCGGCCGACGGCCGGGCAAAGGCACGCCAGAGGCATTTAATGAAGGCCGAGGAACGGGACAAAGATGGAAGGAGCATTAAATGTATTTAGATCGGCATGATGAGACCTCCTTCTACCTACCCCGTTAACCTGGCCTATATAAGGGCACTCGGGTGCATGGGGAAGGGGATCGGATCGGGAACCAGAGGGAGCTAGCAGAAGAACTTGTAACCCCAGAACTCAGTACTAGCTCGATAGACTTCATCACGAGAATTAGCAGATCGTAAGGCTATTACCCTTTTCAAGGGGGCCTCGAACACAGGTAAAATCTTTGTGTTCTTCCTAGTTCATAGAGCACCGAATCGCCGCCGTAGAGAGTTTCTAGGGTTTTCACTCTCTCGATTAGCTGCGCGAAGACGCCCTCTATCGAACAAAACCCGTGCGTAGACTCCGGGTTCATCGGTGGAATCTACCACAGTGGCCGCTGTAGGGAGTCTAGTGGTTGGTTTCCGCCATAACTTCTCGGTGAGTTTCGACGTTCTTGCCCGGAGCAAGCCAGCGCATGCACCGAGATGGCGGGTTCGCCGTCGTCGAACTCGGGGGTGAGTGGCGCTCAAGAAGCCTTCCGGCTGTCGCCCGGTCGGAGGATCCTCTTGATCCGCCGTCAGTATGGGGTCTTGCTCCTTTGGGCAGGCCGGGGAGCACGCCAGGCGGCGTCGCGCTCGCCATGGAGGCAGCCACCCCGCTTCGAGAACCTGCATGATGTCGAGTGTCCGCTTTGACCACCCTCGGTGGAACTTGCGAGACTCTCTCGGCCACTCGTGGTTTCGAGCATCGCCCGATCCCGTGGATGCGGCTCGGCTTGAGTAGGGTTTCGCGATCAGTAGTACCGCTGGTACATTAGTGCTGGGGTGCATCTGCGACGCACCAGACATCTAGCCCGCCCCAAGGTAGTCACCGCCAGCGGCCGAGTCGGCGGAGGGAGACGCCATGCCGGGTCCCGGCTCGCAGGGGACCGTGGGGACCTCCCAAGACTTTGGACGAAAGCCACCTGCTTGGCGAGCGATGACCTTTGCGGTACTGGCCAGCGCCGCCCAGAGGCGCCGCCGTGGGAAGCAGAGATAGTCTCCGGCCGGTGAGAGTCTCTCCAAGGCTCTCATTCCCGACCAAGGAGGAGGTTCATCCTCTACTCAATAAGAGCTAGGCCCGCCTCCGGGTGCGATCCTCGGACCGGGCTCCCGAGAGCAGCTAGGTTCCTCAGATGTATGGCGTCGGTGCCGGGCTTTCTTGACGGTCAAGGCTGCGCTTGCGTGGTGTAGCTGCGTGTTTCACCCTAAGATCCCCGGAGAAGTATGATGGCACCACCAACCCTAAGAGTTCTTGCAGATATACACTATGGGGTGCGGCGGCGTTGGATCCTTAAAAGGTCATGGCCAATTATCTTCCGACGGCCTTAGACGGCTCTGCCTCGTTCTTGTCGTTGAACCTCCCGAGGGTCGGTGCACTCGTGTGAGGTTGTGCGACCTCTTTGCCGCCAACTTTCAAGGTTCTTTCTTGAGACGAGCGTGGAAGGGACGACCCCCTATACCGAACGAGAGAAGGGAGTCGCTATGCGACTTCATCCCGGCGGTTTTGATCTTTGCAACACGATCCCCACATTTCAGCGGCCGGTCATTATCGCTTCCGGAGGGGTACCACCATCCGAAAATGAAGGAGAAGATGGCTACCCGCACCGCCGCCACCACCTCCGAAGCTTTTCTCTCGCGCACACAAGTGTGCGGGCATGCGAGCGCGGGCTACCTGCCCGCTGGTGGCCGAGGCAAGGATAAGCCGGGACCTCGAAGGGTTCCGCCACTGGCGGAAAGAAGCAGCGAAGCGCGAAGCGGGAGAGACCGGGTAAGTCTTTGCCGCCATGAAGCGTGATGATGAAGACTAGGCCACGAAAGCGCAATCGCCGAGATAAGCGCGGACGATCGCGCGTGATCGTAGCGATGACATCGCCGCGACGGTGAGGACCGCCGTGATCGGCGCGATGATCAGCCGTGATGCGTGGGAACGCACCGTCGCAGCGCGTAGGAGGGCGAACTCTATTGCCCCATCCACGGACCAACACACATGACCCGGACGGCAGCCGGGTCGTCAGAATAGGATGGTGGAGCAGGTTGCTCAAGCGCGCCATACGATGGCGATCAAGATGAAGACCGCCTACCGCATCTCCGCCAGCGGATCACACCGGCATACATCCATGGTGGTTCATCCACCATTCCTCCAACGCCCGCTTATAAGTGGCTGAAAAGGAGGTGTGCCACGCGTGAGCTTCGGAGACGGCCTGACATCAAGTGGTCGGAGCAAACGATCACCTTCGATCGGGACGACCACCTCGAGAGCACCCCGACCTAGGGCATCTCCGTTGTGGTGTCACCCACGATCCGGAATGTACTACTAGGGCGGGTCTTCAGTGATCTGGAGGCAGCTCTATCAACCTCCACATCCGCCTAGCCTTCATGGTGCTCCAGATCCTTGCTGCGGGATTCAAGGTCTGCCTCTGCTGCTTCTTGAAGTAGCCTCAAGGCTGGCTTGTTCCTCATGGGCCTAGTGTGCCTCCCGTCACTTTCGGGAGAAGGACACTAACAGACTTAGAGATGGTGGATTTCGAGGTCACCGATTTCGACCTCCCATATAACGCCCTACTTGGCGTGGCATTGGTCAAGTTCATGGCGGCTACCCACTATGCTTACATGGTGGTGAAGATCTGGGGCCCAGCCGGTCCCATTGTGATCTCTCGGGATAGGTCGAGGCCTTGCGCCGCCACAAGCAAAGCTTGAGATCCGGTCGGTGCCACTTGTGTTTCGGCCAGGCCGACGCCACTTCCTGGAGCCCTCAAGGCCGGACCAGGCCTCACCCGGCCTACGGTGAGGTTAAGGTGCGTCGCCTGAGTGGGGGCGAACCCGAAGATCGTCAACATTGGCGCCAACCTCGGTAGCCAATAGAAGACGCGCCATCACCTTCCTCCGCCAAACGCCGACGTGTTCCGCCGGCAACCGTCCGACATGACTGGGGTCCCCAGTGAGGTGATCGAGCACCGATCGGGTCACGCCTCGATGCGCTACCGATCCGCAGAAGGTTCGGAGGCGGTAGGCCGAGTGGCAAGATGCCATTCGGGAGGAGGTAGAGAAGTTGTTAAGCAGCGATAATCGGAAGTCTTCATCCTCGAAAGTGGCTTGCCAACCCTTCGTCAAGAAGTCCAACGGAAGTGGGCGATGTGTGTCGATTTCACCGACCTCAACAAGGCTCGCCTGAAGGATCTCTTATCCGCCACGTCGACCTCATTGTGGACTCCACTACCGTGTGAGCAGTCAGGCTTTTGGATGCGCACTCGTACCACCAAATTAGCATGGCACTCGGGGATGAAGAAAAGACTGCTTTTGTAACCCCAACCGGTGTATATTGTTATGTAAGGATGGCTTTTGGTTTAAAGAATGCCGGTTCTACTTATCGTGCCAGGCATGACATTACTTTCGCCTCGATAGGGCGCAACCTTGAGGTCTACGTTGATGACTTAGTGGTGAAGATCAAAAAGAGTGAAGAATTGATCCAAGACCTGGAGGAGACCTTTGCTAACCTCCGGAAGAATTGCCTGAAGCTCAATCCAGAGAAGTGTGTGTTGGCGTGTTCCTCCCAGCAAGTTCGGGTTTCGGTGTCCACCAAGCATCGAGGCCAATCCTCGACAAGATAGCGCCATCGAGCACATGAAACCACCGCGACTCAAGCAAGTTCGGTTCTGGCTGGTCGCCAGCCTCCCCTGGGCGATTCATTGCTCGCTAGGAGAACGGAGCTTGCCTCTGCTCAAGCCGCTCAAGAAGACTAACCATTTTGAATGGACAAAGGAAGCGCATGCTTGAAGATTTGAAGCGTACTCTCTCCCTCGGCCGGTGGTGTCTGCGTCGGTGAGCCGCTGTTCTCAGATATCGCCACTCGAGGTGGTGAGCGCGGTATTGGTTGCGGAGAGGGAAGGCGTCCAGAAGCCAGTTTACTACATCAGCAAGGTATTGCATGAAGCAGAAACCCGATATCCTCAAGCCCAGAAGATGCTGTATGCGGTCCTAGTTGCGTCCAGGAAGCTGCGGCATTATTTTCAAGGGCGAGAAATCACCGTCGTCACGGCCTACCCCCTGCGGGAAATTCTCCACAATCGTGAAGCCGAAGGCCGCATCGCCAAATGGTCGGTGGAACTGGGGGAATTCAACATTAAATTTGTGCCCCGCACCGCCATCAAGAGTCAAAAGTTGGCGAGTTTCGCCGCCAGTGGACTCCGCCACTCCCCGGTGAAGAGCACCCGTGCCTTCCCCCTGGACGTTATTCTTCGATGGATCCTTGCCAGGCGGAAGGCGTGGGGGGTCAAGTTGTCTCCGTCCCGGACCGGTGACATCCTCAAGATGTCGCCCTCTAATTCAAGGCCACTAACAATATTGGCTGAGTATGAAGGCTTGTCGGCAGGTCATGCGCATCGCTTCGCAAGATCGGCATCCGCCTCCTGTCAAGGGGAGACTCGCTGGTCATCAATCGTTGCGGAAGGAGTTCAATGTTCCGACCCACCATGGCGCGCATTAAGCGGAGGTCCAAGAATGGAACGCCATTTTGAAGGGCCGAGGTATATCCATATCCTCGGCGTGACAACCACCCTCGCGACGAAAGTTGTCTCACTGCGCCTCGGGCTCTCTGCTCCGGCGGGGTCTTGAAGAAAGACTATCGCGACCGTCCATCGCGGCCCACGATTCAGGTAGGGATGATGGTGTCATTGCCGCAGCCCGGTCCCAGTGGGGACGACGGCAAAGTCGCCGCGGCCCGACTCGGTGGGAAGGCGGCATCACTGTCCGCGCCTCCAATTCGTGGAGGGAAGGCAGCGGTTCGCCACCCCCGTGTCCCGGAGGAAGACGGTGGTCCGCCGAGGCAAAGACCGGGAAAAGCTCGGCCCAGCGGAGTACCCGGGCGAGCACCGAGTGTTCGCCACCCTTGGCCGGGAAGATCGGTGGATGGATCCTATCCTAACCTTCCTGCATGACCAAGTGATCCCCGAGATGATACCACCGAGAAGATTGCACGTAAGGCCAAGTGCTATACTGCGGTAGCGGGGGACCTATATCGCCAGAGTAGAAACGGAGTTCTCATGAAGTGCATCACTTGGGAAGAGGAGCACCGCTTCTCTCGATATCCATGGAGGCGCAAAGGGAGCCACATGTCCCCGAACTCTAGTCGGCGAAGGCGTTCGCCAAGGATTTTATTGGCCTACCGCCTCCAGATGCTTGCGGTTTGGTGAGGCGCTTGGCTTGTCGATTCTTCGCCAGTAAACCCACCGACCAGCCCTGCTCGTAAACCATCCCGCTCTCACGCCGCTATGTCTGGGGTGGATATCTCGGTCCGTTCGCTGGTTACAGGGGCTTCACCCACCTCTTCGCCGCCATCGACAAATTCACCAAGTGGGTTGAAGCGAGGCGCAAGGCGATGCCATCACCGCCGCCCGTTAAGTTCATACGCTGGATCTTCACCCGCTTTTGAGTCGCTAATCGCGATCATCACCGACAATGGCACTCGGCTCACCAAATACGCTTCTCGAATTTGCAGCGAAGAAATGGGCACCAAGGTATGTTTCGCCTCGGTGGCCCATCCTATGAGCAATGGTCAAGCGAGCGCGTACAACGCTACCGGCATCAAGGGCCTCAAGACAAGGGCGTTGATCGACTCCACGAAGCGCAAGATGGATGGAAGAACCCCTAGTCAGGCTTTGTGGTCGCCGCACCACACCCAGTTCTAGCGACCGGTGAGACGCCCTTCTTCTTGGTGTATGGCGCCAAGTCGCTTCTCCTCCGAAGTCGTTGCTCGCTCTCTCCGGCTGCTCGTGATTCAATGAAGAAGACCTCCACGAGAGGAAGTTAACCTCGAGGAGGTGCGGATCAGTCGCTTTGCACGCCGCCGCTATCAACAAAGCTCAGCGTACCACGCCACCCGGTCTCTGAGAACACACGGCAAGGTGACCCGGTCTTGCGCAGACCAGACGCATGTCGGGTTGCATAAGTTGCTCCCTGGGAGGGCCCTTCAAGGTGGTCTCAAGATTCGCCCGGGTCGGTCCACCGAGGACGGCAAGAAGATGGGCGAACTCCAACAACATTGAGCTGTTGCAGAAGTTCTATCCTTAAGGAAGTTGTGAGTACCCAACAACTTGTTCCAACAAACCTCGAGGCACGCCCTCTCCTACCGATCGATCGGCCATCGGCGATCAATAAGGCTGTTGCCTAGAAAGCTTTTGCTTTACCATTATTGTCCCTTTTTTATGCTTTGAATGGCAATCATGCGCATGTATGTCGCTGGTTCCGCGCGTTTGCTAAATCCTTCGTGAATCCATGGCGACCCCGACGTCGCGGTACGCTTAGCACGGCGATTGGAAGCGGGCCGGTGCGGTGCTCAAACGCTGCTCGCAGACACCCCGGGTTGGTTTCTCAAGCACCGCTGGTCGTCATCATGAAAGCACCGTTTACCGATGCCACCCCCCAAAAACTCACGCTTGGACACACAAGTCAGGTCGCCGCTCGACACAAGGGTCACGAGGACTTAGAATCCAAACAAGGCGAGCCAGGACACCTCATGCTGGGACTTAGAATGTTTCGGGCCTACCTCGCGTATGCCCTTCCAAATGTTTACTCACCCTTCTGGTAGCTATCTATACACGCAGGATGCGTAAGAGTATTGGCTTATTTTTGCCAAAGGCCCCAGCACCTTCGCTGGTCGCCCAGTGGCTTGGGGGCTGCTCGCCCAGCGCTCCAAGGTGCTCGCCTGGCGCCTGTCCGCTAGTCACCAAGGCTCGAAGGTTTGGTCGCCTAGTGGCTAGAAGTCGCCGCCCTGCCGCCTGCTACGCTGGCGCCCGAGTCGCCGGTCGCCTGGCCGGTCAAGGTTGTCGCCTGCAGGGTCAGCCTACCACGCTCCAGGTGCTCTCTGGCGCCAGATTGTTGGTCGCCGGCTGCCGAAGGTTGGTCGCCCGTTGGCTTGAAATTTGCCGCCTGCGTGCGCCACGCCGCTTGCCCATCGCCATCGCCGCCGCCCACCAGCATATGAAACAAGATAAGCGCATTATATATCGCGTTTTTGGCTTTCCTTATGATCATACTCTAAGGTGGGTCAAGTTGTGCGTGATTGTCGCAAGCGTCAAAAACCGACGGCCCCTTATGATAAAAGGAAATGTACTAGTGTTAGCGTCCCCATGAGGCCACGCCAACGCGAGCGCCAGCTTTACACTCGCAGACTCAATCACGGCTCAGACGCCTCAAGTTGGCTCTCGGCACCACCTTCGTCGTCATCGTGAGTATCATGGCCTAAGAACACTCCCGAAAACTTGTTGTCTCGCCACGGTAAGCTGCAGCACATTTCCAGGAGGTCATCAGGGCTTAAGTTCCGAAGGGGTTTTTGAACCAGCGACAACCTCACGCAGAAACCAGACGCTAAGGCTGTGCTATGTCTTACATTTTTTGTCAGACTTAAGGCCATTTTCACCTACATTTTATGTGGCCCGCATAATCTATGCATATGATCACAGCGAACACATAAAATTATTGGCGGGACTTAGGAGCGCTGCCCTAACTTAGACGTTTTCAAGGTGTCCTGACTAAGTCGAATATTGGCCATCTAACAAACGAATCCAGAGAATTCAATCACACAAAAATAAGCAAACATACGGATAGCGTTATGCATCAAACATTCATGCGTTCATCCAAAAGTTGTCCAAGTTTTTCTGGACGCAGGTTCATCAACAGAAGCAAACAAAACAAAGAGAAACAAAAGAAAGCTGCCCGCCTTCACTCCTCATCCTCGCCGAAGTCGAGCTCATCATCGTCGCCGCCTTCTACGGCCAGAGGGGTCGAGACGTCCATGACCTACCGCTTCCACTTGCAGATTCCACCCACGCAGTATGCATGCAGCGCACCTGTCTGCTCCGCACATGTCGTGATCTCCTGACGCCCCGTCACCACCGCCATGGGATCGAGGCGCTGCCGCTGCCGGTAGTGCAAGCGGCGCGTAGGTCGCGGTCATGATCGCGACTCGTCCTCTGGGAGAGCGGCGGCCAAGGCGGCGGGAGTCCTCGGAGCGCCTCCGCGGCTTGGTTGGTCGCGTGGGCGAACTGAAGCGTAGAATCCTTCAGGGGCGCGTTTAGCACCACCCCCAAAGGTTCTAGGCACCTTTTGCGCGCTGAACGCCCTTCTTCAAAGATGACGACGAGGTTGCGCCGAGGCGGAAGGCCTCGAGCTCTGGAGGTCTTGGCCGCCTCTAGCCTCTCTGCCACGCAGCCCGCTAGCTCGCTCATTGTTGCATGGCGGTTGTGTTAGCCCTCTCTTGCGCCAACTCATGGCCGCCTCTCCCATTCCCTCTCCGGCCGCCACCGAGGCAAGTCAAGGTCTGGGCGCCATGCCCGAGGTCACCGCGAGAACGGTGCCCAAGGCGCGCAAGTCGTCCCGATCTCGGTGAAGAGTTGGGCGGCCTTGGCGTGGGGCAGCGGTGGCTGAGCCTCCGGGCGGTGCCGAGATGTCTTGGCCCTGCCGCGGTGGCGGCGGAGGCGCCTGGCACGGAGCTTTCGCTGTCTCGGTGGGCGCCGGGGGCGTCTGCGCCCTTGGCGCGTCCTGAGGGGCCGCCCTTGATGGCGCCGTCAAGCTCAAAGTTATTATTGGGAGCGCCGAGCCACCTGTTGGGTGGTGGCTGAGCCTCTGTGGCGAGGTTGTTGGCCGTGATTGTCGAAACCGGCGCCGGAGGAGGAGGAAGAGTCGGTGAAGGCTCTAGAGCCGGCGCTGCGGAAGGCGGCGGCGTCGGGGGTGAAGTTGCCGCGGGGGCGTCCTGTGCCCCCGTCCCTTGAAGGTACCGGCGCGGTAGCAGCAATGGTGCTTTTATCGCTGGCACGGACCCTCTTGGGGTCCAAGCCCGTGGCGTTTGGGGCAATTGATCGCTTGCCCGTGGACCGATCGCCAGCGGCGGGTGTATCCCTAATCACCCGGCCGGGCATGGGTGAGGCCTAACGCGGCCTGTGGAGTCCATCGGCGGGGAGCACACGACGACCCGCACGCGCTCGCGTTGTCCAAGTCGGCGGCGGCGGGCCTCCGCTGAAAAATCATGACTGGCTGGGATCGGCTGCATCAACACGGCGAGCCACCTGCCCAAGACTGGCTCCTTGAAATTTCCCGCGCCTGGCGAAAGTTGAAGAATGGCGGTAGGTTGGTAGGAAGCCACAGAAAAAACATGTGCATGAAAGAAGCTAGAAGAAAACAAAGGCTTACGTCCAAGCCACGCGGCGCGTTAGGTCGTTGTCGCCATGTATCGCCATGAAGCGGGCGACGACGAAGAGGGTCGATCCTCCGAGCGTGTAGTCCCGGCCACCCGACCCCGGTCGATCCGGTGTCCCGCACAGGACGCGGCCGCCATTGCTTGAAGCTCGCGCTTCTCGACCGGGCGAAGTTCCGGTTTCGAAGGCAAGCCCCTCCGTGGTAATTTAAAGCGTCGATCCACTGTCATCGTTGATGTCTGCCCCGATCGCCGCGCCATGCCCTCGGCTTGGACTCCGGGTGGAAGGCGATGTAGTGGGAGGCCATCCCGCCCCGGCGAGAAGTAGCAACTCCCGCTACTCGCTGCGTCAAGTTGGCGCGCAAGATGAAGAAGTAGCAGAAAAGAGGAAGATTCAAGCATCACCCCATGAACATTTCTCACGAGGTGTGCGAAGATGGCGAGGAAGACAATGGAGTTGGGGGTGAGGTGAAGATGGTGGATTTCATAGAAGTGGAGGACGGTGAGAAAAAAGTCGAAAAAAGGTGGAAGAAGGCCCGCCATCATCGCCCAGGTGTGAATGACGATCTCATTAGAGAGGCACCGGGGCGTGGCGGTCCCTGCTTGGAAGCGGAAAGTGCCCTCCGGCGCGAGGATTCCCATCCTTCATACGGTGGCGGAGTCAGCAGTGGAAGCGGGGAAGGGATTCACCATGGTGTTGAAGAAGGCAAAGAGCTTCAAGAAAGGAAGGCGAAGAAACAAGAGGCAAAGTGCGCATGAAGGTATATGTAAACCGCCGACATGTGATGCATCTATATATATGCCCCCACGTCGACGGTTCGTGAAGGGACAAAATCATGCGCCGTTTCGGGTCCCAAGAAAAAACTGCAGGATACGGCGGGGAACTAAAGCGGTCAGATCCTCATGAGTGATGGCTCCTTGAGAGCGCACTAAGCATTAAAGTGCATTAAATGAAGGTTCTAAAAGGAGCTCTAGGCTCAAGGCTCTAAGGCGGGCCTTGGCTCTTGTCGGCATTTACGCTAGCGCATTCTCTCGCCGCATAAAGTGCGGGTCACGTGGCGCCGGCGGCAGCAAAGGGCGAAAGCACGCCGCTAGACGGGCGCCAGCCCACGTGGGCGTTCGGCAACGGGCGGGTGACGACGTGCCCGCTGCCGCGCGCCGGCCCACGTGGCGCCGGCGAAAGTGGCGAAACGCATCGTCGCATGGCGCCGTAATCACGGGCGGTTCGGCACGGCGACACGGCGCTCGGCCGCGCGTTAGTCCACGGGCGCTGGCGTAAGCGAGTGGGCTAGCACGCCCTACCGCACGGCGCTTAGTCCACGTGGCGGCTCGGCAATCGGCGACCACGGCTCGCCGGCCAGATCGGTCCACGGCGCCCGGCGAAAGTGGCGGCGAAGCACGCTCGCCAGACGGCGCCCAATCCACGTGGCGGTTCGCAACCGGCGGCGACCACGCTCCACCGGCCAGCGGCGGTTCACGTGGGCGCCCGGCGAGAAGGTGGGCGAGCACGCCACTTTCGCCAAGGCGGCCGACCCACGGGCGTTCGCAGCAGGCGGCGACCACGCCCGCCCACCAGCGTCGGTCCACGTGGCGCCCGGCAGCGAGCGGGCGAGACGCCGCCGCTGCGTGCCCGCCCACGTGGCGTTCGGCAATCGGCGGCGACCACGGCCGCCAGCGTCGGCCCACGGGCGCCCGGCGGCGGTGGGCGAAAGCACGCCGCGCTTCGACGGCGCCCCATCGCGGGCGGCAGCAATCGGGCGGCGACCACGGCCCGCCAAGACGGGCGCCGGTCCACGTGGGCGCTCGGCGAAAGCAGCGGGCGAGACGCTCGCCGCCCCGCGCCTGTACCACGTATGTGGCGAGTCAAGGCGAGGACGCCTGCTCGCCCGCCGCAAGGCAAAAGGTGAAGCGCGGTAACCGTTTATCAAGGCTCCTTCCGCTACCGTCTGCAGGTCGAACAGCAGTTCGCTGTGGCCGCTTATCACCGCAAGGGTTTCGCAACAAGCCCATTCCTCCGACGCCTCACCTACTGTCATAAAGGGTCCCATCCGATTGGACCGGGCAAAGGCACGCGGTAGGCATTTAATGAGGCCGAGGAACGGGACAAGACGGAAGGAGCATTAAATGTATTTAGATCAAGATGATGACCTCCTTCTACCTACCCCGTTAGCCTGGCCTATATAAGGGCACTCGGGTGCATGGGGAAGGGGATCGGATCGGGAACCAGAGGAAGCTAGCAGAAGAACTTGTAACCCTAGAACTCTGTACTAGCTCGATAGACTTCATACGAGAATTAGCAGGACGTAAGGCTATTACCCTTCTCACAAGGGAGCCTGAACCTGGGTAAAATCTTTGTGTTCTTCCTAGTTCATAGAGCACCGAATCCCGCCGTGTGAGAGTTTCTAGGGTTTTCACCCTCTCGATTAGCCAGCCGCGAAGACGCCCTCCTATCAAACAAAACCCGGTCTGTAGACTCCGGGCCTATCAGGTGGAATACGCCGACAGGAACCGTGAAGGGAATTCGTTGGAGTGCTTGAGATCTGTCTGCGAAGGGATATGGAGGCTGAAGGGATGTCGCTAGAGATAGTCTAAGCCCTCACCACACAGTGGTGGTGGTGCTACAGAGATGGTGGTGGCTCCTAGAGAATGAGGAGATCGACTAGAGAGGTTGAATATGTGCTTTTAAAATTCTCTCTGACCAAAAACCAGTTTTAAATGCAGAAGTGTAAATTAGTTTTGCACAACTAAAACCTAAAATGTCTAGTCTCAACTATATACACAAACAACCAAGTCTATGTCACAGTTTGCAAACCTAGGGTGATAAGCAATCAATACAATTCTAATAATGTAAATGAACACAAGTAAGAAAACCACAAGATAACACACCGATCTTTTCAGCGCGGTGTTCAGAGATTACTAGTTTCTCCTACACTACTACAAAAGGGATTATATTAGACACGTCATCACTGATGGTTTTTTTTGAAAACAGTCTGTGATGTATTTCGGGCATATCACAGACGGTTTGTGACTGAAACCATCTATGATGTCGGATTATCACAGACAGTTTTATCCCAGAAACCGTCTGTGATGAAAGCGAGAGATTTACAGTCAGTTTGTGGATAAAACCATCTGTGATGAGGGAAATATCATAGATGTTTTTTTTTGACAAACCGACTGTGATGACAAATAGAATTTAACAGATGGTTTGTGGATAAAATAGTCTGTGATGATGGAAATATCACAGACGATTTTATCCACAAATCATCTGTGATGACCAATTCTGATAAATGAATGTTGAGCCCCACCTGTCAGTGAATACTTTAGAACAGTAAACGCTTGAAACATGCCTTATATATATAATAACTAGCTTCTTGCATTATATATATGAGAACAAGTTTCTTGCATGCATCATAATATACAAAAGTTTCCCTACAAAAGATTACTGGGAAACACTACATAGTCGATCTGGTCCTCATCGTCGCCAGAGTCGTCGTCATCGTCTAAGTCGGTCGCTGCGACCGTCGCGGTCCTCGCTCGAACCGGCTCTGTCTGGGTCATCTTCTAGCTCCCAGCTATCACGATAGCCCTCCGATGAGTCATAGATATCATCGCCGCCGGAGGAGGAGGAGGATGTTGGCGGTGGACACTTTTGCCCGACGACGCTTGAGGTGAAGGCAGGAGCGGTACTGCCGGACGCGGCGGGCGGTGGATTCATTGATATGGCGCTGGCGTGGCGCCGCAGCCATTGCCACAGGGGTCTTGGAGGCGAAGACAGTGGCGGAGGGTTAGTGTAACAGCCCAAAAATTTGAGAGTAATAAAATATAATATTTAAACTTGGATATGAATGTTTTATGAATTTTCTTGATGCTCTTGGTTTTATTTGGATTTTTCTGGATTTTTGTGTTGTGAGAAAAATTAAATAAATGAGCAATGAAGAATGAAAAGAAGAAAAAGGCAAAAAGATAAAAAGTAAAAATTTAGAAAATTGCCATGAGAACCCTGATCATTCAATTAAATCATTTTAGCCAACAAATGAAAATTTATACATAGAATAATGAAGAAATGAAGAGACAAAAATGAAAAGATAACTTTTAAATCAAAACAATGCAATGTCAGAATTTATAAAATATTTATAAATCTTATGTGGAGCTGTAAAAATTATCATGCAAACCTCAATGCAATATCTACCTTTGGTAAAAATATTATAAATTAATAATGTGGTTTAAGACTTTTCCAAATTTAAAAACAGAAACTCTGAAAATAGGGAAATTGCAATGTCAGAATTTATATAAAATAAGGGAACACTATTTTGGCTTGAAAATTTTATAGAAGCATTCTGAGATCAAATGCATTTGAAAAAAAAATTAAAAATAATAGACTTCAATTGTTCCTGAAAGAAAAATCAAAATCCGAAACAAAATTTAGGAGCAGTCACTGTTGTAAGAATATTAATAATTGTTTGGTAACTCATTTTTACCTCAAACTTTTACCAGACCTCAAAACCTGTTCACAAACCTTGGTCAAAAAGTTTGGAAATTTTCTACCATGATTTAGTAGCACAATAAAATCAGAGACTAGAAGCATCCGAACCGGGACCATTTCTTTGGCACCTCACCTCACTGACCGGTGGACCCTGACCCCACTCGTCAGCTCCTTCTTCCTCCTGTTCTTGCGACCGAGCGAGACACTCCCGAGTCCAGCGTAGCTTGACTAGCTCCATTCAATGCATCGCCTCTTCGAATCGTCTCATCACTTGCGTCGACAAGAGCTCGATCATCGCCACGTTCGTCCTCGCTCTCTCTCGCGCCATACCGCTGCAATTAAGCGCCGGCCAGCTCGCCTTTTCCCATGTCGCATTCGGTGAAACTCACAACTGAGACTCAGTTCAACCAAGGCAGGCCTCATTCGTGCAAACCTTCGGCTATAAATATCTCTCTGACGTCGCAATTGACTTCCTTTCCTTCCTTCCTTAGCCGTTCACTGAACCAACTCGCATTGCCCTCATTCCTTGCCGCCATTATTGAGGAGCTTCAGAGCTTGAGCCGGAATCAAATCAGCCAAGCCAGTGAACCATTTCCAAATTGCTTTAAGCCATAGCATGCTGATAAGCTACTCATCAAAGACCCTCAATAAAACCCCGAGTTGTTCATGCAAAAGCTCACCACCACGGCGCACCTTCTTCCTCATCTCCGGTCGCACGGTGGTGGCTCAGCCCAGAGCTTCTCCCTTCCGGTAAACCTCGAAAATGGAACCTCTAGTACCCTTTTATGCTTAATTTGCTACTGATCCGAACCAAAACTCATTGCTTTTCTTCTCCGGTGAGCTACCCTTTGCTCGCCTCCCTACATTGCAGCCATGGGTCTTTCTCCACCAATCGACATTCCTCAGGTGCGACAAGTCCAAGGAAGCTCACCGCACCGACAAATCCGCCGCCTCCGGCCTTCCCTCTCCACCGCGACCATGGCGCCGCTCCTCTCATTTTGGTCTCGACCATGGGACCCCCTTGTCATGGCACAAAAGAAACTCAAGTAACGGTAAAGACGCTATCTCTATTTCAAAACGATTCCAATTTCTTATTTCATTTTTCACAGATTAAATGATCAAGCATGAATATCTTTTGCATTTGTAATCCATATATGGTGAGACAAATTTATAAAATCATCTAAAATCAGGAGTATTCAGAATATACAAATATATTTAATTTTTGAACTACAGAATCATTATTTGAATTAAACTCTGATTAAAACCATAATATGGTCCTTACTTCAAATTTATGCACAGTAAGGCATAAAATGCTAAAATAAATATTCATATGATGAATAGACTAGGATGAATTTAAATATGTGAAAATAGTTAATTATTGAGTGATAGAACAATTATTAAAATCAAGAATGAGATAAACACACTATTATGGTCATTATTGCATATATGAAAAATATAACTCCTAAAATCATAAAATAAATTTGAATGTGCTTCTGGAATTATGAGAAGCTCAGATATGCAAAAACATATAACTTTTGATCTGTGTTTAATTTACTTACCTTGCAATCATTAGTAAACCTTAATATGGGCATTAATAAAAATGAAAATATAATATCTCATAAAAGGATGAAATAATTTGTATGAAGTTCCTGGAAACAGTAAGGACCCATGTATGTAAAAATATATAAAATAAGATTTAATTTGCATTCTCTTAATGAAAGGAAATGTTAATTATAACAATATGTAAATAGATAATCTATTGCAATTAAAGCTAAAATAATGCCAAACCAACTTTAAAACACTTCTAGGATTGCATTCATTAATGCCTAAAAAATGAATAAAGGATCATGTTTAGTGTAGTCGCAAACTTAAAATAAATCTTGACCGATTTAGTGTTTGCGTTGTGATCATTTAGACTATTTCATCAGTTACTAAAATAACCCATCTAAATGCTAAAATCAATAAAACCAATTTAGGATCACTGTATAAAGTTCAAGCTACCATATTCTAGAAAAATATTCTATTTATAACTTGTTGTCCATCTAAATCTAGCTAGTTCAAAACCCTTAAGCGTTATTCATTCGTTTCATATTCTTGCCGATTCCGTATATCGTAAACTTTACAATGCCACATAAGCCTTTTCAATGATGAATATAAAGTCTCGTCTAAATCGTAAAACTTATGAAATTGGCCCAGTAGTGCTCTCCAAAGTATATTCTATCCTATTCTGAAGAAATAATCTTATTTCGTCATGTCTTGAATATAAATCCTGTTAACAGAATAACCTAAAGTATTACGATTTCCAAACTTTATAATTTGAGTAAGCGCTCTCGGTAATAATGAGGAAACCTGTAGTTAAGTTATTTGTATCACCAGAACCTTCCCAAATATCATGTAAATAAAGCCAGTAGCCTAAATCAATAGATCTAACTTGCGTAAAACTAATTCTGTATGAAGTCAATCAAAGGCGAAGAAGTATTCATTCATAATATAATATGATCATTTAAGCCTTTTCATTAACTCGCAAAGCAGCTCATCTAAATCTAAATTTAGTAAAGAACAGCTTAGAATTGATCCTTAGGATATGATCTGTAGTAACCTAGGAAAATATTCTTACTTTATCTTGCTTTGAATCTGAATCCTAATAGAGCAAAACCCATAAGTAATAAAGTTTCAGAAAGCATACTGAGAATAGTAAAATCAATGAACTTTGCAACTAATGATTAATTCTAGTAATCCAACCAATTTTTGCATCTTGAATTCATAAAATAAGATTAATAAATTCATAAAAGAGCAACCCTGTTTCTTGTGAAGAGTTTTATTTGTTTTGCTATCTATTTTCTTTTTGCCCTTATTGAAGTTTATTATTTGCTATTTTCCGTTGATCGAAGTGTAGAACCCGACGCTGTGGATACTGTCATCGTCTCCGTCATCTTCGATTTTCGTCATCATCGTAAACGACAAATAAGCAAGGCAAGCACCTCCTTGATCATGTTGATCCCAGTATTTCACTTACAATATGTTGTTTTTGCAACTGTATTATGCATGCAAGTAATTCTCCATAAAAACTGCTATTCTAGGTAGAACAATAATTATCCCTGTGAATTATGGATTTCCTTAATATGACTGACAATGTGAACCTTGTAATCGTAAGTATGGTTTAGACATGAGTTAATGTCACTGTGGGTATAAACGATAGATATCATATCTGCTTAGCCATGCTCAACGTTAAAATGGTTCATTTTCAACTTGTTTATTTAAACAGCTGCCATTTGGAAAAGGTTGCTGCTAGTTTACTAAAAATCCAAAATAAAACTATGAATTTGATGTGGGCGATTATTGTCAATAGCCGGAGGTGCAAAAAGGAACTGCACATAGTGTAGGGTGAAGTGTCGCCCATGTCACATTAAGGACCGAGCAATGGGACGCTATTGATCTGAGATTTCCGTGCAACCACGAGGGCTATTTATGGGGTAGCCTTAGCCTATTAAGTTGTTTAGACATGGCTTTGCTCATTGGTAGGTGGGAGCTAGCAGAAGCACTCCATTTTTGGATTGCTTGTGAGGGGCTTTCACACAATTCGTGTGGGTAATTGCTTGGCCGGTGCAACGTTGTACGCCCTGCCGTGTTCAAAAACGTTGTGTTGGGTGTGATGAAAGTGGATCTACGACTTGGGTGTGTGTTTCTGGTTCTACGGCAGGGGTTAACGTCCCGGGCTGGATCGAAGTCATGTCTATATAATGTAACGGCTCTGTATGATCTCCTTGCTGACCACCTAAGGAAGTGCGTCGAGCAAAAAGGTTAATCATTCCTTGTGGATAAAGTTGTACACCTCTGCAGAGTATAAATCTAATCGATTAGCCGCGCCCACGGTCATTGGCACTTGGTGAAGTCATTCCAATGTTAGATTTTGGTATTTTCTGAAAACTGGAGTTTCGATTTGAAACTGTTTTGGCAACCTGGTTTTATGTCCAAAGGAATCGACATATATGGCTATTCAGTCGGGTAGACTGGTTGTGGAATTGTGTTTACTTTCATGTAAATTTACTTGTTCCTTAGCGATTTTATAAATACGAATTGCAATCTAATACTAGTCTATGATTTACTTTCTTTGAGCAACTGCAAAATAACTAGAGCCTGTCATTGATTAAGCCTGCATGCTTAATATTTGCATTTGTGAACCACTATCAAGTCTTGCGGAGTACGAAAGTACTCACCCTTGCTTATTCGTTGTTTTTAGGTGTAAGCTAGCGAAGTTTCGAAGGTTTGTTTCGTTGCAGGTTGCGGGATCCTTTTTGCCGTGTTAATTCTAGGGATTTATGCTTGGTCGGGCTTTCTGCTTTGGATGGATGGGTACACTACAAGGCTTTGCTTCTTTTCTTTGCTATATACTCGAAATGTAAGATTCGTGGTTTATTCGCTTCCGCTTAATTAATATAATGTATGGTTATGATTCCAATTGTTGAAATGTGCGTACTAGCCATCGATCCAGAGGACTAGTATCTTTGCTAGCACATTAGATTTCCATTTTGCATTCTCAGTGTAAAATAGGGTCATTACTGCTTAGCTCAACAGATCAAGGTGAAGGCGGTGGCGGTGGCGAGCCTTCGCTGGTGAGGTCAAGGTGGAGCCAACAGAGAGCCTCGACCACCTCTATATTTTTAGGGTTTCCTAGATATTTCTGAGGTGGTTGTGATTGAGAGGCGTTGTGGTGAAAGAGACCTTAGATTTGGAGCTGTAATTGTAGATCCTTGTACTCTAGGTTATCTAAGGTTAGTAATTGCTTTAAATTTGAATTATATTTTAGATCTAGCTTAGTAAAGAGGGAAATGAAGCTGATTAATTAATTTCTAGATCTAGCTTGGTGTAGATATATACATTTATTCTCTGTGATGTAAAGTAGATACATTTGCTATAGCTTTGTGCGGATCCATTTGTACTTTTTGATCTAAATTAGTAATTGGTTCTTACATGCATATGTTTACGTTTCCATTTGTTCTTTTTTGATGTTAGGGGCTATATAAGTTAATCGGCAAGTTGAAATGTAGCCTATATGTAGCACATGTGCGTATGAGTACTCCTAGAGTACTAATTCATCATTTAACACTTATTGTTACATATGTAGCGTAGATGGACCGAAACTGGATGTACGTTGAGAACCATTCGAGCGCCGAGTACATTAATGGTGTCTCCGCTTTTAGAAGAGTTGCAGAGAAAGATATGTTGAATAAGGGAGTGGAATTTATGCCTTGTCCATGCATTGACTGCGAGAATCTGAGGATGTTTCGAAACCCAGCACAAATCGAAGCACAGTTGATTCTACGAGGTTTCATAAGGGGGTATACATATTGTACCAGTCATGGTGAAGAGTAGATTACGTAGGGACCAAGTAGTACTGTCATCGTCGATGAAGTCGATGATACTCTGGATATCATCAACGAAATCAACAATACTCCAAATGATATCGACTGTATTTTGGATGATAATCTGGATCAGATGCTACGGAATGCAGAAGGGAACCGTAATGAGAAAGTGTAAGTAAAATTCTGGGGCTTCATGGGCGGCTCAGAGAAATCTTTGTTCCCGGGTTATAAGTCCAAATACATGAGATTGTCGTCCGTGCTGGAACTGTTGAAATTAAAGGCAAGCAATGGTTGGTCCGACAAGAGTTTCACGTCGCTGTTAGTTCTGTTAGCGGATATGCTTTCGGAGGGAAACGAGTTGCCGACAACCACCTACAAAGTCAAAAGATTCTTTGTCCCTTAGGAACGGAAGTAGAAAGAATACATGCCTATCCGAACGACTGTATCCTATACCGCAAATAGTACGCAAACTTTAATGTATGTCCGGTGTGCAACGTATCCTGGTACAAGTGTAAAGATAGATCGGATGACGACGACGAGGGCATGGAGGTGAAGAAAGGACCTCCCGCTAGGGTGGCATGGTATCTGCCTATAATTTCTTATTTACAGCGTTTGTTTGCGAGCCTAAAAGAGGCAAAATTACTTCGGTGGCACTCGGATGAGCGTAAGAATGATGGAATGATTAAGCACCTTATTGATTCCACCCAGTGGTGAAACATTGATAGGTGGTTTGAAGAATTCACAGCGGATCCGAGGAATATAAGGTTTTGATTGAGTACGGATGAAATGAATCCTTTCAGTAACATGAGCAGCCGTCATAGCACTTGGCCCGTGAATCTCTGTGTGTATAATTTTTCTTCTTGGTTATCTATGAAGCAAAAGTACATATTAATGTCTATACTCATCCAAAACCCGAAGCAACCTGAGAACGATATTGATGTGTACCTAGCACCATTGGTGGAAGATCTGAATACATTATGGGCTCCTGAGGTGCAAGTATGGGATGCTCACAAACGAGAGTATTTCACTTTATGCTTGTCTATTAATTGTTCTGCACCATAAATGATTATCCTGCCCTTACTATCCTGTCGGAGTAGATCGAGTACAAAAGGAGCCAAAGTATGTACTTACTGTTTGGATGATACTAAGAGTGTGTGGTTGAATCACTCACACATAACCGTGTACATGCGTCACCGTCCGGTTTGTGATGTTGAAGTCTCAAACTAGACTATATATCTCTCGGGCAGCCCGCGGCATGGCGTCCGGTACAACATCTAAACTAATCCTTCAAAACAGAAAACAAACATCTAGGCTAAGTGCATATTTAGGCATGTGAGTATGTCAGATATCGAACAGGCCAAGAGTGACGGCGCTGCCAGTACCGTGAACTCTGTTGGGGCTAAAGATTCGCAGGCAGGCCGGCCGGTAGCCCGTTGTATCAGAATTTTGTCTTGCTCTATCTCTTTTTTCTTTTCTTTAATTTTCTTTTGGGGTGTTCAATTTAGCTAAAATCACTAGCTAATACAACCAGTTAAAGAAATCATTGGCTTGCATGGAATTAATGTTAGCAAATTGGTTTAAGATGAGCGTCATTCAAGCAAGAAAACAATTGGCACACATAATTTTATTCAATGCGTTTTGAAGCGCAGGAGGTACGTAGTTCATGTATACTACGTACCTATATACATTGAAATTAAGATCGATACATATGGGTGGCAAACTGGCAAAGAAAATTAAAATACAAAAATAGCGGTGCACTCATCGAATAAAGAAATACTAGTATGCATGGGCAGGATCAAAGAAGTAGCATGCAATAAAATTATAATAAAAGAAGTACATATATAGTTGGTCTGGATTATGAGTAGGATTGAGTGTGGGGACTGGGGAGTCATCAAAGGTTTTGATCACCTTGCTTGTAGTCCGGGTGTACTACAAAACTTTCTTATAGAACTGAGTAAAAACCAATTATTATAAAGGTGAACAAGCACATAAGCACAGTGGGAACTGCAACAAAGAGCCGAATGCGTGGAACGTCGGAGATGCCCAGGACGAAGGTAGTGGCGACGGTCAAGGCGACGATCACCAGCATAGATTTCACGGTTCTGATGACAGGCCTAGGCGGGTTTCTTTGTATCAGCAGCAGGATTACCACCAGGGAAAGTGCCATCCCAAAAGTAAACGCGTTTGTTGTCACGAAGGCGATTGCCAACCGAGCATCAAGAACAGTGTTGGCAGGAGGAGGATTTGGGGAAGGAGAAAGCTGCATCGCCGGACGATCAGCACGAGAGGAGGAGGCACCCGTCGTCGTCCCATAATGCTCCTCGTTACTGTTTTCTAATTCTGCAATCCAGTTGCCCTTGGGCGTCCAGCCCGGCGGCTGCATCGCCGCCTGGAAGGCCATGCTGACGAAGAGCGCGGCAACCGTCATCAGCCACCCGCGCATCTCTATGAGGAACTGTTGATCGTCACCTTGAAGAGGAGCCTGCTCGTCGACATACAAGTAGAGTGGCATATATATATGTATCAATTAGCGTCCTACATTGAAAACCTCCAAAAGAAAATTAAAGAAAACAAAAGAGAGAGACAGAGCAAGACAAAAATCTGATACAACTTGCTGCCCGATATATAAATTGCCTAGTTTGACTCTTGAATATCACATAGATGCCATTTATCAGCACATACAGCAAAATCGTGATCCAACCGGTGGTCACCGCAAAATCACGCGTATTGGTCAAGCTAGAACATACTTTTACCATTATAATAATATTATCTTGCAATACAAGAAAGAGAATGTAAATATTGATAAATTATATTATTTGCATACGATGCATTCATGATAGAAAGAGGTGATCGATATGGATCTCAAAGATCTACGTTGTGTAGGTATGACAGATCTACTTCGTTAGACACTGCTGACTTGAGTCCAGAAGGGAAGCGACTGATTTCCAATTCTTCTTTGCTAGCGTTATGATTATGGGTCAAAAGATCCAGGGAAGCTTATCATAAAGGGACGCACTCAAAGGTAGGGTATTTCCCATTGATATAGGAACTTTTGTACCAGAAACAATAGTATCTCCAATTATAGCCCCTTTGATCTGTTTACTATATAACATACCAACAACGGAGCAGCCAAATGAAGTGCAAACGAGGGAAGGTGTTTTGTTGAGGCGAGCTTCCAAAGTGGTATCTCACTGATGGCTCGCTTCACGGAAGGGGACTTTTTGGGGGTAAGTTCTTTGGCTTGGACAGGACATTTAGTTCTAAACCTATTGATGGGAGAGGCGAAATTGTAGCTTCGGAATCTCACTTAATTGAATCTCCTGCTCCATCTCTCCACAACTTCCCCGGTCTTCGGCCCGAGCTGTGCAGCTCTAGTTGCTGGAGGCAGAGGACGTGGGCTCTTTCTTTTCAAGTAGTCTCAGTCGGCGAACTCGGCTCCACAGAAGAAGTCAGCATTACTGCTTTCACTGGAAGCGGCTTAGCTTGTGTTATGCGTAAGACACCTCCCCGACGGGTTCTACCATAGAGGCCAACGATAGTTCCCTAACCATTTGCATCATTTACAGATTCTCTCTCGATCGAGGACCCTCTTTCCTAAAGGCCCAAAGTGTCGAGAAAGGACACTTTTTTTAGGTCAAGAGATTCGTTGCGAGATCACGAATCATATTATAGGTCTCATGGTCAGATCTAACCTCGGGAAATCTCCTAGTTCGACGAGAGGAATCCAACACAGCCGGTCACACAGACTCGCTCTTTAAACCTGGGGCCCCCTCTGGGGAACTGTTTTTGTTTTAGCATCGACCCCATTCCCTTTTGATCGTATTACGCTTGACTCACTGCAAAACATTTCGCTTTCTGCGCTCGCTCGTACGTGGTTTACACTCCTTGCCTTTCATCTCACTTTTCCATTGGGCAAGGAAAATAA
The DNA here is from genome assembly GCA_036346375.1 of Guadua angustifolia. Taxonomy (NCBI): domain Eukaryota; kingdom Viridiplantae; phylum Streptophyta; class Magnoliopsida; order Poales; family Poaceae; genus Guadua; species Guadua angustifolia. The sequence continues at coordinate 57,537,540 of CM070508.1, forward strand.
AATGTCAGTTTCATTATTTTTGGGGCTTCCAGTTATCTTGGTAAGAATATGATATCATTTCGGCCTGATCTTAGGCCCTGACTCACCCTCCGTGGATGAACCTTGCGGAGGAAACCTCGATTCAATAGAAGCCCAAAGAGGTCCATATGGTACCCAAATAAGGATAGGATAGGTATGTCTTGAACTAAGAAATAGACCTAGCAGCTAAAAGAGGGTATCCTGAGCATGATTCAAATGAAAAATCTTTCTCAACGATTCCTCTTCCCTTCTTAGCGAGAATTATTGCAGTAGGATAGTGGCTAGGATGCCAACCAAGCGGATTATCTGGAACCATGCATGAATTGAGCTAAGCTAAAAAAAATGGAATCTTAATTAAGTAGTCTATCAGTGGTGCGAAGCAGCTTTGCCCCGGGAGCGAATTCTTGGTGAATGATTCCTAACCTGGGATTCCATCCACAAACGCAAAGTGCACGAAAGCAGAGAAGCTCCCCCGGGAGAAGATTCGGCCGAGCAGATTGGTTTGATTGCCCGCGCTAGTAAACGCGAAGGCTAGTCCGCAATAAAGAGGACTTGCGCCCCAAGCGAAGAAAGAGAACTTAACTTCTGGTGGATAACTTATTACACATAATCCCATTTTTTTAGAACGAGTTGAAGGAGTCGGTTTTATTAGCAGAGAAGAAGCACTTTCATTCAAAAAGAAAACCCTTTTCTACTCCTAACGTGTCTCATAATGCAATCTCATTCTCTACTCCAATCGCTGTTTTTGTTTCCGCATTCCGATTCTTCTTTCACCTTCGATTGGAATGGCTTTGTTGCTATCTCTAGAGGTAATCCACATTGATGTAATGAAAGCGAAGGACCCACAACAATGACAGAACGCCCCGAGTCTTTTTTGTATACTAGTGGAATTTCATTGCATTGGGTTCTTTCTTAGATCTAGGTGGAGTGGAATAGAGAAATAGAATAAAAAAAGCGCTTTCGGTTCTCTATTGATGCAAACGCTGTACCTAGAGGGTGTTTCTGCTTGAGCCGTACGAGATGAAATTTTCACAGCATTTCTCCCTTTTTTTCTACCCTAGGCTTTGCAACCATTGAACCCTAGTTCGGGACTGACGAGGCTTGAACCCGCAGCTTCCGCCTTGACAGGGCGATGCTATGACCAATCGAACTACAATCCCCGCCCGATCTCCTATCTATGGGACTTTACCCTCTGAAGAAAAGCCCCAATTTTGGAGAGGATTGCATAATTGGAGAGACTACAAGAATTGGAGCAAAGCCGTGATCTGGTAGGTGACTGGTACAAGTGCTAGACTGGAGCTAGACAGAGGGAGTGAAAAGGTTATTGATGTCAGCCGTCCTACTTTTCTATTTATTTTGCCGAAAAAGCATCGGATAGGTTGGAGTTCCAACCTTCTTGGGACTCCATGGTTCAGGGTCAAACATTTCTGACTTTTGTTGAGTATGACTGAATGAGGAAGAGTCAATCCGTAGTCATGAGTTCTGATTAAAGAAAGCAAGCCATACATACATAGAGACATACATACATCAGTGGGCTGAGAAGCAAACAGTTCCCCCGCCACTCCATGCTATATTTCCTGCCTTGACCCTATCAAGCAAGAGAAGAGGGTTGGGGTGTGCTGTGATGGTCTTACCGATATAGAGCCCTTCTGCTTCTTTAATTTCTCTCTGTGTTGGCTTGCCCATCCATCTCTGCAACTCGCGATTTTCGCAAGAGAACCAAATCCAAGTTGGTGAAACCAAGAAATAACCCCTTATGTCAGACCATAATGAAAACGCAATTTCTAGCGAACAGGACTACTACTTAAAGGCTAAAAAGACCTACCACGACTAGCTCACTTGCTTGAAGGACTAATGAAAACACGTCGAACTAGCTAAAAGGGCCTGCTTGCCATCCACACCAAAATAGATAGAGTTTTCCGAAGGTCAAGGGCGGCAGCACTTAAGAACAGAGTACTAGAACTGCTTACTAGTCTAACGGATGAGGGTAGAAAGGGCAAGGAGTGATGAACAAGAAGGACGAAGCTGTGGGATGTCAAAATGCATCGGTAGGGGAGCGTTCCGCCAGGGAAGCAAACGCGAAAGAGGGGGTCGACGAAACACCTGTTAAAAATAACTTCAACAAATCCCCCCACCCCCGCGGACCGCCCGGATCCCACGAGTGAATAGAAAGTTAAAGAAAGAGGGTTTGATTCACTCTTACCTTGAGAAAGAAAGAAGTCAAGTTGGACCAAAGAAAAGAGAGAAAGCGACCCGCTTTAAGACTTTCCATATATAGAAAGAGATAGACTATAAATGACATCTCTTCGGAATCATATTGTTCATGGGTTGAGAGCGGGAGTTGAACTCTAGGCCCCCTGGGACCCCCCTCGAGGGGGGAATTCTAATAGTGGGTGCTGCTGCACATCTTCATCGCCAATACCAGAGTTCAGAACAAAGCTGGGGAATATCATGGTTATGTCCCTGAATCTTTATAGGGAAGGCATATCATAGAGACGGAGCCGAAGATTATAGGGGCTACTGACTACGCTTTGCATTGACCAGATATTGCATCATGTGAAAGCAGTGCTCAAAGACCCATCAGAGCTCCCACTACTTCTCCTTTAATGGTTAGGTGGTGGTGGACATGTATCTGCAGCCTCTGCTGCTGGTAGATTGACTGCCCCTTTCTCGCCCAGCCCTACCTACATCAGTGAAGCTGGCTTTTTTTTCTGACCGGAGGAAGAGAAAAAGAGAGAAAGAAAAACTTCACTTCACTCGCCTTGGGGGACCTAATTAGGGAGTATAGTTCTCGTAAGAGGTCAGCAATCCAGTGATCCTACTCTCCGTCTAGCGAAGGTGCCAGGGCAGGGCTTTTTTGTAGTAATAGTGGGCTGGGCGGGTCTCATGAGATTTCATCTATGCCGCCCATCCTAATATGCCCATTGGTGTTCCAAAAGTACCTTACCGGATTCCCGAAGATGAAGAAGCGACTTGGGTTGATTCGCGTATATGAAATAGTGGACTTGACTAACTCAATTCTTAAGGAAAGAAGACCGAAGCAGAGGCACGCAGCGTTGAAGACCAATTAGAGTAGGATATTTTTGTACCGAAGTGGTAGGTTCAATTCCTTCCGGTCCTTCTCGTGGATAAGAGGATCTTTCTTTCTATCGGGGAGTCAAGAGTTGAATTTTGTTTACGTTCTCGGTTTGGTTCGGGTGTTGGTGATATGCCCTAGAGGCGATCATGTGAGATGATTGTATCATACGTTTGTGTTCATGTACTTATCAGTTCCATGAATAAATGTCATTCCTTTGTTCATTGAGTATGACTTAATTGTGAAACATATTGATTATATGATATTATTCTAAACGATCCCTGGTCACATATCATTATGTGGGACAATAGTGATCTGACCAGCACATGTATTGATTGATGGTAATGTTTCACATACCATAGATATGGAGATATCAAATCAATAATGTGGGCACATGTTAGAGAACATGGGGTTGGATAGACCCACTCCGAGACAACGATGAGATTGTTATCTTAGAAGTGCCATCGGGATGTAGTCTCGAGTGGTATACCTATCGATCCTTCGACACGAGATTCTTATTGATTCTCGGCATGTGTAATGTATACCTTGGGGTCATCAAATGCTTCTCCGTAACAGGGAGCTATAAAGGTAGCTACGGGTATGCCATGAAACATGGCGTGAGATATAAGAGATCAAGATGGAATTTGCCCTCCTCAATAACAGGAGAGATATCTCTGGGCCCTCGGTGTGGATGGATAAGGAAAAGTGCATGGCCATGCCAAAGTGATTAAAGTGTTAATCACGAATTATATCCATTACATTGACGAGTGAATGGGTCGAGCTACCACAAGGATGGCACGCATCTTGCCTTGAGCTTGGCGGTATCACGTGGCAAAAGGATGGGTATATGAGTATATTAAGGTTCAGCCGATCTGATCTCTCTGTGCATTCGAGGGACAACATGTCTGCTAGGAACCCATTGTTGTCCGATGGTGCGAAAAGAGGTTCTGGGGCCATGGCCGTTTGCATGAACCTAACGGGTCACACATAGCAGGTTGGATCATGTCGATGGATTGGATCCATTAGTGGGTTTACACGTTTGGATCCTCTGGCGTCTTAATGGATTTCTCTTGTAGAAGATCCATTAGTGTGAGTCCTAGTGGGCTTCTATCGTAGAAGGCCCGTTAGTGCACTCTATATAAAGGCGTGGGGGTGTGCGGCGTGAGGTTCTCCCCAACACGAAGCCCTAGCCGTCGACCCCTACCCCTGCCAAAACCCTAGCCGTCTTGCGTGGTGCTAGCACACCGGCGCCGGCGTTCCACCCTGGGCGTGTGGATACCGTAGAGGCACCGTTGCATCTGCCTCTCGGCTGACGGCGATAGGTTTCGCCCTCTCCAACCTGCGCGTGCACATCTTCATCCGCTACATAGTGCACCCGCGGCGAGGAGACCTCAAGGACTCGAGCGATCACTTGGCGAGCACTCTGGGCGGTCCGGAAACCACTCGCGAGCACTCGGGTGATCTCGCAAGCACTTTCGGCGGCTTGATCGGAGTGCGTTCGACTACGTCAGATGCTTGAGAGCAGCGCGAGGCTTCACCCACTCTACTTCCGCCGCTAACGTGCTCCAAGGGTAATGCTCTATGATCTTTGACTCGCATGTATCACGGTGTTCGCGGTAGAAAAATTTTGTTTTCGGCTAGCGAAGCTTCGCGTTATCCAACGATGGTATCGAGCCGATCTTGCGTAGTCTTGGATCTGGATCTGCGCATATGTTGATATCTTTGTTAGATTAGTCACGGGTTGATGTGATCAATCGGTATAGGGTTCATGAGTACGAGTTGGTAGTCTTTGCGAGGCCAAAAGATTAGTTCGTGCTTTATCTAGATCATGTCGTGGATGGTCCATACCATTTGAAACACCATCTGGACCTCCGTCATGTGCCATCTATGATATTAGCCAACAGATCGAGGCGCGTCGCGACAACCTTCTTGAGGGGCCTCACGCATTTGATGTATGAGTTGATGGTTCTACACGATCAAAAGATTAGTTCGTGCTCGTTCTGTTTCAAGCCATGCATTACCCTACCTTTGGTAACACCATCGGGGTAGTAGCCCGTGCTAAATAGATTGTGCCAGCAGGTCGAGATCGTGTGGTCGCCGCCTTCTCATGGAAATTGAGGCATTCTGATGGCTCGGAATCGGTATGATTTGATCAATCCGATTGAATTTCCATAGCGTTTTTGTAGATATGATCTACGTTCCCCAAAAAATTTCTCTGAATTCTTCGAACCCCGCTCGCTAATCGGCTAAGCGGGACCGCCGTGATAGTCACGAAAGCGGCCGTTAAATAAAACTTGATTCCCATCGCAGGTAGAATACGATTCTGCGCTTAACTTGTTTTTTGCAGGAATGATGTGAATAGTATGGCTCCCTTGTGTGTATGTGATGCATTAATGTAATTTTCATAGCTGCGTGCTATGGTTAATTGCGATTTGGGCTGCCATGTTATTGTATAACGACACTGCGTGTCGATTTGTGATGCTTGAAATCCTCATGTAAATTGTTTACTAGCTATTAGACGTAGTAGCATGGTACTTAATCATGGAGGCCGGCTTCAAGCATGATGGCTCGATGGACAGGAAGCGCGACAATGGAGATTGGAGTGCTTTGGGCCATACTATTTCACAAGTTAATGTGATTATCTGTGATGATTCCTGTCATGCTACTCTTTTATGTTTGGTGGATATGATTGTCATGTTAGAATGATTTCCCTCGAAAAATTAAGAGTTTCATGCCCTTCCAATAGCTGCACCTATAGAGATCTTGTACGTTGAATGGTAGTTTCTGCCAAAGCAGGGTGCCATCAACTTCCTTGATCAATAGGGTGGATGTCGGACATCCGCATGCATAGTATTGGTTTACTTATCGAAGCTATCAAAACGGTTTTGGGCTTCGGGGCATGGATGTTGGGAGCCGGGGCATTGGATGCCACCCAACAAACAAGAATCACATATGATGTGATTGGCAATGTTATGCCTACCTATGTTACTGGGTTCTAGTGGTGATGCCAAAGCTCACTAGGACTTTAGTGAATATGGATCTTGTCCTACTGAAAGTCGCCAGAGGGAAAGTGACTTTAGTGGGAGTATCTTTTATTAAAATGTTTAATAGAAGATTTACATGAACATTGTGCTAAGACTTTGCGTATTTATTTCTGTTGTAGATGGCACCTAATACTGTCACTCAAAACACTGGTTTTAATTTGCGATCGATTCTGGAGAAAGAGAAACTCTCTGGAACAAACTTTATTGATTGGTACCAAACTTGATAATTGTTCTCAAGCAAGAGAAAAGAATATGTCATTGAGAGCCATATCACGAGGAACTAGTGAAGATGCTATCTGGCTGAGAGCGTGCTTATGAGAAGCATGTTAATGATGAGGTTGATGTTGGCTGTCTTATGCTTGCTACAATGAACTCTGAGCTTCAAAAGCAATATGAGAACATGAATGCCTATGCTATGATCACAGGCCTTCGTAGCATGTTTGAGAATCAAGCTAGGGCTGAGAGATTCTCGATCTCAAAAGCTCGGTTTGCGTGCAAGCTAAGCTGAAGGTAGTTCGGTGAGTCCTCATGTGATCAAGATGATTGGTTACATTGAGAACTTGGAGAAACTGAACTCCCCTTAAGCCAAGAGTTGGTGATGTGATTCTCCGATTCGCTTCTCGCAAGCTTGAGCCTTTCATCATGAATTTTCATATGAATGGCATGGAGAAAAACATGTCTGAAGCGCATGGGATGCTTAAGACAGCAGAGGAAAGCATCAAGAAAAGCAATAATCATGTGATGATGGTCCAAAAGGATGGTGGTAAGAAAAGGAAGCGCTGAGCAAAAGGCAAGGGTGTGGATCGATCCCCAACCCTAAACCTAAGACCAAAAGTGGTCCTAATGCTTCGATGCATGTCACTCGCCATAAGAAAGGTCATTGGCGTAGGAAGCGCAAGAAATACTTGGAGGATAAGAAGAATGGAACTCTAGCTTCCACTTCCGTATTAATGTTATAGAAATTAATCTTGCTACTTGTCCTAATGAGTCATGGGTATTTGATCACGGATCAATGATTCATACTTGCAAATCGTTGCAGGGACTAACAAGGACTAGAAGATGTGCAAGTGGTGAGGTGGATATTCGCGTCGGCAATGGCGCAAAGGTTGCTGCAATGGCGTTGGCGTTTATCCCATATCGTTACCTTGAGGATTAGTTTTGGAATTAAATAATTGTTATTATGTTCCGACTTTGAGCAGAAACATTATATCTTCTTTATGTTTGGAAGAAGATGGTTTTGATATTGTAATAAAGAACAAGTGTTGTTCAATTTATTTCAATTGTATGCTCTATGGTCATTGTCCATCATTGAATGGGCTATATGTGCTAAATCTTGAAGATAATTTTGTCTATAATGTTAATCGAAAAGACTCAAAACAAATGATTTGAATTCGCTTATCTCGTGGCATTGTCGCTAGGCCATATAAATAAGAAGCGTGTGGAGAAGCTCCATAAAGATGGTCTTCTTGATTCATTTGATTTTGAATCATTTGACACGTGCGAGCCTTGTTTACTTGGCAAGATGACTAAAACGCCTTTCACTGGTTCAAGTGACTTATTGGCCTTAGTACATACTGATGTTTGTGGACCGATGAGCGCTGGGGCCAGAGGTGGATTTCAGTACTTCATTACCTTTACCGATGACTTTAGTAGGTATGGCTATATCTATCTAATGAGGCATAAGTCTGAATCTTTTGAAAAGTTCAAAGAGTTTGTAATGAAGTGCAAAATCATTTGGGCAAGACAATTAAATTTCTGCGATCCGATCGTGGGGGTGAGTATTTGAGCCATGAGTTTAATGATCATCTTAAGAATTGTGGAATAGTTCCTCAATTGACTCCGCCTGGAACGCCTCAATGGAATGGGGTATCCGAACGGAGAAATCGAACTCTGTTGGACATGGTTCGATCTATGATGAGTCAAACTGATTTTCCATTGTCATTTTGGGGATTTGCTCTAGAAACAGCTGCGTTCACACTAAATAGGGTTCCATCAAAATCGGTAGAGAAGACGCCATATGAGATATGGACAGGAAGCGTCCTCGTTGTCTTTTCTAAAGATTTGGGGCTGTGAAGCCTATGTAAAGCGTATGACGCCCCGATAAGCTTCACACCAAGTCCGATAAGTGCTTCTTTGTGGGGTACCCTAGGAAACTAAAGGGTATTATTTTTATAACCGAGAAGAGGGCAAAGTGTTTGTCGCTCGGCATGGTGTCTTTTCGAAAAAGAGTTTTTAAAAGAGCTAGTGGGAGCAAGGTGCAACTTGAAGAAATTCGGAAACATCTGAAAATGTTTCAGCTCCTACTAATCCTGAACGGGAAATGCAAAATGTTGCAGAACCCGCGGTAGAGGCACCAGCCCCACGCAGGTCTACGAGGGCAAGCCGTGCACCCGAGAGGTACATGTTCCTCACGACGGGACAGTGCGACGTGTTGTTGTTGGACAACGATGAGCCCAAAGACTATGAGGAAGCAATGGTGGGACCAGACTCTGGGAAATGGTTGGAAGCCATGAGATCTGAAATAAAGTCCATGTATGATAATCAAGTTTGGAACTTGGTTGATCTCGCCACGATGGGGTAAAACCTATTGAGTGCAAATGGGTCTTTAAGAAAAGATAGATATGGATGGAAATGTTCACATCTATAAGGCACGATTGAGGCTAAAGGTTTGTGCAAATTCAAGGTGTTGATTATGATGAAACTTTTTCACCCGCCGCTATGCTTAAATCTATTCGGATCATGCTAGCAATTGCCGCATTCTATGATTGGGAATTGTGGCAAATGGATGTCAAAACGGCTTTCCTAAATGGAAACCTAAGTGAGGATGTGTACATGACACAACCTAAAGGTTTTGTCGATCCAAACGATGCTGGCAAGGTATGCAAGCTTCAGAAGTCTATTTATGGACTGAAGTAAGCATCTCGGAGTTGGAATCTTCGTTTTGATGAAGCAGTTAAAGAGTTTGGCTTCATCAAGAATGAAGAAGAACCTTGTATTTACAAGAAGGCTAGTGGGAGCGCACTTGTGTTTTTAATCTTATATGTAGATGACATATTGTTGACTGGAAACGATATTCCAATGCTTGAAGCTGTTCAATCTTATTTGAGAAAATGTTTCTCGATGAAGGATTTAGGAGAAGCAGCCTACATACTGGGCATAAAGATCTATAGAGATAGATCGACAAGGCTAATTGGATTAAGCCAAAGTACATACATTGATAAAATATTGAAACGGTTCAATATGCAAGATTCCAAGAAGGGTTTCTTGCCAATGTCGCATGGTATTCATCTAAGCAAGACTCGAAGCAGGCTTCGACACCTGATGAGCAAAAGAAAATGAGTGTGATTCCATATGCCTCTGCTATTGGATCCATCATGTATGCCATGTTATGTACACGTCTAGATGTATCATATGCTCTAAGTGTTACGAGCCGGTATCAATCAAACCCGGGTGAAAGTCACTGGGCAGCTATGAAGAACATCCTCAAATACTTGCGTAGGACTGAGGACATGTTCTTGGTCTTTGGAGGAGAGGAAGAGCTGGTTGTAATGGGTTACACTGACGCTAGCTTCCAAACCGATAAAGATGATTCACGATCGCAATCCGGTTTTGTATTCTGTCTCAATGGTGGGGCAGTGAGCTGGAAAAGTTCCAAGCAAGAGGCGAAGGGTGATTCCACGGTCGAGGTTGAGTATATTGCGACTCAAGCCGCAAAGGAGGTATTTGGATCGAGAAAATTTGTTTTCGAGTTGGGAGTTGTAGCTAGTGCATCCTGCTCGATGGACCTCTATTGTGACAATAGTGGTGCCATTGCACTGTGAAGGAGCCTAGGTCTCACCAAAAATCCAAACACATACTCAGGCGTTATCACCTCATCCGAGAGATCATCGATAGAGGAGATGTGAAGATTTGCAAAGTGCACACGGATCTGAATGTCGCAGATCCGCTGACAAAACCTCTTCCGCAGTCGAAGCATGAGGCACACACAAGAGCCATGGGTATTAGATACTTGCATGATGCACTCTAGTGCAAGTGGGAGATTGTTGGTGATATGCCCTAGAGGCGATCATGTGAGATGATTGTATCATACGTTTGTGTTCATGTACTTATCAGTTCCATGAATAAATGTCATTCCTTTGTTCATTGAGTATGACTTAATTGTGAAACATATTGATTATATGATATTATTCTAAACGATCCCTGGTCACATATCATTATGTGGGACAATAGAGATCTGACCAGCACATGTATTAATTGATGGTAATGTTTCACATACCATAGATATGGAGATATCAAATCAATAATGCGGGCACATGTTATAGAACATGGGGTTGGATAGACCCACTCCGAGACACTGATGAGATTGTTATCTTAGAAGTGCCATCAGGATGTAGTCTCGAGTGGTATACCTATACGATCCTTCGACCTGAGATTCTTATTGATTCTCAGCATGTGTAATTGTATACCTTGGGGCTGTCAAATGCTTCTCCGTAACAGGGGAGCTATAAAGGTAGCTTACGGGTATGCCATAAAACATGACGTGAGATATAAGAGATCAAGATGGAATTTGCCCCTCCTCAATAACGGGAGAGATATCTCTGGGCCCCTCGGTGTGGATGGATAAGGAAAAGTGCATGGCCATGCCAAAGTGATTAAAGTGTTAATCACTAATTATATCCATTACATTGACGAGTGAATGGGTCGAGCTACCACAAGGATGGCACGATCTTGCCTTGAGCTTGACCGGTATCACGTGGCAAAAGGATCGGTATATGAGTATATTAAGGTTCAGCCGATACGACACTCTGTGCATTCGGGGACAACATGTCCTGCTAGGAACCCTTTGTTGTCGATGGTGCGAAAAGAGGTTTCGGGGCCATGGCCGCTTACATGAACCTAACGGGTCACACACTTAACGAGTTGGATCATGTCGATGGATTGGATCCATTAGTGGGTTTACAGATTTGGATCCTCTGGCGTCTTAATGGATTTCTACTGTAGAAGATCCATTAGTGTGAGTCCTAGTGGGCTTCTATCGTAGAAGGCCCGTTAGTGCACTCTATATAAAGGGGCGTGGGGGTGTGCAGCCGTGAGGTTCTCCCCACCACGAAGCCCTAGCCGTCGACCCCTACCCCTGCCAGAAACCCTAGCCGTCGCGTGCGTGGTGCTAGCACACCGGCGCACGGCGTTCCACCCCTGGACGTGTGGATACTAGAGAGGCGCGTTGCATCTGCCTCGGCCACGACCGGCGATAGGTTTCACCTCTCCAACTGCGCGTGCACATCTTCATCCGCTACATAGTGCACCAGCGAGGAGACCTCAAGGACTCAGGCGATCACTTGGTGAGCACTCGGGCGGTCGAAACCACTCGGCGAAAGCACTCGGGTGATCTCGCAAGCACTTCACCGCGCAGTCGGAGTGCGCTCGACTACGCATGCTGCTTCGAGCACGCGAGGCTTCACCCACTCTACTTCCGCTGCTAACGTGCTCCAAGGGTAATGCTCTATGATCTTTGACTCGCATGTATCCTGGTGTTCGCGGTAGAAAAATTTTGTTTTCGGCTAGCGTAGCACCGCGTTATCCAACATCGGGCCCCTCTTGATCTTTGGTTTCTGATTAAGTGTTGCTGAATATAAGAAAAGATACTTGTATATTTGTGTTGTCCTGTGATGGCATGCGTCATTTATGTGTCCAAGATATAAAATCATAACCCTTTTTTCTCCCTGATTATGGGTGGGTTAGACGAAGACGAAAGTTTATGGGTGCGTAGCTGAGCAGAGTGGCATTCAACCGGAGGAGTGCAATGGCTTTCCTAGGCATCAATCAAGAGCAGTGGCTGAAGTTGATATCCTGGAATCCAGGATTCCAGCCTCACAGAAGGAGAAATGGATTCAAGAGGGGCAACACAATACTCCAGTAGCCAGCTCAAGGCACATCAATTCCGCCGGCCAGTTCGAGAAGACTCATCAGATTTTGAGAGGATCCCTGATGAAAGCAAGCAAAAATCATGACTCGGGCATGCCACCCCGAGGCTCCCTGACGGCAGATGGTCCAATGGTTGACCGCAGCATTGGTGGAGGAAACGTCAATCACATTCATTTCAAGAAGGCAAAGCGAAGAAACCTGCGCCCCCCTCAGCGGTTCAGCATTCTTCAAACAGAAGGTTGTGGGTAAATGTTTTAATTGTCTTTCACCAGAACATGTAGCTCGTTTCTGCAGAGCTCCGACCAAATGCTGGAAATGCCTCCAGTTTGGGCACAAAGCCGTTGCATGCCTAAAGAGTAGAGATATCAACAGAGACTTGGATATATACAAGCAGAAGCCGAGTGCCCCAGCTCATCCTGCTTCAGAACTACTCCCCACAAACCTTCACAACCCCAACAGAAAATCTTACTACGACGTGGTTTGGGAAGGGGGAAGCATGGCGGCAAGATATCCCGGTGACCCTAGGGCCAGGCCGGCCAGAGCTTTCTGCGCCATCTCAGCCACTGGCCCCATCAAGCGCCGAAGGGACGACCTCATAGAGAGGGCGGTGGTGTGCTGGTTTGATGGCAACAGCCATGATGTGGAGACGTCCACAGTGGGCGACATGCTGCGAGACCGCTTCAACCTCAACCACGGCGACTTTCAACTTGTCAAGCACTTCCCCGAGCAATTCCTCATCATCTTCGCTGAACCTATGGCCAAGAGAAGAGCTGTGAGTACAGCAATGGTGCCATATCGGGGCAGAGAATTCAAGTTTGCAACTTGGACAGAACATCGCTATGCAACAAACATCAATTTCGAGTATCACGTCAAGGTCCGGGTGGAAGGAGTTCCTGTCCATTGCTGGAGTGAAGAGGTGACGACGAGGGCTTTGGGGAAGAGCTACGCGATCCACTACGTCCAAGAGCGCACAAGAAGAAGGGAACGCACCAGGTCCTTCGACCTATGGGCTTGGTGTGCTGACCCTTGCGGCATACCGAAAGAGGTCAGTTTAGTGGTGATGGAGCCTGACAAAGAACTTCCATCCATCAACATTCCACTCCCACAAATGGCGCTGCACTTAGATGATCCAACCGATCTGAAGAGGGGGCAAGTATTCAACCTTCGCAACCACCTGGAGGTCGTGGAGGACCTCTCCTTCCTTCGCGATCGGGGTCGCTTGGGTGGCCCACCGAATCGCAAGCAATGCCGAGAATTCATATGGGCCTACGAGGCACTAGATGAGGTGGGAGAAAGACGCGACCAGGTGGATTTGGACAGAGGCCGGGGCAATGGCCGCCATCGACGCTACGACCGCGACGACGATGACGAATACAACCGTGACAACTAGCACCGCAGCTCGCACAGACATCGCAGCATGTCGAGTTGGGTCCGAGACTCTAGATGCAGGGGAGGAATGGAGGACTGCCACAGTGCATCTTGGCGCGGCATTGCTGGATCCTCTTCGCGACGCTATAGGTGTAAGTTCAACCTTCATTAGTTATGGTTTTGGTGTTAATGACAAATCTAATATTGAGATTATCCCTTAATGTGATTTTGTTCTTAATGACAAATCTTATATCGAGACTAACTTGTTTATTTAGAATATCTTTGATTAGTCTCATCACATTGAAAAATAGAAAACCCAAGGTATGTATACGTATTCATTTCAGTATTAATTGCATACTTTGAAGTCAAGTTAAAATATGAATGTCCCCATTACATTAACCACAAAATGTGCATCATGTTTCCCAAATCCATATATTACATGGATGCACACACCTAGGGGGAGTTTGTAGTTTAACTTGAAAGACTCTTTGTATTGATCTAATTCTCATTGACACATATAAGGATCAAGACAAAGAATCTAAATCCTTGAGTATATATTTGAATTGCCTAGTCATAGTATACTCATGGTAATATGGGATATACTCCAATGTGATCAAATTGAATATGTGTATATTATATCCAAGTCAATCATATTTATGCACATATACATGTGGGGTGTATTCTATAGTTGATGACTTAGAGTAATAATCATTTCCATATAATTTACACACAATGGATCATTATTTTTCATCAACATGAGTATATGAAAACTTGTGTAGTTAATATATACTCATATCAATTTAAATGATAATTTAAATTGAGTTCATTTGTCTTATTAACCATTAAAGAACATTTCATCATGTGTTGATGGTGTTCCTTGATTAATTAAGGACAAATGAATAGCTCTTAAGTATAATAAAGCATGAGTTGCATTATTGTACTTAAGACACAATTAAATCATTCAAATTGATTTAGGTTGTGCTCAATTATCTAAAGGCATCCATTATGTGTTAATGGAGTGCAAGAGATAATTGAGACAACCGTGCATCTTGGACTAACTATTTTATGAGTTGTGATTGAGTTAGCTCCAAAGATGAATAAGATGATTGAGAACGGGATAAAGACGACATCATGAGGTGATGGGCGTCAAGAGAAGATCCCGAAGACAAAGAGAAGAATCGAGTGATGATCCCAAGGAAGTATCAAAGTGATGATCATAAAGACCCCAAAGGGGATTGCTTGCGTATGGCGGCAAAGGTATAATTAGATAGGCTAAGGACTTTGTAGTCTTTGAGTCTAAGGTTTTTATCGCCGTACTATTAAGAGGAGTTGATTCCTAGTTTGAGCTTCATCATGTGTTGATGATCTCAATCCGCGTTCACTCAAGCTCAAATCATTTGGATTTGGTTTTTGCATAAGGGTTAACCATTTGGCATGTGTTGCGAATGGGTTAAGCTTATGCTTGGTTGTTGTTGGTTTATGCTCTGATTTGCATGTGTTGCAAAGAGGAAGAGCATATGCATTAGGTTTTCGCATAAAGCTTTGATTTGCATGTGTTGCAAATAGGATAAGCTATATGTGTTGGCTTTTGCGTGAAATTCACTTTTGCATGTGTTGCAAATGTTGAAGCTTTATGTTTTGTTTTTATTCACAAAGCAATCTTTCTAAAACATGTGTGGTTTTGCATGGGGCTAAGTTTTGCATGTATTGCAAAAGGTGAGAGCTCATGCATTGTGTTTTAGCTTGTGACTGGATCATATGTTGATCATCACAAAGGCTAAGTAAAGTTTATGGTCTGTATTTGCAAAATGTGTTTTTGCAAAAGGTTGTTTTGTTATTTGCAAAAGTGGTTTGCAAATAAGCTAGAGGTTATGGGTTTCAATCCTAGAGTATGTGTTGCATTTGCAAATGTGTTTTGCAAAGTGTCGGGATCATGTGTTGATCCTTACATGGCAAGAGGATTGATCTTATAGCTTTTCGGGTTATTTGCAAATGTGTTTTGCAAAAGTTATTTTGATCATGAGTTGATCATCATGGCTCAATATTTGATGTTATTGACTCTTTATAGCTTATAGTCATGTCTTTGATCAAGTCTATTTGAGAGATTTCGAAAAATCATATTTTTGACTTGAATGACTACATTAGAGTTTGGTTTTGGTGATATTTAAAAATATCTATGGTTGATTAAATCTTGAAAATAGGTGGAGATTGTAGCCCTCGTGATAAGCTTCGCATAGAATCAAAAATCACCCAAATCGGAGTTCGGAGAAAAAAGTTATGAGCTTTTTAGTGAATGTTGCTGCGGTACTACCGCCCTTGCGGTAGGTTTTTACCAGAGAAGGCTCTTTTGAAGTCTTAGGCCAGTACTACCGCCCGTAGGGGCCGGTAGTACCGCAAGTACTGTAGCAACGGCTAGTTTCAGCACTTTTAATGCCCGTTTTGCCCCCCAACGGCTAGTTTTCTTTGTGAGGCTATAAAAGGAGGTCATGGGGGGGCATTTGCTGGTTGATTGAGTATTTTGGATGAGGTGGTGCATGTGTTGCATACTCATATTTGATTCTTGAGCTAAGAGTGAGACTAATTGCATGTGTTGCAATTAGGAGTGGATTGAGTGACCTCTTGTGCATGTGTTGCACTTGAGGGGGATCCTTGTGCATGTGTTGCACTTGGTGATCACCGGGAGCGCATTCGTTGTGCTCGGTGAAGTTCAAACGGAGGAGCGGCTTGTTACTCTTGGAGGTTGCCGACTCCTAGACGGCGTAGGCATCGTGCGCGGGAGCTCTCAAGGTGTGAGAAGCCCTGGCAAGTTTGTGAAGGTTCGGGTTGAGCCTATGCGCAAGCGTAAAAAACCAAGTCTAGTGAAAAGAGGCGGGTGCTCGAGCGGGAGCCGGTCCAAGTGGTTGGGCTTGCCTCAACGTGGACTAGGGGAGACCGGCAAGTCTCCGAATACCACGGAAAAATATCGGTTGTCTCATTTATATTCAAGCATTTTGATTATTGTATATTGATCAATTGCTTGAATGTATTAGAATTGCTTAATATTAATTGATTGTTCAATTTAGCAATTCTAGTGTAGAGACATAATTTAGTTAGTGCACTAGTGAGCCTAGTTGATTTAGGCGTTAATTGTCAAAACCTAGATTATCGTTTCCGCATATATATCTTCAATTAAGTTTTGATATAAGGGGTTGATTAGAGTGAATTGAATTAGTGAGCGATTAATTTTATAAACGCCTATTCACCCCCCCTCTAGGCGCATCCTCGATCCTACAATAGGCACAACAACACACAGCATCAGTCGCTGCCAACACAATCGGCCACCTCTTCCTGGATTCCAAAGAAGTCATCAACCCAGAAAGAAAAGGTTAAGCGGTGGGTCACTTTTGCAGAACCTTTCCCGTCCGAGCAAGAGAAGAACCGGACGGGGAGAGTCTTCATCACGTCGGTGGACACCATGCAGGGAGAGACTGCGGATAAGTGCATGCAATTGGGGCCACCGGTATGTTCTAATCTCCTATCCCCTATGTACTCTCTACAGCCACATGTTTTTGAACTTTCCTGCATAGAGCCCAATTTTCTAGAAGGGGATAATGGGGTACTTCCTGTTTTTCGGGCTGAAGAGGTTTTAGGAGTGGGAGTTGAGACACACAACTTGCAATCAGGAGGTAATACCTCTCTGCTTGAGCCTTTTGCCGAACCTGGGGTGGGGGTTGAGACAAACTTACAATCAGGGGATAATTCCTCTTTGCCGAACTTGCAATTAAGGGGTAATTCCTGTGGTAATTCCTCTTTGCTTGAACCCACTGACCCAACATCAGGTAACAGTCCCATGCGGTTGCCCAGCCTATGCCAAAGTGAAGTTCCTAGTTCATCCGCAGAAATGGGAATCCTTGATGCAACAACCGAAAACTCCCTTCTAGATACACTAGACCCTGCTGAAAGTATCTATCTGCGGGATGGGGATGACTCTCTCAATTTGCTGGCAGAGGGTAAGAACTTGATGCTTGCGCCATTTGCTCAATCCACCTTCACAACATCATCTGCTAGTCCCAAAAGGTTGCCTAGCCCATGCCGAGTTGAAGCCACCAGCTCACCCACCGAAAATGAGAACTCTGATGCACCAACAGAAAACTACCAACTGGGGATACTAGAGCCTCATGTTCCACAGTGCCTAGGGAACCATCAAGCTGCTGCTCAAGCACCAGTACTAACAGACCAAAGCACACCTAATAACCAGCAGGGATTAGAGGATTTTATAATAGCAGTTTCACACAGCACCGAAAAGGCCATCATACAGTCCCCACCCTGCATCAATGAACTGGTACCGTATATGCCAGAAAACAATAGATCATCCCCTAGCAACTCCACACAAAGAAAGAGCTCTAGATTAGCTGCAAAGGCCAAAGTCAGATTGGGGGTCAACAAAGGACCTATCCAACTAGCTCAGCAAATACTAACGGCAAAACTCAAAGAACTAAGTCCTCCAGCAAAATCTGACAACTCTAATGAGGATTTATTTGAACAGCTAGCTGGACATTTCGAAAGACCAATTAGCAAGGAAAAGGTGGAGGCTCTCCTGGAATTGGTGAACCACGGCTGTACCAAACACAAGACCAAGAAGAAGACGGGTAAGGTGACACCAGCGACAAAGACTGCCCTCGGCTGAGGGTTTCATCGGGGGAGGCCAGTCAGAGGTAGAAGAAAATTATGTTGCAAAACATGTTAGATGGAATTCTGTATGTAGGAGAACTATATCTGCTAGTATGCCTAACGGGTGGTAATTTTTTTGTCGACAAGGTATGGCTAGCAGTAGCCCATATGTATTCTAGTGAAGTGTGGGCCTTTAGGCCATGGTTTTGTAATTTCGCTTACATTGTAGGCGAATTTTGTCTGGTACTATGTCTGGTGGCTACTTTTTGCTCCGCAAGATATGGCTAGCAGTTGTCTGTAGTTGTTTCAGTGAAGTATGGGCCAGTAGGCCATTGTATCGTTGCTGCACAAGCACTGGTTGCCTGGGACGTATACCCGGTGAAGTAGTTGTTGCCTGGGAAGTATTTGTACTGGTCCTATGTACTTTGGCTAGATGCTTGAAAACTAATATAACCTCTGCCTCCCCTGAAGTGGTTTGTTCAATCTCTAATGTCAACAACTTGCACTGTTCTCTCATGGAATGTTAGAGGCTTAAATGATTCTGCAAAGCGAGAAAGCGTTAAGTGTTTCATTCTGTCAAGTGGTGCTACAATTGTGTGTCTCCAGGAAACAAAAATAGCCAACTAGACAATAGGTTTGCTAATCGAAACTTTGGGGATGAGACTAGCTACCCAGACTACATGTATACCATCCAATGGATCCTCAGGTGGAATCCTTCTTGCGGCCTTAGATGACATATATGACCTTCACAATACTAGAACCACTCCGCATACAATCACCGCAACGCTAACCTTGAGATATAATGCGGCGGCATGGGACATCACGGGAGTGTATGGTCCGCAAGTGGACTCGGATAAAAGAAATTTCCTAGCTGAGCTTGAAGCACTCAATGGAACAGTTCTGCCCATGTGGTTAATGTTAGGGGATTTCAATCTCATCAGACAAAGGCGTGAAAAGAACAGAGGCCCCACAAATAGACGAATGATGCAACGCTTCTATCATACCATCAACAGACTGCAACTTTTGGAGCTTGACCTGCATGGCCGCAATTTCACATGGTCAAATGAGCAAAATCAGCCCACCATGACAAGAATAGATCGATTTTTGGCTACAACGGAATGGCACGAGGCCTTCCCAAATGCAGACCTGTGCGCAATGGCCACTATGACATCTGATCATTGCCCTCTTCTAATGCAAAGAAATGCTACCTTCCATTACTTTAAGGGTTTTCGCTTTGAAGCCTGCTGGACCAACATGCCGGGGTTCTATGAAACAGTGGCTCAATCATGGACACAGCCGGTTCATACGTCCGACGCTATGCTAAAGTTGAATATCAAAATGTGCAGAACTGCTAAGGCACTAAAGAATTGGCGAAGAAAAACTTTTGCAAACTTAGCACTGCAAACAGCATTGATTCAAGTCATTATCACGGTCCTTGAAAGCACTCAAGAAAAACGACCACTGTCTCAAAACAAAATAGATTTCCGAAAAAACCTCAAAAACAAACTCCTCGGCCTAGCCGCCATTTAGAAATCAAGGGCTAGACAACATGCTAGACTAACAAACATTCGTATGGGGGACTCCAATACCCGTTTCTTCCACTTAATGGCCAGCTCAAGAAGGCGTAGAAACCTCATTCGAGTCCTACAAAGGGATGGCAGAGTTATGCTCACTCAACGAGACAAGCTGAAAGAAGCATACTTGTATTTCAGAAAGGGACTGGGAGAACACGGAATAAGGGACAAAGCGTTTCGTTGGGGTTCCTTGGGTTACAATGTAAGAGACCTCAGCGACCTGGAGACCCAGATCACTGAGGCTGAGATCATTAACACCATTCAGGAACTTCCCTCTCAGAAGGCTCCTGGACCCGATGGGTATATTGGCCTATTCTACAAAACCTGCCTCAACATCATCAGAGACGACCTAGTGGAAGCAATAAAAGGCTTCTTCGATCTACGCCATGAAAAGCTGCACAAGTTTAATGAAGCTAACATTGTTCTACTCCCGAAAACAGAAAATGCAAATAGGTTAGAATACTTCAGGCCTATCAGTCTTATAAATAGCTTCATGAAGATTATCACCAAAATTCTAGCAAATCGGCTAGCACCCAAGCTAGACGATCTGGTCTCAGTCTCACAGAACGCTTTCATAAAAAAGAGATGCATCCACGATAACTTCTTATACGTTCAAAGAGTAATCCGAAAGCTGCACAAAGAAAAAAGGCCGGCCCTCTTCATCAAATTAGATATATCGAAAGCCTTCGATTCATTGAACTGGAGTTACCTTCTTGAAGTCCTTCAGGCCCTTGGCTTTGGATGGAAATGGCGCGAATGTGTGGCTGCAATCCTCAGGACATCATCGTCAAAAGTTCTAATCAACGGGCAACCAACTACGACAATAAGACACGCGCGTGGGGTTCGACAAGGTGATCCTTTATCACCCCTGCTTTTCATCCTCGCAATTGACCCCCTATAAAGCCTACTAGAATTGGCGGCGAATAAAGGTATTCTCAAACCGGTGCTCCATGCGTGACTTCATTGCTCCATTGTATCGCGAGCGACGCTGGAATTTTTTTAAATGCAAACGCAGATGAGCTGACAGCCCTTAATCGAATTCTGAAAATTTTTGGGAGGTGCTCGGGTCTGAAAATAAACATCTCCAAAACTAAAATTTATCCGATCAGATGCCAAGAGGACTTAGTACAAGATTTGTTGAATATTTTTCCACGCAAACTATCAACTTTTCCGGGGAAGTATCTTGGTCTCCCTTTACACATCAGGCAACTAAGGCGAGTTGAAATTCAACCTCTGATCGATAAATTGAATAACAGGCTTGCGGGATGGAAGGGCAAATTACTTTCCAAAGCTGGGAGGGAAACTTTGGTCAAATCCGTGCTTAACTCACAACCAATTTGATGGCTGATTCGATGCATTGATAAGCTTAGACGGAGTTTCCTTTGGAGTGGAAAAGAACCAGAAAACTGTAGCGGGGGACACTGCTTGATCAAATGGCCAGTAACTTGCCTGCCAAAAACCAAAGGGGGACTAGGCATTAAAGATATGGAACGTTTTGCCCGCGCTCTTAGACTTCGATGCTTTGGTTCAAATGGAAAAACAACGAAAGGGCTTGGACGGGATTGGATTTACCCTGCGATGAAATGAATATTACCTTATTCAATACTTCAACACTGGTCACTGTAGGTAACGGTAAACTAGTGGACTTTTGGAGATCAAGCTGGATACAAGGAAAAGCCCCAAAAAACATTGCCCCGACACTTTTCCAACTAGCAAGAAGAAAAAAATCTCGGTCCAACAGGCCTTGGCAAACAACTACTGGATCCGCTTCTGCATGCCCATCGACTCTCAAAATGAAGTGCGGGAGTTTGTGGATCTTCATGAAGCAATACGAAGAGTCAATAGAGATGAGCAGAGGGATGATCAAATAACCTGGCGCTGGACATCCAATGGTCAATACTCAACAAAGAGTGCCTACCTCGTGCAATTTAACACTGTTTTCTGCAGGATGAACATCTCACCAATATGGAAGGCCAAAGCTGAACCGAAATGTCGATTTTTTGCTTGGACATTGATTCACAACAAAATTTTGACAGCTGATAATATGCTCAAACGGGGTTGGCCATGTAATGCAATTTGCACCCTTTGCAACGCATCACCGGAAACAACGACTCATCTCTGTAAAGACCGCTATTTCACTAGACAAGTATGGGAGCTTCTGCTGCGATGGGGCAAATTGGATCGGTGGCGGAATCTTAGTCACGATGGCTTGATATATAGGTGGTGGAGAAGGTTAAGAAGCCAATATGATAGGGAGCAACGATGCGAATTGGATGGTCTGCTAATTTACTTCTGGTGGAACCTTTGGCTCGAGAGAAATCAACGCATTTTTCAAGGGAAGAACAGAACAACTGAGCAGCTGGCTACATCGATCAAGGATGCGGTGCAAGTTCATGGTTTTGCTTGGCACTCACAAGCTACGAACTAGCATTTTTAATGAGTCGGAGGACGTCCTCCAGGGAGCATGTGGAGTTTAGTTCTCAGGTTTGTGTCTTTGTAAGGGTGTAATGGTGATGTTAGCGCGGCGGCTAACTGTGTGAGTGGCGTTTAGATGGGCGGCTAACAATGTGAGTTGTGAGGTTTTTTCGGGACCGGGTTTTTCCTTATAAAAACGGGGCCACTACTTCTTTTCCCTCTTAATAAACTTTGCGGCAACTCTCTTGCTGCTCTTTCAAAAAAAAGAAACGAAGACGAAAGATTTTGTAGCTCTCACTTGCCTTGGCCGATAGCTTAGATGTCACGGGATTGAGTGAATGGGATGGTGCGAAATCGATAAGTGTGCATTGAGCTATACCGATATATACTATGTGATGAGCTTACGATCGAGTTTTGTTCTTACACACTGACATGTACGCCCCTTCGTAATTGAAACCTTGAATTAAACATTTCTCATATATATATATACACACACACACATATACATGTATATATATGTATATGTATGTATATACGTATGTACCACCACTCTCAATCTGAGCCACATATGATAGATCGGATGGCCCACGATGGATGTTAGCATTTTAGCATTGAATAGCCATTTATACTAAATATTTCCCCATATATATATATACATATATATATATACGTGTGTGTATATATATGGCGAAATATTTGGTGAAAACCACCAATTCCATGAAAACTCCATGGAAACCACCTGTAGAAGTTTTGAAAAATTCTCAAAAAAATATCACATATAGGGGAGGTGAACCTCTACAATCCTGCAAAATTTGAAGTTGAAACTCAATCGCATTTGAAAGATATGAAAAAGACAAAGTCAACATAAATAGTAATTTTTACTGTTTTGGCACTATTCTTTTTGCTGCTTGTTTTTTTCATATATTTCAAATACTATTGAGTTTCATCTTCAAATTTTGCAAGATTGTAGAGGTTCACCTCCTCTACATATGGTAATTTTTTGAGAATTTTTCAAAACTTCTACAGATAGTTTTTGGCGAAATATTTGGTGAAAACCACCAATTCCATGAAAACTCTGTGGAAACCACATGTAGAAGTTTGAAAAATTCTCAAAAAATTATCACATGTAGGGGAGGTGAACCTCTACAATTCTGCAAAATTTGAAGTTGAAACTCAATCGCATTTGAAAGATATGAAAAAGACAAACAGCAAAAAGAATAGTGCCAAAACGGTAAAAATTACTATTCATGCTAACTTTGTCTTTTTCATATCTTTCAAATGCGATTGAGTTTCATCTTCAAATTTTGCAGGATTGTAGAGGTCCACCTCTCCTACATATGGTTATATATATATATATATATATATATATATATATATGAAATATTTGGTGAAAACCACCAATTCCATGAAAACTGTGGAAACCACCTGTACAAGTTTTGAAATATTCTCAAAAATTACCATATGTAGGAGAGGTGGACCTCTACAATCCTGCAAAATTTGAATATGAAACTCAATCGCATTTGAAAGATATGAAAAGACAAACAGCAAAAAGAATAGTGCCAAAACAGTAAAAATTACTATTCATGCTGACTTTGTCTTTTTTATATCTTTCAAATGTGATTGAGTTTCAACTTCAAATTTTGCAGGATTGTAGAGGTCCATATGTGATAATTTTTTGAGAATTTTTCAAAACTTCTACAGTGGTTTGGTTTTCATGGAATTGGTGGTTTTCATTAAATATTTCGCATATATATATATATATATATATATACACGCGTATCGACCTAGCTAGCTAGGTTCGATGCTTGGATGGGCGGGACAAGAAACTGAGAAACCACTACGTCCTCAAAAGTCAAAACAAAAGAAAAGGAAAGGAACGAGGGGAGAACGTGACGAGGAAGAAGCTACCTGCCCACGATCAACCGGGTCTGCCATCCTTGGCGCTCAGCCGCTGTCAGATGTTGCGCTCGTCTCTCCGTTTATGTGCCTTGATAATTAGATACTGTACATTTCAGTCATATATATAGGCACCACGCCACCAGGTTGGGGTCTGTGGCTTGGCCTGGCGGACCCGCACGGGACTGACGGGAGCGAGGCGGTGTCGATGGCACAGGCTAGCCTCTACGCTGATAGCGATTTTAATTTAATCGCCTCTGCACAGCCTCAGAGAATACTTTGATGTTCCACTTTGATGGCACGGGAGCGAGGTGGTGATGTTCCACTTTGATGGAACAGCCTAGCCACCTCTATCTTGGTCATCATCAGAACCTTTATTATCTGACAATGCCTTGTAGTCATGACTTTCAATTTCTATCTGTTCCACCAAGCTTTGATCTGCTCACTTTCATCTACCGTGCTTATATGTTCTTGCTTCTCTCCCATGGGAAGGTCTATATTCTCATATTCAACTGAGTCAGTACCATTTTGACCTTCTTAGTTCACAAACTATGGTTTACTGTAACTCGATTGCTTAACTCCTCCGACATCACCACTGATGGAATATTGATGCATCACATGAGTCGGAGGTTGGAGAGACTTTCTCAAAGACTTGGCCTGGCAAAAGTAGCCCGTCATCCTCTCAAAAACTTGCCTAGCAAAAGTAGCCTATTATCTTCGCTCTTTTGCCAATCTCAGGTACAAGCTTCATGAATTTAGCCCCTTCAATTCTATTAATTCTCAGAACATGCATTACCGTGCCTGAGTAGCAAAGCCATACAACCTTGGATTGTACAACGCATGTTTTAGCAAGAACAACTGCTATAATCATCTCATAACAGCGCTCCATAAATATTGCTTTTGCATCTGACAGACTACATGCCACAAACGAAAAAATTGCACAAATCAACCCCGGTGCACCCAAGCAAGTTTCTGCAGTGGGGGCGGGCCCACGTGTCCACTTGTTAAAAGCACGTAGCAAGCGTAGTTGCTGATCGGAAAAGCCGGCTTACCCGGTCTCTCTATTTCTCTAGTTAAGCTTTTTTTTTTAGATAATGTTCTCTAGCTAAGCTTGCTTGAATAGAGATGCACGGAGCAATTAATTAGATTTTGCTTGGGCCCTAAAGGAGTGACGTCGCTGATCATCGAGCGTAATTAATAAATCTTAGAATCAGATTCAATGGAGCTCGCTACGTATCCTAGTCAGCAGAGCCATCTAATTTCTTCGGTTGATTCGCATCTCTGGAGGAGATCGATACTGATGCCCCCAATTTGGTGCTCGTCTCCGGACTTCATCAGTCCTCTGCACAGCTAGAGGTAGAGATGACAATCTTACCCAATTACCCGTGTGCCCGCGGGTAAAAATCCTAATAGAGCTGGGTATATTCCTCTTTTATTACCCGCGGATATGTTTATGGGGGCTAAACTCTACCCGACGGGTAAACGGGTATGGATATGGGGGAGCTTCACCCTTAACCGTTCCGCCCGATTACCCGCCACCTCCTATTGACATACGGGTTAGAACAGGCGCTCAGTTAGCCCCCTGATCCCCACTTTGTGGTACCTCATTTCAGTAATTGTTGAATTTGATCATCTGTATATTATTTGTCTGCATGTATTATTTAATTCTTATTCTTATGTACATTTGAAATTTTGAATCATTGATAATCATTCTTTAATCCATAGAATGTAGCTAACACCCATAACTTCATCAAAAAGATTGTATTAGTACCATAACTCATTAGCTCACAGTACCATTTGGTTGGAAAGATTGTTGATGGTGGCGAGTAAACGGGTATACCCGCGGGCGACAAGTATGGGCGAGATTTTTCGCCCGCGACGCTTCGCAGGTATACCCGTAGGGGAGATTTTGGTTCACGGGTATGGGTATGGGCGAGTGTTAACCGTACCCGCCGCACCCAATTGCTATCCCTAGCTAGAGGAGAACAGGGTTCACGTTATTGATTTGACCACGGAAATCGCCTCTACCCTGATAGCGATTTTAATTTATTTGAAAATCCCTCGAAAATTTTCAGAAATTGAAGGGTTTCAAAATCAAAATTTTAAAATAAATTCAAAAATAAAAAGGTAAAAACCGGAAAAATCGACCTACCAATTGAAATTTTTTTGGCAGCCAATTTTTTGAGTGATTTTCATTGAAAATCGAGTGATTTTTTTTACCCATTTAAGTCCTATGATTTTTTTAATTGGACCTGTTTAACAATCGTTTCTAATTTCAAACCAACTTGATACGGTCGATTATCGCGATATTCGAGCGAAAATCGTTAATAATGTGAACCTAGAGGGGAGAGATGGGGAGGAAAAATCAAACAAATCTAATCTACTAATACGAACTTGATTGATTAGCAAAACATACCAGAATGTATTGGTCATATTAGCGACGATCAGGCACGCACAAAATTAGAAGTAGACAAGAGATCTAGTCCTGACAGTCTCAACTTTATTGTTCTTGCCTGTAGGCTATATGTTACTTCTCAAGTAAAGGAACCACTAATCATATAGGTCTGTGTGTTTAGGTAAATATCTACTTATCATAATACAACAATAGCTTCCACTCCAGTTTCATTTTTATTAATGAAACCCGCTATACAAGTTTCTAGCTCCAAATTTACCACAAATGTTCAGGAGATTGCAGAACTAAAGATTATTACATAATAGAGTACGGTTTCACCGCACCTATTAGAGTCTGAAAACTAAAACATGTTACATCGACAATTTCCACTCGGTTTTCAAATTCTGTCACTATTACAAAACGCGTTATATTAGACACATCATCACAGACGGTTTTTTTCGAAAACCGTCTGCGATGTGTTTCAGGCGCATTGCAAACGGTTTGTGGCTGAAACTGTCTGTGATATTAGATTATTACAAATGGTTTCATCCATAAACCGTCTGTGATGAAAGCGAGAAGTTCACAGTTGGTTTGTGGATAAAACTGTTTGTGATGAGGAAAATATCACGAACGTTTTTATCGACAAACCGACTATGATGACAGGTATAACTTCACAGACAGTTTGTGAATAAAATCGTCTGTGATATTTCCATCATCACAGACTGTTTTATCCACAAATCGTCTATGATGATCAATTCCACTAAATGAATGTTGAGCTCTAGCTCTCAGTAAATACTTCAGAATAGTAAACGTGCGAAACATGCCTTACAAAAGACTACTGGATTAATATAAGAACTAGCTTCTTGCATTATATATATGAGAACAAGCTTCTTGCATGCGCATCACAATATACAAAAGTTTCTCTACAAAAGACACTACTAGGAAACACTACTTAATAGTTGTCCTCGTTGTCGCTAGAGTCATCGTCGTCGTCGGAGTCGTGGCGAACATCGAGGTCCTCGCTCAAGCTGGCTCTGTCTGGGTTATCATCTAGCTCCCAGCCGTCGCGATAGCCCTCTGACGAGTCGTAGGTATT
This sequence comes from Guadua angustifolia, assembly GCA_036346375.1. NCBI lineage: Eukaryota > Viridiplantae > Streptophyta > Magnoliopsida > Poales > Poaceae > Guadua > Guadua angustifolia. The sequence goes on from CM070508.1 coordinate 57,564,994, forward strand.
GTCGTCGGAGGAGGAGGATGTTGGTGGCGGACGCTTCTGCCCGACGACGGCACTTGAGGCAGAGGCGGCCAGAGCGGTGCTGCCCGACACGACGGGCGACGAGTAACTAGCGGCCAGGGGATTCATTGATATGGCGCCGGCGTGGTGCCACAACCATTGCCACAGGGGTCTCAGAGGCGAAGTCGACGGTGGTGGCGGCGGAGGATTTGTCGGTGGTACTGGAGGCAAAGGCGATGGCGGTGGCAGAGACTTTGTCGAAGGCTGGGCGGCAGAGCCAACAGAAGAGGCAGGGATGTCTTTCTTGTTGCTCATGGCAGCGTCGGAGGGGATGCCTTTTTTGTTGCTCGATCAAGTAAAGAGGCGGTCGATCAGGCTTTGTTCTTATATATTGCCGCGGAAGTGCAAATAATGATATGCATTGGGAAAATGAAACATCGCCTGGAACATGGTCTTCAAAGCAGAATTTGAACAGATAGTTTTAATTCTCTCGAAAAATGAAACGATCAACTCGAAACACTACGCGTGCCCTCATTGGGAAGATGAAGGGGAACATCACGGAAGGTTTGTGGATAAAACCGTCTGTGATGATCTAATCGCAGATGGTTTTTAGATAAAACTGTCTATGTTGTCAGTTGACATCTCAGACGGATTGTGTATAAAACTGTCTGCGATTAGATCATCACAAAAGGTTTTATCTACAAACCGTCTGTGATGATCCATTCTAATCATATCCTTCTCCAATGTGTTGCCAACCACAATTTGAATCGGTCTTTGTACAGATAAAATTCTATTTTTCAATTAACATCGCTCATAATTCTATCTTTAACTTAACTCTTCCTTTTTTTAACTGATATCGGCCAGAAATATATATTTTTATTTTTTAGCTTGACAAATTAATTATGCCTTGTCAAATTTAGGTGCTAACATATGCCCCCTATTTTTGGGAGATAACAGATTATCTTCCAAAAATCTTCTTGATCGGCTTCAACGTTGATTGGCTAAGCACAATACTTGAACCGTCGTCGTTGGTAACTGCTCTATTTATGGAACCATAAAATCTTAAGATGCGTATCTTCACCATTAACCACTCACAACTCGCTGAAAACACTTCCTACCTTTTCACCTTTTTACCCACTATAAATATGAGATCCATTCAACCATCATTTTCACATGCTCAAACTCTCAGACCCTCTGCTATCGATTTAATTTTTGCCTTTCATACATCAAGCTCCTGCTCAGCAACCTCTGTCAGCTTACACAATCTCTCAGATAGCTCAATGGATCCCAGCTAGGTATTCATCTCCATACCTGACAGTAACGACCAATATTATTTAGGACCATTAGGCAATCTTGACCCATTGGTCATTATAGAGTAAGAGATATCTCGTTTTCCTTAGTTGGCTTTTGAGTATAAATAGTACAATTCGGATAGCAGCCAAAAAAATGGTAGAGTGGAAAAGGATGGGAATAGCCAAGTGTCTTCACTTATCCCTAGCAGATTTAGAGGCCAATAACCCTTAGTGGTTATGGCCTGTTATTTCTTGTCTGACACATTTGATGTGTTTATGTTTAGAATGGGTCCAATAGGCCCAACACTCCTGGATGTGACGCAACTCTGCTGTTTGAGGCCCGACGGGGAGTAGATATCGGCTTTTAGCACCAAGCCTCAACACAAGCTTATCCACTCCAAGATAGAAGGATGGAGCAAGCACATCCTTTATAGCATAATTTATTTATATATTTCTTTTACATAAGGAAAAGGGTATGTAGCAAAAAAAAAAGAGCTCTAATGAATTTTTTTTCAATTATATTGCATTGGAGTATCTTAGAATTATTATTGGAGTATACCAAAAGTGATAAAAGAGCATAAAACATTCGTTTAAGTGGTATATTAGAGGTGGGAGTACGGAAAGACATCATATATATATATATATATATATATATATATACATACATACATACATACATACATACATACATACATACATACACACACACACACATATTTTCCTAGGAGTATGTACTCCCGCGCTTCTCATATACCATGTAAATAAACAAGTTATAACTGAAGGTGCCAAAATTTAAATTGAGATAGTAACTATAGGTATGAAAAGTTGGTACTTCTACCTTTTTAATTTTTGTTACCTCCTAATACTAATTCAATATAAACTTTGGTGGATCTAAAGATGATAAAAAAGTCTCGTGTATGTGCGCATGTATCGACCTAGATAGCTATTCGATGCTTGGATGGTCAGGACAAGAAAGTGAGAAACCACAGCGTCCTCAAAACAATAGAGAAGAAAAGATAAGAGGGGAAAACATGACTAGGAAGACAAACATGGCTCATGAAGCTACCGGCAAATCCTGGGGTACAACGACAGAATTCACACTACCGTTGGTAGAATTAAGTGTCAGCTAATTGTAATTTTGATTGTAATGTACATGTCCAACCCATAACTACTCTGTTTTTCACTAACAGTAATTTCTCATAAATACAATGTTCTCACCAATAGTATCAAGGTGAAAATTACATGAGTTGCACTTGAGAATTATTTCTTTTTTAGTCCTCATGTAGAGCATGAGTGATTGATAATGTTGGTTACATTAGACTTTTACGGTAAATGTTTGAGATGGCTTTATAAATTTGGGTTAAATTATATTGCAACAGATATAGTTTTAAAATTTTGAATGTGATCATATATTTTATACGAAATATAGTATAGAAGAGGTGCATGTATACACGATTACTAGTAGTACTAATTGGGCGCGGAGCGAGACACCTGGTGATCACTACTACCGAACACGTGTTTACTGTCGGGTCCACATTGGCATCACTATCGGATGTGGACCCGGCACTACCTAAGTGATAGTGATAGTCGAGGACTATCACTGCCGGATATAAACCGGCAGTGATAATCACTATCACTGCCAGTTTATACTCTCCAACCGACAGTGATAATAATTATCACTGCTGGTTATCTCTGATAACCGACAGTGATAAGTAACTATAACTGCCGCATTTTCAATAATATCTGGCAGTGATATTAATTATCATTACTGTTTTCTCTGATAATCGGCAGTGATAAGTAACTATCAGTGCCACATTTTCATCAATATCCGGCAGTGATAAATAGTATCACTGCCCCTTTTTTCTTGTTAACCGGCAGTGATAACTCTCTGTCCTATTTTCATATCCAGAACTGGCAGTGATGGGTTTTTTTAAACCTTTTTACGAATGTATTTGTTGCAGTATATGTTATAGATATATATATTGTACAGTAGGTGTATTCTATACGGTATATGTTGTGGACAATAGTACTGAAACATTACTAAAGTGCAATTCAAATACATCCTCTACCATACGCTGAAACTTCTGAAAATCCCTTTCACTTGTGAGGTCCTCCTCCCTATCATGCAACATCTGTTCTAGATCATCTTCACAGTTATCGATGAACGTGTCTTCATGGGTGTCAACGAATGTATTTTCGACTGCAGTCGAGTCGTTGTCTTTATCATCATCGATCAGATGCCCTTCGCGTACAATCTCATCTTCACCATGCTCAGTCCAATAGGTATAGGCAGGTTTGAAACCTCTTCGAAGCAAGTGTGCACGGATCGTCTCAAGGTTAGAAAATTGCATCTCATTCTTGCAATCGACTCACGGGCAACAAATATAGTCCATCAGCTTATTTGACTTGTACGCCGTAGCCGCGCTCAGAAAACTAGTCACACCGTTAAAGTACTCTCTATCGCGACGGTCCGCTTCATACATCCATCTTCGGTCCATCTACAAATATTTATAACAAATAAGATCTCAGTAAATCAATAAGTGCTCACAAATTGTGACAAGATACAATGCATTATGAATAGCCTAACTAGTCCTACTTTGTATATACTTAGGCTATTCCCAGTGCATAGTAACATACCTATTTAATACATGCCACATAAGCATTTTTTATGATGTGACATGAGAGTTAAGAGGGGAGAGAAGAAAGCTGTATCTTAAGGAAGATACCACTTGGGCACGAAATCATAGACATTGAAACTTGAATCATCTAAGTGGCCCACAATTCATACTCTCATACACATTTAGTATTTAATTATCTTGTGGGAACTAAGAAACAATCCATGATATCATGCATTGGGATAGTTGTATCTTCTATAATATCATATGATATAGTAGCTTTGAATATTATGATAAGATACAATGCACTGTGAATAGTCTTAATAGGGCATGCATGCTTGCAATATGTGCGTCCCGATCAAAGACGGCGATGGCCAATCAAGACACGGCGCTTTCACAGTTAATTAGGTCAAAGAATTGTCCCGATCAAAGACGGCGATGGCCAATCAAGACACGGCGCTTTCACAGTTAATTAGGTCAAAGAATTGTGCAGTACTGTAGTGTCTTGAGATTGGTCGTGCACAGTTAATTAGGTCAAAGAATTGTGCAGTACATGTAGTGTCTTGAGCAGTGGTGGAGCCAGGAATAATATATAAGGGGGGCCAAACAATCATAATATATATAATATAGTAGAAATTTTAATAATTATAGCTATCAACTATATGCTGAAATATAGCAAGAAATTTTTTACTAAATTTGCATGCATATAGGTTAAAATCCAATAAAAATCTAATTGTAAAAAGTGATGGTTAAAATAACTAACATGTTTCATTTTAGCGCTACTCGGCGTGTCTAAATTGTATCGAAGTCATCAATAAGTTTATCTGTTGTAAACCCCATTGCAATCTCCTTCTCTATGTAAGTTATTAAGCAATTTCTTAAGAACTCATCCTCCATCTTATTTCGCGTAAGTTATTAAGCAATCGGGTACCTAGATAATACTAAAAGAGCAGCTCTGCTGATTTCTCTGGACAGATAGCATTCTAGTACTTATTAAAGCTATCAAATCAAATCAATATTTTATAAAAATTTTTATACATGTCTGTAAGATGAGGTTTGATATCCAGTAAAAATTTCATGGTAAAATCTTGTGTACAAAAATTACAGTAATTCTGACAATGTGCCCTGCCAGATTTTCTATTTTCTGAGTTTGATTTAATTTATGACCAAAATGTGGTTAATATTTTATTTATATTTTTTATTAAGGTTTATAATTAAAATATTTGCATTCTATAAAATTTTGAGATTTTTATATTTTACATTTTATTTATAAAAATTCTGACATTGCTATTTTCAGATTTATTTACTTTCAGTTTTTGAATTTGTAAAAGCTTCAAATATAGGTTTTAATTTTTAATATTTTTATCAGAAGTGGATATCAAGTTGATGTCAGCATGGTAAGAATCTTGGCTTCAGAAAAGACATATATATTTCTACACAAATCTGACAAGATCAAGATTGATATCTTATCTCATGATTACAATTTCTTTTTAATATATTTTTATCACATAGTTTGATCATATGTGTTAGTTAAATTATTTTATCACATATTTTGATCCTAGTTAGTTTTCGTATTATTCGACTAAGTACCCGTTATCCGTATTATACCCGTCCGTATAATATCCGGTATCCGTTTTCTACCTGTTTGTAAATACCCGGTATCCGTATCTGTATCTTACCCGATTTTTCACTATCCGTATCCGTACCCATATCCGAAAAAAAATAATTAGGGTAGGATAAAATTTTTTTGCCACTTTCATTGGGGGGGGGCCATGGCCCCTACTGGCCCCCCCTTGGCTCCGCCACTGGTCTTGAGATTGGTCGTGCATGTCCACACACGTTACCTGATGATCCCCTAGCAGGCTAGCATGCACCAATAACTTAATCTTCCCCAACTACTCCGACAGTATATATATTTAATCGGCAAGTTGAAATGTAGCCTATATATAGCATATGTGCGCATGATCACTCCTAGAGTACTAATTCATCATTTAACACCTATTGTTACATATGTAGCGTACATGGACCGAAACTAGACGTACGCTAAGACGAACCATACGAGCGCCGAGTATATATATTAATAGTGTCTCCGCTCTTAGAAGAGCTGCAGAGGAATATATGTTGAACAAGGGAGTGGAATTTATGCCTTGTCCATAAATTGACTGGGAGAATCTGAGTATGTTTTGACACCCAGCACAAATCGAAACACAGTTGATTCTACGGGGTTTCAAAAGGGGGTATATTATTGAAATAGTCACGGTGAAGAGCATATTACACAGGGACCAAGTAGTACTACCATCGTCGATGAAGTCGATAATACTCCAGATATCATTAACGAAGTCAAGATACTCCAGATGATATCAACTGTACTTTGGATGACAATCTGGATCAGATGCTACGGGATGCAGAAGGGAACCGTGATAAGCAGGAGCACGTAAAATTCTGAGACTTGATGGATGACTCAGAGAAACCTTTATTCCCGGGTAATAAGTCCAAATACACAAGGTTGTCGTTTATGCTGGAACTGCTGAAATTAAAGGCAAGCAATAGTTGGTTCGATAAGAGTTTCACATCGCTGTTAGGTCTGTTAGCGGATATGCTTTCGGAGGGAAACAAGTTGTCGACAGTCACCTACAAAGACAAAAAGATTTTTTGTCCCTTGGGAATGGAAGTAGAAAGAATACATGTCTATCCGAATGACTGTATCCTATACTGCAAAGAGTACGCAAACTTGAATGTATGTCCGGTGTGCAACGTATCCTGGTACAAGCATAAAGATAGATCGGATAACGACGACGAGGGCATGGAGGTGAAGAAAGAACCTCCCGCTAAGGTGGCATGGTATCTGCCTATAATTCCCTATTTGAAGCGTTTGTTTGCGAACCCAAGAGAGGAAAAATTGCTTCAGTGGCACTCATATGAGCGTAAGAATGATGGAATGATTAGACACCTTACTGATTCCATCCAGTGGAGAAACACCGATAGGAGATTTGAAGAATTTGCAGTGGATCCGAGGAATATATGTTCTGATTGACTACGAATAAAATGAATCCTTTCAGTAACATGAGCAGCTGTCATAGCATTTGGCCCGTAAATCTCTGTGTGTACAATCTTGCTTCTTGGTTATCTATGATGCGAAAGTACATATTAATGTCTATACTCATCCAAAACCTGAAGCAACCTGAGAACGATATTGATGTGTACCTATCACCATTGGTGAAAGATCTGAACACATTGTAGGCTCCTGAGGTGCAAATATGGGATGCTCACAAACGAGACTATTTCACTTTACGCTGTCTGTTGTTCTGTACCATAAATGATTATCTTACCCTTACTATCCTGTCGGCATAGAGTACAAAAGGAGCCAAAGCATATACTTACTGTTTGGATGATACTAAGAGTGTGTGGCTGAATCACTCATGCAAAACTATGTACATGCGTCACTGTAGGCTCCTTCGAAGGAATCACCCATACCGCAAGATGAAAAAACAATTCGATGACACAACCAAAAACGCTTTAACTTTAAAACCTTTAAACGGGACAGACTAGCACGCACCAATAATGTAGTGACCCCCATTTTACATAAATGCAAAAATAGAAATCTCATGTGCACACAGTACTAGTCCCTGGATTAGTAGCTAGTACGCACATTTATATAACTGATATCACATCCATACTCTTTATTACAAATAATAATGGTAATTTATACAATAAAATCTTACAATTCAGAGTAATGCAGCGGAAAGAATCAAAAGTCTTGTAGTGTGCCCATCCAATCCCTCAGGCAACTGACAAGGCATAATCCCTAGAAAAACTCGTTAACATTGCCGAATCCTGTGTCAAATATATTTCGTCGAGCTATTCTGATTCTTCACCTAAAAACAACGAATAAGCAAGGGTGAGTACTTGCGTACTCAGCAAGACTTTTTCAAATCCTATAATATATGCATGCCATTTCAAAGGAAAGACTTCTATGGTTAATTTGCATAAACCAATTTAAATTGTAAAACAAGTAGTAATTGCAAAACGAAATTTATAAAAAATTTGATAGATATGAAAATATCAAGTAGTAAAGTATAAGCAACAACTCACAGTCCTCCACAATGTGAGCATCGAGTCGTCCATTGCCAACACATAGCTCAAATCTGAGACAAATACTTTCCAACAAATGTATCCAATCCAATTCATTTTGAAAATATCAAAACTGCTAACTATGTGATGACTTTACCAAGTGCCCATGACCGTGGGCGCGGCTAATCGATTAGTTTTATACTCTGCAGAGTTGTACAGCTTTACCCACAAGACATGACTGACTCTTTGTGCAGATCATTAGCACACTTCCTTTAGTGTGCCGCAGAGAGTCATGACATAACCATTACATTACTTAACCCTAACTTTGCACCAGCCTGGTGAACCCATACTATGGCAGTAGAAGATATTTGTACTAGTACGACAAATGATAGTACATCAAATTGTCCCACTTCTCCCTATAGGGCAGAAGATATTTGTACTAGTACGACAAACGGTGATGTACCAAGTTGTCCCACTTATCCCCCACAGTATGGCGTACACCATTCTCCAGCCTACCAATGTGCAAAGCTAGTTTTAAGGAACTTAATAGGTTAAGACTGTCTCATACCAGTACTTGTGGTTGTACGGTTATCTTGGCCTGAAAACAACCCATAGTTCCGTCCTTAATCCGATACGGGTAATAATCTCCCCCTACACTACGTGCAAGTCCATGCACCTCCGGCTATTGCCAATAATTGCCCGCATCAAAATAATAGTTTTATTTTCATTTTTAACCAAAATACCAATATCCATCATCATGTCTCAATATTTCCAAATTTCATCTGATCAAGTTTTCCAATTGATTAATCCCAAGTCTAAAGCATGGCTAAGCATAATTATCAGTGCATATACCCAAATTAACATCAAATATTGTCTAACCATAATTCTAGGGTTATCAAGGTTCACATGTCAACACTAAAGGAATTTCATAAGACAGCAGGTATATCTACCAGTTTCCACAAAGTAATAGCATTTAATGAAAATAACATATGCAATGAAAACATTTAATAATGATATAAAATAACTAATGAATTACCCAAAGTATGAACAATATAGTGGATTACTCAAAGCATGAACAATGTAGAAGTAGAGGGAATTCTTTCTTTCTTTCTTTCTTTCTTGTACTCTTTCATGCATACAACCCTCTATTTATAGGTAACATGAGAGGTTTGAACTAAATACAAGAATTGATGTTATGAAGGTTTCAATAGTAATAGCATAGGAGTTTCTCCTTAATTGATGTATGAGAGTTTCTCCCAAAAAGGGGTTATGGACATCCATTTGTGAAACAATATTTTGTAACACTCCCTTGGATGTCCATTAATTTGTGAATATGTATGCCTTGTTAAAACCTTACCAAGGAAAAACCCAAAGGGAAAAAACCATGGTTAAGGAAAAAGAGTACATAACATATTCACTCCCCGATCACTTAAGATCTCGGATCGATAAAGTCCAATCATCTTGGTCAATTTCTTGAACGTTGTAGTGGGAAGTGCCTTTGTGAATAAATCGCGAGATTCTCACATGAGCGAATTTGTTGGACTTTTAAAACACCATCCTTTTGAAGGTCATGAGTGAAGAAAATTTTTGGTGATATATGCTTCACTGTCCCCTTTGATATGTCCCTCCTTCAGTTGAGAGATGCATGCTGCATTATCCTCATATATAATGGTAGGTTCTTCTTTGTCTAAAAGTAAGCCACATGATCTTTTAATATGCCCTGTCATATTTCTTAACCAAACACATTCTCTACTAGCTTCATGGATTGCCAAAATTTCTGCATGGTTAGATGATGTTGTCGCTATAGTCTGTTTCATTGAACGCCATGATATAGCAGTGCCACCACAAGTAAAAACATATCCAGTTTGTGATCGACCATTATGGGGATCAGATAGATACCCTGCATCTGCAAAACCAACTAACTCTTTCTTGTATGCATCAGAAAAATATAAACCCATATCATTTGTACCTTGAAGATAACGAGATATATGTTTGACGCCGTTCCAATGTCTTCTTGTAGGACATGAGCTGTATCTTGCTAATAAGTTGACTGCAAATACAATATCAGGTCGTGTATGAGTAGAAAGATACATAAGTGCACCTATGGCACTTAAATATGGTACTTCAAGGCCGAGAATTTCTTCATCATTATCCGGAGGTCGGAAAGGATCTTTAGTTATATCAAGCTTATCTTACAACCATTGGGGTACTTAAAGGGTGTGCTTTATCCATATAAAATTGTTTCAAAATTTTATCTCAGATAAGTCGCTTGATGAATAATAATTCCATTCTTAAGATGATCAATTTGCAATCCAAGGCAAAACTTTGTTTTTCCAAGATCCTTCATCTCAAATTCTTTCTTTAAGCATTCAACTGCATTTGAGATTCCTTTAGTTGTTCCAATCATATTTAGATCATCAACGTATACAGCGATTATCACAAATTCATCTCCAGATCTTTTTATGAATACACATGGACAAATGGCATTGTTTGTGTATCCTTCTTTTATCAAATATTCACTGAGACGATTATACCACATTCGTGGGATTGTTTTAATCCGTGATAATGACTTTCTTAGTTTAATTGAATATTGTTCTCGAGAACTCGCCGCTTCGGCAGTTTGAATCCTTCGGGATTTTCATATAAATATCACTATCTAGTGATCCATATAAGTATCTTTGTAACAACATCCATCGACGCAAGTCAAGGCATTCCTTCATTGCGCATGGATAAGATATCTAAAAGTTGTTGCATCCATCACGGAGAGTATGTTTCTTCATAATCTATACCAGTCTTTGGGAAAAGCCTTGGGCAACTAATCGTGCCTTGTATCTTGTAACTTCTCCTTTTTCATTTCTTTTTCGCACAAAGACCCATTTGTAACCAATAGGTTTTACACCATTGGGTGTACGAGCTACAGGCCCGAAAACTTCTCTATTTGTCGAGAATTCAATTCGCACTCAATTGCGTCTTTCCATTTTAGCCAATCATTTCTTTGTTTGCATTCCTCGATTGATCGAGGTTCTTGATCCTCATTACCGTGTATAATTTCTAGCGCTACATTATATGCAAATGCATCATTGACGCCAATATCACGGTTCAAAAGTTTTCCGACATGACATAGTTTAATGAGATCTCGCTTGTGTAGAATCGTGTTTTGATTTCTTCCAAAATAGTATTATTAGTCATGTCATTCATCTCTTCAGGAGATTTTTCTTGGGCTATTATTTCCTCAACTTGACTATTTTAGCTCCTTTTCTTCTTCGAGGATTTTTATCTTTCGAGCCCAATGGTCTACCACGTTTTATGGTAGGTTTTGTCTCATTTGCAATAGCTGGTTGTCCTTCCGGGGCACTAATTTTTCAGAGCATTAGCAATGGAATATGTGACTTTGTCACTGCTTCAAATCAGAAAAGCATCAGGCAAATTATTCGCTAAATTTTGTAGATGAATTATCCTTTGAACTTCATGTTCACATTGTCTTGTGCGAGGATCAAAATGAGATAATGATAATTCATTCCAAACAATTTCCTTATTTAGCTGCTTCATTTCTCCCCTTAATGTTGGGAAATTTGATTCATCAAAATGACAATCTGCAAATCTAGCTGTAAATAAATCTCCCGTTAATGGCTCAAGATATTTTATTATAGAAGGGGATTCATACCCAACATATATTCCCAACCTTCTTTGTGGTCCCATCTTCGTACGTTTTTGTGGAGCAATTGGAACATATACTGCACAACCAAAAATTCTTAGATGGGATATGTCTGCCTCTTTTCAAATACTAACTTGTAATGGAGAAGAAGTATGATAACTTGTTGGCCTGATGCGAATTAATGATGCCGCATGCAAAATAGCATGGCCCCAAGCTGATGTTGGGAGTTTTGATTTCATAAGTAACGGTCTCGCAATTAATTGGAGCCATTTTATAAGTGATTCTGCAAGACCATTCTGTGTATGAACATGTGCTACAGGATGCTCAACATTTATTCCAATTGACATACAATAATCATTGAAACTTTTGAGGTAAATTCACCAAAGATTATCCAAACGTATCGATTTAATAGGATAATCTGAAAATTGTGCTCGTAATTTTATTAATTGGGCTAACAATCTCGCAAACGCCAGGTTGCGAGTTGATAATAGAGAGACATGTGACCATCTAGTCGATGCGTCAATCAAAACCATAAAATATTTAAATGGACCACTTGCTGGACGAATAGGTCCGCATATATCTCCTTGTATGCGCTCTAGAAAATCAAGGGATTCAGCCCCTATTTTAGCTGGTGATGGTCTTACAATCAATTTTCCTTGAGAGCATGCCACACATGAGAAGTCATTGCATTGAAGAATCTTCTGGTTCTTCAACATATGTCCACAAGAAGTATTTATAATTTTCCGCATCATTGTTGATCCGGGATGGCCCAATCGGTCATGCCATACAATAAATTCGTTATGGTTGGTAAACTTCTGATCTACCACCATATATGATTCAATTTTATCAATCTTTGTATAGTACAAACCAGATAATAATGATGGCAATTTTTCCAATACATTTTTCTTACCGATGACATATTTGTAATGTTAAGGTATTCCCTATTTCCTTCATTAATTGTCTCAATATGATATCCATTTTGGCGGATATCTTTAAAACTCAATAGATTTCTTTGAGACTTTGGGGAATACAATGCCTCTTTCACACTTATTTTTGTCTTTGGGTAATAATATTATGGCCTTTCAGAGCCCTCTATCAAATTTGCACTCCAGATACAAGATTGATACTTCCATTATGCATCGTTAAATCATGAAAATACCTTTTATTTTTGAGAATAGTATGTGTTGTTGCAATCGTCTACTACACATATATCTCCTCCATTTACCAAAGATTTTTCCATTCACTTCAAAAGAAAATTTTAATAAGATAAATGATCATTATAACATAAAATTCATTAACACATGAAACATTATAACCATAATTCAATACATAATATATTATATTTATTCTCGAACAAAAACATAACATGTTTGCATTATTAAAGATGTAACATATAAAATTTATTCTTGTACAAATAACAACTTAAAAGAATTATTCTTGAATAAGAAAATCGAGACATCTAGATGAGTTGTATCATGTTGGCGCTATCTTCTTCTTGAGTTTTGCCAAAATATTCATTATCTTCATTACTATTGGCAAAATTGGTCTCTATCCTTTTCTCTTTCCTTTCAAGCGATTGTTGATAGAGATCCACGAGGTGCTTTGGCGTACGGTAATTACGCGACCAATGATTTTTGCCTCCACAGCGATAGCATATATTTTCATGTTTATAATTTTCATTTTTCCCTGTATCTCCCTTTTCTTGTCTCTTCTGGGGACCATTTGTATTTTTGAAGGAAACATTATAATTTCTGCACCACGACCTCGCCCATATCCACGCCCACGACCACGTCCTCGGCCGCGCCTCTATTGTTATTATTATATCTTGTCGCATTCGCTTGAGGAATGAACTTGAACCAGCTTGGACGAGCCTCATGGTTTTTCATCAAAAGCTCATTATTTTGTTCACCACAAGTAAACAAGAAATAAGTTCGAATATTTCTTGAACCCTTTTTCCAGTATTGTACTTTGCGAGAGCAAATTTGAAGCATGGAATGTGGAGTATGTTTTTCCAACATTTCCTCATCTGTAATCTTTTCTCCACACAACAAAAGTTGTGAAGTGATTTTGAACATGGCTGAATTATACTCACAAACAGTTTTATAATCTTACAACCTCGGTGCAACCAATCATACCGAGCTTTAGGAGAATTACAGTTTTCGATGGTCATACCTTTCCTTTAATTTGTTCCAAAGAACAAGGGATCTTTCCTTGTAAGGTATTCAGCTTTTTAACCCTTCATGGAGGTGATGGCGAATAAAGATCATGGCTTTAGCCTTTTCTTGGTTAGATGCCTTATTTCCCTCCTTAATTGTTTCGCCGAGGCTATTTGCATCTAGATGGATTTCGGCATCAAGCACCCAAGACAAATAATTTTTGCCCGTAATATCCAAAGCCATGAATTCAAGTTTTGCAAGATTCGACATAGTAAACTACAATACATAGGAATGCAAACTATGAATTATAATGTGTAAATTAAACAAGATAGAATAGGGATTGAAAGAATATGAATTATAATGTGTAAATTAAACAAGATAGAATAGGGATTGAAAGAATACTTTACCTTAGAAAACGACGATCAAAGTATTTTTAGTATGTGAAATTTATGATAGCCTTTTAGAGGCGATCGTGCTGATAACGTGATATAAAATAACTAATGAATTACCCAAAGTATGAACAATATAGTGGATTACTCAAAGCATGAACAATGTAGAAGTAGAGGGAATTCTTTCTTTCTTTCTTTCTTGTACTCTTTCATGCATACAACCCTCTATTTATAGGTAACATGAGAGGTTTGAACTAAATACAAGAATTGATGTTATGAAGGTTTCAATAGTAATAGCATAGGAGTTTCTCCTTAATTGATGTATGAGAGTTTCTCTCAAAAAGGGGTTATGGACATCCATTTGTGAAACAATATTTTGTAACAAATAAAACATTTATAAAACTAGGATCAACATGATCAAAGGGGGTGCTTGCCTTGCTTATTGATGTCTTCAACGAAGTTGAAGTCGCAGTCGACGTTGAAAGGTAATTACGTCGGGTTCTACACGTTGCGAACGAAGAACATAACAAATGACGAATAACAAGATTTCAATAAGGACAAAAAAAATCAGATGGAAATCCAAATATAAATAAATCATAAGCGAGGCATGATTTAAAGTTGGGTTCTTATGATTTTACGTATTCGGATCTTAATTAATTTTATATAGTTAGCAATAATATTGTTTCTTGTTTTACAGATTTATTTCATTATTTTATAAATTTTCAGAATTATATGATCATGTATTTTATTATCAAAATCTCAGATTTACACAATTATTAATTATTGTGATTAATTTTCACTTTTTCTTTACTTTATATAATAACACAAATATTTCCTATGATGAACCCTAAATGTTTTTACATATTCAGGTTCCTAAGGGTATAAGGATTCTGATAAAATTTATTTTTATTAATTTTGAGCTTATTTGCAAAAATTCTATGAATGGCATATTTTGAATCCTTTCTTTAAATTTAAATTCAAATTATACAGAGTTGAACTTCAAAATATTTTTGCATATTCTAAATATACATGAATTTAGATGAATTTAAAAATTTATTTCATTTTATTTTGACTAATGGTTCAAAAGTTATAAGCATATGAATTCAATCGGGTTTGGAAAATACTGGAAAATAGGAATTTTACCAAATTCGGAAAGTGCGCTTTCCATCAATGAATACACCTTCCTTTTCGGGGCTGGTTGGACTGAGCTACTGGCAACTAGGCCCTGCGCGGCAGAGAGATAGCGACGCGCAGAGGCTGATTGTTGGGTCTTGCCTAGCAACGAAGAGGCACAGCGTGCGACCGCCAGGTGGGCTCCGCCTGTCGGCTTCCCGCAGCAGAGGAGTAGCTCGCGGAGGGTCGTCGGCAGTGAGGGACGCCGGAGAAGAGGAATCAGTATCAGGATTAGCTCGAGTAGATGATTGCGCACATGGGGGTGGTACTGTGGTGGTCGGAGATGTCCGGGATGTGGGTCGCCACCGGGAGGAGGCAGCGGACGCCATGGCCGAATGGTGAAGATGCAACTTCAATTGGTTTCTTCACAAATTAGCGTTAGGATGAGTATCAGTGGTGTACTAGCATCGCATTTTAGCACTTTTTCCGAAAGAATTGCATGCGGTTAAGATCTCTCACCGTGTGAGGGCATAGGCGGAAGGAGGAGCACGGTGTGGCGGCTCACCGGAGAAGAAGAGCATAAATTGGCAGTGGGGTTGGGTTCTAGAGGTCATGAGGATGCTCTAGCCCTGATGGTTTGGTTTGATTTGGAGCGTGGAGGTGCGCGCATGGTTTTCCTCCTTGGCAAAAATGCTACAACGCACAACCCAATCATACACCCTGCGAGGGTAGAATCCACAATCAATACCCAAGCTATCTACCTTGGCAAAAACAAAGACATGACATTAATCAATGAAATAAATCATTCCAACACCACCTCATATTACTACAGGGATAGCCATTCTTTCATCCTCATTTCCAACCTGTCAACTTGGTCCCCAAACTTGGCAACATTTACTCTAAATTTAGGGGAGTTCCAAAGTACACAACAGAAAATGCCTTTACCAAAAGACATTCAACCAAGAAACCAACTGTTCAAACCATCCCACAATCATTTGAAACATAACATCACCGTACAACCCACTATTTCTATTATCCCGACACGCTTGCCATTAAACACTTCAATATTCACCATGTGTACCTTGAGAAAACTCATCCGGTTTTAACATAACGTACATAACTCATTCTTTCTTTAATCACCCTCTCCAATAATTATAACCACGACTAGCCATAATATCATCAAATTGAGGACCAAGTCTATCTCATAGTAAACAACGAGAATAAAGTCTATCTCATTGTAACCAATGAGAATAAGCATACTCTAATTTTTTAAGCACACTCCAACTGACCGAAGTCCTCATAAGCTAGTGCATCAACATTCTCTTTTGGGGTCTTCAACCCACATCAAGCCATCAATCAAACCACTTCGATTCCCAGATTAAAACATTTCTTTTCAAAGAAACCTTCAAAAAATCAACATCTATCATTCATACTACCCATTTGCGAATCTCAAAAATCACCACGGTTAAGGCTACACATGACCCTAATAATTAGGTAATGTCTCCTCGAGACATAAATTGCCAAAATGGCTCTAGGACAGTCCCTCACTACAACCAAGACAAAGCACCAAGATAATCACTTAGTAATTCCTCGCACTTTTATTAAGACCTTGTTCTTCATCATTCTATCCGATTACTATGATAATTTGTCGTTAAGACACACCATCCGACCACTTAAGACTCATTACAATAATTTAATATGTTCCCTTATTGTAACAAGTTCATCAACCGAACATTCTAGACCTTTTGAATCGTAATCAGTTCTAGCACTTCATGAACATAATTCCACACCCACAATCATAATAATTGTTCACCGTACCCAACATAATATCTCTACCCAACAATCACATTAGGGTCGTCCACTCTCACAATTAAATTGCTCTACTAACCTTATTTTGGAACATCTTTAAACAATCGACAAGCTTACTTTACCAACAAAAGCCACTTACTGTTTGCAGGTCTATTATTATTGTTGTTATTATTATTATTATTATTATTTTCCAGGAAACCCGACCAAAACTCGCAAAGAAACTCGACTCTCAAATTTACAATATGACAAGACTCAAAATTTGTTGTGCAAAAGTTCTTCATAACAACAATTTCAAGCTTCAAGACTACCACGAAGGAGAATGTTTGAAAATATATACATATTTTACAAAAGGAACAACCAAGGAATCACGTAACCATTTTCTAACAAGGGCATAAAACTTAAATCCACACAACTTAAGTTCTTACTCAAAACTTCAATAAATTCTTTTAAACTTGGAGAATGACAAACACAAGAATAAAATAGTACTTTTCTCCAGAAAGCAACCAACGGTAACCAATAAAATCGAATACAAGAACTGTAGTAGTAGCAACTCATAAAAACTCGATAGCAACTTTTTTTTTATCTTTGACAATCAAAGACATAACCAAAAGCAACATTCATAACAACTCTCCAGTCTGACATGTCTAGGTAACAATTCTCCCCTACCTGACCACACCCACAACTGGATTTGGGTGGGGGAGGACGTCCTAGCCAGGAGAGGGAAAGGGGAGGGGCGGCCAAGGGTGGGAGGGGTTGAGGGGAATTAGGGTTAGGAGGTGGTGGGCCGGGTGGGGGCCCAAGGAGGAGTGCTGCAGCTTAAATCCCTTTTTCCCCAATTCTTTTTAATGGAAATCCTCTCCTCAAGCCCAATTTTCATTCTTTAATAGCCCACAACCCTCGAAACAACCCTCACGAACCCCAAAAATTTAATTTCGGGTATTACAAAAAGAACAAGATCGAAGCCTTTCGGAACAACTATTACACACAACAAAGTTACTCAATCAACCCTTTCATTAGCATAGCAATACACATCATCATGACATCATTAATCATCAAGATATAACACTCATCATCAAAATTCAAATCAGACATTAACGCGTAATGCAATGATTCCCAATACCCTTCCTATGTGCATCAGAGTGTGTCAAATTTTAAAATTATTTAACCAATCTATTTCAAATTTTAAGATTATTGCCTAAGGTCAAGTTTTAAAAGTTGATCCTAAGCCATGTTTCTAATTCCACAAAGCAAAATTTTAGTTTACTCTAGAGTAATATACTAAATTCATTCACCACGGACCTAAAACCCACTCTGATACCAACTGTAACACCCCAGCTCCAAATTGAGCCCCGAATGCTACTAACTTCCAAATTCACTAAAAATTTCGTGACAACTCCCCTAAATGTACGGGCATCCACTCCATGAGACATAAGAACAATTCATCATACTCAATAGCCACTAACGAGGAAAAGTAACAACAATAACTTAAACAAAGATCATAATTAATTCCTTCAACTGAAGATAAACTTTGAACACTAATAGTTGCAACCTAGATGGATAGTTCTCAAACGAGATCAACACAATAAAGTAATGATGTAGAACAATTTAAATAACTGCCTTAGGTGGAACTTAAATGAGCTTCTGGTCTAGTGGAGAGTGATCGTGTGAAATGGTGAAGCTATGTCCCTTTCCATATGCCGGTCTCAAGGTACCTAAAAACATTAAACAAACAAGAGTGAGTCCAACGACTCAGCAAGTGCAAAACATAAGACAAGTCAAGATTAACATATTACATACCACATGTCCTTTGGCCATAAAGAAGCGTTATCATAGAACATCTCACACACATAATTCATCCACATGATTCAATATGCAAACTCAGGAATATCTCATCTCATTATTACATATCACATGTCCTTTGACCATAAATAAGCGTTATCATAGAACATCTCACACACATAATTCATCCACATGATTCAATATGCAAACTCGGGAATATCTCATCTCATTCACAATTTATCAACCATATGATGCATCATGCTCATGAATGTCTCATCTCATTTACAATTTTCATACATATGATGCATCGTGCATGCTCATGAATGTCTCTTCTCTTTTCTTAGCACATACCGATATTGCCGAGTGCACATCCGTCGATGTGCACCCTCTTCCTAACCATCCCGTGGAAGGGCCTACCGAAGTAGGTCTTGCTCCGCCATCCCGTGGCGAGTCCTACTTAACACCGCTCCCATCACGCCGTGGATGGGACTACGGGAATAGGATCTCTCTGAGCACTCCGGATTAGTCATATACTCACATATGACTTTCTCACCGTCTGGCTCGATGCATTTTTCATGAATGCACGCATACAATGCCATTCTCATATTCATAGCCACATTCTCAACATTCATATCCATAATAATCATATAATTTCCCAAATTCATTTACCATGATCTCAAGTCGAAACATTATCATGATTCAAATCTCATAATTTCAATATTACCATTAGCCTATCATACTAGTGAACATCACCATGAAACACAAGTTGTAACAACAAGTTACATAAACAAGCACATGATTCATCAATCATCACACATATCGAACAACAGGTGATACACTTGCCTTTCTCGTTCACGGAACGTTAAGACGAGAGGTCATCGCTGCTCCCGGGTTCACACCACCTGCAATAGGGTAATCTCCACTCAAAACATGCTACCACAGCAAGCAACCAAATCAAAACGATGCCGAACCTACGAATCGCCCCGAAATTCTACAATCTGAAAACTGTCGCTCGGGACAGCAGGCTACAACTGGCCATAACTTGGGTTCTACAACTCCAAATCAAGTAAACGAAGATATTTTCATAATCTACACGAAATTTCCTAGCTTTCCCTAAGTATTTGGAAAATCTCATTCGGCCTCCTCCTAGCCTTAAATCACAGATCAACATACTACTGTCAATCGCGCCCAAATCTGAGCAGTGCTCGGTAATTCGGCCATAACTTTCAAACGGTTTAACGAACTTGAGTGATTCTAGTCGGGTTTGAAAGATAAATCGATTACCTACAACTTTCGCAAAAGTGGGCAGGTCAAGAAACGTCTCTAACCTTCAGAAAAACGCGCCGGAAGCCGACTGTCAGAATTTGGCCGAACCTCTGAAATTGACCCGAGATTGATTTCTGCCTTCTCCTCTTCTCCTCAACGAATCTGCCATGAACAAGGGTTCCTAAGCCCTCACAAATCCACCCAAAAACAGGATCTAAAACCACAATGTCATACCTCACCCCATGGAGACGAAATGAAGCCGTTCCTCACCGGATTGCGCCGTTCCTCGCGGTGGGATCGAACCCGGCAGCAAGAGGAACACTTTGGGTGGATGGATCTCGAGTTTCCTTGGCTGGTTGGGGAGGAAGGGCGTGAGGAGCAGGAAGGGTGGCGGCTAGGGAGGAAAAGGGGCCGACCAAGGGGCAAGGGAAAAAGGGGGGCGCCCTAGGGTTTGGGGTTTGGGCCGGATTTGGGGAGGCCCAAGGTGGGCTGCTGCCTGAACGAGAGAAAAGCCCACCTTCCAGACACACTTTCCCCTCTTGGAGGCCCACCAACGGTCCACGCTTCCCCGTCGGCCCACAAGTCCAACCCAAAAACGCATTTTCGGGTATTACATTCTCCCCTTCTACAAAGAATTCGACCCCGAATTCTAACCACGAACTACACGACAACATAAACAAGAAACAGTCAAAAATACCAAAGCATACCTATATAGGGAAAACAACTCCGGGAACTTCTCGCGCAAGCAAGATTCCAGCTCCCACGTCGCTTTCCGCACTGACTAATGCGACCACAGGACTTTGACAAATTTCAAGATTTTATTCTTCGACACTCGCTCGGATTCCTCTAGAATCCTTACTGGCCGGAACTCGAAGGAAAGACTTCGATTGAGCTCCAACGGCTCTAGGGGAACCACCCAAACAGGATCATGCAAGCATTTCCTTAACACAGTTGATCGTCTCACAACTCCACATTCACTCTAACTACTACTAAAATTGTGTGGAACGAAACTCGAAGGCATAGTCTTACTCAAAGATCAACGCCTGGCAATACTACCAATAGTTCTTGATCCCTCAAACTTATTAAACATTGAATTCCATAAGAACTTCCCTATCCTGTAACCACAAGTCACCCACGCAAGTTTCAGACAGATTCAATCCAAAAAGCCAAATTCCCCACCACATACCACCATCATGAACCATCTGGCAACTCAGGAAACTAATTTTAGGCACTACAGCGCACGTCCTCCAAATACCCAATGTTTTTTTTGTAAGGACCTCTGAACTCAACTCCTATTCCCTTTTTAACTTCAATTACAAAACTCTAATATTCTCTTCTCAACTTCTCTACCATGACTCATACAACTCTAGATGGCAGAAACACACAAGACACTTCACTCTAACATGCTTCTAAACCAAATTCTGAACATAATACCAGTACCATTAGTTTCAACAACCATGGTCCCCAACTTGAACCTCCAAGAACCCAAAGCACAACCCCGATCTCCTACAATAATTGCCCTTTAAACAAAATGGCCAAAGCTGGCCGTTACCAACGAAACGAATAGCCCGCTACAGCACAAATCCTTTTCCACCACAAAACCACAATAAAACTCTTACTCTAACTTCGTCTAGACCTACCTCACACAACAAGACAACTACCCGAGGAAGGTTCACAACGGAACATTTCACTTCTGAATTTTCATAGCATTGGCAGAATCCGACAAAAACAATTAATAAACCACACTACAGAAATGACAATGTATTTACCAACAGCTTCCAAGGGGTCCACTAACAAATTAATCAGAACACAATCAAGGGACATAATGGCAAAACAATCCCCCCAAGAAGATTTGGGATGAGACACACAGACAGTTCCAATACTCACCTCTCTGTTAACCATTACGATAAACACTTAGTAAGGGCTAGGACCACAATTGCTGCCAACCCACTCTCAGCTTCTCTTTCTGTAACGGTTTAACCCTTGACTTCTTCTATTCAAAGAACTAAGTCAAAGAGTATAATTCTATACTAAGCTCACCCAAAATACCAAAAAAAAAATCAATCATCCTTCTTTTTCATGCTAGAAAGCAAAGGATTCTAAGGTATCAAGGTTCACAATTTCATTCATATATTGTCTAACCATGATTCTAAGGTATATTGTCTAACCATGTATACCCAGAATGACATTATATATTGTCTAACCATGATTCTAAGGTATCAAGGTTCACAATTTCATTCATATCAAGGAGGTTTCAGGAATCAACAGGTATAACTACCATTACCCACAATATAGCAGAGTTTAATGAGTATACGCATGCAATAAAATCATTTAATGAAAACATTTATAAAGTTGGGATCAACATGGTCAAAAGGAGGTGCTTGTTTTGCTTACTTATTTAAGTCGAGGTTGTAGTCGACAATGGAAGTCGTTATTTGAATTCTACGTCGATCAACGGAAATATAGCAAATAACATTTTTAATAAGGGCAAAAAAAAAATAGATAGAAAGAACAAATAAAACTTCTTACAAGAAACAGGGATTGCTCTTTATGAATTTATAAATTTTATTTTACGAATTCAAGATGCAAAGATTGGTTAAGATTAAATAGATATGATCATTTCAGGCTTAAGGTGAATTCTTACCTTTAATTCGGATTCAGATTCAGATTCAAAGCAACATTTAATTAACATTCTAGTTATAAAGAGCTAATCTATTGATTTAGGCTACTAACATTATTTACATGATATTTGAGAAGGTTCTGGTGATACAAATGTTACAATTAATGATTCCTTACTTGCAACTAATGTTCTTTTGTTTATATTCATAATTACAGGAATATGAATACTTAGGGTTGTTAGTCTAACAAGATTAATATGCAGATTATGGCGAATTGAGATTATCTTTTCATAGCAGGGTAGTCTATGCTTTGGAGAGTGCTACAGGGCTAATTTCATAAACTCTAGGATTTAGACACAATATTATATTCATCGTTGAAAAGACTTATGTGGCATTATAGAGTTGACGTTATACGGAATCGGCAAGAATTATAAGCGTGAGATTAACACTTAAGGTTTTTGAGCTAATAGGATTAATATACAAACCTTGATGCAATAAGATTCTTTCTATAGAATATGGTAGTATGAACTTTGTAGTGTGTTTCTGAACTGGTTTTACTAACTTTAGCATTTAGACGAGTTATTTTATTAATTGATGAAATAGTATAAATGATCACAGTGTTAACGTTAAATCGACCAAGTTTCATTTTAAGTTTGCGACTACATCTTACTAGATAATTGAACCATATTTCAGACATTAGCTAGGGATGGCTTTATAAGTGTTTTAGAACTAGTTTCATAATATTTTGCATTCATCCGAGAAGTTATTCATATGAATGATCATTAAGGCCTATTATGAACTTATTACAAATTGGTACAATTATGAAGTATTTTTGCATATCTAAGTTCATTACTAATTTTTAGAGCTTAAAGAACTGGTTTTACATGATTTATATGCTAACTGCAAAAGATATTCATATTTGAACACTTAACACATTGAAAGCAATATATTTTGGAAAATGATTCAAATTAAGTTACAATCTAAATATTTTTATATATTTGGGTTCCTGAGGATTTATGGTTTCCATAAAAATTAGTATTATTCAACTTTGAACTTGTTTGCATGAACATTATATATAGCATTACTTAATTAACTTCTTTTAATTTAACTTTATAATTCAAATATCATCAATTTAGTTTGAAAATTAAATATTTTTGCATAAATGGGTTTCTCATGGGCTCAGAGGCATGTGTAAATTATTTCATAATTTTAGGATTAATGATGCACATACTTTATTAAATGATCATATTAAGGTTTATTCAAATTTAAATTACAAATAAATCAAACCAATCATGAACATTAAATATTTTTACATATTCTGAATTTCCATGAATTTATATGAATTAAGAAATTTATTTCACTCAATTTTGACTATTAATTCAAAAGATATTAAAGTTTGAATATTTTCGGATTGAATAAATGCAATTAAATCAGAACTTTCCGAAACAGGAAAGTACGCTTTCACTAAACGTTTACGCTTTCCGTTTTTGGCTTTGCCGCTCAATCATCGGCGAGGAGGTCCCATGGTCAGCGATCGCGCATAAAAGCCGCCAGTGACAACAGGGCCCACTATCGGTGACACAAAACAGAACAACATAAACTTCGGCTCACCGGCGGCGATCCGCAGAAAACCACGGCGAATGGTTTCCACCATGAGCATCGGCGTGATCACGCGCACTGTGGGAACCATCACTTTGTTTGCGAAACCGTCGGAATAGGCACGCCACCGTGAGGGTGCGGCGGAGGCCATGGCCTGGTCGGTGAAAAAGCTTGGGCACTAGTTCCCTTTGCAAATTCTCACCGGATTAAGGATTAGTGGGTACTAAGCATCGCGATTGAGCACTTTATTCAAAAGGGATACATGCGGGAAGTTCTCACCGTGCACGGCTTGGGCGGAAAGAAGAACACAGTTGCGCGGCTTGTCGGAGATGGAGAGCTAAAATTGGCGTCTGGAATGAGTTCCTGGGATCACAAGGAAGCTTCAGCGCAAATGATTCGGCTTAATTTGAAGTATGGAGCGTCGCGGAGAAGTTCTTCCCTTCGGCGACCTTACCGGACTCGAAGAAGACAACCGGAGTTGGCAAGCACGGAAGAAGTTCAGGGGTGAGTTGGTTTGGCTCTGATGATGCTCTAGAGTGTGCCTGCTGTGGCTTTTATAGAGGGAATGAGGCGGTTGGCTTTGGCTTGGCGCAGAGGAGAGGAACGGAGAGGATTAGCGCTAAGGTTGTGCGTGGCCGCAAATTCGGTGCTTATCACCTGTCGTGGCAGCAATTGGGCAAAGCGCAGGGGAGATGAATTGGTTGGTCGATGCCGACTTGAGCCGTGGCAAGATTTGCACGGGTTTATTCTCGCCGTGGCGACAATTGGACGACGCGAGGAAGTCGCCGAGGCTTCGTGGAGGGGTTCAAAACGCAGCATGTGGCGCATGCCAAGGCAAAGCGCAAGGTGGTTGGCAACGTGTACGGAGTCGTGTGGTGAAGTTGCGGCGCGAGTGAGACAAGAATGGAGGCGGTGCTGCTCTGATCTTTATCTGCGCAAGAGACGGAGAGGAGAAGAGAGGAGGCGAGGGAGAAGAAGCTGAGCAGTGGGCCATCTGGGCCACATGGCAGAGAAAGGAAGAGGAAAGGAATGAGCGCACTGGATGATCGACACATGGCGATCCAACAGTCCTGATGAAAAGGGCGGTTCATAGTATCTGTCAGTCAACTTGACCTCTCGATTAGGGTTACCAAACTGACTCAAGAATTTACCAGACTTTTTACAGAGGTTGGTTAGGTGAAGATAAGGATCCAGACGAATTTTGAGATAAAAACTCTTTATAGATATTTTATTAAAGTTCTGACAATGAATAATGCACAGAAATTCCCATTCTATTTTTGATTTACTAAAGTGTTCAAATTAATTTATTTATTTTTGAATTTTTTCAAATTAATTTGAGATATTAATGCTTCTGTAAAATTTTCAGAATTTTATATTTGATATTTAAATTATAAAAATTCTGACATTGCTATTTACAGATTTATTGGTTTTCTGTTTTAAATTTATAAATGATTCATATGTAAGTTTTTATTCTTGATACTTTTACCAGAGGTATATATGGTTATTAGGTCAGCATGGTAAAAATATCAACTTGAGATAATATCTGGATATTGCTACACAAATCTGACATGACTTCAATTCAGATTTCTTGTCTCATAATTATCACATTTTCCTTTTTATTTAATTATTCAGATTATCTTAAACAGCATGATTTGGTTCTGGAGATATTTTGAGAGCTCTAAAACTTTAATATTATTTTTGTTGACGTTTTACTTTTACTTTCTTGCATTTACCATTTTATCATTTCATTATATTTGACTTTTCTTTTAAAAGTAAAAGCTCAAGAAATTCCAAGAATGCAAGAAGATTCAGAAAATGGGAATTCGAATCAATATTATATTTCAAACTCATTTTGATATTTTATTTGTCTTGATAACAATGATTTTAAGTTTTGATTCTTCCTTTTGATTAAGATTGAAATGGAAGAAATGAGGAAACAATATTATTTAAAATCAAAATCTTAATTTCAAATAATATTTCAATTAATTTCCATTTTAAATATAAAACTTTCATTTTTATTTATTTTTGAATTTAGAGGGCTGTTACAGACTACCCCCCTTAGCAGGAATCTCGTCCCCGAGATTCGCCGGGTCAAGGGAATGGCAGGAGGTTATAGGGTGACTTTTGATTTGGCAATTGTTTTGGTCATGAATGAATAAAATGTTTGGAATCAAAGGATTGATTGTATGGGTTGAATACACAAGGAACATATTCAATATCGAGATAAAAGGTGTCGGAGGCAATTGCAAGAAAAGGGTGTTTGTGTTCAAAATTTGATGTCGAGACGAGAGTTTTCGCAACGACATGGAAATTGTTGCTGACTTCAAGTCTTCAAGTTGGAATAGAATTCTTCTCGGCAAATGTTGGCAAAGTGTTCGAGTTCATCACGATTGATGCAGCGGGTGTGATTAATCTTCTTAGAAACAACAAGGGTCATTTTCAAGTGTTGCAAAGTTGACGATCAAGAAGCGGTTAAGGTCAAGGAGTTTGGCTTTGGAATTACTGATGAATGGGTAGACAGGTAAGACAGAAAGAGGTAAGATGAGAATTAGTGATGAGAATTAGTTTAGTTATCAGGTAACTTCTAATTCATTAAAATTTTAATATTACTCATAATTCTATTGAATAGAGAAGATGAGATGTATATGAGAATGGTTTAACTCAAAATTATCGTTGTTTTATAAAACATTATCTTATGAATAGTTTACATGGATTAGATAATTGCTGGTCAGTTGCAAGGCAACGTTTCGTTCTTTAAAATATTCCTAATTAGATTTTTCTTATTAAGGGTTGGCATGTCGTGAATTTCAACCTGGGGTTAACCATTCACGAGAGTAACCCAAAAAGCAATACAAGAAACAATACAACAAAACTCGAACAATGCAAAAGATCTTTACACCATGCAATTAGGGGGTATAAATTTTAATTCAACAACTAACCTATTCTAGTGTTTCTTTTTCCGTCTAACGATACCGATTCTTCATGAAGCAACTTGGCGTCGTCGGGATCTTCGGAGACTTTCAGTCTTGGAAATGTAAATCCACCACGCTTCAACTTTTAGTCACCGCATACGATCCAGGCGAAGTGATGAGATGGAGTCTCTAGGTTCAATAGCATGGTTAGATAATAGTTGTGGCAAAGTTTGAATGGTAGCTGGTTTTAACGTCGCTTAAGTATTTTTGGCGGTTATTATTAATATGACCAGATCTCGATGCTAACTCCTTTATGGTGGTTACTAATGTCTGTTATTCAAAATTGTCAGGATGGTCTAGTAGCAGGTGAATGTGTTGCTGGAATAGAGTATTTGGTGAATAAGGATTGGAATGGTCCACTACGCTTCTGCTGCGCAACTCTAGTAATAGCGTTTGCCCAAAACTTTCATTAATCCTACGAGGCTGTGAAGAGTTTCATTTCAAATGTCGATAGGATCTTGATAAGTATTTTTCATGCAAGGTGGATGTAGAGGAAAAGAGCAATACATGGTGCCAAGGTTAGGAAAAATGTGGCAAAGGTGAAGGGTTGTCATGCATGCAGTCTTTTTCATGAAGACTTCGCTTAATTTGGCAAAGGAGACTGGGAGATGAACTGGCAAAATTTTTCTTTGTGGCAAGCAAGAAGATAAGATGGCTCTGGCTAAAAACTTGAATGGTGAGATTTTTTTTTGACTGATATTGGGAAAATGAGTCTTTGTGTTTGTAGGTTCAAGTATTTGCTAGAAATGGTAACAGAGGGCTAAGAATTTTAAAAGAATATGTAGGTAAGAAATACTACAGAAAAGAAAGATAAGCTTGTGAGAAATTCTATAGAAAGAAGAGAGAGGCTATTTCTTTTTAAGCCTACGGGTTGAAGTTTCTGGGTTCATGCATAAGAGCAACTTATCGTGAAACTTTAACATAAAGTTTAAGTTAACACGTAAATCAGCCGAATAAGAGAATAAGAATCAATTACCAAGAGCAAGACATAAACATTACGTAAAAATGTTTTATATAGCTAAAGCAGAATGGTACTACTATGCATCGGGGTTCCTTTCCTAAACAAAGAACCTAATGTACTCTAATCTTTTGCATTTCACTGTTATGCGATACCAGTTCTTCATGAAGTAGAATCTTCAACTTTACTTTCGTCGTGTTGGGGGGTTGATGAAACATTATCCGCTTCTTGAGGTTGTCGGCATCAACGTTGTAGTCTTCCTTGATTGGCACGAAAGGTGGTAGCGACAAGACTTGGACATCTTCCGAAGCAATTAGCGAAAACGAACTGTGGGTGACATTATTTTAAGGAAAGAGGAATTTGTTTTAAAACCAGAATGAAAGTAGGGTAGGAGTGAGAATCTTAAGGAATGAGGAAAGAATAGCAATAACTATACTTTGCAAATGTAGTAACTTTTGAAAATAGTATTTTGAATTTGCTTATTCTAATGCTAACGACCATTCTATCTAGGGTTTATCCTGCAGCCAGTATAGCTCTGATACCAACTGTAATGACCCCCATTTTTACATAAGTGCAAAAATGGAAATCTCATGTGCACACAGTACTAGTCCCTGGATCAGTAGCTAGTACACACATTTATGCAATTGATATCACATCCATACTCTTTATTGCAAATGATAAAGGTGTACATAATAAAGTCTTACAATTCAGAGAAATGCAGCGGAAAGAATTAAAGTCTTGTAGTATGCCCATACAATCCCTCAGGCAACTGACAAGGTATAATCCCTAGAAAATCTCGTCAACATTCCCGAATCCTGCGTCGAATAATTTCATCGAGCTATTCTGATTCTTCACCCTAAAAACAACATGTAAGCAAGAGTGAGTACTTGCGTACTCAGCAAGACTTTAGCGAATCCTATTATATATGCAGGCCATTCAAAGGAAAGGCTTCCATGGTTAATTTGCATAAAGCTAAATTGCAAAAGAATTTACTGAAGTTTATAACATAAATGGAATTTAAATAAAAGCATTTTAGTATAACAGAATGTAAGTACGAATCAGTAAAATCTCACGAACCTCAGTTCTTTCGATCATCTTCATGAATCAATAATTGATATCACATATCAATTCGAAATAATTCATCTCCATGAATCAATCATTGACATTACAAGTCAATACAAAATAATCTTTCCAACAAGGATACTCAATCCAAATCATGGTGCTAGACAGCACATATCAAATTCCACATTTTGTCAAATAAAATGCTAACTATGTGATTGTAACACCCCGGCTCCAAATTGAGCCCCGAATGCTACTAACTTCCAAATTCACTAAAAATTTCGGCAGCATCTCCCCTAAATGTACGGACATCCACTCCGCAGACATAAGAACAATTCATCATATTCAATAGCCACTACGAGGAAAAGTAACAACAATAACTTAAACAAAAATCATAATCAATTCCTTCAACAGAAGATAAACTTTGAACACTAATAGTTGCAACCTAGATGGATAGTTCTCAAACGAGATCAACACAATAAAGTAATGATGTAGAACAATTTAAATAAGCGCCTTAGGTGGAACTTAAATGAGCTTCGGTCTAGTGGAGAGTGATCGTGTGAAATGGTGAAGCTATGTCCTTCCCATATGCCGGTTTCAAGGTACCTAAAAACATTAACCAAACAAGAGTGAGTCCAACGACTCAGCAAGTGCAAAACATAAGACAAGTCAAGATTAACATATTACATACCACATGTCCTTTGGCCATAAAGAAGCGTTATCATAGAACATCTCACACACATAATTCATCCACATGATTCAATATGCAAACTCAGGAATATCTCATCTCATTCACAATTTATCAACCATATGATCTCATTTACAATTTTCATACATATGATGCATCGTGCATGCTTATGAATGCCTCATCTCATCTCATTTACAATTTTCATACATATGATGCATCGTGCATGCTTATGAATGTCTCTTCTCTTTTCTTAGCACATACTGGTATTGCCGAGTGCACACCCGGCGTGCACCTCTTCCCAACCATCCCGTGGAAGGGGCCTACCGAAGTAGGTCTTGCTCCGCCATCCCGTGGCGGAGTCCTACTCTTAACACCGCTCCCATCCATGCCGGTGGATGGGACTACGGGGTAGGAACTCTCAGAGCACTCCGGATTAGTCATATGTTCTCATATGACTTTCTCACCGACCCGGCTCAATGCAACTTTCATGAATGCATAATGCCAATGTCAAGGCTAGTATCCAATTTTCCATACTCCATCATCATATTCAGTTATCATCAACACTTCATTTGAAAGCCATAGACACATATCATATACAATTAAAACCATTATTCTTAATGCATATTCCATGCCTTTGATACCCATAATAGCCTAATCATACTAGTGAGCATCATCATGGAACATAAGTTATCACAACAAATCACATAAACAAGGCACAAGATTCTTCAATGTAACACACATAGCAACAAACAAGATGCACTTGCCTTTCGTGCTCACGGGACGTTAAGACGGGAGGTCGACACCGCTCCCAGGTTCACACCACCTGCAAGAAGATGTACTCTACTCAAAACATGCTACTACAGCAAGCAACCCAAAACAAAACGACGTCGAACCTACGGATCGCCCCGAACTCTGTAATCTGCAATCGGTCACTCGGAACAGCACACTTCAACAGACTATAACATGGGCTATACAACTCCAAATCAAGTAAACGAGTACATTTTTGAAATCTACACGAAATTTCCTAGCTTTTCCTAAGTATTGGAAAAACTGATTCGGCCTCCTTCTATCCTCAAATTACAGATTAACATAACCTCTGCCAATCGCGACCAAATCTGAGCAGCGTTCGGTATTTTGGCCATAACTTTCACAGAATTTAACCAAATCGAGTGATTCCGGTCTGGTTTGAAAGATAATTTGATTACCTACAACTTTCACAAAAGGCGGCCAGGCAGAAAACGTCTCTAACCTGCTGTAAAATGCCGCGCAAGCCCGCTGACAGAACGAGGCCGATCTGCTGATTTCGTCTCGGGATTGGAATCTGCCCTAGCCACTTCTTCCCAACGAATCTGCCATGAACAAGGGTTCCTAAGCCCTCACAAATCCACCCAAAAACAAGATCTAAAACCACAATATCATACCTCACCCCGCGGAGACTAAACGAAGCCGTTCCTCGCCGGTTTGCACCGTTCCTCGCGGTAGGATCGATCCCTGACAGCGGAGGAACAAATCTAATGGAGGGATCTTGGGTTTGCTAGGTTGGTAGAGGAGAGGGAGGCGCAGCACCAAAGAGGGGAGGTGCGGCAATGGGGGGTGGGGGGGTGGCCGGCCAAGGGGGAAGGGGAAAAGAGGGGGGCGCCTAGGGTTTGGGATGGTGGGCCGGTTTGGGGGAAATTTGGTGGGCTGCTGCCACCACCTGGTGGAAACCCCCCTTTTTCCTGACAAAAACCCCCCTCATGGAGGCCCACGAACAGCCCAAGACTTCCCATAAGCCCACAAGTCCAATCGACAGCCCGCTTGAACCCAAAAACGCATTTCTTCGGGTATTACATTCTCCCCCTCTACAAAGAATTCGACCCCGAATTCTAACCACGAACTACACGACAACAGAACAACAGCGTGCAAACTTCATGAATCATACCCACAAGAACAAACCTCAACACTCCACATGCTAGAAAAACACAAATCAGGAAGCAACTCTCGGATTAACACGAGAAGCAACTCATCTCCATTCAACTCCACAAGACTCAAGTAACTTTCTTACCTCTCCTTAAAAAAACATGGGATAAAACTCAAGGATAGAATTAATCGAAAAGCCAACATTCCCATGTCGAGCCCCTATCGCCTACAGTTAATGAAACCTTGAAAATTTTCTTTTAACATCTCAGCATACAACCTCCATAACCAATGATCAATTTCGGAATAACCAGGTGCCAAAATCTGAACTCAACTCCAATTCATTTTTCTAGTTATGATTACACCTCGCAATTCCTTCATCCACTTCAGTTGCAAACCTTTACCACAATTTGATCAACTCTATGCGGCTGTGCCACCCAAAACACTTCCCTCCAACCAACTCCTAATCAATTCTCAAAATCGAGTGCTCAATTCAACTTTACAAGAACCAACCAAGAAGAGTTACGACACATTCACACCAAAAAAAGGCAACACGAAAGAAAATGTTAGAAACGGTCATCAGCATGGATACCACCTATATCCTACCTAGTGAACATCCAACCAAGAAACTCTAAAAGAGAGTATCACTTTCCATAACTTCATCGTAGCTAGAGTGAGTAGTACAAGTAATTGTCATGGTTGATCAGGCCATGAGTTACTCGCACTACACACCTAATACGGGAGATATGATCAAACACAATTCAATATCATGAAGAGGATACATGGGCACAAACAAAAGTTCGAGGTCGACCCCCATATCGCCAATCTAGTAATACGCCCAGGACAACACTTAACTCAAGCATTTCATAACACAAAGCATTCAAAGAAAGGAGTCTTAAAATATCACAAAATAAAACACAAGGCAAACCACGGCTACCAGCTGCAATAACAAATTTCTACCTCTCCCTTCAGTGAAAACAGAAATGTTCCAAAGAAATACACTGCTAAGGAGACATCGCATCTCCAACAACAGACTCTATGCCGAGAATTGAACGCTCAAAAACAATCCAAGCTGAACAAAACACACTGAGTAGGACCTCATCCAACGCCACGACCACCAATTTGCATGATCCACTTAAGGCCAGATACAAGCAAGGCCCCAAAGCAAACACTCATTTGTGTATATATAGCAACTTACTTTAGGAAAACCAACCACAATATAAAAAGTTACTCCCTGTTCTTCCAGGTCTATCTCACAACAAGGGACAACTATCCTAGACAAGTGTTCACAACACAATATGTTTCACTTCAGATTAACATAACATTAGCTACGCCCCGTATAACCAATTTACTCAAACACTCCCAAGTGGTCTACTAAAACCAATTTAGTCAGGCTCCTCCAAGGAACATAACCTCAAAAAAAAACCCTCCCAAGAAGGTTTGGACCGCGACATGCAAGAACCTTCATTACTCCTCACTATTCAACCGTTTACGATTAACACCTAGCAAGGGTTAAGGCCTTAAGTTATTACCAACCCAACAATCGGTTCTCTTTTCTAAGAAAGTCTCGTTCCACCATTTTTCACTTAAGGAGCAAGGTCAAAGAGTACAACCCTTAAATGTACTCCACAATAAAAACCAACACTCATTCATTCTCTTTTTTTTTTTAAAAAAAAAAAAGATGCAAGGGGACATTCGATTCTCTTTAACAATATAAACAACTTTTATCACTTTAAAACCAAGGCACCAAGATGAACTACAGGAAGAAACTCCAATTAAAAGAGAAACACCGCATAACCTTTAATAAATGCATTTCACCTTTACTAAAACAGATCATTCTTACTTTTGCCAAAACCAAACAACTTTGAAAAGTGGAATCCGATCCAGGAATCAAATATCTCCACACAACAACCTCACATATTTTTTTAAGTGAATGGGAAAACTCATTTCCCGGCATAAACTTGCTTTAGCAACAAAAGTCGCTTACGAAACAATCATAAGAATCATCTTTAAGAAATTTTCAAAATACCTCACACATTTTAATAATTTTACTCTAGTCAAACTAGAGATACACATATCTCCAAATCAAACACTTCTAAAACATTACCTTACATTAAATTCGGTTATTTCGCTTAACCAACAATGCAACCAATAGCTCATTTTGTATATTAATGAGTGCAATCCAAACATACACCCTTCGAGGTTAGACTCCATAACCATGACTTAAATCCAATATCTTACCAAAACAATTGAGTTGCATTATTCTACAAGGTAACACATTCAAAATCCATCAACATATACTTCATGGTTAAATCTTCTCTCATTCCCATTTTCAAGCCTCAGGGTTAAACCCAAATTTAGCTACGTTCACACTAATATGAGGAAACTCTAACACATATACTAGAAAGTGAATGCCTTAGCCAAAATACATTCATCAAAAAGACCATACAAACACACCAATCCATGTACCTTTACATAATTCACCTTAAATCCCACCATCTCTGGTAACCTAATACGCTATCCATTAAAGGTTTCAATAATTACAAGTTGCACCTTAAAAAAAACCCCATTAGGTTTTAACATAATTTACAAAACCAACTCTTCCTTTAATCGCCTACTCCTGCAACTATAGTGTAAGTTTACGATACTTATCATGGAACATCAAACCAAGTTTACTTTAACTTCACCATATTCAACACTGATCATTAAATTCACAAGAGGTTACATCATCTTTATTCAAAGTCTCCAATCCATGACATACCTTCAAATGTACACTACATATTCTAAATTTCAAGATTTTTTTTTAGACACATGTAGTATGATCAACATAAGATTTTCATACAACCCATAAGTCAATATTTCAGCATCCAAAACTCATACAACCAATAACTAACTCTAACAATTGAGTATCATCTCCATGAGACATATTTCATCCATATAGCTCTAAGACAGTCATTCGCTATGATAAAACTTTGCACCATAGATGACCAATCCAATAACTCTTCATACTTTAATCACAATTTTTTTTGTCATTCTGTCCTTATCCTGTACTACGTTATCACTACATGGCATACTCCATACTTAAACAAACTTCAGTAATTTACACCATTGCTTTGTTCTTAAAACTTCATCCAACCGCAAAATCTATACCTTCTCAGTTGGGATCTATACTAGCATTACAAGAACTGATTTCATGCTTCCAACTATTTCAGTAGTTCACAACAACATATATAAAAACTCAAATCAGCTTTCACTTTATAATCACCTACCATCGCGATAATTTCTCCCTACCAACACATTATATTAGGTTGTCTTCAAACAACCAACAAATTTACTTTTAACGTTTTTTTTCCCAAAAGGAATAGCCAAGCGATTAAATAATCCTTTCCTGATAAAGTCTCAAAACCTAAATCCACACAACTTAAGTTTTGCATAAAAAAATATCCGCAACTCCCTTTAAACTTAGAGAATGACAAGCACAAGAATAAAATAGTAATTTTCTCCAGAAATTAGCCAATGATAACCAATAAATCAATATCCGGAATTGTACTATTAGCAATCAACAATAACTAACAACTAATCTCTTTTTTTTTGTCCCCGACCCTCGAAGACATTCCATCAAGCCACCTTCTCAAATATGTCTCTGATCTAAGGCATACTAAACAACAATTCTCCACTACGAGAGGTTATTTGGCCAAAAGAACATGACCAAACCTTTCAAAACAATATTTCACATCAACAAAATTATTCAATCAGCTCTTTCATAAGCATAGCAATACGCATCATCATTACATCATTAATCATCAAAACATAACATCCTTCATCAAAGCTCAATAAAACAATAAAGCATAATGCAATGATTCCCCATACCCTTCCTACTGTGCATCAAAGTGTGTCAAGTTTTAAACTAATTAACCTATCAATATCAAATTTTAAGGTTATCACCTTTAGGCCAAATTTTAACGGTTAATGCTAAGCCATGTTTCTAATTCCATAAAGCAAAACTTTAGTTCATTCTAAAGTAATTCACTAAATTCATGCACCACGGACCTGAAGCCCGCTCTGATACCAACTGTAACACCCCGGCTCCAAATTGAGCCCCGAATGCTACTAACTTCCAAATTCACTAAAAATTTCGGCAGCATCTCCCCTAAATGTACGGACATCCACTCCGCAGACATAAGAACAATTCATCATATTCAATAGCCACTACGAGGAAAAGTAACAACAATAACTTAAACAAAAATCATAATCAATTCCTTCAACCGAAGATAAACTTTGAACACTAATAGTTGCAACCTAGATGGATAGTTCTCAAACGAGATCAACACAATAAAGTAATGATGTAGAACAATTTAAATAACTGCCTTAGGTGGAACTTAAATGAGCTTCTGGTCTAGTGGAGAGTGATCGTGTGAAATGGTGAAGCTATGTCCCTTCCCATATGCCGGTTTCAAGGTACCTAAAAACATTAACCAAACAAGAGTGAGTCCAACGACTCAGCAAGTGCAAAACATAAGACAAGTCAAGATTAACATATTACATACCACATGTCCTTTGGCCATAAAGAAGCGTTATCATAGAACATCTCACACACATAATTCATCCACATGATTCAATATGCAAACTCAGGAATATCTCATCTCATTCACAATTTATCAACCATATGATCTCATTTACAATTTTCATACATATGATGCATCGTGCATGCTTATGAATGCCTCATCTCATCTCATTTACAATTTTCATACATATGATGCATCGTGCATGCTTATGAATGTCTCTTCTCTTTTCTTAGCACATCTGGGGTATTGCCGAGTGCACACCCGTCGGCGTGCACCTCTTCCCAACCATCCCGTGGAAGGGCCTACCGGTAGGTCTTGCTTCGCCATCCCGTATGAGTCCTACTTAACACCGCTCCCATCCATGCCGGTGGATGGGACTACGGGGTACACTACAGGAAAACGTAGTTGATTCGTCGGCCAATACTATTTTCGTCGGCCTGAAAGAAGCCGTCGAAAATAAGTTTGTAAATTCGTCGGCAAACTTAAGCCGTCGAAAATGTCCCTATAATTTCGTCGGCCATAGAATAGCCGTCGAAAATAAGTTTTCAAGTTGGTCGGCCTGCTAAGCCGTCGAAATTACGCATTTAATTTCGTCGGCTTTCAAAAGCCGTCGAAAATAGCTGACTAATTTCGTCGGCTAAAAGCTAGACCGTCGAAAATAATACATAATTTCGTCGGCTAAAGTAGACCGTCGAAAATAGTTGGAGACCTAAATACCGTGCGCCAGCCAAAAAAATCTCCTCGCTCGCAGGCTCTCCCGCCCACACGCTCCCGCGCGCCCGCCGCCGCCGCCGATCCGCGCGCCCGCCGCCGCCGGCCCCGCCCCGTGCGACGCCGCCACCGCCGCCCCACCACCAATCTCTCACTTCCCGGAGCCCATCGCATTCCCGTCCGCTCAAGCGCGAGGATTCTTCCCTTCCGCACCCGCGAGGAAGCAGCAGGAGGCTAGCGCCGCTCCGTGCCTCGATCTCGCTCTCTCCACCGCCCCGCGCGCGCGATTCGAACCGACCCGGCCAAATCTCGCTTCCGGCGCCACGGCCATGGAGAAGCTGATCTCGCTCGTCAACAAGCTGCAACGCACCTGCGCCGCCCTCGGCGACCACGGCCCTGGCCGCCAACCTCACCTTCAACCTTGCCACCGCTGCCCACCTGCAACCTCACTACCGCCGCCTTCCCTGAATCGCTGCCGCGCTCCCGTGACCTCGCCGCCCTCCCCACCCAAACCCTACCCGCCGCCACCCTCCACCAATCCAGCCTGCTCCCATGATACTGTGCAGCCGTGCTGCTCTCGACGTCCCTCACTTCGGCCGATGGGATTTCACAACGAGAGTAGGAAGGTATTGTTTTCTTCCCTTATGAATGGACAAAAATCCACTATGTAAAAAGAGCTCTGCCAATCCGTGCATCCTCAACACACTGATGAATGATTTTTGCACTGTTATGGTGTTGTGTTGTTGCTGACCGGAGTTCTTCAATTTTTGTGAAATTTAAGCATATTTCCGTTCATTCCAGACTCCTAAGTAGATAAAAGCACAAGAACTTTTCTTGCAAACCTGTAGAATAATGAACGTATCACTCCATTCTCTGATGCGTAAGTTGTTTATTACTAATGTGGTTGTAATTTGGGAGAAAAAGAAGAGAGCAGGCAAGTGATTGGGAGAGAACAGGGAGAGAAGAAAGAAGGATAGGGAGAAATCACATAATGGAAAGCGCAACAACTTCTATAGTGGTCATGAGGGGAACAACTGAAACCAAGATGGCATCTTCTGGTTATGACTAGTTTTCTAGCTCTCTTCCTTAATCAACAGAGAGAAAGTTTACTGCTAAGAGTTCAATTCTGGCCTCTTAGGGGATTTAGTGGTAAAAGTTCACTGACTTGCTATTATGATGAAAGACAGCATTATTCATGTATCAATTCCTAGTGATGGAGACTAAAATGGCTTCGTTGTAAAATTTACAGGAACATTTGAACAGTATGCATCCCATCTGATTAAAAAGAATAGAAACATGATTCGGTGAATTTTGATTGTACTGCACAAACTTCCCTTTTGTATATTCTGACTCAACATACATTCACGATTTATCTAGCCTAGTGTCCCATTGTTCTTGTTTTAACATTCCAAGCAGTCTTGCTAAAGTTTGTCATTCATAGATTCACATTTTCATCAGTTGACTACTTGTAACATTTTTTCCCTACTTTATTTAGATTGAGGATACTCATGTTGCTTGTTTTTAGTGCATACTCTAACACTACTCTCTGACTAGCTGTGCACTTCATGTATCTACGTTGTGGCTTTCTATCTTTTGCTGATGTTACAAGTAGCACCAATTTCTAAGGTTTGCTATTATGCATGTCTCTCAGGAGGAATTATTTCTTTCTTATGCAGTCTGAAGTGAATTTCCTTGGGAGGATTTCATATCAAGCACCATAGTCCATACTCCATAGTGCTATATATCAATTTGCCATAGAAGATGAAAAGTAGGACTCCTCTTTGTTTTGCTTGGAAAGTCTGCACTCTGCAATAGCAGGCACATACACACAGCATCTGTTGTTAGCACTAAATACTGATTTAGTGTATCTTTCATGCAATGCTAGGCCACCTGTATGTGAAGAGTGATGTGTATGGCTTTGGCTTTGTGCTGCTTGAGATGCTCTCTGGCCTGAGGGCGCTGGACCCTCGTCGTCCCAGGGGGAAGCTGAACTTGGTGGACTGGGCAAAGCCGTTACTGGCTGATCGGAGGAAGTTGAGCCAGCTGATGGATGTACGACTCATGACTTGAGGGGTAGTACCATTCCAGGGGAGCCCTTCACGCTGCTCAGCTCACTCTCAAGTTGTTTGCAATTATTTATTTGAGGATGTACACGTTTTGAGCTTAAGAGAAGTGAAATTGGCCCTTTTGCTGACACAAAGTGGCATTGAGTCTCTAACTCCTGTTTCGCTTATACAGTTATATGCATTGATTTTATAATTGAAAGTCCCAGTAATAGGACTATTTCCTAACTTCATATGTTATTGATCTAGTGCATTGTGTTGTCCTTTATTCTATGATCTTATAATGTTTTCTCCTGTACTTCACTTGATAAGCAAAAATTTCTAAATGATCTCTAGGATGCCATGTCCTTAATTGCTTAGTTGTGTAACATCATGATGTCTGGGTTTGCAATGGCGTGAATTCGTCCTGTTATTGTTTTCTGGTTCCTATGTCTTAAACTATAACGCAATAATATTAAATATAAGCAAGGATATTGTTATCAACATGTATGGTTTGACCATACACCTGCTGTTTAGTACTACAAAACAAACTGAGAGACAGATGTGAACTTCATCTTTATCTGAGAAAACGTATTGATTTAGCTAATTTAAGTTGTTTAGTTTTCTTGGCACATGGCAGGAGGCTCAGATACATTGATATGAAGGTGTACAGGGAGACAGATACATTCATCTTGACATGCTTATATGAGCTTTTTGAATATATGGATATGTGAATATTCTTATTATCTTTGTACATATCTGAAATTCTAGATCAACTTTGAGATGCCACTTGTCTTGCTGAAAATAATCCCATGTTTCACCTTTTTCTTTTGCTTTTGCTAGAGAACAAAAATTTGACTGGGACAGCTCGATATGCCAGTGTAAACACCCATCTTGGAATTGGTAAGTCCACTTTGCATGTTGAATGTTAGATCCATTATGCCTATATTCAAGTGCACAGTTTTACTTTCTTTATTAATTTTCTCTTGCCTTTAGATGCACCATCTTGTTTAAATAACAAACTTTAATTTTCTGCTTTTCCAACAGAACAAAGCAGGAGGGATGACATGGAATCTCTTGGATATGTACTCATGTACTTCTTAAGAGGAAGGTTGGTTATTGGTGCTGGAGCTTCATTTTGTTTTATTTGTGCCTCTGTGGTCTGTTGTCGACTAACATTTGCTCTTGTTACCAGTCTTACGTGGCAGGGTCTAAAAGCTGGGACCAAGAAACAGAAGTGTGAGAAAATTAGCGAACGGAAGATAGCCACTTCAATTGAGGTGATTCTTCTTCCCTGAAAATTCAGTCATGACTATTAACCAACTGGTGCTTATTATCTTTTGGTGAATTGCAGGCTCTCTGTCGTGGACACCCTTCTGAATTTGCATCCTACTTCCATTACTGTCGTTCGCTACGTTTTGAAGATGTGCCGGACTATCAATACCTGAAGAGATTGTTCAGAGACCTTTTTATTCGAGAGCGTTGGTTTTCTATTTATATGTTGCTAGCTAAAAGTATTCTTTGCGTTGGCTGTTAACATGATCGTTATGCTTTGCATGTGATGATATCATTGCTGAAAATATAGATGAATCTTCTGTTATTTTCTAGGATTTTTTTGTGAATTTTCTGGGATTTTATATGTTTATTTAATTTTTTGATATGAAAATATTATTTTTAAATCGGCTTGACAAGCGAAAAATAACATTTAGTGACGAAATTAACATTTGGCCATTGAAAATAATATTTTTTACCGACGACATTTTTCCATTTTTTTGGCGTGTTCTACGAGCGAAAATAGCCTTAAAACCCAAGCGAAAATACTTTAATTTCGTCGGCTAGGCCGATTTAAAATACATATGCCACGTCAAGACCGAGGCGGTCTTGGGTGCATCGACGATAATTTCGACGCCACGTAAGCCGTCGAAAATAAATTTATTTTCGTTGGTTCTTAAGCGAAAATCATATTTTAAATTGTTTTTTGTTCCGTCGGCCAAAAGTCGACGAAAATACCTAAAAACCGATGAAAATAGCTATTTTCGTCGGCTTTTTCCGTAGTTTCGTCGGCTTTTGGCCGACGAAAATAATGCAGATTCCTGTAGTGGTAGGAACTCTCAGAGCACTCCGGATTAGTCATATGTTCTCATATGACTTTCTCACCGACCCGGCTCAATGCAACTTTCATGAATGCATAATGTCAATGTCAAGGCTAGTATCCAATTTTCCATACTCCATCATCATATTCAGTTATCATCAACACTTCATTTGAAAGCCATAGACACATATCATATACAATTAAAACCATTATTCTTAATGCATATTCCATGCCTTTGATACCCATAATAGCCTAATCATACTAGTGAGCATCATCATGGAACATAAGTTATCACAACAAATCGCATAAACAAGGCACAAGATTCTTCAATGTAACACACATAGCAACAAACAAGATGCACTTGCCTTTCGTGCTCACGGGACGTTAAGACGGGAGGTCGACACCGCTCCCAGGTTCACACCACCTGCAAGAAGATGTACTCTACTCAAAACATGCTACTACAGCAAGCAACCCAAAACAAAACGACGTCGAACCTACGGATCGCCCCGAACTCTGTAATCTGCAATCGGTTACTCGGAACAGCACACTTCAACAGACTATAACATGGGCTATACAACTCCAAATCAAGTAAACGAGTACATTTTTGAAATCTACACGAAATTTCCTAGCTTTTCCTAAGTATTGGAAAAACTGATTCGGCCTCCTTCTATCCTCAAATTACAGATTAACATAACCTCTGCCAATCGCGACCAAATCTGAGCAGCGTTCGGTATTTTGGCCATAACTTTCACAGAATTTAACCAAATCGAGTGATTCCGGTCTGGTTTGAAAGATAATTTGATTACCTACAACTTTCACAAAAGGCGGCCAGGAAGAAAACGTCTCTAACCTGCTGTAAAATGCCGCGCAAGCCCGCTGACAGAACGAGGCCGATCTGCTGATTTCGTCTCGGGATTGGAATCTGCCCTAGCCACTTCTTCCCAACGAATCTGCCATGAACAAGGGTTCCTAAGCCCTCACAAATCCACCCAAAAACAAGATCTAAAACCACAATATCATACCTCACCCCGCGGAGACTAAACGCCGTTCCTCGCCGGTTTGCCGTTCCTCATGGTAGGATCGATCCCGACAGCGGAGGAACAAATCTAATGGAGGGATCTTGGGTTTGCTAGGCTGGTAGAGGAGAGGAGGCGCAGCACCAAAGAGGGAGGTGGCAATGGGGGTGGGGGTGGCCGCCAAGGGAAGGGGAAAAGAGGGGGGCGCCTAGGGTTTGGGATGGTGGGCGGTTTGGGGAAATTTGGTGGGCTGCTGCCACCACCTGGTGGAAACCCCTTTCCTGACAAAAACCCCCCTCATGGAGGCCCACGAACAGCCCAAGACTTCCCATAAGCCCACAAGTCCAATCGACAGCCCGCTTGAACCCAAAAACGCATTTCTTCGGGTATTACAGTGATGACTTTACCAAGTGTCCATGACTGCGAGCGCGGCTAATCGATTAGTTTTTACTCTGCAGAGTTGTACAGCTTTACCCACAAGACATGACTTAACTCCTTGTGCAAGCTATTAGCACACTTCCTTTGGTGTGCCGCAGAGAGTCATGACATAACCGTTACATTACTTAATTCTAGCTTTGCACCAGCATGGTGACGATCTGCTATGGTAGTGCAAATAATCGTATAATCACTGTACGAGAAATTGTGCGGTACCTTGTACATTCACTGTACGTGAAATCGTGAACCCATAGCATAACGTACACCTCTGAACAACCATCCATGAAGAAGCTCGTAATACTCCACCTACCAATGTGCAAAGTTAGTTTTAAGTAACTTAATAGGTTAAGATCGCCCCATACCAAGATACTTGTGGTTGTACGGTTATCTTGGCCTGAAAACATCCCATAGTTCGGTCCTTAATCCGACACAGGCAATAATCTCCCCCTACACTACGTGCAAATCCATGCACACCAGGCTATTGCCAATAATTGCCCGCATCAACATTATAGTTTTATTTTCATTTTTAATTAAAATAACCAGAAATCATCATCATGTCTCAACATGTCTAAGAATCATCATCATGCATCAGCATATCCAAATATCATTTGATCAATGTTCCAAATTATATCCAAGTATCATTTGATCAATGTCTACATTTGATGTATACTAAGTCTAAAGCATGGCTAAGCAAGATTATTAAACATCATGTATACCCAGAATGACATTATATATTGTCTAACCATGATTCTAAGGTATCAAGGTTCACAATTTCATTCATATCAAGGAGGTTTCAGGAATCAACAGGTATAACTACCATTACCCACAATATAGCAGAGTTTAATGAGTATACGCATGCAATAAAATCATTTAATGAAAACATTTATAAAGCTGGGATCAACATGGTCAAAAGGAGGTGCTTGCCTTGCTTACGACGAAGTCGAGGTTGTAGTCGACAATGGAAGTCGTTACGTCGAATTCTACACGTCGATCAACGAAAATATAGCAAATAATATTTTCAATAAGGGCAAAAAAAATAGATAGAAAGAACAAATAAAACTTCTTACAAGAAACAAGGATTGCTCTTTATGAATTTATAAATTTTATTTTACGAATTCAAGATGCAAAGATTGGTTAAGATTAAATAGATATGATCATTTCAGGCTTAAGGTGAATTCTTACCTTTAATTCGGATTCAGATTCAAAGCAACATTTAATTAACATTCTAGTTATAAAGAGCTAATCTATTGATTTAGGCTACTAACATTATTTACATGATATTTGAGAAGGTTCTGGTGATACAAATGTTACAATTAATGATTCCTTACTTGCAACTAATGTTCTTTCATTTATATTCTTAATTACAGGAATATGAATACTTAGGGTGGTTAGTCTAACAAGATTAATATGCAGATTATGGCGAATTGAGATTATCTTTTCATAGCAGGGTAGTCTATGCTTTGGAGAGTGCTATAGGGCTAATTTCATAAACTCTAGGATTTAGACACGATATTATATTCATCGTTGAAAAGACTTATGTGGCATTATAGAGTTGACGTTATACGGAATCAGCAAGAATTATGAAGCGTGAGATTAACACTTAAGGTTTTTGAGCTAATAGGATTAATATACAAACCTTGATGCAATAAGATTCTTTCTATAGAATATGGTAGTATGAACTTTGTAGTGTGTTTCTGAACTGGTTTTACTAACTTTAGCATTTAGACGAGTTATTTTATTAATTGATGAAATAGTATAAATGATCACAGTGTTAACGTTAAATCGACCAAGTTTCATTTTAAGTTTGCGACTACATCTTACTAGATAATTGAACCATATTTCAGACATTAGCTAGGGATGGCTTTATAAGTGTTTTAGAACTAGTTTCATAATATTTTGCATTCATCCGAGAAGTTATTCATATGAATGATCATTAAGGCCTATTATGAACTTATTACAAATTGGTACAATTATGA
This sequence comes from Guadua angustifolia, assembly GCA_036346375.1. Classification (NCBI taxonomy): domain Eukaryota; kingdom Viridiplantae; phylum Streptophyta; class Magnoliopsida; order Poales; family Poaceae; genus Guadua; species Guadua angustifolia. Next base: position 57,609,763 of record CM070508.1, read on the forward strand.
AGTATTTTTGCATATCTAAGTTCATTACTAATTTTTAGAGCTTACAGAACTGGTTTTACATGATTTATATGCTAACTGCAAAAGATATTCATATTTGAACACTTAACACATTGAAAGCAATATATTTTAGAAAATGATTCAAATTAAGTTACAATCTAAATATTTTTATATATTTGGGTTCCTGAGGATTTAAGGTTTCCATAAAAATTAGTATTATTCAACTTTGAACTTGTTTACATGAACATTATATATAGCATTACTTAATTAACTTCTTTTAATTTAACTTTATAATTCAAATATCATCAATTTAGTTTGAAAATTAAATATTTTTGCATAAATGGGTTTCTCATGGGCTCAGAGGCGTGTGTAAATTATTTCATAATTTTAGGATTAATGATGCACATACTTTATTAAATGATCATATTAAGGTTTATTCAAATTTAAATTACAAATAAATCAAACCAATCATGAACATTAAATATTTTTACATATTCTGAATTTCCATTAATTTATATGAATTAAGAAATTTATTTCACTCAATTTTGACTATTAATTCAAAAGATATTAAAGTTTGAATATTTTCGGATTGAATAAATGCAATTAAATCGAACTTTCCGAAGCAGAAAGTACGCTTTCACTAAACGCTACGCTTCGCGTTTTGGCTTTTTGGCTCAATCATCTGGCGAGGAGGTCCCATCGGTCAGTATTGCGCAAAAAAGCCAGTGACAACAGGGCCCACTATCGGTGACACAAAAGCAGGTAACGCAAACTCCGCTCACCGCGGCGATCTGCAGAAAACCACGGCGAATGGTTTCCACCATGAGCATCGGCATGATCACGCGCACCAGGGAACCATCACTTTGTCGCGGAACCGTCGGAATAGGCACGCCACCGTGAGGGTGCGGCGAAGGCCATGGCCGGCTGGTGAAAAAGCTTGGGCACTAGTTCCTTTGCAAATTCTCACGGATTAAGGATTAGTGGGTACTAAGCATCGCGATTGAGCACTTTATTCAAAAGGATACATGCGGGAAGTTCGACAGGCACGCAGCTCGAGAAGAAAGAAGAACACGCTGATTCTTGGCGGCTTGTCGGAGATGGAGAGCTAAAATTGGCGTCCGGAATGAGTTCACAGGATCACAAGGAAGCTTGGTAGAAATGATTGACTTAATTTGAAGTATGGAGCGTCATGAGAAGTTCTTCCTTGGCGACCTTTGGGACTCAAGAAGACAACCGGAGTTGGCAAGCACGGAAGAAGTTCAGGTGAGTTGGTTTGGCTCGATAATGCTCTAGAGTGTGCTCTTTGTGGCTTTTATAGAGGAATGAGGCGGTTGGCTTTGGCTTGCGCAGAGGAGAGAACGGAGAGGATTAGCGCTAAGGTTGTCTTTGTGGCGGCAAATTCGGTGCTTATCACCGTCGTGGCAGCAATTGGGCAAAGCGCAGGGGAGATGAATTGGCTGGGTTAGTGCCGACTTGAGCCGTGGCAGCATTTGCACGGGTTTATTCTCGCCGTGGCAGCAATTGGACGGTGCGAGGGAAGTCGGCCGAGGCTTCGTGGAGGGGTTCAAAACGCAGCGATGGCTGCCAAGGCAAAGCGGCGGCGTGGCGTGGTTGGCAACGTGTCTGAGTCCGTGGTGAGATTCGCGCGCGAGTGAGACAAGAATGGGCGGTCTTTGCTCGATCTTTATCTGCGCAAGAGATGGAGAGGAGAAGAGAGGAGGCGAGGGAGAAGAAGCTGAGCAGTGGGCCATCTGGGCCACATGGCAGAGAAAGGAAGAGGAAAGGAATGAGCGACCGGATGATCGACACATGGCGATCCAACAGTCCTGATGAAAAGGGCGGTTCATAGTATCTTTCAGTCAACTTGACCTACTGATTAGGGTTTCCAAACTGACTCAAGAATTTACCAAACTTTTTACAGAGGTTGGTTAGGTGAAGATAAGGATCCAGACGAATTTTGAGATAAAAACTCATTATAGATATTTTATTAAAGTTCTGACAATGAATAATGCACAGAAATTCCCATTCTGTTTTTGATTTACTAAAGTGTTCAAATTAATTTATTTATTTTTGAAATTTTTTTCAAATTAATTTGAGATATTAATGCTTCTGTAAAATTTTCAGAATTTTATATTTGATATTTAAATTATAAAAATTCTGACATTGCTATTTACAGATTTATTGGTTTTCTGTTTTTAAATTTATAAATGATTCATATGTAAGTTTTTATTCTTGATACTTTTACCAGAGGTATATATGGTTATTAGGTCAGCATGGTAAAAATATCAACTTGAGATAATATCTGGATATTGCTACACAAATCTGACATGACTTCAATTCAGATTTCTTGTCTCATAATTATCACATGTTTCCTTTTTATTTAATTATTCAGATTATCTTAAACAGCATGATTTGGTTCTGGAGATATTTTGAGAGCTCTGAAACTTTATATTATTTTTGTTGATGTTTTACTTTTACTTTCTTGCATTTACCATTTTATCATTTCATTATATTTGACTTTTCTTTTAAAAGTAAAAGCTCAAGAAATTCCAAGAATGCAAGAAGATTCAGAAAATGGGAATTCGAATCAATATTATATTTCAAACTCATTTTGATATTTTATTTGTCTTGATAACAATGATTTTAAGTTTTGATTCTTCCTTTTGATTAAGATTGAAATGGAAGAAATGAGGAAACAATATTATTTAAAATCAAAATCTTAATTTCAAATAATATTTCAATTAATTTCCATTTTTAAATATAAAACTTTCATTTTTATTTATTTTTGAATTTAGAGGGCTGTTACATGAACGCACTAGATGATCGACACATGGCGATCCCACGGTCATGATTTGATCTGGCTTTAAAAGGAGTACTGAAGTCAGCTTAGTCTTCTCATTGAAGCCATCAAACCGACTCAGGTTTTCATAGAACTTTTTACAAAGGTTGGGGAGGTGATTATGACGGCTCAGATAAATTTTTAGATAGAAACTTCTTGTAGATATTTTATTAAAATTCTGACAATGTAATATTTGAATTTCTAGTTATTCTGTTTTAGATTTATTAAAGTATACAAATGATTTTATTTATTTTTTAAACTTTGTTTTTCAGATTTATTTAAGCTAATAATTCTTCTGTAAAATTTTCAGATGTTTATCTTTGATAATTAAATTATAAAAATTCTGACATTGCTATTTTCAGCATTATTGGTTTTTCTTTTTATAAGCAAAAACTCAAGAAAACTTAGTAATTCAAGAAAAATCAGAAAGTGAACATTTAAAATTAAAAATCACATTCGAATTTATTATTAAAATTTGTTTGCTTTGGAAGAAATGGTTTTAATATTGCTATTCATTCTTTTCTTAAGATTAAAATGAAAGAGAATAAGGAAAAGATATTGTTTTAAATTAAAATTTTGATTCCAATTGAATTTTTATTCAATTCTATTTTTAAATTTAAAATTTTTTATTTTTCCTATTTTTGGATTTTTCAGGATGTTACAAATAACTTAATCTTCCCCCACTACTCCTACAGTGTATATTTAATAAGGCATGCATGCTTGCAATATGTGCGTCCTGGTGAGTGGGACATGTATCCATCCGTTGCATTTGTGGTGTGCAGTACTAGTTCACTCGCTGACATTTGGCCCAGACCCCACTGGTAAGTGGGCAGAACAAGCACTACTACAGAACTGGGCATCATAACCGGCTTATTAGGAGCGGTTTGGTGCGAACCCGTTGTGATGTTCGCACCAGAAGCGGTTCGTAGGCAACGGTCCGGAGAGGGCTTTCAGAAGTGGTTTGAGACACGAACCACTTCGAATGTTGGGTTCTAGAAGTGGTTCTTGTCTCAAACCGCTTCTGAAAATCAGAAGCGGTTTGAGACAAGAACCGCTTCTAGAACGCAATCAGAAGTGGTTTGTGTCTCAAACTGCTTCTGGAAGCCCTCCTGCGCAGCGCATTCAAACCCTTCTTCCTCCACGAGCCAGCAGAGGTACGATCGAACAGAGAGGGGCTGGCCCAGCGCTGTTCTTGGGGAGGTGCTGTCCAAATTTTTAATTGGTGGTGATTAGCTCCAAATTAAGTGTTTCAAGGTTAGTAACATCATGTGAACATCCTTCTCACCTAGATATTGCCATTTTTTTTCAATGGATGTGGAGAAATCTTGAACTTTTTAAGCAAGATCACCATGATCAAAAATTTGTTTTCTATGCTTGTTTTTGTTGTTGTATGAAGATGTAGGGTGGAGATCTAGTTCAAAATATGACATTACAAGGTAAAAGTGATTGGAAGCTTTAGATCTAGGTGGTTATTAGCTTTAGAATCTTAAATTAATATCACAATAAGTTGGGGGAGATTTAGGTACAATATTGCAAGGAAGTAATTATTGGTGTATGAAATAAAATAGAAAAACATGTAGAAGGATAAAAAATAATTACAAAGGTAGGAAGGGAAACAAAATAATTAGAAAGGTAGGTCTTTAATTGGATGACGGTGTAGGTGGAGCTTTTTTTGTTGGGTTTAAATGTAACGAAATTTAAGTTAGGTTATAATTTTTGTAACGAAATTTGTTATAATTTTTAATGAAATTATAACTTGGTGTAGATGAATCGGCAATGGATGTACAATGCGGACCGTCGCTCGAGAGAGTTCATTGATGGCGTGCAGGCTTTTCTCGATGCGGCCATTGCATTCTTGCCTCCATGCAGCTTCATATGTTGTCCGTGTGTAGATTGCAAGAACGAGAAGGAGCACTCCTAGCGATGGCAAGTTATGAACCACTTGATCATGAGAGGTTTCATGCCAAACTATACCTGTTGGACCAACCATAGCAAAGTTGAGGCGATTAGCCAGGAAGACGATGAAGAAGGCGAGGAAGAGGAAGATGGATTCAATAGTATCCCGGACGGCACGCAATACTGGTTCGTGGAAGAAACACTTGGGGACTTTGGTGATGATGAGCTAGACCAGATCTTTGCGTGATTTGGAGAGGGAGACTACAGATGAAAGACGCCGAGAAGTTCCAACGCATGTTAGAGGACCACAGAACTCCTTTGTACCCAAAGCGTAGGCGGGGCCACAAAAGCTGCGTACCACTACATGGAACTCATGCAATGGAATGCTACAAATGGTGTGTCGATAAGGGATTCGATGAGTTGTTACCACTCGTAAAGAAGTTGCTTCCAAGATAACACTCGCCTGCGAATCTACATATGAAGCCAAGCAAGTCGTCATCCTTTGGGATTGGAAGTACGTAAGATACACGCATGTCCTAATGATTGTTTCCTGTATCGTAATGAGTATGCCGATTTGGATGTTTGTCCAGTGTGCAAAGAATCACGGTATAAGGTGAAGCGTGACGATCCAGGTGAAATAGATGGGGAGCGTAAGAAGAAAAGACCTCCAACTAAAGTGTTGTGGTATTTCCCTGTGATCCCCTGATTGAAACGTATGTTTGCTAACAAAGCGCATGCCCAGATGATGCGTTGGCACAAAGAAGAGCGTAAGGACGACGGGATGCTTAGACACCCTGCAGATGGCTCACAGTGGAGGAAAGTCGACCGGACATACCCGAACTTCGCAGATGAGGTGAGAAACATAAGGTTTGGGTTGAGTACCGATAGGATGAATCCTTGCGGAGAATTGAGCAGCACCATAGCACTCCTTACTACATAAATATGTATCTATAGCATTCCTCCATGGTCGTGCATGAAGCTTAATATACATCATGATGCGTTGTTGATCCAAGGCCCCAAGCAACCTGGAAATGACATCAATGTCTACCGAAACCATTGGTTGAAGATCTTGTGACGTTAGGGACGATGGTGCAAGGGTATGGGATGAGTACAAAGGGAGTATTTCACCCTCGTGCATTGTTATTTGTAACAATCAACGATCGGCTCGCTCAGTAACTCCGTCCTACTAACTATCAAAGGATATAGAGCCTGCATCCGTGCTTAGATGAAACGGACGACATGTACCTGAAAAACTCTCGCAAGGTTGTGTACATGGGTCACCGTAGGTTTCTTCTTACGAGTCAACCGTTGCGGAAGAAAGGCAGGAAATTTAATGGGCAACCAGACCTTCGTGCAAGGCCTCAGCATCGTAGTGGGCACGTGTGTTTGCTATGGTAAAGGATTTGAAAGTAGTATTTGGAAAGGGTCCTGGAAGCAAACATGTGCAGAATGAGGATGGTCAGGCACCCATGTGGAAGAAGAAGTCAATATTTTGGGACTTGCCTTATTGGGAAGTCATGGAGGTTCGTCACTCACTTGACTTCATGCACATCACGAAGAATGTCTGCTTGAACACGCTTAGGCTACATAGATATGTACGGAAAATCGAAAGATACACTGCAAGCTTGGAAGGACCTTAAACTCTTGGAACTGAGGAACGACCTACATCCCGAAAAAAGAGGGAAAGGACAACATTACCTACATCCTGTGAGCTACACTCTAAGCAAAGAAGAGAAAAAAAGCATGATAGAGTTCCTGAACAGTGTGAAGGTCCCTTCCGGATACTCCTCGAATGTAAAGAGACTCATAAACATGAAAGAGAATAAAATCGTACACATGAAATCCCATGACTGTCTTGTGTTAATGACACAGTTGCTCCCAGTGGCTGTGAGAGGCATACTGCCCGAGTGGGTACGGGGGACAATCACAAAGCTGTGTTCTTTTTTCGATGTGGTTTCATAGAAGGTCATCGACCCAGATAAACTAAGTAAGCTGCAGGATGATGTGGTACAAAGTGTGGTTAGTCTTGAGATGATCTTTCCTCCTGCATTCTTTGATATTATGGTTCATCTCACTGTTCACCTTGTCAAAGAGATAGGTATTCTCGGACCCGTGTATCTACATAACATGTTCTTTTTCGAGAGGTACATGAGTATGCTAAAGAAGTATGTCCGTAACCGTTCTCGTCCGGAAGGATGCATTGCCGAGGGTTATGGGACAGAGGAGGTGATTGAGTTTTGTGTGGATTACATTAATGATCTAAACCCAATCGGCGTCCCTATATAACGCCATGAGGGGAGGCTACGGGGAATAGGGACACTAGGAAGGAAAGCAATTGCATGCAATGATCTTCTTACATTTAAGCAAGCACATTTCACAGTTTTGAAACAATCAACTGTAGTGGCCCCGTATGTCCTTGAGCATAAGAGTATTCTACGCTGCGATTTCCCAGGGAGGTCTAAGGATTGGATAACACTGAAGCACATGGATTCTTTCGGCGCTTGGTTACAAAAGTACATCCTTTTGAAAGGGTCAGACAATGAACAGTTGCAACGCTTGGCTCGGGGACCATTTAGTGAAATCGTGACATTCAAGGGGTACGAGATAAATGGTTACACATTCTACACCAGATCCCAGGATAACAAGAGCACTAACCAGAATAGCGGTGTCCGTATAGACGCCGAAGACAACAAAGGTAAGGTGGATACATATTATGGTTTCATAGAAGAGATATGGGAGCTTGACTATGGACCTTTGAAGGTCCCTCTATTTAAGTGCCAATGGGTCAAACTGACTTCAAGCGGCGTGAAGGTCAACAAATACGGTATGACAATCGTGGACCTCACGCAAGTCGGCTATAGGCGCGAACCGTTAAATCTCATGACGATGTGAGATAGGTCTTCTACGTAATGGACATGTCAAGCAAACCTAAGAAGCAGAAGGACAAGCAGAAAGATTGTAGTACTAAGCCAAAGCGACACGTGGTTCTCCAAGGCAAACGAAGGATTGTTGGAGTTGAGGACGTCACAGACGAGGAAGAGTATAGTCAGTTCGACGAGATCCCTCTTTCGCTGTGGATGTCGACATAAGCCTCCTCAATGACACAGACATGGATACTCCTTTCATACGTCGCGATCATAATGAAGGAACACTTGTAAAGACAAAGTACGTTACTACTGAAGATGTACCACTGCTGTATGAACTATGTATATGTAACACGGGTCTTCTACTGTATGAAGCGTTTTTTTGGAATGAATGTAAAGTACCAAAATTCTGGAATGAAACTAAAGTGCTAAAAGCTTTTTTTAAAGAATTGTGAAATGAAAGTGAAGTGCTAAAAGCTTTTTCAAAAATTATGGAATGGAACTAAAGTGCTAAAAGCATTTTTTAAAAATTTTGAAATGAAACTGAAGTGCTAAAAGCTTTTTTAAAAATTATGGAATGAAACTAAAGTGCTAAAAGCATTTTTTTTAAAATTCTGGGATGAAACTAAAGTGCCAAAAGCATTTTTAAAAAATTCTAAAATGAAACTGAAGTGATAATACCAACCGCTTGTAGAAGGTCAGACATAAAAAAAAAGAATGGCAAGGGCGCGGGTTCGAACAAGGGTGGACGAGCACAAGACACTCAAACGCCACGCGCTAGCCAGGGGGGAGGAAGAGATCTTGTCAAACAATGTGGGCACCATATTGTTTTGAATATTACCCGATCAGCACTTCTACAAGCGGTTGGTATTAATAGCCGCTTCTAGCTTGCGCTGTACAAGCGGTTGATAATAACAACCGCTTGTAATATGCGCTCCACAAGTGGTTGGTGTTAACAACCTCTTGTAGAAGTCCTCCCTCCACAAGCAGTTGGTTCTAAAAACCGCTTGTAGAGATATTTCACAAGCGGTTGATAATACGAACCGCATGTAGAAGTGCTCCCTGTATAAAGTTTACACGCCCCGCCCTTTTCTCACACCCCAAATTTTCTAAGTCCCTGCTCGAGACCCCGCGCCGCTGACTCCTGTGTCTCTCCGACCGCCGCCGTCGTCGCCTTCATCGAGACCCCGCGCCGCCATCCTCGTCGACGCCGTCGCCCTCCTCCGCCACCCAACTATCCCGGCGCCACTCCACCCCAGGCGCCGCTCCACCCCCACGCCAGTCGATCGACCCCCGCGTTGGTGCCCTCGTCGCTGCCACCACTCCACCCTGCCGGCGCCTGCTCCACCACCTCGCCGACGCCTCCTCCGCCACCAAGCCGCCGCCACACCGCCATTCCACCTCGGAGGACCGAGGTACAGTTGTGCACGCCGTCGTCCTCCCTCTCTAATTCGACTGCCCACAAGGTGTTCGGTGAAATGCCCACAAGGTGTTCGACTATATTGTGGTGATCTGATGGTGTGTGTGGCTTAATTGTGGTGATCTGATATTGCAATATTATTCATGCATGCTAATTGCAAGCTAAGGTTGCTAGGCAAGTGTTCACTGATGGTCCTATGTATAAGTGCCTATTGGTGCTTAATTAATTTAGTGAACATAATATATTGTTGATGGTGTGTGTGTGATGGTGATGAGCCAGAAGCTAGATATCATGGGATAAATTAATTATGTATGTGTAGGCTAGCTTGTAAGCGGATAACCAGGTTGCATGCATCTTCTCGCTTTCGGCAGGTACGTTGGTGACAGACAGGGAGAATGACGAGCTTACACATGCCCTTCAAAACCTTGAGCACTTGGGACGGACACGAGGTATGGGCAAGCATATGCCGTGGAAGTACGGTTTCGCCAAGGATGCGCATATGTACAGGAGCCGGCATAGAAGCAAAACAAGATAATCATATAAAATGTACTAATTGGAACAAGAGCTTAGAGCAACCCAGGCTAGCATTGGCGACATAGTTGCGCAACAAGTACAAATTGCCCTCAGCAAGCTTCAGGGACTAGGTCCAAGCAATCAGCCGGACGCCGTGATCAGCCCCTCGGCGGCGGAGTAGTCAAGGCCCACCGAGGCTCTGAAGCATAACAACTTAGCCCGTTATCCCGTGGATGACATAAGGGTTCGCCGCCAGTGTGAGCTACACGTTGATGCGTGTAACCTCTCCATCAAGGTGGCTTTCGGCATAGCATTTCTGGTGGAGCAAGGCCAGACGTTCCACTGCAATGAGATACCCCCGGGTTACTCGAAGGTCGCGGTGGAGGAGGTGCTGAGCGGATTTGAAGAACTTCACCTCGATATTGCTGGAGGCGATGACGTGACCAAGCTTGGATAGGCCCTCCACAATATCATCCTCTGGCGCAAACGGTACATCATATTTCCAGATGGTGTGGAGGCGTCATCTCCACCACGGCAACCCATGCCTCCTCCAACGTCACCTCCACGCAATGCCTCGCCGGCAAAACAGAGACGCCTCCTCCACCACCCGCTCCACGCAGAAGCCCTACTCCAGCACCACCATCTCAAACAAAAACGAATCCCCCAGGAAAACCATGCCTCCACCATCTCCTCCGAGGAAGAAGCTCGATAGCAGAAAGGCTCCTCCACCTGCTCACAAGAAGGCGGAATCCAGCCGATCGACAAAGATAAAGGAACCTCCAAAGAGGGCATATGATATGACTAATGAGGAGAGTGACACGGTCATGAAAGCAGAATTGGCTGCACACTTCGCAAAAAAGAAGCCAGAGCCAAAGGTACCAATTGATCCAAAAGCGGCGAACACTTCGCGACATGCCGTGCAAAGTTATTTGCCTTAGCCCAACTATGAGCGGACAATAATAAAGGCTACGGAAGAATAAGCGTGGTCGGGCGGCGACATAAAGAAGAAGAGAGACCAAGATCAGGAGAACATCGAGAGGTTTATGAAGGAGGCAGGACTCAGTTCCACAGCTGCAGCTCTTGGATTAATAGATGATCTCCCAATGGCAAAGGTCAGATGGCAATATTAGTTGGGCTGGGAGCTGATTGACCCTAATGAGATAAAGGATCTGCCAACCAAGATGCGGCAATTTCACGAATGGTACATGACAGAGTCCGCTCAAGGAGGAACGATGTTCCCCCTCCGTATCAAAGAAGATGATTTTTATCGCGGGGACAACAACATATGGCTCGAATTCGACGACTTCTACAATATTTACCATGCCGACGCCATCAACGTGTCTCTCATGAGTTGCTGGTGCTTGTAAGTGTCAAGCTATAAGGACCCGAATTTACCCATTCGAATCCACTGTGTTTTTCCGCACTAGTCCCAGGATCAATGCTAGTGCACACAGCTTAACATCGGTAAGCATCATATCATACACAACGATAAGAATAACAAGACTTCATTTATTTAATATAACTAGTGTATGATCTTATGATCACTTACATTATTCAGCCTCGCAGGCAATACTAAGAATAAATAAGACAAATGCAGCGAAAAATAGTAGAAGACGTAGTGACTCATCAGTACACCACAGGCGACTGACAAGGCTTGGCCTAGTGACTCGTATCCTCTTGAAGATCCTCCTCCAACACAGATGATGACTCCTCCACTATTGTTGTTGATGGCAAGGGTGAGTACATAAAGCACTCAACAAGTTGTGCACAGAATACAATCCTATCATAGCTATATGCAGCCTTATTCCAAAGGAAGGCTATGGTTCATTTGCACTAAAGCAGCATTTAAGAACACATACATTGCATAGATTGAAAAGACAGTAAAACAAATAATAACAAGTAAGTAGATTCAATGATTCTCAAGTAAACCAAGTTTCCATCCTAAGTCAAGTTCCAATTATCCACATGGCATCCTGCCATCCCATCCAGTTGTTCATTTTAATTAACTACCCCTTGTTGTAATTCGAGCATTGCTCAATACCGTGAGCACGGCTATCCGAATAGTTTGTACACTCTGCAGAGGTTATGCACTTTACCCACATGATACAACCATACACCACACAGGTGAACGATTATAACAAAGCCTTTACAATGCATCCTTTTAACCCAGTGCTACCCGCTGAGGTTTCAACACTGAAGGGTTACACCACCACAATAGGGCCCCCCTCTTGCGCCATGTGAGTTTCCTCCATACACCCGGACTCACACCACCACGATAGCACTCAAGCTAAGCATTTGCAAATTAGTCAACTAGGCTGCCCCATAACAGACATGTGGTTGCATGATTGACTCAGGTCAAAGGCTCGCAAGGTTAAGTCCTTAGGATTGATTAAAACAAGACTTACACATACCCTCAACTCCACTGAGCCCACCCTGGCATACTTGCCCCTTCCACTTGCTTTAATCTAAAGTGATTACCTCTCGGTTGGTTACCAAGCACCACGTGCTTCTCACAAATCAACATCGTTGTGTGACCTCCACTACAAGAAAAGTGATTATCTGTGACGAAAACGTCGTGACGTTGTCAACTTTTGTCATGAAAAATCTATTTTCTGTGACGACTTGTTTATGTTCGTCATTAATTGTATCAGGCGCCATCGCCCCATAATCTTTTGTGATGAAACATAAAATTTCGTCATGAAACTAAAATACGAATCGTCATTAATTGTATCAGGCGCCGTCGCCCCATAATCTTTTGTGACGAAACATAAAATTTCGTCATGAAACTAAAATACGAATCGTCATAGAAAATGAGTCGCGTTTTTTTCAGGTTGGGAAGCGATCGTTGCTAGAACCTCCTGGCGGCTAGCAGCCCTAATCTAATTTTTCCTTGTTGTTGGGACCTCCTGGCGGCTGGAAGTCCCCTCACGGCCAGAGAGTTCCTAGCACCTGCACTCCATCATAGCTAGAGGTTTTCCTTGTGGCGTGAGATTCTCCTGGTGGCTTGAAGGACTTCTGCATCAATGTGTTGCTTCCTATAGCGCCTGCACTTCTGGATCATAGCTAGAGGTTATTTTTTTCTCGTTCTTCGTTTGCATGCTAGTGGTAATTTTAAAACAAATGGCTGAAAGACTATTTGTGATAGTTTTTATTTAGAACTGTCACAAATAATGCATTATCTGTGGCAATTTTATTTTGAAACCGGTAGAATTAATAAAAAATCGAAAATTTTAAATATTGCCAATTACCTCTCCTGCCTTCTAATTTGAAAGAATTGAAATTAAATAATATTGCATTTGAAATAATTGGAACTAATATTCTATTTGCAATAATTGAAAAGAACGACCGAAATAGATTCAAAACTTCAAAGGCCGTTTTGAGGCCCTAAACGACGTTTTTTTGAAATTCCGTCGCCGCGCACACACTCACACAAACCATCAGGATCTGACCATCTGATTTTGGCACACTTATGAAATTTGGGTGCTACTTTTCGTTATCTTTCAAACGAGCCAAAAAACGTGTCGATCGGAGTTACGAGTCAAAAGTTATGACCATTTTAACAAAATTACTTGGATTTCTTATTTGCAAACTAGAATCGGTGTCTAAAAGAATATAACCAGAGAGCTCATCGTATGATGATTCCGGAATTCAATTCTGCAGCCCATTACCTTGGAAACGCAGGCCCAGCCCCGTCCTTCAACCCCGTTGGCGCAAAGCTGGCGCTACAAAACCCACTACCCTCCTTGTCTTCTCCACCCTTCCACAACACTCCCAACCCAAAATTTAGGGTTTCCCACAACCACCCCCGCAAACCCCAACTCGATCTAAACAATCCCACAACCAACGGCGGTGATGTCAATTGGCCACAGGCAGAAGCCGGCCAGAGCGGTGTTCACCAAAGCGAACCAGCTCAAGCCAGGCACCATGGCCACACCCTCATCGTCAAGGTCATCACCGCCACCCCCGTCCCTGGCCGCGTCACATGTACATGAAATGGTTCGTCATAGATTATTGCCACGTCACCTGACACCCTGGCTGCTGACGTGGCACTACACTGTTCAATGACGAAAATGCATGTCTACGTGGCAATAATCTATGACGAACCATTTCGTCATAAATAAAATGGTCAACGCTCATTTTTGGCCAACCGGAGTGTTCTTTTATGACGAATTTGATATTTTCATGACGTTTTGGGTACAATTAATGACGGTTATATTCGTCATAGAAATGACCTTTTCGTTGATGAAAATGTAATTAAATCACGAAAAGTTGATTTTTATGATGAAAAAAAGTAATTCGTCATTGAAAACTTTCTATGACGCACTTACTATGACAAGTTGAATTTTGTCATAAATTCGTCATAAAAAACCTACAATGACGATTTCGGGACTAATGATGACGAGTTTGGACCGTCATTAAAAATCACTTTTCTTGTAGTGCTCCTCGCCCCGACAACTTAATCTCTTTGTGTGACCACACATGACACACAAGTTAACATCATTGTTCTATATTCCATTAGTCAAAATTAATAATTGACATTTCATGTACATGTGATAACGTGGCATGGCTAAGCATTCTAATCCGATCTAACCATCCATGTTGATTTCAATATTAACCAACTATAGTGAACCAACCTAATGTGACAAGTGGATTATGGCATACAAATATCAAGGTAGGGTGTAATTCAATGGGTACATTAGCTAAATCCCAATTTAAGTTGAAATCATTTATACTCATGAAATAATATGCAATAAAGTAAAACAAAATAGCAATTTTTCCTAACATGGGTTCAACATGATCAAAGCACAACTTACCTTGGTTAAGCTCCTGATCTTGATCCAAAGATTGTTCTTGAGTTGCAAATTCCTCCTCCGAAGCCTCGCACAATTCAACGTCTACGCAAATCGAGAAGAAATAGCAAATAAACACCAAAACCAAGGAAAAAACAAATTCTAAAAATCCAAAAAAAATCATTATTAGATAGATCTCAATTTTACAAATTTTTAGGAATTTGAATCACCTCAATCGGAGTTCGTATGAGGGAGAACGAGCCCTCGGAAAATTCAAATTCCTGAAAAATCCATAAAATTGTAAAATCAAAATATTCCGAATTATTTTTAGAAAAGAAAATCCGAATTTATGACGTCAGCTGACGTCAGCATGGCGCCGGTCTTGTAGGTCGATACGTGGCAAGATCTAGGCCATCTAAAACTGATCGGACGACTCACGGATTATACACCTACGTGGCAACACCATAGCCATCCGATCTAGATCGGACGATCGATGCTTACCCACACGTTTCACTGTGGACTTAAATGACGTGGCGCAAATCTAACCATTCATCTAAGATCGGACAGTGAAATACTTACCCAAGCACTTCACTATTTCCCAAGACGACGTGGACGAATTTCGACGGTCCGATGGCGATCCAACGGCTGGCACGGCTCGAACACGACGATGGCTACGCGGTGGCTCGGTCTCACCGGAGCTGGGGCAACGACCACCGACGCGGCGTTTGGTGCTTCCGACGAAAAAATGGCGGCTCAGATGCGGCGCAACACGGTGAGCTCGAATCCGGTCTTGGATCGGCGGAAGACACTCTCAACGGCGACGAAACTCGGCGCAACTCCTTCGGAAACTCCAGCGAGATCCCACCACACCCTCAATGCTCCTCCGGCGATGGCGCAACAGGGAAACGACCCGGCGACTTGTGGGGAATCTCGGGAGAGGTCTCGGGGCCTTAAATACCCAGCGGTGGCACGGGAACTTGGAAAGTAAGGCGGCGGCGGCGTCCCTATCCGACACGGCGGCGCGTCCGAGTCCTCCTCGGAGACGATGCACGGTCATTGTTCGATTTCCATTTGAGGACCGAGATTTTCCATGACGTGGCGTAGTCCGGATCGGAGACGAAGAACGTCGGCCACACGATTTTGATCCAATGGCCCGGATAAGGTAGGGTTCCGAATCGGTATGTTTGATGAAGACCATCCGATGAACATCCGACGGCTACTAAGCGTTAGGGTTTATAACTTATGCGCGATAATGAAGTCCGTTGGATCTAAATCCAACGGTCCGCATCAACGGGTTTCACACGCGCAGCGATGGGCCGCACGGCGCACAGTTCCAGGCCGAGCCCAATACTGTTCAGAGCGAATTTCTCAGGATTTTTTATTTAAAATAATTAAGGAAAATAATTTGATATATTTAAGATAGTAAAAATATCAGAAAAATTCAAGAAAAATCTCAAAAATACTTTGAGACATTCGGACTTAAATAAAATATTTTTATTAAAACTTTATTTTAAACTTTTCTTTTTATAATTAATTCTTCAACAAAAGGCAATATATTTTAAATTTAAATAATTCCAATAAATCTCGGAAAATCGAAATAAATCGAAAAAATTCACAAAAATCATAAATTGCAATAAAATAATATTAAATAATAAAATTTTAAAATTTGGGATGTTACACAAGCTCATACCTTTACCGTGTGCTTCCTTGTACAATAAAATTGCAACTCTTAAACTTATACCTTTCTATGTAGAATAGAGATACAACGATGTAGAAAAGAGAACATCTTCAATGTGGGCTTCATCGACCCAGAGATTGTTAGCGAGTACGTCTTTGGATTGAACCGAAAGGCTGTTGAAGATTACATTCTCGATGCATTCTTGGGATAGCACTACAAACCGTACATACTTCTTCCCTTCAACTTTGAGTACATATATAAACAACCTCTCGTTCTTATATTTTCCAAGGCATTGATAATACTACTAGCTAGTTACATATATGTTGCAATACATGAATAGGTTTCACTGGATCCTTCTTGTCATCAAGCTTGATAGTAGCCAGATCGTTGTTCAAGACTCAAAAAGGACTCCGGTGGAAAAATATCAATATATCATTGACACCCTAAATAGGTATATAGCACATATATATACGATATATAGTTTTTCTTATTATATATATTGAAATACCTTGCTAATTTCAACTCTGATAATTACTATTCATACTAACGCATCACACAGGGCATTCGCAAGGTTTCGAAAGAAGCAACAAGGAGATTTCGAGAACGAATTTGATATACAAATAAGCACTCGAGTATATATTAAAGAATATTAATATGCCGTAACATTTTTTCATTCCAATAATTGTTTTCTTTTCAAATTTCATCGCAGGTTCTACAATAGGCGAATTGGAAACAACTTATGTGGCTATTATGTGTGCCACTATATGCAAAATATTACCCACGGCGATGTGCCAACAACCAACGCCGAGATAGTGTGCACATGTCAATTTCTTAGTACTTACACTTTAATTACATGTCAGAGATTTATTTACTTCCGCTTTGTCACCCAACATCGATGTGCAAGGCATGATCCCACCGCCTTTGGTTGCGACAATTCAAGAACAACTCATCGGCTTTGTTATGCGATTTAGATTGTATCCACCAAAGGCGAGTTCCGCAAATGGTTGGAGAGATTGTCCTCAAATAAGACGGTGGTGACATCAACGTCGACCAAGGGCACAAAGAGCGCATACGCAAAGAAATGAGCTCAAGATTAAGCCTTTTATTCTTTGAAACTTGTAAAAGTGGCTTATTATTTCATGTGTTCATCAATTTGTTCATTTTTTAGTCTATTAAGTTCATATTTTTTCTGTAAATGAACCTGTAATTATTTGAATGAGTACGCATGTGTCGACGACCGGGATCGTCAACCGCAGAAATGAGACGGGGGGTTTAAGTGATTAGGGACCCGGATCGAGCTCGGCTCAAACGAGGGGAAGAAACCATAAATGTCGAAGGTCGAAGCTAGGCGACAACGAGCACAAGACAGGGATTTATACTGGTTCGAGCCCCGGTGAAGGTAAAAGCTCTACTCCAGTCGCCTTGCGGCGGTGTTCTTGCTATTGTTTGTGTACAGTGGGATGTTTACAGCTTAAGCTCAACAATGTCGATGTCTAATGCCCAAGCTCTTGTGTGCTTTCAGGCTGCGGACGCCTGGGCCTTATACCCTCTCTGCCTGTTAACCGCCAGGAGACATTCCCGGATCGTGGCCTTCATACACGTTGTGGGCCGGCGTAGCAACCGCCTCCGGACTGACCGCGTCTTCCCACGTTCCACACCTTGATAACCGCCTGGTCAAATCCACGCCCGGAACTTCGAGAGCAGTTGCGGCGAAGTCGCGCCGAGCTTCGAGGTTGTGCGGATGTCGAGCTCAAGGGGAAACGCGCCCTAGGTCGTGCGGACACCACGCTCGAGCACGTGCTCCAGATCGTCGCCGGGACCCTAGGCTCGGGAACAAGTAGACCGTACGCCGACCGACCAAGGGATGCCTATCCCTCGTCAGCTAGCCCCCGAGGCTCTTGGTCGAACAGGGTTCCTGAAACGACCTCGAGCCTCACTTCACGGGCTTGGGAGCAAACTTCCAGATCCAGTCCCTTGGTGGTCGGGCGGAGGCGTGTGAAGTGGGGCGTTGACTCGACACTGGCGCCCGTTGATCTTCGCAATGAAGGTACGGACATGAGCGGCCAGCGGACACTGGGCGCCCGAACTGCGGCCAGTCTTTAGTACCGGTCGTCACTTCACGGTGGCGCGCCTTTGAGGCGCAGTGAAGTGTTTTATTGGCAACGCAGCCCTCGCAGCGTTTCTGACAATCGCCGAGAGACTCCTTTGCGCTCCTACTCTTCGTCTTCCAAATCTCCTTGCTCGAGCGAAAACACCTTTCTCCTCCGACCAAAACCACCGCGATCGCCATGGCCAGTGGGGAGCACCGCTATCGATGGCAAGGATGAGGGAGCTCGAGTCCTGAAATTTGATCGACCAGTAATATGGTGGTTGCGGCAACGAGACCGAAATAAGAAACCCGGTGGCAGCGAGATCGTCAGACCGAAAGCACTACGCCTCTCTCGCTGCGCGGACCCGGAGGAGCGAGTTAAATCGTGGCCGTCGTCTCTCGCTGCGAGATCGAGCTCATCAATCTGTGCGAACTCCATCCTCGTCCTCTCCATCTTTTCTCATCTCAGTGCGAGGGTTCTTAGGGATCCTCCCCACCCCTCGCTTTTCTTCCTTCTTGACCTTTTTAAGCCGGGAAGGACCCGTGGTCGGATGCCTCTACTTCGGTGCCGGACCGGGCTTAAATGGTCCTTCCCCAAGTTCCGAACTCGGGACTCCTTTGGTCCAAGGTGGTCGGGCGCCTGGTTCTATTGAAGAGAACTTCGGCACGTTGGCGTCTGAGGACCCCTATTCTTGAAGAAAGAGACCCGAGACCAAGACCTCGAGGTCGGCGAGAGGCCATCGCCATGATCCACATCTCGCGCCAAGGCGTTCACCGGCAAGGCGGCGATTGCCAATGACTTCTGCGGGCCGGTGTGTCTCCCTGCGACGGCGGATGCACCTGCATCTACGAGATCGAAGGCGCGATCCGACCAGCGAACACGTCCGGTAAGTTCTCCTACCAGAAGGTTTTGTTCGGGCCCGTGCCTGGCCTTTTCTGATGGTCGTGTTGCTTGCAGCACCGAAGGAGTCCTGGGTCGGCGCCAGGATGAGTGAGATGTTTGGGAGGCAGGCGCACGATTACACCCTTGACGACCCGGTCCTGAGGAATGTGCTCCGTCGGAAGGTCGAGGTAGGTCTCCTCGTCGATGGCTTCGTATCGGGTGTCCATGAGCCCCCTCGACCCTCGTGCTGCGCAGACCATCAAGAGTTGCTCGAGACCGCAGACGGATGCTCCCATTGCGGTGGGGGCAAAACAGAAAGAAGCCTCCCCCTCCAGGAAGCGGACGCGGGAGGCGAAAAACCCCACGTCGAGTGGGGGACCGTGCCACAGTAAGGATTCTCATGGCGAGCCCCGAGTCCATGATCAGGTCTTGGGTCGTCTGCGTGTTTTCCCCTTAGCAGCGGCGAGCGCTTGGCGGCCGCCAGTCTCGAGCCCCCCATTTCAGGTGCCTGTGCTCGGGCCCCGTGGTTGCTGCGGACATCGCTGGAGCCGTCGGGCGGCAGGGCCCGGACCGGCCTCGTGAACGGAGTGCCCCTCCGAGGTCGGGGCAACAAGATCTGCACCGACCCTCGACGAGGCGAAGGCTGGCGACCCACGTAAGTTTTTTTTTGACTTTCTAACTCGCCCCGCCCCCTTTGTGTTTTCTTAGCTTAGCGCCTGCTGTTGATCGTAGGCCTCGAGCACGCACGCTCGAGACTTGCCCGTACTGACGATGGCTGTTGTCTAGGGCGAGTCTGAGTTTGAGGAGGAGACGGACGGCTACGTGCTGGCGCCGCGCCGTCCCTCGAGCCGGTCGCGCAATCCATCCGAGCCCCCGAGCTGGGACCCGATCGTCGGGTTCGACCAAGGGCTCGACGGTTCGACCGAGGAGTTCCACCCCACGACACCGCCGATGACTACAAACACCGCGAGCCCGACTGCTTGCTGCTATCGATGTCGCCCCGGCGTACGCAGAGAGGAGTCCGGAGCCCTTGGGCGCCATCACCGAAGCGTCTCGCATGCCGGCCGCGGGAATCCGAGAGTCAAGACCGTGGCGCCCCCGGCCATCGAGGATGGCCACTCTGCGGGCGCCCCAGTTCAGACGATCGGCCATGCTGGCGCCGAGACCATGGCACCCTGCCACGGAGTCCGACCTTGCGCGGAGGGCATGTGGAAGATCCGCCGTCGTACCCCAGCCGGAGGTGAGCAGATCCCGACCTTGCCGCCCGGTCCTGAGTTCGATGCCTCATCCACCCGCTGTCGAGTTGAATCCTCCGGAGGCGGCGGTGAGTTGAGGTCCCACCGACGCTGGCGCAGAGGGCGGCCGAGCATGCCGTGGCGGTCGAGTCTCGATTCGAAGCGTAGGCGACAAGAAGAGATCTCCGCACGCAGCGCATTGATGACAACGAGGAGTACACCGCGCGGCGTCAGAAAATCGCCGTCGGTAGGTACCGCCATAGCGTATCTTGCCATTGTTACGGATTTGTGTTACCTTGTTCTTACCTCGCCGCCTACTTACGTCTTGAAGGCGGTTGACCACATCTCCCTAGGGTCGTGAGGCCTCAAAACCTTGTTGATGTGCTTTGAGGGCCTCTGAGCAGTGGAGATCTTGCGGAGTAAGCGCCCAAACTCATCAATACGATCGAGGTCAACCAGGCGAGCTCGGCGCAAGGCAAAAGCTCGGCGATCTCCTTTGGCAATGAGGGCTCGTGGAGGTAGCCCACGTCCGAGATCGAGCAAGCTAAGACCACTAGGCCTTGAAAGCACGCGCTTCAAGGCCGTGGAGCAAAGCCATGTGATCGACCAGGGCCCTTGAAGCCTTGGGCCGGATCGAAGCGGAGAAGGCTGCGGCGCGCATCACGGTATCCACGATGGTGACCCTCGAGCTGGGGACTAAGATCCGGGAGCTCGAGGGGAAACTTGAGCGCTCGAGCAAGGCGCTTGAGGCTGAGCGTGCCAAGGTCGAGACACTGGAGAAGGTCGCCACGGAGCGGGCGCCCTCCGACGAAGACATCCCAGAGCTCGAGGCCAAGATCACGAGCCTCGAGTTAAACTTGCGCGGCGACGACAGCCGCCGAGGCCAGCAGACCAAGGTCCTGGGCTATGGAGAGAAAGCGGCCATGAGCGGGCGTCTCGACAAAGGCATCCCGGCCGAGGCCAAGGTCCTCAGTGGAGGAGAAAAGCGAACGCAGCCAAAGACAAAGCGGCGCCCTAGCCCGGTGGGGAAGAGGACGTCGTCGCGCCGCCCGCGCCGTAGAAAGCCCTCGATCTGGGGCGAGCTTGCGACCTTGAGGGCCAAGATATTGAACTCGAGCAAGAAAAACTTGCCCGGAGATGGCCGATTGTAAAAGACTTGAAGTAATTAAATATAATGGAACCAAGATTTTGTTTTTACCAACTCATCGTTTGAGACCCGTAAGTCGAAAAACCAGGTGCACGTTCCTTTTACGCCTTTAGTCATGCTTCTTAGGTCGTTTGCCAATCGTATCCCCTTATCCAATCCGATTGGGTCCAAGGTCGAAAGCAACCCGCCTTAGGCGCGAAGACTAGAACGTTGCAACGATCGTGACTGCAGAGTCGAAAGAAGGTCCAGAGAGAACATGACACAAGCAAGGGACTACACCAGACCGGCGTTTAGCATTACGACCTCGAGCCGTGTATCGCCTCTATGGTTACAACTTCGCGACTTCGGCTCGAGCTCGAGTCTTGGAGAGCTGGATTATGAAGTGTCGGTTTATGCGAGTCTGACCATCACGAAGCGGCGGCGTGGATCCCGCGATGTTTAAGACCAAGAGGGAGTACGCGGCGTATGAAGGTCGATGGTCGGAAAGCGTCGGGCAACAATAACGATATTCATAAACAAGAGAGAGAGAGAACGAAATAGCCTTTATTGAGATTCGAGGGTAAAGAGGTTACACATAAAACTTTCGGTTGATCTATGTTCCACTGCTAGAGAGCTCTGCCATCGGCATCGCCACCGGTAAGCCCGCGCGCATCTGCTTGAAACAACTCTATAGGGGCTCCCCAGTAGGGAGATAACTTGTTGGTGTTGGACAAGACTGAATCCGCCTCGTGGCTAAGTCCCCAACAAGGAGCTTCCTAGGTCGACTTCGACGAGACGGATGTCCGCGGGAAGAGCTTCGCAGTGTAGTGCGCTGATCGTGAGTAGTGCACTTGATCTTACTTCTTCCGCTAGGGCAAGGTCGAGACCGCCATGCTCGGTCGACCAGTCGATCAAGCTGACTGGCAGAGCCATGCGCCTCCGGGTGGCGCAGATCGACTTCTGCATCGAGCACGCAGTTGAAAGGTGGACCCCGTGGCTCGGCTGTCTGTCGTATGCGAATAGACCATAAGACGATGGGGAGTTCATCCACCGTGTCTTGCCGTAATCGCTCGAGCTCATCCGCAACTCGCTTTGATGCCCGGACTATTTGCGGTTTGGCGCTCCGCCGCCTCGGCTGTTCTATGGGTGAGCCACGAGGCGAAACACACCTGATGCCAAGGCCTTCGTGAAAACTCACCGAACAACTCACCGTAAACCGAGTACCATTGTCGTTGATAATTTTGCGAGGGACCCCGCACTGTGACCACGAGCAAGCGAAAATCGAACGGCCGCCCGAAAGCGAGGATGGTCGAGACCGCCCGCTCAATCCAATTGGTAAAAGTGTCAATAGCCACGAACGTAAACTTCTTACCCCGAATCGCTGGAGGAAAGGGGCCGAGGATGTCTGCATCTGTGTCGAGAACGCACCAAGCGAAGCGGATGGTCAAGCCGTGTCGCTGGCCGGTGCGACTTCCGGCGCGGAACTGCATGCTCGGCGGTGCGAACGATGTCACGGGCATCACGTAGCGCCGGCGCTGAATAGCCTATGCGGAAAGCCTTGCGGAGCCATCGCCCCAGACGTAAGAGTGTGCCCCACTGAGGCCTGAATGGATGTCATTTAATAGGTACTTACCCTCCGTGAGAGACGCACTATGTGAGAATGCCGGAGACATTCCGGCTCATAGAGCTTCTGCCGACGAAGCGCGGCATAAAACTCGCCTGGCGCTTGATCCCGCTTCTCAAAGAAAGTCAAGATGGGTCGCCCTTGGCGAGGAAATTATAGATGGGTTCAGCCCACGAAGGGGTACCTTCCACTGTATGCTGAGTGCAGGACCTCTTGGTGGAGATTGAGGGGCCGCCAATGTCTCGTGGATGACGCGTCAAGCGGGAGTCTGCTGCCGAAGAACCGAGCTTGAGAGGAGGTCTGCATACCGAATTGTCCTTCCTGAGGATGTGCTTGAGCTCCTGTGTTCGAACCATTTTTCCATCTTTGCGCACCTCACCAGGGGTATTTTGACATCGAGTCTTCCAACACTCTTGGTACTTTTTGTTGTGACTTGGTTGACGACAGCCGAGAGTCGCCTTTGACGACCAACCTTCAGACGCCTAATGCCTTGCAAGCCCGCAGACCCGCCAAGAGGGCTTGTGATCGCCACATTGTTGGTCGCCGGAACCCGAACGACAACATACTCGTGGTCGCCAGCGTGGGGTGAGGATGAGGATTCCACCGAGCGCTTGAAGGACCTTGAGCCGTCGAAGCACATGGTCCAGGCTTTTCTTCTCGACCTCGGTTCGTGCGGCTGCTCGTCTATTCGACCACGAAGTCAGCGAGCGCTTCCGATTTGATGGCCGTTCGCGCCACGACCTGGACGTCGAACGCCGCTAGCTCCATAGCCCACTTGGCGATCCGTCCGCCACCCTCTGGATTCCGCAAGATGTCTCCGAGCGGAAAGTTGTCGACAACCACCGAGAGGCGCTCGAAGTACTGGCGAAGCTTATGGCGAGGCCATGAGAAGAGCATACTGGTTAGCCAGACTGCGGGTAGCGCCTTTGGGCCGCAAGACTCGTGCTGTAGTAGATCAGTCTTCATTGGGACCGCGCGCTGCCACCGTGAATACCGACGGCGCCCGAGCGGTGGCGAGGTAGAGTAGCTTTTCACGGGTTGAGGGGTTGTAAGAAGGTGCGGTGGACAAATATACCTTCAGTCGCCGAAAGATCGCCGCGCCCGAGGTCCACTAAAGTTCCCCGCTTCGCAAAGACTCGAAAGAACGGAGCCTACGCCGCCAAGCCTCGAGATGAACTCGCCGAGGGCGGCCATGCGCTCGGCGAGGCTCTGCGACTTGCTTAACCGAGGTCGGCGCGCCATCTTCGACGCTTCGATCTTTTTCGGTTCCGCCAACCCCGAGCCCCGATCATGTAGCCGAAGCACTTTTCGGCCTTGACCACGAACACGCACTTCGGGGTTGAGTTTGATCTTGTGCCCGCCAAGTTGGCGAAGGTCTCCTTGAGGTCTCGAACGTGGTCGCCAGAGAGGCTTTTGACGATGATGTCGCCCACGAGACCTCAAGGTTTCTCCCGATCCGAGGGTCGAACGCCTTGGTCATCGACGCTGAAAAGTGCCCCCAAAGATTGCGCAGCATCGAATCGATATGGTCGTGGTAGCAATAGGTGCCGAACGGCATGACGTAACGCCGCCTTGCTCTCGTCGTCTGCTAGCTTGATCTAGTGATACCACGAATAGGCGCCCGTAAAGCTTAGCATCTTGGCGTTTCGCGGTGGAGTCGACGATCTTGGTCGGCGCGCTGAGCGGAAGTTGTCCTTCGGGCAGGCGGAGTTCAGTTCGTGGTCCACGCGACATCCTCCACTCTACCGCGCCTTCTTCCGGACGATGACCGATTTGCCAACCATTCGGAGTAGTCGACCTCGCGAATGAAACCGCCTTCGTGCTTTGTCCAGTTCTCCTTGATGATCGCCACCTTCTTCGGAGAGAAGTAGCGGCCTTCGCCAGACTGGGACGGCAAATGCTTGACCGCGCAGTTGTGCTCGATCACCTCCCTCGACGCCAGCATGTCCGCTGGTTCCCAAGCAAAGATGCCCTTGTTGGCGCGGAGGAAGGCGACGAGCTCGAAGTTCCTATTTGAACTTCGGCGGTCGAGCGTGGATGCATCCGTAGGGTCATCCTCCTCGAGCAACCTGACGGCTTCGTTAGGTCCGCCAGTGGATTGCCGCCTATACGGCGCAGCGCTTTTTCCGCCGCCTGGCCTCATTGCGGTAGTATACCGGCAAGGGCCAAGGCCTTGGTCTCGCACCCGTGAGCTGCCTGCAGGTCGCCCCGCACGGTTATGACACCGTTGGGTCCAGGCAACTTCATGCACCGGTGGCCGTAGTGATTGGCCGCCATGAACTTGACCAGAGCTGGCCTCCCGAGGATGGCGTTGTCGCGGAAGGTCCCTCGACCACCTCGAAGGTGATTAGCTCCGTCGGAAGTTGGCCGAAGTCGCCAAAAGTGGCGGGCAAGACCACCTGCCCCAGAGGTGTGGTCGAGCTTCCAGGGACGATCCCGTAAAAGGGAACGGCCACGTTCTTGACCTTCGGCCAAGAATCTGCAACCGATCGAGCGCCTGACTGAAGCAAATTGAGGAGCTACCGCCATCGCACCATGACACAACGCACCGTGGTGTTGCTGATGGTCGAAGTCACGACTTTCGGCGGTTTTCGGATCTCGGCCATACCTTGAAGTCGTCCTCCGCGGAGAAGGTGATGGTGGCCTCAAACCACTTGCGATCTTCGCCGACCGCCTTCCCCGTGGCGACACTGGTAGATGGTCCGCGACGCGCCTTGAGCTCACGCCAGGATGAGTAAGCCGACGAGCCGCCAAAGATGACGCCGATGCGGCGCCACCTTGCCTGAAACTCCTGTGTCGAGGTCGTCGCATCCTCCCCAGATTCACTGCACATCCCGGGCGCCGCCCTTGGTATACGCAGGCATCTCCTCCCGCCATCGAGAAGGCCTCCGGCTTGTTTTGCTAAGCCTCGCAAGCCCGCAGGTCGTGGGGCCCGCCGCCTGTGGTATAGGCAAAATTTTGACTCATCGAGCAGGCGCGCTCGCCACTTGCGGCGGGCGCGCCCGCCATGTCCAGTCGTTGATCCCGCTTGCTGGGTTGGCCTTGTGATTGGCGTGGTCGAGGTCGCCTTTGGCAGGTCGGGGTCCTTCCCGAGCTTGATCTCGGACTCAAAGACCTTCGCTGTGGCCGTCCACGACACCGTCACCCGTGGCACCCCGACGCTTAGTGGGCGGTCACGCTCGCTCGGGAGTGGCGCCATGGTCGATGCCCTTCGAGCGGATGGGCCGGCCTCTGCGTTAGGGACCAAGCTTACCTTGGTCGTAGTCATGCTTCCGGCGGACGGCGCCGTCAAGGCCCCGATACCGCTTCCGCCATGCGGAAAAAGCTTGTTGACGCCGAGCCGTGAGACGATCTCCAGATCCTCGGTAAGTCGCCGATCGCGGACGCCGAATTTGAAGGCCTTTATGACGGCCTTGTCGGAGATGCTCGGGATTAGGTTCCTCGTGCGGATGAACCGCCGCACGAAGTCGCGGAGTGGCTCATTCCTGCCTGATGACGCGGTCGTGTCTTCCTCCTCGAGCCGCCAGAGTAACTCGAAAGTTGAGCGAGGGCGCTCGACCGGGCGCCACGACACGGCGAACCGTGCTTTTGATTGAAGAGCCAGTTAGCGCTCCGCCCAAGACGGCGGGAGATAGTTGGTTATGACGAGCTCGTCACCTCCGGCCGCCAGGATGGCGGTCGAATAAATGGACAGGAACTCGTCCGGGTTCTTGGTCCCGTCGAAGCGTTCTATCAACGACGGCTTGAACCGAGCCGCCAGCGACGCGACGAAGGTCGCCGAATAGGCCGCCGCATCAGGGTCGATCGCGCTAGCCGGATACGTGGTCGACGCCGACTAAGTCCTCGCCGCTTCCAGATTCGGAGTCGAGGCTCCCTCGGCGATCCGTCCTGCCACGACCTAGAGCGCGTGCTCGAGTCACTGGCCGGTAGCGCAGCGATCCTGGACCCTGCGGCGCCTGGGCGCAACATCCGGGGAGAGACCCCGCGATCCATCATCGCCGGCGCGGAGCCCGTGGAGCTGATCCGCGCTGCGGCCCTTGCCCGGCCGGAGCCCTCGGGCGGGCGAGCGAGGTCAAGGCTCGCCCGGGATTGCTGGCCGACGAGGGCGCCGCCGCTGAGGCGGCGTCCTGGCGCTGCGATTTGGGCGCGATGAGCTGCCATCACTTCTCAGGGGGTGGCTCCCCGAGCGCTGGCTCTGGTGTTGCGATGGCACGGCCTCGGACGAGGCCCGATCGAGCTCTTCGGCCAACGCCCGACCAAAGAGTTCCGACTTCACCCTATCAGGGTCAGCCATGACCCGGGCGATAGCGCGAAGGCGCTCCCCCGAAGGAGGGAGCCCGAGGTTTCCGGACGACGTGCCGGCCTTCTCCTGGTGCTCCCGCTGGAGAGCAGTTATTGCCTGGTTGATGGCAACCTGCACCATCCGGCGAGCATCTTCTGGGGTTTGCGGATCACGGTATTCCGCAGCGGCACCCGCGCCCTGGCCGTCCACCACCAAGACGTGTGCTCAAGAGGCGGTGGCGAGGGCGAGGGCGTGGAGTCGAGTGCTGGCGTCCGTTTCGTGCCGTTGAGCGTGTGTTGATGAAGCGCCATGCTCCCAAGACCTAGTGATTTCGCAAAAAACAAAGCCAATCGGGCCCCACGGTGGCGCCATTTGTCCAACGCCAGGATCGTCAACGCAGAAATGAGGCGGGGGTTTAAGTGATTAGGGACCCGGATCGAGCTCGGCTCAAGCGAGGGAAAAAACCGAAGCGTCGAAGGTCGAAGCTAGCGCGACAACGAGCACAAGGCAGGATTTATCTTGGTTCGAGCCGGTGAAGGTAAAAGCTCTACTCCAGTCGCCTTGCGGCGGTGTTCTTGCTATTGTTTGTGTACAGTGGGATGTTTACACCAAGCTCAACAATGTCGATGTCCAATGCCCAAGCTCTTGTGTGCTTTCAGGCTGCGGACGCCTGGGCCTTATACCCTCTCTGCTGCACCGCCAGAGACATTCCGGATCGTGGCCTTCATACATGTTGTGGGCCGGCGCAGCAACCGCCTCCGGACTGACCGCGTCTTCCCACGTTCCGCACCTTGATAACCGCCTGGTCAAATCCACGCCCCGGAACTCGAGGGAACAGTTGCCCGAGCAGGGGGTCGCGCCCGAGCTCGAGGTTGTGCGGACGTCGAGCTCGAGGGGAAACGCGCCCCAGGTCGTGCGGACACCACGCTCGAGCACGTGCTCCAGATCGTCGCCGAGACCCTAGGCTCGGGAACAAGTAGACCGTACGCCGACCGACCAAGGGATGCCTATCCCTCGTCAGCATGAATAATATATATTTAATTGTGTCAAAAAAACTTCTGTAGTTCTATTTATTTTAATTATCAAAATCTATTTCAAAAACCCCTCTAAAAACATATTCTATATTGAATGTAATCAAGCAACTGTCTTTGTCGGCCTCTTCTGGCGGTTGGTAACTCAACGCTTGTGGAGGCTCTCCAAAAGCGCGTCTCTACAAGCGGTTAAGTAAGACCAACCGCTTTTGGAAAACCTCTCCTAGCGGTTGGTAACACCAACCGCTTGTGGAAGTGTCGAACCACAAGCGGTTCGGAGAACTGCTTGTGATACCCGACGGGGTATCACTCGCGGTTGCTTACAAGCGGTTCTAAAATCGCTTCTGAAAGCGGTTTCGAACCGCTTGTGCATGCCCGATCCGCAGTAGTGAAGTGGGAGGCTTGTACATCACTGACTTACCTTTCGATTGTCAAGCTAGGAGTGTGATGTTGAGGTCTCAAACTAGACTATATATATCTGGGGCAGCCCATGGCATGGCGTCCGGTACAACATCTAAACTAATCCTTCAAAATAGAAAACAAACATCTAGGCTAAGTGCATATTTAGGCACACGAGTATCTCAGATATCGAATAGGCCAAGAGTGACGGCGCCGCCAGCAAGGTTAAAAAAACTGGCGAATTTTCGCTGAAATTTCGAATTTCGGACCTCTACGAGATCTAAACTACCGGCCAAATTAAAAATTTTGAAAAAAATTCTAAATGCTACAGTAATTTCTAAAATTTTGTGTTTTTAATCCGCATTTTAAACTTTTAGGGCCGGATTTGACTGTATCTGGTCCAATAACCTATAAGAAAGTGATCTTCTATGAAAATTTGTTGAAAAACCGAATTTTTAAGACATTTTAAAATTTTGGTAGAAATATTATTAGATTTTTATAAAATTGTACAAGCCCGATAATGTGCTAAAAATTTTATGGTACTATCTTGAGATGTTTAGGATCATACAAAAAAATGTTAAGAATAATTGAACTTCATTTGTTATCTTTAAAAAATCAAAAACAGAATGAACATAATTGGGACGATTACCTTGTCAGAATTTTATAAATTTTACGGGGTATGATAATGATCTACAATGTTTATGAGAGATTAATAATTGCCTCAGTACCATTATGTAAAATTTTCAAAAATTTTAACTTTTTGTTTGCTCAATAAAATCTATCTAAGAAGTAAGTACGAACTTAATTTCTTGTATTATATTTCAAAAATCAAACAGAGAAAGAACATAAATAGCATTGTACCTTGTAAGAATTTTATAAATTTACTAGAGTGTGATCATGATTCAAAATTTTTTTGAGATATTAATAATTTCCTTATCACCCTTATGTAAAATTTTAAAAAATTTAAACCTTTTTATTGCTAAAGTAAATCTATGTATTGATCATCGGGCTTTCACCAGAATGTAGCACTGTTAGCATTTTTAAACATTATTTAAAACTCTTAAATAACCATTAATGCTACATCTAAAACTTTTAAATAACCATTAATGCTACATCAGTACCATAAAAAAAATTTCAAAATTTTATAACGTGGTTTGGATAATTTTTCATTTCGTTCAAGTTTGCTGGTAAGCCTTTTAACAGGACAGTAGCACTGTTTGAATTTTTAAAAATTCATGATGCTTGATCATCATATTAAACTTTTATGAGAAAATTATGTTGTGTTAGGACCATCCACGAAAAATTTCAAAATTTTATTACCTCGTTTGTTCTAATTTTCATTCGGTTGAAACTTACCGCTCAGCGTTTTACCAGGATAGTACCAATGTTTGAATTTTTAAACATTACTCACATTTGAAAATCATTTGAAATTTTTATAGAAATATAATAAATATGTCAGGAATCTCCAGGAAAAATTTCAATTTTTTTTCATCATTTGACCCACTTTCTAGCCAATGCAATCCAGGCGAAATTTCGGGTTTTTTTTTACCGAAAACCAGATTTTCTTGGTAGAAAACGGACTGGATTTGAATTTTTATTTTTGAATTTCATCCGAATTTTATCCAAAATTTCGGTAACCGCACTACACCATGCCCCAATAACACTGACAGAACATCTATCGGCAAAGGCTGTGTATGCCGACACACTATCTGTCGGCAAAAGTTTTACCGACAGATAACTGCAGTCGGCTAAAGACCTGCCGGTAAAGACCTTTGCCGACAGATAAATTATTACCGACAGATAGTCTGACCACATTAGTGAGAGATCTATCGACAGACGAAGTTTTCCTGACAGATATATTTTTGCCGATAGATATATCTTTGCCGACAGATACTATAATTGCCGACAGAAAGTTTGTTGGTAAACATAATCTTTGCCGACAGATGCTCGATCAGTGTTATTGGGGCTCAGAATGCTCAGAATGTTTGTTATAATGCAAAAGTACTCATTGAGAGATTAATAACAAACGATAATTCACACATTACACATCAAACAACAGTAATTTATCAATTCAATCACTCAATTCACATAATCAGTAATTCATCCATTCATTCATCTTTGCCGAATTGGCTAGTACATAAGGCTAGTACATAATTCATCCATTCATATACATATATATGCTCAATGTTCATTAATTAAACAGCAACATAGCTCCAATTCAATAGCACTGTCCAAAAGCTCAAAGTTCTGATCAACTAACCAAACTAGGGTCAATGTCTTCCACACCGACATATCAAGTTCTCTTGCAAAAGTTAACCCTACTATTAGTCTTCCACACACATCGGGTTAATTACATGTATACAAAATGATCATTTAGCATATATCCAATTGGTCATTCTGAACCAAAGCACACTATTGATTAGTTGTCTTCCACAAACTATAGGTTAGGAACAGCGATGTCATAATCATGGCGTGAACCTTGAACATCCTAGGTCCTTCCAGCTTTTGCTCGCCAAAAGAATATTTTAGTAGTTAGAAATTCCCTTGTGAAGGAACCATGAACTGACAGGAGGAGGAACAGAACTTTAGCAAGCATGCCCAACCATCAAATGGGATCTTTGTTGCAGAAGAAGTAGCCAACACCCCATCCGGCAATAACAGATCAAGAAACACAAGCATGCATAAAAATCAAGAAACAAAGATCCTCAGGTTTACTAGCCTCATTCATTGCATATTCTCTGTCTCTAATAATACTAGGACTGTACAAATTATGAAAATGATTGAAACGAAAACATCCTCAAAGTTTACTAGGATTGGCTAAGCTTGTATCTCAACCTCAAGAATAACTACTTGAATGGTAGTATCCCAAAGATCTCATGGGAAAATGATGGATCTGGAAGTCTCACCAAGCCCTAATGTATCGAATGGAAAGGAGGACCATTGCTAGGGTTTTGCAGCATGGTTTGGCTACTATGTTTTACTTGAACAGATCGATGGGTAAATATATCTTTAGGGTGATGGCATGCATGCATGTTAACTTCATTGTGTGTGGAATGAAGTATATCATCTGTCTCGTAGCGGCATTGTGTATCTGTGATCATATTGTATACATATTGTCACAAAAATTAATGTAGACAATTTATTTTGTTATAGCCGGTCAGTATTACTATCGAGAGAGAATGAGATCTACACATACATGCATGGCGTGTCCAAGTCCACGTACATATTTTTGCTAAAGGAATTAGCTAGTCCTTTGAAATTAATGCTTAGAAAATCTGAACTGTCAGATAATATCCCAATGCTCATTAATTTAAGGAAAAATCATATCCAATTTAAACAACATAATTTAACTACAAGTAGTGTTTCAATGCTTTTCCTCTTACTATAAGTTGCACACATCTTAAAGTAAGCGAAGGGATAAATAATAACTATCTACAATTCATTGATGCTTTAATATTTATGCAATCACAAAAAGAAAAGCTCAGAAGCACCTCTTTTTTAACTACTCACATCCAATAAGCAGAGCCATATATGTGTTATAAAAAATACAGTTAAAAAAATGGGAAAAAGGTCAACTTGTTATGCTCATCTAAACTCTGTCCAAGATTAGCTCCAAGCCTCACACACGTAAAAACACAATTCAACAGCTTGATACACCATGACAATGCTTCTAATCTTACCTTAAGGGCACATAAAGGCTTGAAAAGACAAGAGCAACCACTCTACAATGCTAAACCACGAAAAGAACGTTACATTTGATAATTATAAATCTTTTGACCTGAAAAGAAACATTACATTTGATAATTATAAACGGGTATATCTATGTACAAACATACATAACCTCCTATTTACAATTCTGGTTTTATGATCAGAAGAAAGCCAAAATTTATGAAAGGGGAAAAGGTTGCAGGACACAATTTGCAAGGACAACTCACGGTTCGTCGATACATATTCCCCTAGAATAAACGTTTTCAAGCTCATGCTGATGATAGAAGAGCTCATCTTGAAGTTCTGATATCTGCTTAACCAAACCATATGTGATAAAGACTCTATTATGTAAGAATGTATATAGAAGAGAATAATCACAAGCTAAACATTTGTCATAAATTTAACAAACAAAATCTGCAAGCAATACCACGTGGCCATCGAGAGCATTGATTCTTATACTCAATCAAGATGCAAGAACTAAGATCTTTGCATTAGGTTCATACAAAAATAATCAAAGAGACAAGGAGGCTATGTAACTTAGCTTTTAGGGAGGAGGGGGCAATCGACCAGTAGTTGGTAGCATGGAAGTCGGTGGAGGTGGTTCCTTGCCCGGTGTCGGCAAGGCCTTCTGGCAAGTTGAGGCCAACTCAGTGAGGCGCCACTGTAACACCCGGCACCCCACGTGCCTCAATGCTACACCTCAAGCAAAACAATTACAAAACACTAGGATAAATTTTAGCAAAGCAAGTGAACTAGGAGGTTGCCAAACTTATTAAAAATTTCGGCAACACCTCCTCTAAAACTTGGACATCCACTCAGCAGACAGAAGACAATAACCAACAAAACAATGACAATAACAGGTCATGGCATCTACTAACCATCATGACCGACTAAGCACATACATCTAAGCATAATCATATGGTGACACAACACATCATTTCTATCATGCAATTTAAATCATAATCATGAATAATCATATGGCCACGGGGCTGCATTCACACAATACACTTGCCTCCTTACCACGCGAAGGGGGGTGCATCAGCTTGAGGTTACACCTGAAGTCGCACCACCACCCCATGATGCACCGCTAAACCTTTGCTAAAGTCCTCTCTACCTTCTGATTGGAGACCAGAAAAGCAGGCCAAAAGGCCATCTACCTCTCTCTCCTCCATCTGTCCTATACAACCAAAAGGTACCAGACTTCAGCCAAGTCTTTATTACTCCCATTGCATGAATTGATATTGGGTGATATGAACAAATGAATATTGTACCACTAAACCACAACATATTGTGTTATACAACACTATTTGAACAATGCAATAACTCAAGCCTAATGTGGAAATCTATTCTCATAAGACTCATTAATAAATGGGCATGCATACACTGATATTTCCATTTACTCTATGATAAAGAAGAATGATATCAAAAGAACATGGCAGTTCAGGCATATCATTGAGCAATCAAAACTAAAACCTATCAAATTAAACCATGAATATTTTATAGAACCATATGGATAAAAACTAAGAAGGCTAGAGCTAATTAATTAGATCCTACTAATCCCACCCTCTAGTCAGCAGCCAATGGTAAGTGGTGCCGGACATTGCACTTATTCATGGTTATATTTTAATATGCAGCTGCTTCAGCCCTTAATCATGTATAATCATCAACTAAACAATAGCAAGCATTATGATCATATTATGCTAGATTGTCAGATACTTAAACAAACACATACATATTAGACAATATGCAACTCTTGCTAGTAAACATGCTTCACTCACTACAACACGTCAGGCTTCCGATGGCGCCTATAAATGCCTTTAAAACCTTATAAATGCCTTAAAAAGATTTTAGATGGCGTTTACATGGCGTCAAGAAAAATGGCGTCAGGAAAAGTAATTGGCGGCGCTTAATTATCCACGGCGTTTATAAGTGCCGTGGAAGACTCTAACTCGGCGTTTATAAGTGCCGTGGAAGACTCTAACCCGGCGTTTATAAGTGCCGGGGTTCCCTCTATCATGGCACTTTATAAGTGCCGGAGTTCTCTCTATTTATGGCGTTTACAAGCACCGAGGTTTTATCTAGCATGACGCTTATAAGCGCCGGGGATCCCTCTATTCGTGGCATTTAAAATCACTGGTGCACAATGAGTCCCCAGGAGGTCACCCATCTTATTACTACTCTTGTCCAAGCACGCTTAACTTCAGAGTTTCTATAAGATCTAGTACTTTAGTGGTGGTATGATCACATCTGATATATAATGTGTCCCTCCTCCCCTTAACCCCGTTAAACACCCGAACACCGATTTTCAATTATTTTAAATTAGCAATCTATTGAGGTAATTAGCAAAATCATCATACGATAAGATCTCCAATTATATTCTTTTGGGCACCAATTCTAGTTTGCAAATACGAAATCCGAGTATATTTCTTAAAATAGACATAACTTTTGACTCGTACCTCCAATTGGGGCGTTCTTTGGCTCATTGGAAAGATAACGAAAAGTAGCATATGAAATTGATAAGTGTCACAAAATCAGATGGTCGAAAAAATTTAAATTTTCAAACAAAATATCAATGAAAATTGAATTTTCGGACAAAATTTGAAATTTTAGACAAAATATCATCGAAAATAAAATATTTGGACAGAAATTATTACAAATGGAATATTAGTTTCAATTATTTCAAATATAATATTATTTAATTTCAATTCTTTCAAATTCGATTGTGGTATTCACGTTTATAAGCAGTGGTAGAGTCTACAGCGCTTATAAACGCCAGTGAATTCCACTCTATACCGGCGCTTATAAGCGCCGGAAGACTCTAACCGGCGTTTATAAACGCCGTATAGAGTGGAATTTCCGCTTATAAGCTTGTGGAAGATCAGAACTCCGGCGCTTATAAACGCCCGATATAGAGTGGAATTTCGGCATTTATAAGCTAGTGGTAGATTCTAACCCGCTTATAAACGCCAGGAATTAAATGCCTCAATGATAAAAACGCCGCTTTAGCCTTATTAGGGCATTTAGATTAAACGCCGTAAAATAAACACCGGAAATCCGTGTTATCTTGTAGTGACTAAATCATAGAAGTCCAGTACGCATCCTCTATATCTAAATCCACTCTCATTTATTAATTAAACATAGTATTTTCAACATGCACATACACATCTTAATCACAAGAATTCAGACCCTTATACAAATCACAAGCTCATCCATTTATGCATATTTACCCTAATGAACACAAAGCACAGAGAACAAATTTCCATCACATGTTGATTCTTTTACTGCACCATGGTATCCTATTTCAAAACCCTATTCAAGCCTACCCAGATTAGGATCTCTAGAACAAAAACCTTAGCTACATTAAGTATTCGACAACATGCATCTTATCAATCACAATTGCACAAAGGACCAACATATGGGATCATGCACACCTCAAACAACAAAGTAGTACACCAAATTTTTAAGCAGGTAATTTCAGCAACAATCGGCTTAAACCAAAATGGAATCAGAGATAACATCAATTAGTGAGCTAATAGAAAATCTGAGAGGATGAGGTAGCACTTAGCTTAAGGAGGGTGAGCCTAGCCATGGTCGGTCGAGGTCGGCAAAGAATGCACGTGCCGCAGCCCAAGCATTAACACAAACCTAGTGTAACACCCATGGTTCCTAAAATCCAACACACCCAAAGATTGCTGCTCATCTACCCTAAACCCATCCAACTAAACCCCCATGGAACCCTAAGAGAATATACCTGCACTTGGAGGGGGAGGCTCAGTTTGGGGGAAAGACGCCGATCGAAGGAGGCCATCGGCCGGGAGGCCGAGGGGAGGGCGCCGTTGGAGGGAGGCCACCGGCCGAGGGCGCGCTGGCCATGGGCGGCGCGCTGGCCCAAGGCGTCGAGCCGGATAGGAGGGAGGAAGATACTGTGGCTCTACCAAGGAGTCGGCCAGAGGGAGGAGCAGGAGGCGAGGCTGCGGCTTGGGAGGAGCGTCGCTGCCGGGAGGGAGCAGGCGCAGGGTCAAGCGGCTCAGGGGAGGAGCTCGGGCTCCGGCCGGGCCAGGGAGGGCGGCGCCGGGAGTAGGGAGCACCCACGACCGGAATGGGAAGGGCGCTGTTTGAGGGCCGAGCCACTACTGGGATGGGGAGGAGTGGAGAGAGAGAGATCAGGTGGGGGAAAAGTTTTAAAAAGGGAGAAAAAGGACTTCACTCCACCAACTTAATGACCCCCACAAAACACAAGTAGGGCAACCAAATGCCCAGACCAGGAAGCCCAAAAATCAGGATAACCACTTGCGATATTACAAGCGAGCGACGATGACCTAGGAAGAAGTGAGTGAGGGATGAATAGGTGGAGAAAGAAGAAGGGGAGGCATTAACTTAGCTCGGTGGTGGGGTCGACTCGGTGGTGGGGTCGACACTGGAGGAGACCGCCAGGGTGGTGGATCTAGCGGCGCTCGAAGACGGGTGGCTGCTCGGTGGAGAGGCGCAGCGACGGTGCTCGAGCCGAGGCCGAGGCGAGGCCATGCTGTGCGCGCGACTGAGGAGGCGACAGAGGGCGCCGTGTCGAGGAAGGCAGAGAAGCGGCGGCGCAAGAAGGAGGGAGAGCGGCGGCACTCGGGAGAGGCGGTGGCACTCGGGAGAGGAGATGAGGCGAGAGAGAGGAGGATGCAGGGGCGGGAAATGGGGAATGGGAGCCAAGTGAAGAGAGAGAGACCCAGAGAGTTAGGTTAAGGGGTTGGTTGGGTCGGGCTTGTTGGCCATCGGTTGGTTTGGTCAACGTAAGCGGCCGAGAAGAAAAGAAAAGAAAATAATAATAATAATATACAGTAAAAATAATATATATAAAAGAATTATGAGATAAATAAATAAGAAAATATAATTTGCGCGCCTATTTTTGCTGCCTTCGCTATACATGAGTTTTGCCGACAGATAGACTTTTGCCGACAGATAAACTTTTACCGACAGATATACTGACAGAAAAATTTATCATTGCCGACAGATAGTTTGTCCCTACATATCAAAATAATTTCCAATACACCATCTGACCCTAAAAGTATTATTGCCGACAGTTAGTCCGTCACCAAGTTTTAGCGACAGATAGTTGGTCGGTAATTATGTATTATTGCCGACTGATGTCTGACGCTAATTTGGTGTCATGGTGTAGTGCCGGCCGGTCCAGTTTTTTCTCAAAAACAAAAGTTTGAACCTTGGCCGCCAGTACCGTGGACTCTTATGGGGCCAAAGATTCATAGGCAGGCCGACCGGTAGCTTGTTGTATCAGAATTTTGTCTTGTTCTATCTCTCTTTTCTTTTCTTTAATTTTCTTTTGGGGCATTCAATTTTTTTGAAAGAGCAGCAAGAGAGTTGCATAAAAATATATTAAGAAGGAAACAAAGGAGCGGCCCCATTTTTATAGGAAAAAACTGGGCCCGAGAAAACCTCACAACAATAGCACCACTCACACCGACAGACTCCTAACTAAACCCCACACACCCAATAGAAAAACAATAGGCTGAAACAACTAACGGTACTCATACCCCGAAGGCCACCCGCCCCTAGAACACCTAATCCGAAGTCATCATAGACGAAGCAAAATTATGATTTAGCACCGCTTCCTTGATCGAAGTAGCCACTTGTTCAGGTGTTCTAACCAGCCCTTGAAATATGCGTTGGTTGCGCTCAAGCCAAAGATTCCACCAGAAATAAATGAGTAGCCCATCTAGATCGCGTTCTTTGTCTTTGTCATATTGGGTTCTCAACCTTCGCCACCACTTGTATACCAAGCCACTATAACTCAGAGTCCGCCACTGCTCCAGTTTTCCCCATCGTAGGAGAAGATCCCAAACCTGTTTGGCGAAGTAGCAATCTTTGCAAAGATGAGTTGTTGTTTCCGGTGCCACGTTGCAAAGGTTGCAGATCATATTACATGGCCAACCCCTTTTAAGCATGTTGTCAGCTGTTAAAATTCTGTTGTGGAGCAAAGTCCATGTGAAAAATCGGCATTTAGGTTGCGCTTTCGCCTTCCATATTGGTGAGATTTTCATCTTACAGTAAACGTTGACGAATTGCACTAGGTAGGTGCTCCTTGCTGAATATTGCCCATCGGATGTCCATCACTAGATTATTTGATCATCCCTCTCTTCATCTCTGTTGATTCGACTAATTGCCTCATGGAGATCTGCAAACTACCGTATCTCCTTTTGAGAATAAACCGGAGTACAAAAGTGGATCCAGTAGTTGTTTTGCAAGGCCTTTTGGATAGAGATATTCTTTCTTCTTGCCATTTGGGAGAGGCTCGGTGTAATGCTTTTTGGGGATTTTCCTTGTACCCAGCTTGATCTCCAGAAGTCGGCTACGTCTGTTTCATCACAGGGTAAATCCAATCTTGTCCAAGCCCTTTCCTAGTCTGTCCATTTGTACCATAGCCACCGAAGTCTCGAGAGCCTGGCATGGCTGCTCGAGGTCCTTGATACCTAGTCCCCCTTTGGTTTTAGGTAAGCAGGTAACCGGCCACTTGATCAAGCAGTGTCCTCCGTTACAGTATTCCGGTTCTTTCCCACTCCAGAGAAAACTTCGTCTAAGATTATCAATGCATCGCAGCAGCCATTTTTGTGTTGGGAGGACAGTCATGTGGTATATTGGTTGTGAGGTAAGCACGGACTTGACAAGGGTCTCCCTTCCGGCTCTGGAAAGTAATTTACCTTTCCACCCTGTTAAACGACTGCTCATTTTGTCAATCAGTGGTTGAATTTCGACTCTTCTTAGTTGTCTGATGTGTAGAGGAAGCCCGAGATACTTTCTCGGGAAGGTAGAGAGTTTTCCTGGAAAGACATTCAGTAATTCTTGTACTAGGCCATCTTGGCATCTAATCGGGTAAATTTCAGTTTTGGAGATATTTATTTTAAAACCCGAGCACCGTCCGAAAGTGTCGAGAGTTTGACTAAGGGCTGACAGCTCCTCTGCATCTGCATTTAAAAATATTCCGGCATCATCTGCGTACAATGAGCAATGAGTCTTGCGATTGTTTAAACATCGGTTTTAGAATGCCTCGATTCACGGCCAATTCGAGCAGATTCTGAAGGGGATCAATTGCAAGGATGAATAGTAAAGGGGATAAGGGATCTCCTTGTCGAACCCCACGCGCGTGCCTTATAGTCGCAGTTGGTTGTCCATTGATTAAAATATGTGAAGATGATGTCCTGAGGATTGCAGCCACCCATTCCCGCCATTTCCTTCCAAAGCCTAAGGCCTGAAGGACCTCAAAGAGGTAAGACCAGTTCAGTGAGTTGAAGGCTTTTG
The DNA here is from genome assembly GCA_036346375.1 of Guadua angustifolia. Classification (NCBI taxonomy): domain Eukaryota; kingdom Viridiplantae; phylum Streptophyta; class Magnoliopsida; order Poales; family Poaceae; genus Guadua; species Guadua angustifolia. The sequence continues at coordinate 57,649,436 of CM070508.1, forward strand.
AAATAGCAAGTTTGATGAAGAGAGCAGACCTTTTTTCTTTGTGCAGTTTTCTGATTACCCTTTGAACGTATAAGAAGTTATCGTGGATGCATCTCTTTTTTATAAAAGCATTCTGTGAGATTGAAATCAATTCATCTAGTTTGGGCGCCAGCTTGTTTGCCATTATGTTGGTGATGATCTTCATGAAGCTATTCATAAGGCTGATAAGCCTGAAACATTCCAATCTATTTGCATGTTCTGTTTTCGGGAGCTGGATAATGTTGGCTTCATTAAACTTGTGCAACTTTTCATGGCGAAGGTTGAAGAAGTCCATTACTGCGTGGACGAGATCATTTTTGATGATGTTGAGGCAGGCTTTGTAAAATAGCCCAATATATCCATCAGGTCCTGGAGCTTCTGAGTTGGTAAGTCCTGGATGGTACTAATGATCTCTTCCTCAGTGAGCTGGGCTTCTAGATCACTGAGGTCTGTCGCATTGTATCCCAGGGAATCCCAAAGAAGTGCTTTGTCCCTTACTCCGGTCTCCCCTAGACCCTTTCTGAAGTACTGATATGCTTCTTTCAGTTTATCTTGTTGTGTGAACATTACTTTGTCTTCTCTTTGAAGGACCCTAATAAGATTTCTGCGTCTTCTTGCGCTGGCCACTAAGTGGAAGAAATGTGTGTTGGAGTCTCCCATTCGAATGTTTGTTAGTCTAGAGTGTTGTCGAGCCCTGGATTTTTGAATGGCAGCTATGCCGAGCAGTTTGATTTTGAGAGTTTTCCTGAGTTGAAGTTCATGTTGCGCTAGCGAGCGTTTTTCTTGAGAGCTCTCGAGGATAGTGATGGTGACTTGAATTATCGCTGTTTGCAGTGTTAAATTTGCAAATAGTTTTCTCCTCCACGTCTTTAAAGCCTTAGCTGTTCTACACATTTTGACATGCAACCTGAGCATGGCATTGGACGTGTGGACCGGTTGTGTCCAGGATTGAGCCGCTGTCTCTTGGAACCCTAGCATCGCGGTCCAGCATGCTTCAAAATGAAAACCCTTGAAGAACTGGAAGGTTGAATTTCCTTGCATTAGGAGTGGGCAGTGATCAGATATCATAGTCGCTATTGCGCACAGGTCTGCATTTGGGAAGGCCTCGTGCCATTCCGTTGATGCTAGAAAATGGTCTATTCTTGTCATGGTGGGCTGGTCCTGTTCGTTTGACCACGTGAATCGGCGACCCTGTAGGTCAAGCTCCAACAGTTGCAGTCTATTGATGGTGGAATTGAAGCGTTGCATCATTCTCCTATTAGTTGGGCCTCTTTTCTTCTCGTTCCCTAGTCTGATGAGATTGAAGTCGCCTAACAGCAGCCACCTAGGTAGCACCGATCCCTTGAGAGCCTCTAGCTCATCAAGGAAGTTCCTTTTGTCGTCATCTGATTGCGGTCCATACACTCCAAGAATGTCCTGAGCTAACGCCATATCTCGAGGTTAGCGCTAGGTGATCGATATCTGAGTGATTCTAGTGTTCTGAAGGTCATATGTATCGTCCAAAACTGCAAGCAGGATTCCACTGGAGGAACCATCAGAGGGTATACAGGCAGTCTGGGCAGCTAGCCGTGCCCCCAGAGTTTCATTTAGCAGCCGTATTGTCTAGTTGTCTATTTTTGTCTCCTGGAGACACACTATTGTAGCGTTACTTGACAGAATGAACCGCTTGATGCTTTCTCGCTTCGCTGGATTATTTAATTCTCTAACATTCCATGATAGAACAGTACAGTTTGTAGACATTAGAAACAGAACATGCCACTTCATGAAGTAGTAGACGTACATAAGCATTCGAAACTAGTAATACAAGAGCCACAGCTTCATCAGCGTCAGTGGGAATTATTCCCAGCCAACTAGAATATCTGTTCTTACGATACAACGGCCTATTGGCCCATCCTTCATCCGAAGAGATACATAAAACAACCGAATTGATACAAGCGACAGGCAACCAAGTCATGCCGATAAAAAAGTGACCATCGGCAACGAAGTATTGGAGCCCAGCCGAAGTCACCCCGTTATCCATCGGTACAACAGACATAGAATGAAACATAAGGAACCTACTAACTGGACGATCACCTAGGAACAAGGTCTTCATTGACGACCTCCCAAGAACAAGGTCTTCAGACAGTGCTTGTTCCTATCGCCGGAGCCACTTTGCCCAACTTCTTTTTGCCCTAGTGCATGCTACTACCGTGGTTCACCAAATCCAGGATGGCCTCCATTTGTTCCTTGCTGATTGGTCTTTCGAAGTGCCTCGCAAGCTGTTCAAACAAGTTTTCCTGTGAGTTGTCAGGATGTGGTGGAGGAGATACATCTTTGAGTTTTGCAGCTAACAGCTCTTGAGCTAATTGAACTGATCCTTTCCTGGATCCAAGTCTAGTTTTGGCCTTTGCAGCTAGTCTAGCACTTTTTCTTTGTGTGGATTTGTTGAGTGTTGTCGTTTGGTTTTCGGGCTTATAAGGATCCATAACATTGATGCGGTGGGGAGTTTGAATGATGGGATTCACGGGGTTGTGTGCTATTGTTTTTATAAAATCTTCTAACTCCAACTGGTTTTTAGATGCACTTAGATCTGCGGTTAATGGGTCTTGTGCGGTTGATTGTTGGTCGGCTAAACACTGATCTATCATACGGTTATGTTCTGTTGAAAAGATTTCTTTGAATGGAGTAGGAACATCAATTTCTACAGGAGGTCTTGGGTTGTCGGTTTCACAATGTATGTGTAACAACCTGGGATTACCAGTTGACACTAGGTCATGTGGTTCTTCATATTGGGCTGGTAGATACATAATAGTTCCCCCAGCGAATGGAGCATCTCATCTCTACATTGCAACTTTTCTTCTACTAGCCTATTTTGGGATTCTCTATTCCCCCCTTCTTGAATATTGGGAATTAGATTTGGATGTTCAGAATATTGCACATGCATAGAGCATTTAGAATGTGATGTTTGTGCCTCTAGCTCGACCAAACGGCTGTGATCATTTGGGTTGTATTCAGTGGTTGATGCGGGGATCTCTTTTTCTGTGGGTGTACTTGAACTCTCAATTTCACCATGGTCTAGCAACAGCATATGATTTCCGCTTGACTCTAGGTTTGGCGGTTCCACAAATTACACCAGCAGGGAACTATCAGCCCCCTCCTGCGAATTAGGTAATTGATCTCTAGCTTGGGATCTATCTCCAACTAGCATATTAAGGGAGAGAGTATGACCCCCTTCTTGTATCAAGGGGGGCGGGATGGTAGATTCCGAAACCCCTTCTTGTATCGAGTGAGACAGGAAAGGGGGTGCAGAGTATTTCACATGCCGAAAGTAATCAGGGGACACCAACTTAGCACATACCTGCCTCTCCAGCTGCACTGGCAAGTTGGAAGGTCCCTCCTGCATGTTGTTCTCCGAGCTGATCAGAGATGCCTCCTTCTGGTGCTTCTCCTGATCGGCATGCAGCAGAACAGCGAAAGAGACTCTCCTCATATCCTTCTTCTTCGGAAAAGTTGGCTTCTTTGGCAACCAGGCAGTGTTGTTGTCGTGCTTCGGTAGTTGTTGACGCTGTGGAGGGTAGTTCTTGTAGCACCGAGAAGACTAGCCAGCGATGCCACGCCAAGAGGCACTGTGGCAGTCTTCCATTCCCCCTTTACATCTAGAGTCCCGTACCCAGCTCGACACGCTGCGATGCCTTCGCGGGCTGCGGTGATGGTCGTCGTGGTTGAAGTCGTCATCGTCATCTCGATCATAGCGCCGATGTCGCCCGCTGCTTCGACCTCTGTCCAGGACCGCCCGATCCCGTCTCTCCCCCACCTCGTCCGGGGCCCCATAGGTCCAGACGAACTCGCGGCGCTGTTTGCGGTTGGGAGGGCCACCCAAGCCGCCGCGACCTCGGAGGAAGGAGAGATCCTCCATGATCTCCAAGTCGTTGCGAAGATTGAAGACCTAGCCACGCTTCAGATCAGACGGCTCATCGCAGTGCAGCACCACCTGTGGAAACGGCATGCTGATGGGAGGGAGCTCCCTGTCAGGTTCCATCACCATTAAACTGACCTCCTTCGGAATGTCGTAGGGGTCCGAGCACTAGGACCAAAGGTCGAAGGACCTTGTGCGCTCGCTTCGCTTGGATCGCTCTTGCTCATAATGAATTGCACAGCTCTTTCCTAAAGCCCTTGCCGCCACTTCTTCGCTCCAGCAATGCATAGGAACCCCTTCCACTCGAACTTTGACATGAAATTCAAAGTTGACGTTCATGGCGAAGGCCGCTTTGCTCGACCAAAGAACTTGTACTCGCCCCGATACGGAACCGACGCTGTGGACACCACCCTCCTTCTGGCCGCTGGCTCGGAGAAGATGACCAGGAATTGCTCGGGGAAGTGCTTGACAAGTTGAAAGTCACCGTGGTTGAGGTTGAAACGATCCCGCAGCATGTCGCCCACAGTGGACATCTCCACGTCGTGGTCAAGCTTCCATCGAACCAAAGACACCACCGCCCTTCGATGAGTTAAATGCGTGCCGACGCTTGATGGAACCAGTGGCCGAGATGGCGTAGAAAGCCCTAGCAGGCCTTACTCTAGGATTGCCAGGATATCTTGCTGCCATGCCGCTTCCCTCTCGAACAACGTCGCGGAAAGTTTTGTTGAGGTTGTGCTATGGCTTTGTGGGGAAGAACTCTGATGCTGGAAGGAGTTGGGAGTTTGGCTTCTGGCTGCATATAACCGAGTCGGGATTGGTTCTTCTGCTCTTTGAACACTCGATGGCCTTGTGCCCAAAACGGAGGCAACGCCAAAGATTTCACCGACGCCCGCGAGAGCTTAACCACATGATCCGTGAAAGGCGCTAAAGCACCTTCCTTCGGTTTGCTTGAAGAAAGCCGAGAGCCGATAGGAAGACTTGGTTGCTCCGATTTGCCCTCTTGCTATTAATGAGGTTGACGTTTCCTCCACCAATGCTGAGGCTTGACCCAGATCCATCCCTCTGATTCCGCAAAAGGGCCATCGGACTTCAAGGAGCCCTGATATTGGCATCGCGAGACCTAATTTCTGGTTGATTCCTTCTGCGGACTGGATTTCCATAAGAACTGCTGGGTTTTTCCCCATTGCCCACTGGAACCGCTGTGACTCAAGCTGGATTCTGGAAGGCTGTGCTCCCCTTCATGAATCCATTTCCCTTTCTTAGAGGCTGGGAGCCTGGTTTCCAGCAAATCCAACTCGGTCTCATCCCTTGAATGTCGCTCGAGTCGCTAAGTCACCCTCCGGCTGAATGCGGTCCGCTTTTTCGACCATTCTGCTGTTGCTTTCTTCGTTTCTCCTTGCTGCTGTCCCCTGGATGAGCTGTTGTGAAGTGATGATCTCTGGGAAGAGAGCCAGCACTCTGGAGGAGATCCGGGATTTCGACGACCATGGTGAACTAAATGATACTTCTCCCGAAATCTCCTCTAAATCCTTCCGCCCAGCAAACTTCCGACCCCTCGATTGTTGGTCTTCTCGCGAGTTCTGGAGAAAATCTTTGCCCGGAGATGATAGATCAGCCTGCGGGAAGGTCGGATCTGCAGTTAATTTGGTTGTTGAGGTGGGTTTGTTGTGGATTTGGGCGGGATCTGGGCAGGAAGGGGGGTGGGTGGACGGGTGAGAAGGGGGGCGGTCTCATCCTCGCCTGTCTATCGAATAAAAGTCTAGATATGAGTAGGTGTTCAATTTAAGATATATCAAGGACAACGATCAAGAGTTCCTCGTGGAGATGCGCGGGTGGATGGTGGCGGTGGCCACGCTTCGCTTCAAGATAGCCTTCTAGGCGGTGATGTACCGCCGGCCGATGCCCAAGGGTAATCGCTTGCGATATCGTAACAGTTACAAGAAGCATCATGGGATGACGACGGGTGCCTCCTCCGCCTCCTCTCCTGCTGATCAGGCTGCGATCGATGCTTTCTCCTTCCCCTAGTCCTCCTACCATCACGGCTGGTCAAGCTCGGATGGCATACTTCTACATGCTCACAAATGCGATTACTTTCGGGATAGCACTTTCCCTAGTGATACCATGAGATTCGTGCAAGTTTGCGTGGCGGCCCTCGCCATGACCGTCGTCATTACCTTCGTCCTGGGCACCTCCGACGTGCCAAGCATTCATTACTCTGTTGGAGGTTACACTACGGCTTACACCTTAATCACCATTGCGTTTGTCTGGTCAGACCTAACAGCGAAGTACGCGTCATTTATAAAGAGGGCCTTCCCCGCTAAAACAAAGAATTCTAGCACACGCGTGTTGTGAAAGATGATCTCAACATTTGATGACTCCCTACACTCAATCCTACTCATAATCCAGACCAACTATATCTGTACTTCTTTTATTATAATTTTAATGCATGCTGCTTCTTTGATCCTGCCGAAGTGATCACTTTTTTAGCTTCCATGACCTCATTTTTTTTTGGCAAAACTAGCTCCTTCGCACCAGAATTGCAAATCTACTCCTATACCCACGCTTTCATTGTGGCAGACCTCTTGTGTCCGCTGCCTCCGTGTTGGCTTGGCACTTCTGTTGCCCACGAACCGCCTCCTCATTTGCTCAGATTTGTCAAGCCACCAGACTGCCCACCGCCACGCCTCGGACGTGGCAGGCCACACGATAGGAGAGGAGGCTAGATTTGCAATTCCAATAGTAATGAAGCTAGTTTTGCAAAATATAAGATCACAAGAGTTAGAAAAGTGATCACTTTGATCCTACCTATGCATACTAGTATTTGTTTATTTGATGCATACCGCAGCTGATCTGATCTGCCAGCGATCTTCAACTTTCTTTGGCAGTTTGCCACCCATATGTATCGGTCTTAATTTCAATGTATACGTAGTTTACATGAACTACGTACCTCCTGCACATCAAAACGCAATGAATAAAATTATATGTGCCAATTTGAAGGACCATGTGGAGGTTTATCCATGTTTGTGATGAGTAATTTACTAGATTTGAGCTTGGTTTGATTTGAATTGGATTTTCGATTTGAAGCAATTTGAGTGTTAGTTGCTTTTTCTAGTTCTACCGGCTTGGGGGCGGTAGCACTGTACTTTTGAGTAAAATTATGATTGATTAATGATTTTGGGATAATCATTGAATATCTTTGTGGGTATTACTATGTGAAAAGTTTTTTTCCTTATCTTCGATGGTTGCAGGGTGACGATGTTAAGTCATGGTGAGGCGGAGGATGACCGGGACTAGGCGAGGAGCATCCGAGGTCCAGACGGTCGGGAGATTGCCAGATGGTGATCAGAGATGGAGTCCGGGCAAGCCAAGAAGACAAGGAAAGGAGATGATGCTAGCTAGATGCCGCGTGAATCAATAAAGGCCGTTGGATCGCGGTTTAGTTGATAGGTTAGCGGGTCTAGGTAGTATGCTTTGAAAACTGTGCAAGAAAACTCTTTGTTGGTGTGGGTTTTGGGTTAGCCCATGCATGGCTGTGTGAGTGGACAAATCCTAGCCCTTAGATGAGTGCTCTAGGGTTGAGGGACTCATCCAAGGGTGGTAGGTGGCCCAAGAGTAGTATAAATAGGGGTGGAAGGGTAGGCTCTTTCCCTTGAAGGTTGTAGAGGTTTTTGTGTTCCTTTGAATTTTGCCCACCTTGTTGTGAGGCTTTGTAAATCTTCTCCTTCCAGAAATGCAAATCTTTTTCATTCATGCTTGAATTTAAAATTACACACTTACCTTATGTCTTAGATTCAGCATTTAAATTCCTGCAATTTACTTTCTCACAATTTACCTTCTTGCAATTTGGATTTGCCTCCCCTCCTTCTAAATGCTGTTGTTCTTGGATGTCTTTTGTGTGTCCATATAGTTTTACATCTCTTCTGCACCCTAGGATAGAGTAGAGATCATCTTTTCTACCAAGTTGCAACTTTATCCATAACTTGTTCTTCACGTAGCAGACAATATTTCATTTTTGGAAAAATCTAAAAAAATCATTTTTAAGTTATTCTTGTTTTCTAAGGTGCAGGACTCTCATATCCTTCTGTAAAAACATTTGGGAGTCCACTAGTTGCACCATTTGGGCGCCATGAGGTAAATACCGAGCCCCAAATTTTCTGCTCGAAGTTCCTGACTGTCTGTGTTATTTGATTTTTGCTGATTTTTCTACAAGTATTTTTTAGGTGAAATTTGGTGGAGTGCTTCATGACTCATTTTCATGGCCGACAATATGGCTGACGTTGAGGCAAATGCTAAAGTGAGGAACATTCTCATACAAAGACTCAGCCGTAGTGAGTATGATCGGATCTCTCACCTGCGATCCGCTCACGAGATTTGGGTGACCCTCAATGCATACCATGAGGGCACTATCCAAATCAAGACCGTGAGGCAGGATCAATACAAGCATGAGTACAATAAATTTGAACAACACGCTGGTGAGAGCCTAGATGATTGTTTTGGTCGGTTTACAAAAATTTTGAGCGATCTTAGAGCTGTTGGTTGCATATACCCTGACTCGGATAACGCTCGACATTTCTTGACCGCACTCGATCTTCGTGTTCAGGAAATGAAAGTGACCACCATCAAGGACACTACTGACTTATCGACCTTGACTCTTGACGGGCTCTATTCCCGACTCAAGACTCATGAGATCAATGTCGTCTTTCACTAGATGAAATCTCAGTCGATGGCCTTGGTCACTGATCCCACTGGATCTTTTGCTGATTGTTCTACTAGATTTTCTCTCCGCCCTTTGCGAGCTAAGCGATGACCAACTGGAAAAATTTTCAGAAAATAAGCTTGCTCTTTTAGCTCACAAATTCTCTCATGCATACAAGAGGGTGAGAGAGAGGAAGTGTCGTGCCCCGAATCTGCAAATCCGGACACTCTGTGTATTCTGCACTAGTCCAGGATCGTGCTAGTGCACACAGGCTAAACAGGGTTTAAGTACCAACAACATACACAGCGGAATAGTAATAAAGTACTTCAAACATGTATATAAACAAGTTGTACGACTGAAGGATCGAGATGGCGAACAGAGGGGGGGGTGAATGGTCGCAAACAAATTTTCCCCCAAAATACTGCAAATCAAACCTTGACAAGATCGCTCAAAGGAAATCGTGAAAAACCCGTAAACCTAGACAACTATGTGTACCCCTAACTTGCATGGATAAGTTCCATAAAATATGTGGGAATTTTTGAGTCATAATTCTGGTTGTCTAGTGTCCAAAAATAGGAAGGAATCAATTCAACACTTGCTTTTAGAAAGGAGATCAATTCAAATTACAAAAGCCACTTTCAGAAAAGCAAAAGCAGAATTTCCAGAAGCTGTTCTCAATTTGAATAGGTGGTTGGTGGGTTTATGCAGCTCAAGAAATTTTGATAATTTTTGTACCTATTAATAGAAGAGTCTTGAAGAACTCTACCAAATTTTAACTCAAAACACCTTACATAAAAAATATGAAAAATCTAAGAACACAGATAGTCAGGAACTTCGAGCAGAAAGTTTGGGGCTCGGTTTTCACCTCATGGCTCCCAAACGGTGCAACCAGTCGACTCCAAAATTTTTCTATAGATGGATATGAGAGTCCTGCACCTTCTACAATAAGAATCAATCAAAAAGGAGTTTTCTATATTTTTAAAAAAATCAAACACTCACTGCTGTGCGAAGAACAAGTTCTGGACAGAATTGCAACTTGCAAGAAAAGAGGATCTCTACTCAATCCAAGAGTGCAAAAGAGATGTAAAACCAAATGAACACACTCAAAACATCCAAGATCAGCATTTAGAAGGAGGGGAGGCAAATCCAAATTGCAAGAAATTAAATTACGCAAAAGTAAATGCGTAAAGTAAATGCTGAATTTAAATGCGTAAAGTAAAGACATAATGTAAATGCGAATTTAAATTCACAATAATGTAAAGAAATTTTTGTATTTCTGGTGGGAAGGTTTACAAAGCCTCACTTCATGTGGGCAAAGCTCAAAGGAGCAACTCAAACCTTCAAGGGGAGGAGGCTACCCCTCCACCCCTATTTATACAACTCTTGGGTCACCTACCACCCTTGGATGAGTCCCTCAACCCTAGAGCACTCATCTAAGGGCTAGGATTTGCCCACTCACACAGCCATGCAAGGGCTAACCCAAAACCCACACACATACCGAGTTTTTTTACATGGTTTTCAAAGCATACTACTTAGACTCGCTAACCTATCAACTAGACCGCAATCCAACGGCCGTCATTACCCACGTGGCATCTAGCTAGCATCATCTCCTTTCCTTGTCTTCGTGACTTGCCCGGACTCCGTCTCCGATCATCTTCTGGTGATCTCCCGACCGCCTGGACCTCCGACGCTCCTCGCCTAGTCTCGGTCATCCTCCGCCTCACCATGACCTAGCTCCGTTGCCCTGCAACCATCAAAGACAAGGAAAAACCTTTCACATAGCAATGCCCACAAATATATTCAATGATTATCCTTAAATCATTCATTAATCATAATTTCACTCAACGGTCCGATGCTATCGCCCCTAGGCCGGTAGCACTAGGAAAAGCAACCAACACTCAAATTGCTTCAAATCGTAATCCAATTCAAATCAAACTCAATTTCAAATCAAACCAATCTCAAATCTCGTCAATTACTCATCACACACAAGGATAGACCTCCACATGGTCTTTCAACGACCTTATGGTCATCCTTACAATAGTTTGCTACGCGGGGCTTACATAAATCATGTCGGGACCCGAATATGCAAATCCGGACCCTCTGTGTATACTGCACTAGTCTAGGATCACGCTAGTGCACACAGGCTCAACATTAGTGAATATCATAATCATACACAACGTAAATAAGACAAAGACATAATATACTAAATATTAGCAGTTGTATGACCTTATGGTCAACTTACTTAGCAATGCCTCATAAGGCTGAACAACAAATTGAGCTGCAGCGGAATGAAGACGAGATAACCCTCAAGATACACACAAGCCCGACAAGGCTCGCACCCTAAACATTCGTCCCTTCATGGTACTCCTTCTTGATCGATGATTTTTGTAGGCAAGGGTGAGTACACCAACACGTACTCAACAAGTTGTGCACAGAATGCAATTCTATCATAGCTATATGCAAGGCTTATTCCAAAGGAATGGCTAAGTGGTTCTTAAGCAGTAAGCAGCATTTTCAAACATAAGCAATATGTAGATTGAAAAGACAGTAAAACAAATAATAACAAGTAAGTAGATTCAGTGATTCTCAAATAAAACCAGGTTTTCATCCTAAACCAAGTTCCATTATCCACATGGCATCCTGCCATCCCATCCAGTTGACAAGTTTTAATTAACTACCCCTTGACTGTAATTCCCGAGCATTGCTCAATACCGTGAGCACGGCTATCCGAATAGATTGTACACTCTGCAGAGGTTATGCACTTTACCCACACGATATAACCATGCACACCACAAAGTAACGATTATAACAAAGCCTTTACAATGCATCCTCTTAACCCGGTGCTACCCGCTAAGGTTTCAATCATCAAGGGCTAAAACCACCATAGCAGGCCCCCTCTTGCTCCATGTGAGTTTCCTCCGTAACACCCGGACTCACACCACCATGATAGCACTTAAGTTAAGCATTTGCAAATTAGTCAGCTAGGCTGCCCCATAACAGACGTGTGGCTGCAAGTTTGACTCAGGTCAAAGGCTCGCAAGGTTAAGTCCTTAAGATTGATTAAAGCAAGACATACTCATACCCTCAACTTCACCACCCTGGCACCCTTGCCCCTTCCACTTGCTTTAATCTAAAATGATTACCTCCCGGTTGGTTACCAAGCATCACATGCTACACAGTTCGACTTCATTGTTCCATATTCCATTAGTCAAAATTAATAACCATCATTTCATGTACATGTGATGACGTGATATGGCTAAGCATTCTACTCCGTTCTAAACCTCCATGTTGATTTCAATATTAACCAACTATAATGAACCAACCTAAGGTGACAAGTGGATCGTGGCATACAATTTATCAAGGTAGGGTGTAACTCAAAAGGCATGGTAGCTAATCTCAAAGTTAAGTTGAAATCATTTATACACATGAAATAACAAGTGATAAAGTAAATCAAAATAGCATGCAATCTAACTATGGGTGCAACATGATCAAAGCACAACTTGCCTTCGTTAAGCTCCTCGCTCCCGTCGGAAATAATTCTCGAGTGAGAAATCCTTCGAAGCCTCGCACAATTCAACGCTCACGAATCGAAAGAGAAAAGAAAATAAAACCAAAACCAAATAGCAAATAAACACCAAGAACAAATAGCAAATGAACCCGAAAATTCAAATAAAACCCCTATTAAATATATCTTGAGTTTATAAATCTCTTAGAGTTTGAATCACCCAAATAGGATTTCATACGCACAAGTTATAACATTTAAATTTTGTGAAAATAAACTAAACTCGGAATTAGAAATTTAAATCTTTCTGAATTATTTTATAAATAAAATCCAAATTTTCCGCTTGAAGCTTATACGGACCAAAGCGTGGCGAAATCTAAACCGATGAACTCAATCCAATGATTACGGATAAATCTACTACGTGGCCTAACATCAAGCGTCCGACGAATCCAATGGTTGATATTTAATCTAAGACGCTTATCGATTCAAACGATGTGGACGATTTCAGACACCGATTAAGATCCGGCGGTGATGAAGCTCCCGATCGGCGATGAAGCGGCAGCGACTTGAATTCACCGGAGACGAAGACGACGATCTCGATGACAAGTCGGCGGCGCTCTTGAAATTTCGACGGTGCTTCTGTTCTTCGCGAAAACTTCGGACGACGGCGCCCTGATACTCCGCCGCTAATCCTTCCGACGACGCCCGTGCTTCTTCGCGATTTCTTCGATCGTTAGTGCGATTCGCTCGCGACTTCCTTTCCTCGCTCGGTCCTAGCGACGCGGCAATTTGACGGAGAGGCTCGCACTTGATGGACGCGCTCGATGAATAACCTCGGGTATGGACGGGCTTTTATAGCCTCTACAGTACGCAAGAATGGAAAGCGGCGATCCTACTCCCGCTCGAGCGAACTCCAATTCCTAAAGGAACTTGAGTTTCCTTCTTTGGCCACCGCGCGCCGAGACTACGGAGGATTCGCCGCTGGTTTCGGCGCCCACTCGGGAGTTCGTTTCGCTACGCCATCCACGAGCGAATTCTTCGATCGAGCTGGCCGAGTTCCAACCGAACACGTTGCGTGGATTCGAAGACCGCTTGATCCCGCTTCACGTGGCCACGTCGTACTTCTTCCCGCCGCACGTATGATCGAGTCTTTGGTGGTTCGGCGCTAGCGATGGAATTGAATTGGTGGCGATGGATTTCCCGCTCTTGACGGAAGGCCGAGTCCTCTTGCGAAATCCTCGCCCGCCACCGGCGAGAGTTCAACTCAGCTCCATTCAATTTTCCAACCCCTCGATATTTCCTTATAAAGTATTAATTCCATTTAATCCTGGAGAGAAAAGAAATCTCCAGAAATACTTCTAGACCTTCCATCCTCAATTAAAATATTTTTAGGCAAACTTTATTTTAAATTACCCTTTTAATTATTTCTTAACAAAAGTCAGATATAATAATTCAAAACTAATTCAAATGAATCTCAGAAAATCCAATAACTCCAGAAAAATTCTCAACATTCATAAATAGCAATAAAATAATATTACTTAATTGAAAACTCGAAAATTGGGATGTTACAAACCTCCCCCCTTAACGGAATCTCGACTCCTAGATTTAGGACTGACTAAAGAATAGGTTTGGGAATTCTGCTTTCAGATCTTCTTCGCTCTCCCAAGTTGCTTCATTTTCTGAATGGTTACTCCACTGAACTCTACAGAATTGAGTGGTCTTATTTCTGGTCCTACGCTCCATTACATCCATAATCTTAATAGGTTGCTCTTTATGAGTCGATCTTCACGCAACTCGATAGCTTCTAATGGCGTTAAGCTCTGCGGCACTTGAAGACATTTCTTGAGCCGAGATATATGAAACACATCGCAAACTCCTGCTAATGACCTGTAGTAACTTCAACTACTATGCAACCTCTCCTCGCGACTTAAGATCTTAAATGGTCCAACACACCTAGGTGCAAGTTTTCCCTTGACTTGAAGTGCGACTACAACGACTAACTCTAAGTCATCGTAGGGTAATTTCAACCGCCTCATCATTTATGCAACAACGTTGGTTCACTTCTCGATTATGTCTAGAGGCATCATCCTTATATATTGAAACTACTTAAATGCTTTGGTAATACTAACACGGTGCTAATGTTAATTGTTTCCTTCAACTTTCAAAGCCTTTTTCACATTCTAGCGTCCATGCAACTTTTCCTCCTTAACAATCGCATAAGAGGTCTAGCTATTGTCGAAAAACCCTTCCTATGAATCAGCGATATTTATCTTACCATTTCTGGAACCTTAAATCTAGGTAACGTACTTTGGTTGCTTTCTATGTAACACAACTTCTACCTGGCTTGGTTCAACAATAGCTCCTTTAGAAATCTTTATATGACTAAGGATTTCGACCATTTCATTTCCGGAATTCCACACTAGTTGAATTTTAGTATATGACTACTACTCTTGTCATCTTTCAATCTAACATGTTCTGCATGATCTTCTCTTGTCTTAGGGTATACTAGATTGTCATCAACCATGAATTTATCAATTATTCCATAAATATCTTACTTATCATGTCCATTAGATATGCGGGGCATTGGTCAATTCAGGAGATTTAGCCAAAACTTATATTGTTCATGTAAAGAACGAAATTTTAGAAACATCCTTCCCATATCCCCTAAGTTTATGATAGCCTAAGCGAAACTTTGTCCTAAAGAAATTCCAATTCTATTCTCAACTGTCCAATCATGTAGTCGATCCTAATATTGGATACTTGTTACTGATATTTTTATTTATTTGGAGCACGATTTAGTGCACTCACCTTGATCTTCCATTTGCAAGAGTTTCCATGGTGATATACTAAGTTTTCAAAACTTTTCCTAGTAATTCTTCTATATGCTTCTCTATTTCCCACTAATTCCTTAGTATACATTTTGACATGTTTTTTTTATTGGGGTTGTACCAAGCACTAATTTGCTCACGAACTTGATCTTTCGATATAACGGCATACCAGGCAAATTCTTGGAAACTATATCAAAGTATTTTCTGACATTTGATGCATCTTCTATTTGGCAAATTCCTCACAGATTACTCTTAGATTGACATCTAACTCATCATCATTTTTTGCTCTTCATTCCAATACTCCGTGATACCAACGTATTAATTATTCTGCTTCATTTCTTTCGACAAGGAACCTTTACATGAAATTTATCACTAATCTCTTTACTTTACAAATAGGGTTATGGTATTGCACTAAGTAAACTTATAGCTCCTAACTTCCTTGATTAGGCATTGGCGCTTAGGGCTCGACGAGGGACGGAGTTAGGATTGACTTAAATTAACGTGATTGCTTTCCTTTGTGGGCATTTGTGGCAAAATACTCAAGTTTTGTGGTAATTATAGCAGGTCTAGGGTGAACCTTTTTCTTTTTTTTGAGCATTCATTGATTAGAACAGTATATTTTACCTAAACGCCTTTTCTTCGATTGGTTTTCTAGGCAAATTTCTCTTGCAACTTTCCGCTCACTTTTGGCGTTATGTCAAAGCGAGGTAACTTCCAGATATCCATAGCTTCTAAAGCGAAATATTTACTTAAAATGTTGGTGGATCTAGTCTTTATAACTTCTAATAACCTTGAATCAATATAGGATTATTATTAATGTGTCGAGATGTTTCTTTGGTATTAACTTGATTAGCCCTATTCTGTATTTGATTCATCATTGCTTGCCTCAACTGGGTCTGAGCGGCCAAAAACTCTTTGAAGCTCTACGTATCTATCGGTGGTGACGGTTAAAAGCTAATCCATCTTTGGAGTTTCTATTGAGTTGGTTTTCACTTTTCCTGATTTTATTGCTACCACTAATCCGAACCGTCTACTTGATTACCTTAAGGGGGTTTAGGTGAGAGAAGAAAAAAATAGCATAGGTAAGAAGTAAGAATCCTAATTCAGGGGTTTAACCCAATAACTCAAGCAATCAATATTAGTAACTTGGTATGGCTGCTTATATAAGCCTAAAAGCTTTGCAATGCATCTTGCACACTCAAAGAATCAATGAAGAACCAATTCGATCTATCAACACAAAGAATTACCAGTCTACATGGGTGACTCTCCTTTCTTAGGAAACGCGACTCCACACATGAGTCTCAAGCGGCTACTTGAAACATCGAGTCTTCTACACTTCATTGATCCGCTCCTCCATGAGCTTGATGATTCCTTCCGTCATGATCATTATGGTAGTAGCAGGTACTCGGTGCCATCTCCAGAAGTGTGGTATATCGTTTTCTACTTAGATAGCTCAGGTAAGATTTTAACTCAATTCAGCAGAGGTAAGAGAAAGAAATTTCAGCAAGGGATAAGGAAAGAATTCTTGGTAAGGATAGAAATAGAAGAATGAGATAAGTCAAGAACACATTATTCTTCTAGTTTTAAGACTTTTACTTTAGAAAATAATTTTGAAGGACCTATAGAGACGACCAACTATCTAGGGTCAAGGCCTACAGTCAGTATGGCTCTAATACCACTTTTGTCGGGACCGAATATGCAAATCCGGACCCTCTGTATATCTTGCACTAGTCCAGGATCACGCTAGTGCACACAGGCTCAACATTAGTGAATATCATAATCATACACAACGTAAATAAGACAAAGACATAATATACTAAATATTAGCAGTTGTATGACCTTATGGTCAACTTACTTAGCAATGCCTCATAAGGCTGAACAACAAATTGAGCTCGCAGCGGAATGAAGACGTAGATAACCCCTCAAGATACCACGAACCGACAAGGCTCGCACCCTAAACATTCGTCCCTTCATGGTACTCCTTCAAAGACTCGATGATTTTTGTAGGCAAGGGTGAGTACACCAACACGTACTCAACAAGTTGTGCATGTAATGCAATTCTATCATAGCTATATGCAAGGCTTATTCCAAAGGAATGGCTAAGTGGTTCTTAGCGAAGCGAGATTTTCAAACATAAGCAATATGTAGATTGAAAAGACAAGAAACAAATAATAACAAGTAAGTAGATTCATGATTCTCAAATAAAACCGTGTTTTCATCCTAAACCAAGTTCCATTATCCACATGGCATCCTCGCCATCCCATCCAGATTGACAAGTTTTAATTAACTACCCCTTGATGTAATTCGAGCATTGCTCAATACCGTGAGCACGGCTATCCTAATAGATTGTACACTCGCAGAGGTTATGCACTTTACCCACACGATATAACCATGCACCACACAAAGTAACGATTATAACAAAGCCTTTACAATGCATCCTCTTAACCCGGTGCTACCCGCTAAGGTTTCAATATCAAGGGCTAAAACCACCGCAACAGGGGCCCCCTCTTGCTCCATGTGAGTTTCTCCGTAACACGGGACTCACACCACCATGATAGCACTTAAGTTAAGCATTTGCAAATTAGTCACTAGGCTGCCCCATAACAGATGTGGTCGCAAGTTTGACTCAGTCAAAGGCTCGCAAGGTTAAGTCCTTAAGATTGATTAAAGCAAGACATACTCATACCCTCAACTTCACCACCACGCACCCTTGCCCTTCCACTTGCTTTAATCTAAAATGATTACCTCCGGTTGGTTACCAAGCATCACATGCTACAGTTCGACTTCATTGTTCCATATTCCATTAGTCAAAATTAATAACCATCATTTCATGTACATGTGATGACGTGATATGGCTAAGCATTCTACTCCGTTCTAAACCTCCATGTTGATTTCAATATTAACCAACTATAATGAACCAACCTAAGGTGACAAGTGGATCGTGGCATACAATTTATCAAGGTAGGGTGTAACTCAAAAGGCATGGTAGCTAATCTCAAAGTTAAGTTGAAATCATTTATACACATGAAATAACAAGTGATAAAGTAAATCAAAATAGCATGCAATCTAACTATGGGTGCAACATGATCAAAGCACAACTTGCCTTCGTTAAGCTCTCGCTCGTGCCGAAATAATTCACGAGTGAGAAATCCTTAGAAGCCTCGCACAATTCAACGTCTACGCGAATCGAAAGAGAAAAGAAAATAAAAACCAAAACCAAATAGCAAATAAACACCAAGAACAAATAGCAAATGAACCCGAAAATTCAAATAAAAACCCCTATTAAATATATCTTGAGTTTATAAATCTCTTAGGAGTTTGAATCACCCAAATAGGATTTCATACGCACAAGTTATAACATTTAAATTTTGTGAAAATAAACTAAACTCTGGAATTAGAAATTCTAAATCTTTCTGAATTATTTTATAAATAAAATCCAAATTTTCCTCTTACTTATGCGGACCAAGCGTGGTAAATCTAAACCGATGAACTCAATCCAATGATTACGGATAAATCTACTACGTGGCCTAACATCAACTGTCCGACGTAAATCCAATGGTTGATATTTAATCTAAGACGCTTATCGATTCAAACGATGTGGACGATTTCCAGTACACCATTAAGATCCGACGGTGATGAAGCTCCGATCGGCGATGAAGCGACGACGACTTGAATTCACCGGAGACGAAGACGACGATCTCGATGACAAGTCGGCAATAGCTCTTGAAATTTCTCGACGGTGCTCTGCTGTTCCTTCGCTAAAACTTCGGACGACGGCGCTCGATACTCCGCCGCTTAATCCTTCCGACGACGCCCTGCTTCTTCGCGATTTCTTCGATCGTTAGTGCGATTCGCTCATGACTTCCTTTCCTCCGCTCGGTCCTAGCGGCGCGGCAATTTGACGAGAGGCTCGCACTTGATGGACGCGTTCGATGAATAACCTCGGGTATGGACGGGCTTTTATAGCCTCTACAGTACGCAAGAATGGAAAGCGGCGATCCTACTCCCGCCGAGCCGAACTCCAATTCCTAAAGGAACTTGAGTTTCCTTGTCGAGCCGCCACGCTGGAGACTACGGAGATTCTTCGCTGGTTTCGCGCGCCCACTCGGAGTTCGTTTGACTCGCCATCCACGGCGAATTCCTTCGATCGAGTGGTGAGTTCAACCGAACACGTTGCGTGGATTCGAAGACCGCTCGATCCCGCTTCACGTGCCACGTCGTACTCCTTCCGCGCCGCATGAAGGATCGAGTCTTTGGTGGTTCGGCGCTAGCGATGGAATTGAATTGGTGGCGATGGATTTCCGCGCTCTTGACGGAAGGCCGAGTCCTCTTGCCGAAATCCTACGCCGGCGCCAAAGAGTTCAACTCGGCTCCATTCAATTTTCCAACCCTCGATATTTCCTTATAAAGTATTAATTCCATTTAATCTCGAGAGAAAAGAAATTCCGTAAATACTTCTAGACCTTCCATCCTCAATTAAAATATTTTTAGGCAAACTTTATTTTAAATTACCCTTTTAATTATTTCTTAACAAAAGTCAGATATAATAATTCAAAACTAATTCAAATGAATCTCAGAAAATCCAATAACTCCAGAAAAATTCTCAACATTCATAAATAGCAATAAAATAATATTACTTAATTGAAAACTCGAAAATTGGGATGTTACAAACCTCCCCCCTTAACGGAATCTCGACCCCGAGATTTAGGACTGACTAAAGAATAGGTTTGGGAATTCTGCTTTCAGATCTTCTTCGCTCTCCCAAGTTGCTTCATTTTTTGAATGGTTACTCCACTGAACTCTACAGAATTGAGTGGTCTTATTTCTGGTCCTACGCTCCATTACATCCATAATCTTAATAGGTTGCTCTTTATGAGTCAGATCTTCCTGCAACTCGATAGCTTCTAATGGCGTTCGCTCTGCTGGCACTTGAAGACATTTCTTGAGCTGAGATATATGAAACACATCGCAAACTCCTGCTAATGACTGTAGTAACTTCAACTACTATGCAACCTCTCCTCGGCGACTTAAGATCTTAAATGGTCCAACACACCTAGGTGCAAGTTTTCCCTTGACTTGAAGTGCGCACTACAACGACTAACTCTAAGTCATACGTAGGGTAATTTCAACTGCCTCATCATTTATGCAACAACGTTGGTTCACTTCTCAGATTATGTCTAGAGGCATCATCCTTATATATTGAAACTACTTCGTACGGCTGGTAATACTAACACGGTGCTAATGTTAATTGTTTCCTTCAACTTTCAAAGCCTTTTTCACATTCTAGCGTCCATGCAACTTTTCCTCCTTAACAATCGCATAAGAGGTCTAGCTATTGTCGAAAAACCCTTCCTATGAATCAATGATATTTATCTTACCATTTCGAACCTTAAATCTAGGTAACGTACTTTGGTTGCTTTCTATGTAACACAACTTCTACCTGGCTTGGTTCAACAATAGCTCCTTTAGAAATCTTTATATGACTAAGGATTTCGACCATTTCATTTCCGGAATTCCACACTAGTTGAATTTTAGTATATGACTACTACTCTTGTCATCTTTCAATCTAACATGTTCGCATGATCTTCTCTTGTCTTAGGGTATACTAGATTGTCATCAACCATGAATTTATCAATTATTCCATAAATATCTTACTTATCATGTCCATTAGATATGCGGGGCATTGGTCAATTCAGAGATTTAGCCAAAACTTATATTGTTCATGTAAAGAACTAAATTTTAGAAACATCCTTCCCATATCCCTAAGTTTATGATAGCCTAAGCGAAACTTTGTCCTAAAGAAATTCCAATTCTATTCTCAACTGTCCAATCATGTAGTCGATCCTAATATTGGATACTTGTTACTGATATTTTTATTTATTTGGAGCACGATTTAGTGCACTCACCTTGATCTTCCATTTGCAAGAGTTTCCATGGTGATATACTAAGTTTTCAAAACTTTTCCTAGTAATTCTTCTATATGCTTCTCTATTTCCCACTAATTCCTTAGTATACATTTTGACATGTTTTTTTTATTGGGGTTGTACCAAGCACTAATTTGCTCACGAACTTGATCTTTCGATATAACGGCATACCAGGCAAATTCTTGGAAACTATATCAAAGTATTTTCTGACATTTGATGCATCTTCTATTTGGCAAATTCCTCACCAGATTACTCTTAGATTGACATCTAACTCATCATCATTTTTTTGCTCTTCATTCCAATACTCCGTATACCAACGTATTAATTATTCCTGCTTCATTTCTTTCGACAAGGAACCTTTACATGAAATTTATCACTAATCTCTTTACTTTACAAATAGGGTTATGGTATTGCACTAAGTAAACTTATAGCTCCTAACTTCCTTGATTCGGCATTGGCGCTAGGGCTCTGACAGGGACGGAGTTAGGATTGACTTAAATTAACGTGATTGCTTTCCTTTGTGGGCATTTGCTGGCAAAATACTCAAGTTTTGTGGTAATTATAGCAGGGTCTAGGGTGAACCTTTTTTCTTTTTTTTTGAGCATTCATTGATTAGAACAGTATATTTTACCTAAACGCCTTTTCTTCGATTGGTTTTCTAGGCAAATTTCTCTTGCAACTTTCCCGCTCACTTTTGGCGTTATGTACCGAACTGAGGTAACTTCCGGTATATCCATAGCTTCTAAAGGCGAAATATTTACTTAAAATGTTGGTGGACGAGTCTTTATAACTTCTAATAACCTTGAATCAATATAGGGATTATTATTAACAGGTCGAGATGTTTTGCTGGTATTAACTTGATTAGCCCTATTCTGTATTTGATTCATCATTGCTTGCCTCAACTGGGTCTGAGCGGCCAAAAACTCTTTGAAGCTCTACGTATCTATCGGTGGTGACGGTTAAGAAGCTAATCCATCTTTGGAGTTTCTATTGAGTTGGTTTTCACTTTTACTGATTTTATTGCTACCACTAATCCGAACCGTCTACTTGATTACCTTAAGGGGGTTTAGGTGAGAGAAGAAAAAAATAGCATAGGTAAGAAGTAAGAATCCTAATTCAGGGGTTTAACCCAATAACTCAAGCAATCAATATTAGTAACTTGGTATGGCTGCTTATATAAGCCTAAAAGCTTTGCAATGCATACTGCACACTCAGCAATCAATGAAGAACCAATTCGATCTATCAACACAGCAACTACCGTCTACATGGGTGACTCTCCTTTCTTAGGAAACGCGACTCCCACACATGAGTCTCAACTGGCTACTTGAAACACTGAGTCTTCTACACTTCATTGATCCGCTCCTCCATGAGCTTGATGATTCCTTCCGTCATGATCATTACGGTAGTAGCAGGTACTCGGTGCCATCTCCAGAAGTGTGGTATATCGTTTTCTACTTAGATAGCTCAGGTAAGATTTTAACTCAATTCAGCAGAGGTAAGAGAAAGAAATTTCAGCAAGGGATAAGGAAAGAATTCTTGGTAAGGATAGAAATAGAAGAATGAGATAAGTCAAGAACACATTATTCTTCTAGTTTTAAGACTTTTACTTTAGAAAATAATTTTGAAGGACCTATAGAGACGACCAACTATCTAGGGTCAAGGCCTACAGTCAGTATGGCTCTAATACCACTTTTGTCGGGACCCGAATATGCAAATCCGGACCCTCTGTGTATACTGCACTAGTCCAGGATCACGCTAGTGCACACAGGCTCAACATTAGTGAATATCATAATCATACACAACGTAAATAAGACAAAGGCATAATATACTAAATATTAGCAGTTGTATGACCTTATGGTCAACTTACTTAGCAATGCCTCATAAGGCTGAACAACAAATTGAATCTGCGGCGGAATGAAGACGAGATAACCCTCAAGATACCACGAGCAACCGACAAGGCTCGCACCTAAACATTCGTCCCTTCATGGTACTCCTTCTTCAAACCTCGATGATTTTTGTAGGCAAGGGTGAGTACACCAACACGTACTCAACAAGTTGTGCATGAATGCAATTCTATCATAGCTATATGCAAGGCTTATTCCAAAGGAATGGCTAAGTGGTTCTTAGCGATGGCAGCATTTTCAAACATAAGCAATATGTAGATTGAAAAGACGAGAAACAAATAATAACAAGTAAGTAGATTCAATGATTCTCAAATAAAACCGTGTTTTCATCCTAAACCAAGTTCCATTATCCACATGGCATCCCGCCATCCCATCCGATTGACAAGTTTTAATTAACTACCCTTGACTGTAATTCCCAAGCATTGCTCAATACGTGAGCACGGCTATCCTAATAGATTGTACACTCTGCAGAGGTTATGCACTTTACCCACACGATATAACCATGCACCACACAAAGTAACGATTATAACAAAGCCTTTATAATGCATCCTCTTAACCCGGTGCTACCCGCTAAGGTTTCAACATCAAGGGCTAAAACCACCGCAACAGGGCCCCCTCTTGCGCCATGTGAGTTTCTCCGTAACACCGGACTCACACCACCATGATAGCACTTAAGTTAAGCATTTGCAAATTAGTCACTAGGCTGCCCCATAACAGACGATGTGGTCGCAAGTTTGACTCAGTCAAAGGCTCGCAAGGTTAAGTCCTTAAGATTGATTAAAGCAAGACATACTCATACCCTCAACTTCACCACCCAGCACCCTTGCCCTTCCACTTGCTTTAATCTAAAATGATTACCTCCGGTTGGTTACCAAGCATCACATGCTACAGTTCGACTTCATTGTTCCATATTCCATTAGTCAAAATTAATAACCATCATTTCATGTACATGTGATGACGTGATATGGCTAAGCATTCTACTCCGTTCTAAACCTCCATGTTGATTTCAATATTAACCAACTATAATGAACCAACCTAAGGTGACAAGTGGATCGTGGCATACAATTTATCAAGGTAGGGTGTAACTCAAAAGGCATGGTAGCTAATCTCAAAGTTAAGTTGAAATCATTTATACACATGAAATAACAAGTGATAAAGTAAATCAAAATAGCATGCAATCTAACTATGGGTGCAACATGATCAAAGCACAACTTGCCTTCGTTAAGCTCCTCGCTCCCGTGCGGAAATAATTCCCGAAGTGAGAAATCCCTTCCAAGCCTCGCACAATTCAACGTCTACGCGAATCGAAAGAGAAAAGAAAATAAAAACCAAAACCAAATAGCAAATAAACACCAAGAACAAATAGTAAATGAACCCGAAAATTCAAATAAAAACCCCTATTAAATATATCTTGAGTTTATAAATCTCTTAGGACTTTGAATCACCCAAATCGGATTTCATACGCACAAGTTATAACATTTAAATTTTGTGAAAATAAACTAAACTCTGGAATTAGAAATTCTAAATCTTTCTGAATTATTTTATAAATAAAATCCGAGTTTTCCCGCCCCGGCTTGTACGGACCAAACGTGGCGAAATCTAAACTGATGAACTCAATCCAATGATTACGGATAAATCTACTACGTGGCCTAACATCAACTGTCCGACCTAAATCCAATGGTTGATATTTAATCTAAGACGCTTACCGATTCCGAAACGATGTGGACGATTTCCGTACACCCGATTAAGATCCGATGGCTGATGAAGCTCCCGATCGGCGATGAAGCGACGGCGACTTGAATTCACCGGAGACGAAGACGACGATCTCGATGACAAGTCGGCAGCGCTCTTGGAAATTTCCTGACAGTGCCTGCTGTTCCTTCGTGAAAACTCGGACGACGGCGCTCCTGATACTCCCGTCGCTCAATCCTTCCGACGACGCCCGTGCTTCTTCGCGATTTCTTCGATCGTTGGCGCGATTCGCTCGCGACTTCCTTTCCTCCGCTCGGTCCTAGCGACGCGCGGCAATTTGACGGAGAGGCTCGCACTTGATGGACGCGCTCGATGAATAACCTCTGCACAGACGGGCTTTTATAGCCTCTACAGTACGCAAGAATGGAAAGCGGCGATCCTACTCCGCCGAGCGAACTCCAATTCTGAAGGAACTTGAGTTTCCTTCCGAGCCGCCACGCTACCGAGACTACGGAGGATTCTTCGCTGGTTTCGCGGCCACTCGGGAGTTCGTTTGCCACGCCATCCACGGCGAATTCCTTCGATCGGTGGTGAGTTCCAACCGAACACGCTGCGTGGATTCGAAGACACCTCGATCCCGCTTCACGTGGCCACGCTGTACTCCTTCCGCCGCCTGTATGATCGAGTCTTTGGTGGTTCGGCGCTAGCGATGGAATCGAATTGGTCGGTGATGGATTTCCCGCGCTCTTGACGGAAGGCCCGAGTCCTCTTGCCGAAATCCTACGCCGGCCAAACGAGAGTTCAACTCACTTATTCAATTTTCCAACCCTCGATATTTCCTTATAAAGTATTAATTCCATTTAATCACGGAGAGAAAAGAAATCTCCGTAAATACTTCTAGACCTTCCATCCTCAATTAAAATATTTTTAGGCAAACTTTATTTTAAATTACCCTTTTAATTATTTCTTAACAAAAGTCGATATAATAATTCAAAACTAATTCAAATGAATCTCAGAAAATCCAATAACTCCAGAAAAATTCTCAACATTCATAAATAGCAATAAAATAATATTACTTAATTGAAAACTCGAAAATTGGGATGTTACAAATCAGAGTCACAAGAGTTCAACAGCGGAATAATAAACGTCGTAGTGCTCCATCTTCTGCCACAGGCACCCTGACGAGGCTTGCTTCCCTAGTTTTCCGGCCCTTCAGTAAATTCCTCCTCCCATGCAGGTGTAGACTCCTCCTCTGGTAAATTGTTGCCCGCAAGGGTGAGTACACACCGTGCTCAACAAGTCATGCACATAATGCAGTTCTATTACTACATGCATGGCTTGTTACAAAGGAATGGCTCAATTGGTTATTTTGCTTTGCATCAATATTTTAAATTACTATTTGTTTAGATTTAAAGCAGCAAAACTTTAATAGCATAATAAGTTTCTCAATTATTTTCCACATAATTTTCGACACATCGTCCTTAATCAACTTTCATCATCAACTCTGGCACACAGCCTTCCACCCCATTTTATTTTTGAAACTCTACCCCTTGACTGTAATCCCCGAGCATTGTCCAGTACCGTGGACTCAGCTATTTGAATAGTTTTAACACTCTGCAGAGGTTGTACACTTTACCCACAAGATACAATCGCACGCCACAAAGGCAATTGACCGTAACAAAGCCTTTTAGAGACTTCTATCTCCACCTAGGAATCTCTCCGAGTTGCCTTCACTATCACTTCCCTCACTCGAGTCAAGTATAGGACAGGAACATCTTGTTGACGGTACCAAGCCGTAGCACAGGCACGCTCCCCCATATAGTTACCCCCGTGTAACTGCCACCCCGAGGTATCCAAGGTGAGACATCAGAATCCTACTAAACTAGGTCTTCACATTTAGACATGTGGTTGTACGAGAGACTCAGGTCAAAAGCTTGTAAGGTGAAGTCCTTAACTAACCAAGGCAAGACATCCCTCTCTCAAACTTGTCACACAGCTCTCACAACACTCAAAACCCCCCAAATTCCACAAAGGCCCACCTGGCATACAGCCACGGTCCACTTGCCTCAGTCTAAATCAATTTCCACCCCAAGTGATTTAACGGTGCAATACATGCCTGTAATCATCCTTCATGTAGAACCACACAGGTCTCTACATTCCAGTGTCAATACCAACAACATTCTACCTTTTACCAAAATGCATTCACTATTCTTTAGTCAATATTGCTTTTGTATTCCAAAAAGATTATTCACGATATATGCATGGCTAAGCAACTATTCACGGTCTAGCCTCCTCAGATAAGCACAATATTATCAACCAACTAATATTACCAAAGTTAGGGTATCAAATGGAATCATGGCATACAATTACTAGTGACAAGGTGACAATAACAAATAGGTTGTTCTAACTAATTCACCCAAATTATTTAAATCCATTTTTAATTGAATTAGCATGCATAGTTTGAATCAAAAATACATTTTCAAATCGTAGGAGCAAAATGGTCAAAGCACAACTTGCCTTCCAAAAGTTGCTGGTCCTGATCCGAAGCTGAGTCTTGTGCTGGAAATTCCCCCTCAAAGCTCTCCGGCAAGTCAACATCTACTCAAATCATATATACAGTCAATAAATATAATTTATAGAGAGCAAACTCAACTCTAAAAATTCAATAAAATTCATCAACAAATAGATCTAATTTTACAAATTTTTAGAAATTGGAATCACTCAAATCAGAGTTAAAACGCAAAAGTTATAGTCATTTGAAATTTATAAATTAATTAAAAAGAATAAACCGAATTACTTTATTTATTTTATACGGAAATTCGGAAATATGACGTCAGCATGACGTCAGCTCAAAATTTGATTTTCACTGAATTATTTTTCTAAAGAAAATCGAATTATTATGTCAGCATGATGTCACTGCTGATGTCAACATCTATTGTGCCATGACTGACATGTGGGTCCCACTGATGACGTCAGCATGACACGTGGCATGATCTGGCCGTGACACGCGGCGATGAACTATCAACCGAAATCGTGATCTAATCTCGATCGTCCGATTCAAAATGGACGGCTAAGATCTATGCGATGTTTCGGTTTTAATCTAGCACGTGGCCTCACTTTGACCATTGGATCACGATCGGACGGCTAGCATTCAATCGGGTGACGTCGACCGAGACAGCGGTGCTGACTCCTCGTTTCTCGCTTGACACGCGTCACTACGGGACTGGCCCGGTGCGCGGCGAAATCCGATCCGTTCATTCAAATTTGGACAGCCCGGATTACATCTATCATTCGCGATGTGATCGGCTACGTGGCTACCCCGGTGCATGACACGTGGATGCATCCGCACCGCACATCCAAGATCTAATGGTCCAGATCTAATCAATCCTATGCTATCAGAGCAAATCTAACGGCTATAGTTAAATAGACTACGTGGCTACACCAGAATCACACGATCAAGATCTAACGCCTAGCAATTGAAGATGCAATTTACTATTACCGTGGCTACGTCGCTAAATCTAAACCGTGCATCAAAGATCTAACGGCTGAAAATAGATTCACACATAAACAGAGATGTAGGGACGTGGCGCTACCTCAAGCGTTGGATGACGATCGAACAGTCGACGAGGCTCGCGAGCGTTGATGGCGGCACGTCGGAGACAGATGACCGGAGCTGGGGAAGATGACCACGTACACAATGTTTGAACATAGTTCCGGCGAAGTGAAGTAGCGGTCCAGACGCGCCGCAACATGAGGAACTCGGAGATGACCTCAGTGCACGGCGGAAGAGCTCAACATCGGCGGAAATGCGAGAAAACCGAAGCGCGGCGCACAACCAACTACGGCGAGCAATTCCGGCGCAATGGTGATGAGATGAGTGGTGTGGTTTGGGGCAAAATGTGCACACGGCGAAGAGCTTTCCGGCGAGATGCTCCACGGGCTTTATAGCCTTGGGAGGCGAGCTCTATCGACGCATTAAGGCGGCAGTTGCTGAACTCAAGCGTCGACGACAGCGGCGGTGGCGGAGGAAACGGCAGAGGCGACGTGGACACATCTCGCGCATACACATGGCGTTGATCTAATCTGGCGAGGCGGCTTAAGACGGCGAATCTCACCCGACGATCCGACGGACGCACCGAGGTCTATGGCGTTTGGTTTTTGAGGCGGGCAGATGGGTGGCAAGATAGTAATGGGCTCAAATTTACTCTCGTTTCACCGCTTTTTCCGAAGTTTTTCGAATAAAAATAATTCTATAAATTAAATTAAATCATTTGAGGCTTTTAAAATGTCGAAAAATTCTAGAAAAATTCCAGAAAATATTTTAGAACATTTTGAACTCAAATAAAATATTTTCATTTAAATTTGCAAAAACTTAATCATTATTTAATTAATTTCCAAAGAAGAGTTAAATTCCAAAAATTCCAATTAAATCCAAATAAATTCCAAAAATTCTTAAAAAATCCAAATAAACCATTAAATTAAAAATGGTCCAAATTTTGGGATGTTACAGGAAGAGAGGTGGCATGGTCACCTGCTTCGAATGTGGTGGCCCCAACCACATTCGAGCGAACTATCCCAAGCTGGAGAAAGGCAACAACGACTCTGGCGGTTCAAGCAAGAACGACTACACCGACAAGAACCATAACAAGAAGACTCCAGCTCGCGAGCCGACGTGTGAGAAGAAGTACCGCAACTTCTCGAAGAACAAGAAACTCTTCCACCACATCCTCGCCGCCCTCAACGACATCAGTCTCTCTGACACAGAGACATGGAGCGTGAAGGTGAGGATGATCTGCAAGAGAAGAAAGGCGGCGACGACTTCTCCGGCATGTGCTTCATGGCGGACGCCAATGGCATCAACGACTCCGAACTCTACAGCGATTCAGAAGAGGTACCTTCTTATGACCAGCTTAATGAAGCTTTTTGCAAATTAGGAAAATTTCATGCTAGAGCTAGAGCTAGGTGTATGGAGCTTGAGAAGAAAGTAGGTACCTTGACTCGGGAGTTAGCTTCTCTTAGATCTTCTCCCTCTCGAGTCACTAATGACTGCTCTTTGTGTGATGCTTTGCTTGTGGAGCTTGAGAACCTAAGGGCTTTGCATGATAGTGTGCAAACTGAACTTGAAAGTCTTAGGTCGAAGAATGCTAGCACTTATTCTATTGATATTTCTTCTTTGGATGCTAGTTTTCTTCATGCTCACTCTCCTCCTTCTTGCTCAAATTGCCCTAAGTTACTTGCTGAAATTGATGCCATGTGTTCTCACCTTAGGAAACTTTCTTCTAGAAACGATAAACTTAAAATACATGCTTCTAAGGACCATGTCAGCTCATGTGAGGGCTGTAAATAACTAAAACTTAACAATGAAGCTTTAAATATCAAGTGTGCTAAACTTTATAAGGACTTATTACATAAGTCACATAAGAGTTGCTTGCATTGTTCTGTGATTGAGGGGGATTTGAATAAAATCCATGTCGAACTTAGGAAGAAGTTAGCAGACCAAGTCCATAGAATTAGAGAAGCTCCATGCATTTCTTGTGAGGCCCTCAAGATTGAGGCAGCCGTGCTGAGGGAGAAAAATGCACTTGCTGGTGTTTCTTCTTCTCTTTCTAGTTCTTCTTCTTTCTCTCATCCTTATTCTTCATGCGCCTCTCTCCTCCAGGAGTGTGAGTGTCTCATGAGCACTCTTGAGAAGTTTGTAGGAGGCAAGAAAAAGCTAAACCTCATTCTGGACCAATAAAAAATTAGCAGATTTAATCAGGGTCTAGGATTTGACTACTTGGAGCATGTTAGAACTCATTCTCCTACCATTGTGCGTGGCTCCAAGAGTGGAGAGATTGTGGTAGCTCCTAGGGTGAGTACCACTGTGTTTAGGTCTGCTGGGGTTGTCCATTGGACTTCTGAGCAGAATGGTGCTTCTCCTGTCACTTCTGCCTCTAGTAAGGTGAAGTATTCATGCACCTTCTGTAAGAGGGATGGTCACCTCGTAGATTTCTGTTTTAGGCACACTAAGATCACAAGGCATGAGTGTGTTGCTGCTCTTAGGGGTATTCAGGGTCATCCCCAGACTCTGAGTGCTCCTAAGTCACACACTGCTTCTAGACAGGTCAGAGAGTTGCCTGTTTCTGGGCAGCGTCCAGGACTTGATTTTCATGCTGTTCAGTTGAGTTTTAGTCCTGTAGTTGCTCATGGTCAGTCTTTCCGCCATCCTCTTGATATTCCTCGTTTTTTCAATCAAGGTAGATATTAGCGGCGTGAGGTGTTTTCAGGTAGGAGATTTAGGCACCCTCATTGGGATGGTCCGGCCTTTGCACCACGGCAGGCCAAACTAGTGACAGCTCCCAGATCTTCTACTAGAGTTGCTTCTTTTTGTCTTGTGAGAGTTGAGCATCAGAGAGATACTAGAGTCCAGTCTTCTTCTGTAGCTGGTACTTTGAGGCATCGTGTGGTTCAGTATAGGGTTCCCAGGTCTTCACTTTATCCCAGTACTAAATCCTCTCTCTCTCTCTTTTGGCTTGATCAGGTCTGTCGGATGGGGAAGGGAGATGTTTGGATTGTTGACTCCAGTTGTTCTCGCCATATGACCAGAGACTCCTGTTGGTTCTCTTCCCTAGTCCAAGCCCCCAGTGATGAGTTGATCACTTTTAGGGATGCTTCTTCAGGTAGAGTCATTGCTAAAGATGCCGTTTGCATTAATGAAAATTTTATTCTTAAGGACATTGCCTTAGTGAGTAAGCTGCAATATAATTTGCTTTCTGTTTCTTAGCTTATCGATGACTCTTTTGAGGTAAGCTTTAAGAGTAATGCTTGTAGAATCCTTGATTCATCAGGAGAGTTAATTTGCGGGATTTCTAGATTTGGGAGAGTCTTTGTGCTGATTTTTCTGTTTCTTCTGGAGACTCTCTTCGGTGTTTGATTGCTTCTGAGTCCCGAGATCTCTCCTTTTGGCATAGAAGACTTGATCACATTGGTTTTGATCATTTGACTAGAGTTAGCAGTCGCGATCTTATTTGTGGTTTGCCCAAAGCTCCAAATGGTTAAAGACTTATTTTGCTTTCCCTGTCAATATAGAAAGATGATTACTGCTTCTCATCCTCCAGTCACCGTAGTGATGACTAATGCACTAGGACAGCTTTTACATATGGATACTGTTGGTCCAGCTAGAATGCAGTCAATAGGAGGGAAGTGGTTTGTTCTTGTCATTGTTGATGACTTCTCGAGGTATTCTTGGGTATTTTTCATGGCCTCGAAGGATGAGACTTTTTCTCACTTTAGGGGATTTGTTAGTAGGTTGTTTATTGAGCTCCCGGGTGCATTACGAGCTATACGCAGTGATAATGACACAGAGTTCAAGAATTCCTACTTTGAGAGTTTTTTATGTGGAGTCTGGTTTAGAGCGTCAGTTCTCTTCTTCCTACGCCCCTCAGCAAAATGGTGTAGTGGAAAGGAAGAACAGAACTCTAGTTGAGATGGCCAGGATGGTACTAGATGAGTACAGTACTCTTAGGAAGTTTTGGGATGAGGCTATAGCTACTGTTTGTCATGTTTCTAATTGTGTTTTCTTGAGAGCACATTTGCATCGTACTTCTTATGAGTTGAGGTATGGGCGAAAGCCCTGTGTTTCTCATTTTCGCGTTTTTGGTTGCAAGTGTTTTATCTTGAAGTCTGGTAATCTAGATAAGTTTGAGTCTCATTCTTTTGATGGAATTTTTCTGGGTTACTCGGCTTTTTCTCGTAGCTATACGGTCTGGAGTTGTGATGCAAATAGGATTATAGAGACCTATGACGTGACCTTTGATGAGGCTAGCCCAGGAGATAGACTGTCGAGACCCGAATATGCAAATCCGAACCCTTTGTGTATACTGCACTAGCCCAGGATCACGCTAGTGCACACAAGCTCAACATTAGTGAACATCACAATCATACATAACGTAAATACGATAAAAGACATTATATATTAAATAATACCAGTTGGATGACCTTATGGTCAACTTACTTTAACGATGCCTCACAAGGCTGAACAACAAATTGAACTGCAGCGGAAATGAAGACGTAGGTAACCCCTCAGTATACCACAGGCAACTGACAAGGTTCGCACCCTAAACATTCGTCCCTTCATTGTACTCCTTCTTCAGCATTGATGTTTTTGTAAGCAAGGGTGAGTACACCAACACGTACTCAACAAGTTGTGCACAGAATGCAATTCTATCATAGCTATATGCAAGGCTTATTCCAAAGGAAGGCTAAGTGGTTCATTTGCAACTAAGCAGCATTTAAGAAAAAGTACAGTATATAGATTGGGAAGACAGTAATAAAACAAATTACAATAATAAATAGATTCAGCATTTCTTAAGTAAACCAAGTTTCTCATCCTAAATCAAGATTCAACTTTCCATGGCAACCTGCCATCCATCCCAAGTTTTCATTTTGCAAAAATCTAACCCTTGACTGTAATCCTCGAGCATTGCTCAATACCGTGAGCACGGCTATCCGAATAGTTTGTACACTCTGCAGAGGTTATACACTTTACCCACATGATACAACCATGCACCACGGTGAATGATTATAACAAAGCCTTTATAACGCATCCTCTTAACCCAGTGCTACCCGCTGAGGTTTCAACACTGAAGGGTTACACCACCACAACAGGGCCCCCCTCTTGCGCCATGTGAGTCACCCCTAAGCATGGACTGGTTACCACCACCCGGGTCTCACACCACCACGATAGCACTCAAGCTAAGCATTTGCAAATTAGTCACTAGGTTGCCCCATAATGAATATGTGGTTGCAAGATTGACTCAGGTCAAAGGCTCGCAAGGTTAAGTCCTTAACTGACCGAGGCAAGACTAACCAAATGTGATCTTAAATATCCAAAACCAATAAAAACCAAATACGACCGCCCAATTGCCACTCTTGGCCCACCAGAAACAATCTTTCCACTTGCCCCAGTCTAAATCATTTTTCCACCCCGGTTCTTTACCATTGCACCACGTGCCATGAACAATTCAATATCGTTGCGTGACATCCATCGCCACCACAACTCAATCTCATTGTGTGACCACACATGACACACAAATTCACATCATTGTTCCATATTCCATTAATCAAAATTAATAATCAATGATTCAAGTACATGTGATGACGTGGCATGGCTAAGCAACTCTAATCCGTTCTAACCATCCCATGTTGATATCATTAATAACCAACTATAGTGATCCAACCTAGGGTGACAATAGATCATGGCATACGAATGACAAGGTAGGGTATAATTCAAAGGGTACATTAGCTAATCCCAAATTTAGGTTGAAATCATTTATACACATAAAATAACATGCAATAAGGTAAAGCAAAATAGCAATTTTTCCTATCATGGGTTCAACATGATCAAAGCACAACTTGCCTTGCTTAAGCTCCTGGTATTACTCCGAAGATTGCTCTTGAAATGATAATTCTTCCTCCGAAACCTCGCTCAACTCAACGTCTACGCGAATCGAGAAGAAATAGCAAATAAACACCAAATCCAAAGATCAAATGAACTCAAAAATTCAAATAAAAGCTACCATTAGAAATATCTCAATTTTACAAATTTTTAGGAATTTGAATCACCTCAATCGGAGTTCGTATGAGGGAGAACGAGTCCTCGGAAAATTCAAAAATCCTGAAAATACACAAAATTGGAAAATCACAAATATTCCGAATTATTTTTGTGAAGGGAATTCGTTTTACCGAGTCAGTGCCGAATTGGACCAACCCAACGGTGACAAGTGGCGTGGTCCATGGACTAGGTCCACGATGGCTCAGCTCACCCGTTTAACTCACAATGACACGCGGGCTCCGCATGCGCTGACGTGTGCGCCCATGCATGCGTATGACTCGACGGTGACGCAGCGCTTGCGCAACGCCAGATCAGTGCCACGCCTAACGACCGTGTCCACCTGGCGCCACATGTCAACCCGGTGCTCATCCACATCGGCCGGCGGCACACACGGCCCTAGGGTCATCGGCGGCGAGTGGCGAGGGCACAACCTAACTCACCTTGACTTCGCCAATGTGATGACGTGCTCAGATTTGGGTTTCCGGCACTGGTTTGCCGGCGGCGCATCCTTCTTCTCCAGCGGTGACGGCTCTCCCGGCGATCTCCTTCTCCGATAATGCTCCGGTGGAACTTCAGTGTGCACGAGATGCCTCGGGTCACGGCGAAGCGGATGAGCTCGGTCTAGAGGCTCTGCGGCGTCAGCAAGGCGGCGAATCGACGCGGAAAACTTGCGGCGGAACATCAGGAAAAGCTCGAATTGCGGCGGTGATGCAAACACCTTTTATTGCAAGAAACACAGGAAAGGGCAAATCTGATTTTGTGAACAAGCATACTCGTGTTGTGCCTACTCGTCGTATGTCTCAGTACTGGATTCCTAAATGCTTTATTTCTAACCCCAGTACCGAGGCCTCGACATGTTCTTGTGCTATGTAGGTTTTCAGGATTGGGTTGGAGAACAGAAGTTTAGTGGATCTTGGTCTTTTGCAAGATGGGATCAAGACTTGGATGGTTCTCACCCTTGAGATGGTTTTCAAAAAGCATGTGCAATAATTCTTCATCTACTTTGTGAGCTATTTGATACACTCATGTTCTTTACATTCACAGATATCTAATTGTGACATGAGATGAAATGATTGTTCATATGCTCATTTGTATTCCCCTGGCATGTTCAATAATGTTATATCTTATATCATGCCTTTCATGCTTTGAATTCACTTATCATGATTCATGCCTATGCTTAATTGAACATACCATGATAACTCAAGCTCATGTATATCATCATCTCCTCTCTGTTGATCTCATTGGTTATCCATTTGAGGGGGAGTTATTAGTTATTGGTGAAAATTCCTTTCGGTTGCCTTTTTGGGAGGTTTGTTCTTTCAGTCTTTTGTTTTTAAGATTATTCCCTTCAGGTGACAATTTTGTAGATGGTTTTTAAGATGGTTGTTTTGAGGGGGAGTTCTTTGAAGTTTTTGTAATATTGTGTAACATGTTTTTTGTTTCGTGTGTTTCTTAAATGAAAAACAAAAAAAAATGAAAAAGTAAAAGTACTGAGCATTGTATTTCACACACATATGTCATTTGAAGCCATGTTTATGCTACAAGGTCTTTGCAACTTCCTGTTTATACATATATGGTGTAGTTTATGTTATGACTTTTTAAATGGAATGACAACTTGAATTAAATCTTGTCATGATTGAACTTTCTTAGCTATCTTGATCTTGCTCGAAAAAGTGCTAAATATGAAAGTTAAGTGCTAAAGCTCAAAAAGTGATTGTTGATAAAAGCAAGATCAAGGTTATGTACTATCGCACTTCTTTTTTACGAGACTGCTTATCATTGCACTTTGATATGAACTTAGAAGAGGTTGTGTATGACCGAAACCATGAAACCTTAAGCTTGTGATTGCTTGGCATGGTTGACAAGTAAGGATGATGGTGCATGTAATTCCTTGCAATTGTTATTGTTGCAATCAAAGTAATGAATCAGTTTTTCAAAGCACAAATAAAGTGCACTAAAATTCAATGTTTTCAGGTTTTAAGATTGTTGAGAAAGGGAGATCATGCCATGCAAAAAAAATCGTTAATAGTACTTGATTTCTAGTTATGCTTACTCTACATTGTTTATGTGTAGATTTGAGGGTACAAGTACTGTTGATAGCATGACTTGGTGATCAAGTTGTTACATTTGTGCATGATTCATAATGCTCAGTACATAAAAAAAGGAAAACAACAAACATAAAAGGGGAGAAGTTTCTCTTTTGCTTTCTTTTTGCATTCTTGATGAACCCATTGTCAAAGGGGGATAAATTTTGGAGTTAAAGAGAGAGATTTTTGGTCACACATTGCACATTCACACACACATTTCTTCTTTCTGTTAGGGGGAGTCTTTCTTTTTGATAGGGGGAGATTTCTTTTTAGATAGGGGGAGATTTTTGTTCTTTCTGTCTTTTGGTCACTTTACTTCTTTTTAAAATGGTGCTGCCATTGTGAGGTGAATGCCAATGTTCGCTTTCAAATGGTGTTGCCAATGTTTTCATCAAGGGGGAGATTGTGAAATCATGTGATGAAAAATTGGCTGAATGGTGACCAAACTGGTCGTCCAAGTGTTCTACTGGTCGCCCAAGTGCCCAAACTGGTCGCCCAAGTGATCTACCGGTCGCCCAGACTGGTCTATTGGTTTCTCAACTGCATAAACTGATTTCCAAGCAATTTGAGTTTCAATTGGGGTGTTTGAAAAGTTCGAAAATTTGATTTTAGCTTTCGCGCAATCATTCACCCCCCCTCTGATTGCTACATTAGTATATTTCGATCCTACAAATGTAAATGAATACAGGTAAGAAAACCACAAGATAACTCAACGATCTTCTCAGCATGGCGTTCAGAGACTTGCTGGTTTCACCTAATCCATGTTGAGGCATACACAAATAAATTGGACCATCTTTATAAATTAAGCCAAACACCTTAAATCCACTAGTGGTAGCCCTTTTCCCCTCTGAGTAGATGTGCTCTAAGTTTCATAACATTCTGAGCCTTCTCATATGCTTCTTGAGAAGATCACCAAACCACAGTGCCCTCCATGCCATCTAGGTGTTGGCAAACATCAAATGTAACAATCCAATTCAGTCGATTGACTCTCACCAAGTGTAACGCTTGCACAAGTGGATACAAAATCCACCTCTAGATGCAACACATGCACCTAGAGCCTTTCTCTCTTTGCTCACGATGCGCAATACATACACAATTGAGTAAAGAGGCTTGTATTAGCTCAAGAGAGTGAAATAGGAAGCATCAAACTATCCCTCAACCAATCATAAGGGTGTATATATCCCCCACCACACAAACTAGCTGCTGGGATTGAAATAAACACTTTCAGCAAAAGACTGGTTAGACCACCATCTAATGACCGATCAGACCGTTCTTATGTTCCAATGGCTATAAAACTAGTTGTTAGACAGCTAGATTAGCCCTACTTTTCAGTATAGTCGATACTTGGAAAAATTGTCACCACTTTTGACTCGGATATTGAAATCGGATGATCTTGGAATCTGTGGTAAGCTTATTTAGAGGGCTACACAACACACCTATTTGCATGATCAAAAACTCATTAGAGAAATGAATAAAGCACAATAATTCCAAAGACTCAACACCATGATCTAAGTCCAAGGATAAGAGGAAAAACAAATATTAGATCATGCCAACGAAGGATATGCATGAACTTCAACCGTTTGCAAACTTAGTATGATGTCAAGACTAGGTGAATGGACTTCAACCATTTACAAAATATATTTGCATGCTACAAAGATCAATGCATGCGACAACTATTTGCAAAATTACATTTGCAAATAATTGCATCATGCTACGGAGAGTTAGACTAAGTAGGATTGAGCTATCAACACATGATAAGCCTCAAGCTCCTACTAGACAGGACCTCTCTTAATAGTATGAAAATCTGTACTAGTAATACAGTCTCCTAACCAAACACCCAGACAGGTACAAGATGGACGAGGGTTCCCTAGCCACACGGCTAGTGAACCCATGAAGGCCATGGCGATGACTCTCACTAATAGCATGAGATGGCCGACATATAGATTGAGCTTCATCAATTCTGCCGGTTAGAAGATGGCACTCGATGCCATCGAGATCACCACCTCCATGCCATCCTCGATCACTGCGTGCACCACCTCGCACTCCTTGACGGTGAAGATGTCCCCTAGAATGGCAAGATGGATTAGAGCACCGTACCTCCTCGTCGAGTACAAGGACATCGATGGGGATAGCAGCTCCTACCTAGGGTGAAACTGGGTCGGATACGGGCGGATATTGCTCGTCCTGTATCTTAACCCATATTTTTTTTCGGGATTCGGAGTCAGGTACGGTCATACGGATATGAATTCGGATTATTCGGGATTCGGATGCAGAGCGGATACCTGACGGATTCGGGTCGGGATCGGGTATCATAATCGGATAGTAGTATAGTACATAATTGTGTATGTAAAAGAACGAATGAAGTATTAACCTTACAACATTAGCTTCAAGTCATAATGTAGCATAGCGAAGCCTCGCTCCAAAATTTTAGGCCTTCCGCCGTCTGGCCCGGGACCGTCTGGCAGTTAATCTCAGAGGTGGTTGGTTCATCCAGCAGGATTCTGGCTTAAGTTTGTGGGTTTGGAGGGTCTTTTGGGAATTTTTTCCTCTCCACCTACTCCACCTACTCTCTCTCTCTTTTGGATGTGTGGTCGACGTTGCTTCCAACAGCTAGGCCTTGCTGATTTTTTTCTTTCCAAGCCAGCAGATTGCTCCTCTCATTTTCCCTGGTTGTGGCGCGAAGAGAGATGAGCTCCTCCCTGCCTGTCCCTGCCCAAGCTCTGCCGAACCGGTTGAAGTCCGCCGAGCGCCACTCCAGGCAGCATTTCCCTGCCCAAGGCTGCTGAGCCAGCGCCTCTCCTGCCGTCCCTCTGCTGTCCAGGCCGGTCCTCCTCCTTGGTGGCAGGTGAGGTGGGGAAAAACTAGGGATTTCAGTTTTGGGATTCTTTCTCCTGGTTGTGTTTAGCCCAAGGTTCCTAGGGTTGGATTTTTGGGAGGAAGAAGTGCTCTAGATTGGAGGAACTGCCCTTTTTGGCTGTGGGCTGAGCAAAAGGGCTGAGTTGAGATAGCGATTTGGGTAAGTTCGGGACTTCTCGTGGCAGGTTGGCTATAGAGAAAAACGAAGCTAGTGTTCTTAAGTTTATATAGAGCTCAAGAAATCATGATTTGGCCCAGCCGTTTGGAAGTTATGGTGGTTTTCGTGAGGGCTGTCCAGATTGTGTCAAGTGGTCGGTACTCTCTGTTCGTAGTCGATCTGGGATCAGCTGGTGTGTTGGCCAAGTGAGTGGCTATGTTATTCGTGTAGTTCATTCCTTTGCGGTCGTTTCGAGTATAAGAACGCGAAAATCCGTTGAGCCAATCAAAAGTTACGCTCTTTGGAAGTCAATGTCATGGAATTGGGAAATTTCAGCGAGCTCAGTTTTGCGATTGAGTTGTAGTTGCGATTTGTAGACCTCCGAGGCATCTCCGCATAAGGGGTTGTGAGCGAGTTGTAGATTAGCCTCTTATGGGTAACTAGAGGTAAAGAACCCGCTTTTGGTTAAACTAATTAGGAATTAAGCTCTTTAGAGCGCTTGCTGTCCGGATTTCTAATTTGCCGGGATTTTTGGGTCTTTTGTGCGTTCCGGT
The DNA here is from genome assembly GCA_036346375.1 of Guadua angustifolia. Lineage (NCBI taxonomy): Eukaryota > Viridiplantae > Streptophyta > Magnoliopsida > Poales > Poaceae > Guadua > Guadua angustifolia. The sequence continues at coordinate 57,689,141 of CM070508.1, forward strand.
GTAGTAGGGTTGTGGGTAGGGTCATTGTGACCTACCTAGAATTGGAAAGTTGAGCTTGCGAATGTTTTTTTTTCAGGGGGAGTAACTTCGGGAGAGGCTTCAACTTCTCGCCATCCTCCTCCTCACAGTTGAAGGCAAGTGTAATGTGATATGCATGTGGTGGTAATGTAAAGCTTAATGTTATTTAGGACATTACCCACATGAAAGACAGTATACTAGTGACTTAATTATGAATCTTGAATAGACTACCGCGAATGATGGTTTATGAAAGTAATACTTATCTTTGTGATGCATTCTGTTATGTCTTGCAATAATGATTAGAAATGAATGAAGATGTGATCTATGTGTGTCATTTGCAATCTTGCATTCATAATGGGACAGGCGTCCCATGTTGATCACGGGCCTCGGTGCTCACCCGTAGTGAGCACAAAAGTCCTACTGTAGTCCTATTCATCGAGGTGAATGGGAGCGAGACAAGAGAGTAGGCCCCTCCACGGGATGGGAGGGATGTGAGGGTGCATGCCGACGGGCGTGCATCCGGCAATACCGGTATGAGCCAAAGATGGTTGCATTCATGAGCATGCATGATGCATTGCATAATTGTGACTGTGAGTAAAGGCCTAATGAGTTGAGTTGGATGAGAATGTGCGTGTTAAATTCCTTATATGCGTAGAGTCATGTAATTCATATGTATAATTGTACATGTTCGCATTAAATTCCTTTCGCATTACACTTTGCTGAGTGATGAGCTCACATTTGTGTTGATGTTTCTTTCTAGGGAACTTCAAGACGGCATTTTGGGAGATGGGCTAGCTCACTTCACTCACGCTGACTTCATGTAGCTAGATTAGGGCAACCTCCTTACTTTTGGTTATAGTAGTGATGGTGATGAACTTGATTACTTTTGGTTGTGATAAATTGTAAGAAATGGGTAAATGCTTAGGACTATAAAACCTTAGTTGTTTGGTGTAGCGCTTGTCTTTTGCGTATGTCATATCCTTGTGCACTTACTCAGTGGGTCGTGATGGCTAGTAATTGCCATGGCAGTTTATGGTGGTTGGTGGATTGTGAATGGCTATGTTATGTTATTATTATTAATTGATGTCTTGTGTCTGCTGAGTGGATGTCCTAATTTTAGAGGAGATGCTGCCGAAATTTTTAGTAAATCAGCTCTTATTAGTTGGTTCAGGTCGGTTTGCTGTCCTCCTCTAGTGATTTGTGGTTGTGGTTAATTAAGGAGGTAACATTCGGGGTACATGTGGTGCTGTGGTGTTACAGATTGGTATCGTGAGGCATGTTAGGTCCGTGGTCTATAAACCTAGAGACATGGCTTAGATGCATTTACTCTCTAAAAGTTGCTTTGGGTAAATAAATTTAAAACTTGTTATAGGCTGACTAAGTAAAATTTTGACACACTTGGAGCACAATAGGAAGGGTATGGTAAATCATTGCATCGCGCTTTATTGCTCTATTTGTTTTATGTTCTTGATAGATGAAATGTTAGTATGTTGTTGTACTGAGTTTTGTGCTGATGTTAGATTGTGGTGGTTGTAGCTATGCCGAGGGGTAGAGGCCGCCCTCCGGGTCGTGGTGGCCGTCGAGGCTGTGGTCGAGGTGGGCGATACCCACCTCAAGGTGTCGCTGAGTCGGTCGCTGAGGGAAGCGGCTCTCTCAATGCTCCTGCACCTGTTCAGGAGGGTGTCCCTGCAACGCAGGCAGGGGTTGAGGCTGCCGCTTTGGCCCAGCTGCAGGCGTTGCAAAAGGAGGTGAAAGAGTTGCGTCAGCGCGTTCAAGTGGCTCCTGCTGCGGTGCCTCCACCTGCAGAGTCTCCCCTAGCTGTTCTCAGTGGCGCGTGAGGCTAGGATGAGCCTCGGGAGTGGATGTCCTTCGCTGGATACTTTTGACTGAACAGCACACCGGTCCAATCCACAGATTGGCTCCGGTATTTGGAGAGGCAGTTTGAGGTCCTAGAGATGACTTCGGTCCAGAAGGCTCGCTTTGTGGCCTTCCAGTTGAAAGGCTAAGCGGATATCTGGTGGGAGGGGGTTCTTGCAGCGAGGGCCCCCACTCTTGGACCAGTTACATGGGAGGATTTCGTCCACCACTTTCAAGCCAAGTTTTACTCGGAGTCCTTTCTTGAGAGGATGGAGTACTCTTTATCCACCCTCCCCCAGGGCAAGAAGTCGGTGGCGGATTATGAGAGGGAGTTCAACAATATTGTCCGTTTCATACCTGCAGTGGCATCGAATGATCAAGAGAAGGCTCGAAGGTTCCGTAGAGGCCTCAACCAGGAATTCAGAGTGGTCATGGGAGCCACAGTTCCCCGTGATTTTGCAACTGTGGTGGATCAAGCTAAGGGCATGGAGCTTGAATTCGAGCTTTCTAAAGAAAAGTTTTTCTCTGGTAGTGCAGGAGCTTTTGTAGCTCCTGGTGGTGGGTAGAAGAGAGGTTTTGGTGGGGGAGGTGGGTCCTTTCAGCGACCCCCTTCCAAGAAACCTAAGGGGGGACAAGGTTCCTCCTCGGGAACCAAGGCAAAGAACCCTCATTCATCTTCATCGTCCTTTCAACAGCAGGGCTTTTTAGCCTGCTCCGAGGCAAGGTATGATTTGTTTCAAGTGCGGTGGTGGGCATCATGCTGGAGTGTGTTTGGTCGGGAGTGTCATCATTGTGGTCGCCCCGCCATATGGGGCGAGTGTGCGCACGAATCCCAACAAAGATCATCAAGTGGGAGCCGGCCACCCACCCCGACTCGAGTGCTTCTTCCAAGGATCGATTCAGATGTTGGTGCAACTCCGGTTCTTCCACACCTTCTTCACAGGCACCACCATGGCTTCTTGGCAGCCCCACTCGCCTCCCCTCGCTTTGTTGCACCACCTCCAGTGTGGTGCCGCCCCCAGGTGTCGAAACTCCGCCGTCCTGCGCCACTCAGAGTTTATACCCCGATCACGAGACAGCTTGGACGCCTGATGTGGTGGCAGTACGCTACTTGTGAATTCAAATGATGCTTTTGTTCTCTTTGATTGGTGCATCCTATTCTTTTGTGTCAATTGAGTTTGCTAGAAGGGCTAAGTTGGGGATGCAAAGGTATTGCTAAGTTTGTGGTGGTTACTTCTCCTAGTGGTCTTATTTCAAGTTCAATGGTATGCCCGGGTTGCACTATTACCATTGATGATGAGGATTTCTTTGCTAATCTGATGGTTATCCAGTTGGCCCCGTTCGATGTTATCTTGGGCATGGATTGGTTGCATCAATACCGCCAAAATTTGTTGCATCGAAAAGCGGTTGCCTTGCAAGCACCCTCAGGAATTGAGTTGGTTTTCCAGGGTGGTGTTCCCTCCAGCTCCCTCTTTGTGCTGGCTAGTTTATTTCTTGGCCATCGTATGTTAAAGTCAGGGGTACTCTTGGCCATGTCAGAAAAACCAACCAATTCGGCAAGCATTGAGGAGATTCCCGTGGTGAAGGAATTTGCTGATGTGTTTCCCGATGAACTGCCTGGGTTGCCGCCAAGAAGGGATGTGGAATTTCGGATTGATCTTGTCCCGGGCGCGCGACCTATTTCTTTGGCGCCATATCGCTTGGCTCGTCCTTTTCAAGAGGAGTCAAGAAGCAATTGACGATTTGTTGTCTAAGGGCTGATTCAACAGAGTGTGTCACCATGGGGAGCGCTTCGTCTTTTGTTGCTAAGAAAGATGGGGTTGTCGATGTGTGTAGATTATCGTGCTCTCGATTCGGTGACCATCAAGAACAATACCCTTTACCTCGTGATCAAGATTTGTTCGACCAATTGAAGGAGCAAAGGTGTTCTCTAAGATTGATCTTCAATCGGGTTACAATCAAATTCGTGTGAGGGAGCAAGATATCGAGAAAACAGCTTTCTCCACTAGGTATGGGCATTATGAATATAAGGTTATGTCCTTTGGTTTAACCAATGCCCCTGCTGTTTTTATGGAGACGATGAACAATTTGCTACATGAGTATCTTGATGATTTTGTAGTAGTGTTCATCGATGATATTTTAATCTACTCCAAGTCAGATGAGGAGCATGCTCGTCATTTGGGGCTTGTGCTTCGTTCGTTGAGGGAGAATCAATTCTATGCCAGGTTAAAGAAGTGTGAATTTTGGATTTCGGAAGTGGGATTCCTTAGTCATATCATCAACCAGGAAGGCATATCTGTTGATCCTAGGAAGATTTCTACAATTGTGGATTGGAAGAGGCCTTCTAATGTTAAAGAAGTGCGTAGTTTCCTTGGGATGGCTGGCTACTACCGTCGCTTTGTTCAAGACTTCTCCCTCATTGCTAAGCCGCTTTCTCAATTGTCTCGAAAGGGAGTGAAATTCCAATGGTCTCGCCGACCGTGAGCGCAGCTCGCGACCTTGAAGGAAAAGATGGTGATCGCTTCCTCGTTCTCACTCTTCCGAGCCAGAGAGCGCTTTCACCATTTATTCCGATGCTTCTCATGTGGGCCTTGGTTGTGTGCTTATGCAAGGGGCAAAGTTATTGCTTACGCATCAAGGCAACTAAAAGTTCATGAGCGTAATTACCCAACCCATGATCTCGAGCTAGTCATTGTGGTCTTTGCTTTGAAGATTTGGAGGCACTACTTGTATGGCTTAATCTTGTGATATCTTCATCGACCACAAAAGCCTCAAATACATTTTTACTCGTAAAGATTTGAATTTGAGATGAGAAGGTGGTTGGAGTTGATAAAAGATTATGATCTTACCATTCAAGATCATCCGGGAAAGCTAATGTTGTGGCGGATGCTCTTAGCCGCAAGGCGTTGCCTCCTGCCCTCGACTGTCTCATAGCTGATTTTGAGCATTTGGGAATCTCATATTGTTTCGCTGGCACCATGCAAGCTGAGACTCAAATGATCTTAGAGTCTGCAATTTGAGCGCAGCGTGAGGCACAACAAAGATGACGAATGCTTCAACAAGTGAGGAAGCGCATTGTTGAGGGCAAGATTGGAGATTTCAGCGTGGATGAGATTGGCGCTCTAAGGTTTAGAGGCCGCCTTTGTGTGCCTCAAAAGTCTCAAGTTAAGGATGACATTCTAAAGGAAGCTCATAGCACCCCGTATACGGTTCACCCTCGTGAGACTAAAATGTATCGGGATTTGAAAAAGTATTATTGGTGGAAAAGGATGAGGGTTGATATTGCTCGACCAGAGCATCTTGCGGAGTTTGTCGAAGGTGAAGGCGAGCATAAGAGTCCTATTGGGTTGCTTCACCGCTGGAAGTCCTGCTTGGCCATGGGATGATATATCCATGGATTTTGTGGTTGGTCTACCTCGCACTACCGACGAGGAAGGATGCTATTTGGGTTATTGTGGATCGTTTCAGCAAGTCTCGCTCACTTCATTCCCATTCGCACAACAAACTCGACCAAGTGATTTGGCTCCTATTTATGTGCAGGAAATAGTGAGACTTCATGGTGTACCCAAGACAATCGTATCTGATCGTGACACCAAGTTTGTCTCCAAATTCTGGGAAGGTTTGCAGAGTGCTTTGGGCACTCAGCTCTGTCTTAGCACCGCGTTCCACCCGCAAACAGATGGACAATCTGAACGAACCATTCAGACCTTGGAGGATATGCTCAGGTATTGTATCTTGGCGTGGAAGGGTAGTTGGGACGATCATTTAGCTCTTGCTGAATTTGCTTATAATAATAGCTTTCAGGCAAGTATTCGAGCTGCTCCTTATGAAGTGCGTTATGGGCGGAAGTGTCGTTCTCCCCTATGTTGGGATGCCGTAGGAGAAAGGGCAGTCCTTGGCCCAGATTGGGTTCAAGAACCTGCTGAGCGAGTGGCGAGGTGAGGAAAACCTTCTTGCAACCCAGAGTAGACAAAAGAGTTATCTTGATGTGAGGAGGCTAGATTTGGAGTTTGAGGTGGGGGACGTGTTGTTCGAGGGTGTCTCCCACTAAAGGTGTGGTTGGTTTGGACCGAAGGAAGCTTAGCCCGAGGTACGCTGGGCCATTCCCTATTATCGCCCGAGTAGGGAAGGTGGCCTATCGGTTGGAGCTTCCCGAATCGATGCAAGGAGTACACAATGTTTTCCATGTGTCTATGCTGAGGAAGTTCCTGCATGATCCAAATTTGGTTCTCCCTCTTGAGCCTTTGGTAATTGATCAAGATCTCACCTTTGAGTCTCGACCGGTCAAGTAATCTTGGGCCTAATCAGAGCGGGTATTGAAAAATAGAACGCTGAAGTTTGTCAAGGTCCTGTGGTCCCACCAATCTGAGCGGGAAGCGACTTGGGAACTGGAATCTCTCATGCGTGAGAAGTATCCGGAGTTATTCCTATCGTATGTGTTGCAAGTTAGTCATGGCTATTCGCTTATTTCGCTTAGGTCCATGGAATTCGAGGTCTAATTCCTTTAAGGGGGGGAGAGTGTAGCATAGCGAAGCCTCGCTCCAAAATTTTAGGCCTTCCGCCGTCTGGCCCGGGACCGTCTGGCAGTTAATCTCAGAGGTGGTTGGTTCATCCGTGCAGGATTCTCGCTTAAGTTTGTGGGTTTGGAGGGTCTTTGGGAATTTTTCCCTCTCCACCTACTCCACCTACTCTCTCTCTCTTTTGGATGTGTGGTCGACGTTGCTTCCAATGCCCAGGCCTTGCTGATTTTTTCTTTCCAAGCCAGCAGTTGCTCCTCTCATTTTCCCCGTTGTTTGGCGCAAGAGAGATGAGCTCCTCCCGCCCTGTCCCTGCCCAAGCTCTGGCCGAACCAGTTGAAGTCCGCCGAGCGCCACCTGTGCAGCATTTCCCGCCCAAGGCTGCTGAGCAGCGCCTCTCCTGCCGTCCCTCTCGCTGTCCAGGCCGGTCCTCCTCCTTGGTGGCAGGTGAGGTGGGGAAAAACTAGGGATTTCAGTTTGGGATTCTTTCTCCTGGTTGTGTTTAGCCCAAGGTTCCTAGGGTTGGATTTTTGGGAGGAAGAAGTGCTCTAGATTGAGGAACTGCCCTTTTGGCTGTGGGCTGAGCAAAAGGGCTGAGTTGAGATAGCGATTTGGGTAAGTTCGACTTCTCGTGGCAGGTTGGCTATAGAGAAAAACGAAGCTAGTGTTCTTAAGTTTATATAGAGCTCAAGAAATCATGATTTGGCCCAGCCGTTTGGAAGTTATGGTGGTTTTCGTGAGGGCTGTCCAGATTGTGTCAAGTGGTCGGTACTCTCTGTTCGTAGTCGATCTGGGATCAGCTGGTGTGTTGGCCAAGTGAGTGGCTATGTTATTCGTGTAGTTCATTCCTTTGCGGTCGTTTCGAGTATAAGAACGCGAAAATCCGTTGAGCCAATCAAAAGTTACGCTCTTTGGAAGTCAATGTCATGGAATTGGGAAATTTCAGCGAGCTCAGTTTTTGCGATTGAGTTGTAGTTGCGATTTGTAGACCTCCGAGGCATCTCCCGCATAAGGGGTTGTGAGCGAGTTGTAGATTAGCCTCTTATGGGTAACTAGAGGTAAAGAACCCCGTTTTTGGTTAAACTAATTAGGAATTAAGCTCTTTAGAGCGCTTGCTGTCCGGATTTCTAATTTGCCGGGATTTTTGGGTCTTTTGTGCGTTCCGGTGTAGTAGGGTTGTGGGTAGGGTCATTGTGACCTACCTAGAATTGGAAAGTTGAGCTATGTAATGTTTTTTTTCAGGGGAGTAATCTGGAGAGGCTTCAACTTCTCGCCATCCTCCTCCTCACAGTTGAAGGCAAGTGTAATGTGATATGCATGTGGTGGTAATGTAAAGCTTAATGTTATTTAGGACATTACCCACATGAAAGACAGTATACTAGTGACTTAATTATGAATCTTGAATAGACTACCGCGAATGATGGTTTATGAAAGTAATACTTATCTTTGTGATGCATTCTGTTATGTCTTGCAATAATGATTAGAAATGAATGAAGATGTGATCTATGTGTGTCATTTGCAATCTTGCATTCATAATGGACGGGGCGTCCCATGTTGATGCGGGCCTCGGTGCTCACCCGTAGTGAGCACAAAAGTCCTACCTCGTAGTCCTATTCATCGAGGTGAATGGGAGCGAGACAAGAGAGTAGGCCCTCCACGGATGGGAGGGATGTGAGGGTGCATGCCGACGGGCGTGCATCCGGCAATACCGGTATGAGCCAAAGATGGTTGCATTCATGAACATGCATGATGCATTGCATAATTGTGACTGTGAGTAAAGGCCTAATGAGTTGAGTTGGATGAGAATGTGCGTGTTAAATTCCTTATATGCGTAGAGTCATGTAATTCATATGTATAATTGTACATGTTCGCATTAAATTCCTTTCGCATTACACTTTGCTGAGTGATGAGCTCACATTTGTGTTGATGTTTCTTTCTAGGGAACTTCAAGACGGCATTTTGGGAGATGGGCTAGCTCACTTCACTCACGCTGACTTCATGTAGCTAGATTAGGGCAACCTCCTTACTTTTGGTTATAGTAGTGATGGTGATGAACTTGATTACTTTTGGTTGTGATAAATTGTAAGAAATGGGTAAATGCTTAGGACTATAAAACCTTAGTTGTTTGGTGTAGCGCTTGTCTTTTGCGTATGTCATATCCTTGTGCACTTACTCAGTGGGTCGTGATGGCTAGTAATTGCCATGGCAGTTTATGGTGGTTGGTGGATTGTGAATGGCTATGTTATGTTATTATTATTAATTGATGTCTTGTGTCTGCTGAGTGGATGTCCTAATTTTAGAGGAGATGCTGCCGAAATTTTTAGTAAATCAGCTCTTATTAGTTGGTTCAGGTCGTTTTGCTGTCCTCCTCTAGTGATTTGTGGTTGTGGTTAATTAAGGAGGTAACATTCGGGGTACATGTGGTGCCAGGGTGTTACAGTTGGTATCGAGAGCATGTTAGGTCCGTGGTCTATAAACCTAGAGACATGGCTTAGATGCATTTACTCTCTAAAAGTTGCTTTGGGTAAATAAATTTAAAACTTGTTATAGGCTGACTAAGTAAAATTTTGACACACTTGGAGCACAATAGGAAGGGTATGGTAAATCATTGCATCGCGCTTTATTGCTCTATTTGTTTTATGTTCTTGATAGATGAAATGTTAGTATGTTGTTGTAATCGAAGTTTTGTGCCGATGTTAGATTGTGGTGGTTGTAGCTATGCCGAGGGTAGAGGCCGCCTCCCGGTCGTGGTGGCTGCCGAGGCTGTGGTCGAGGTGGGCGATACCCACCTCAAGGTGTCAGCCGAGCCGGTCGGCCGAGGGAAGCGGCTCTCTCAATGCTCCCGCACTGCTCAGAGGGTGTCTCGCAACGCAGGGGCTGAGGCCGCCTTTGGCCCAGTGCAGCGCGTTGCAAAGGAGGTGAAAGAGTTGCGTCGCTGCTCAAGTGGCTCCGCCATGGTGCCTCCACCGCAGAGTCCCCGCAGCTGTTCTCAGAGCCGTGAGGCTAGGATGAGCCTCCGGGAGTGGATGTCCTTCGCTCGATACTTTTGACTTGAACAGGCACACCGTCCAATCCATGATTGGCTCCGGTATTTGGAGAGGCGCTTGAGGTCCTAGAGATGACTTCGTCCGTAGGCTCGCTTGTGGCCTTCCAGCTTGAAAGGCTAGCGGATATCCGTGGGAGGGGTTCTGCAATGAGGGCCCCACTCTTGGACCCGCTTACATGGGAGGATTTTGCCCACCACTTTCAAGCCAAGTTTTACTCGAGTCCTTTCTTGAGAGGATGGAGTACTCTTTATCCACCCTCCCTGTGGCAAGAAGTCGGTGGCGGATTATGAGAGGGAGTTCAACAATATTGTCCGCTTCATACCGCAGGGCATCAATGATCAAGAGAAGGCTCAAGGTTCCGTGAGAGGCCTCAACCAGAATTCAGAGTGGTCATGGGAGCCACAGCCCCGTGATTTTGCAACTGTGGTGGATCAAGCTAAGGGCATGGAGCTTGAATTGAGCTTAAAGAAAAAGTTTTTCTTCAGTAGTGCAGAGCTTTTGTAGCTCCCGTGGTGGGTAGAAGAGAGGTTTTGGTGGGGAGGTGGGTCCTTTCAGCGACCCCCTTCCAAGAAACCTAAGTGGGGACAAGGTTCCTCCTCGGGAACCAAGGCAAAGAACCCTCATTCATCTTCATCGTCCTTTCAACAGTGGGCACCGCCTGCTCTGAGGCAAGGTATGATTTGTTTCAAGTGCGGTGGTGGGCATCTCCCGGCGACGGGCCTCCGCTCCGCTCCGACAGAAGTTAGCCTTCTTCTGAATTTGGATCATAATTCAACAAAAACTAGAAGAAACATAATAATACAACAAAGGAAAAACAAAAATGAGAACTTAAGCAATGGTTTCAGGATGCAAGAAACTCAAGATTTCAGGACGCAAGAAACCGCATATCATACATGGATGACATCATCTACAAGACTTATTAGGATTGATCTCGCTACCGCCTTAAGCATAGTGTTAACCAAGTGACTCATGAGTCTGGATTGCCAATCACAAATTCCAAGTCCTATGTTCAGTTTTTCCATTCAAATCATGTACTGGGATTGATCCGCTACCGCCTTAAGCATAGTGTTAACCAAGTAACTCATGAACTGGATTGCCAATCACGCCTCTCGACCCTATGTTCCGTTTTTCCATTCAAATCATGTACCAGTCGATACTAAGTATGTTCTACAGATGGCAGAGAAGCAAGGAATCCATGCTACGGACTGTTCAAACTATCAAGACTTCCTTTCAAAGATCATTTATCGTCAATCAAAACCGCTATGTAATTCATTTCAAACATTCTAGAAGATAAAATAATATCGCTTTGTGTTTGGTAAAAAAAAGGTCAAGACACAAACAATCTTGGAGGAGTCTAAACTAAGTCACCAAAATGTACAAAATTTCTAAGATGACTCTCTTGTAAATAGGACATCCACTCAGCAGACAAAAAACATTTGCGATTATAATATATATATCAATCTCTCAAACCAAAAGCATAGAAAGCACTTACTCTAGTGGAATAGCATAAAATGCAAAAACATGTCTACATTGCACACATTCATCAACTTGCCACACTTGATCATAAATTTAAATAGATTCTCAGATTACAAGAAAAGAGAAACTTAATGAAAAATCGATAGCGGCGCAAACCCAAAACAATACCATCTTCAATGACCTTATGGTAGTGTTGACAAGACGATCGAAGTCAGCCTTGGTGTCTTTCTCCATAAACTTTACTACGAGGACGTTGTCATCACCAACTATTTTCTCAGAGATGAGTCCTAGTGGTCAAACATAACAATCACAATCAACCGAGATTAACCTTCCAAATATGTGACACACACAAAATATCAGCTTTTGAATACTAATGCAGCTAGAAAGATTAAACAATTCAGAAGCAAGTTCAGACTCCAAGTTACATACATAAGGTCCACCAGATGTTATCAATGACCACATCGTGGAGGCGGAGATTGTCCTCGATCTTCAATTGTGTCCAACCCGTGTCTCATTATCTTACAAAATAAACAATGTCGTGTTCTCGCAAAGTGGCAATAGCAAATTTGCAAATATTGCAGAATAATCCAATTAAGATTCCCAAATAATCATTACTTAAATCAACCGAGGAATGCAATTTCATACTAAAACACAAAACCATTGCAATAGGAGAAACATTGACAAAGGCAAACTAATTTTTTATAAGCATTTGGCATTTTGGCATGTATCAACTAAAATATGGGTGATCTCCCTGCTCCACAAATGAGCCCCGAAAGTGCTACTAACTCCCAATTTCACTAGAAATTTTGGCAGACTCTCCCTAAATATACGGACATCCACTCAAGAGACATAAGAACCATTCGATACACTAACACAAGTAATAACGCAGATATCATAAACGGTGCATAATAAGTTGCAAACGCTCCATCTCACAAGAATGTCTCAATCACGTCAAGACTAGCTAGTTTAGCGCTAAACATCCATGATATCAAGAAAACATCTACGGAGTTCAACATAAAGTATCATCTCAAGTAAAAACTAAGACTATGTAAGTAAAGTGGCGGAGTGATTATTCTAGTCCCTTTTCCGCATGTCGCCATCATAACACCTACAAAAAACGTGGAACAATAAGGGTGAGTCAAAAGACTCAGCAAGCGATCCAAATAATTGACAAGCAAACATAATTTCTTGGACTCAGATGAAAAAAATCAATTCAGCCCTATGAAGAAATGCAAATTGATGAAGAGAAGCAAGTACACACCACAAACATCATACCAAAGGAGCCTCCTTGTGGCTGCTTGGGTTCTTCAATATTAACTGTGAAATTTTTAATCTTTGACTAGGGCTCACCGGTTGTAAATCTTCACCGTCTCGAGGCCTTATATAATGCATCGACATTGTAAAAAGAATTCTTTACACCTTTGAATCAGATGATCAAGAATGAACATATCCATTGTTCTTGTTAGAATTCACTAATACATTCACCTACTATTTTGTGAAATGTTACACACTTGTGTTTTCTCGATTTTAGCTCAAGAGTTGAACTACAAGGTTCACTGCTCAGCCTCTTCTCGATTTTTACTACTACTCGCTTCCTACCGCCGGTGACAAAAAACATTCTCGCTTATAATCAAGCCCGATTTTCTAAAAAAAATGAACTAAATGTTGCCGCCTCACGGCACCGAGATCTTCATATTCAACTTTTTCCCGAATCACCAATTACTTTTGATCTGAACTAGCCGGACTTCAAGGGCATTTAATTATGGGTGATGATTTATGCTGCTTGATCAATCATGGTTACATCTGGTTATCAAAATAGTATTATCAATGATACCATTATATGTATGTGTTAACAATGTCGAGAGTGCACGTGCTCAAGGGAAACAGAGAAGATGTTGCCCAACCATCGCCAAGTGTCAACCCACCTAACCCAACTAAATCACCCACCAATCCTAACCAAATTTCACCACTCAACTCCCTTCAAACCCATTAGAACCGCACCAACCCAACAAAATTGGTAGACCAAAGGTTGGGTTGAAGAACCAACCAAACCCGCCTAAACCATCAAATGTGCAGACTAATATACTCCACTTGTCCCCTAGATAGCATTTGCGAAGATGTCATATTAACAAATCACTACGCATCGATTCATTTGGATCTCGAATTTCTTTGTCTAAAGAAATGGTTCACTTTCACTACTTTTAACTAACCACTAGACCAACCTATTGACTTTCCATTATGCAAGGACATTTCCATGCTAAGTAGCAGCTTAACAATCTAAGATTTCGCATTGTGCAAAGTAAGAACATTTCGATCAAAGCTATTACAGCACCATCAGATCCTAATACAATCCACAAAACATTCGACAAATTGGCAACAAAGGCTCTTCACCGATCCTTCTCCTCCTAAGCTCCCCACCTAATTTCTCAGGGGTTTTTTTTGACCCACTAATTTTTCCCTGTTTCTTGCAAAGGATTTATATGAACCCAGCTTTGGGAGGGTGGTCTCATACAAGTAACAAACCTCATAAACCCAAATTTTTATGAACGATAACCACTTGAACAAACCCAAAAGTTGTTTGGAAAATTGTGAGCAATAGCTCATAGAAATGTATAAGTTGCCCGGTAGATATACTATATTATGACTCTAGAGCCCTTCACTGGATTTGTAAGTATTGAATCAAATAAAATGTAGCCACACACACACAATATTTTGTGCACACTTGCCCTCCATTTGAATCTCCAAATCAATTTAATGTATGCAAATGAGAGAACTAACCGCTCGTAAGGCAAATAATGAGGGCGGTTGATCTCTCGAGAATGAAGCTTTCTCCTCATCTATGTTTACCGCAAAGAAGATGATGAATAAGAACCAAGAGAAGGATAATGTCGCTGAAAATCTTTTCAGTAAAGTACCATTATGGTGTAGCTTAAAAGTGAAGCAATATTCTACAAGATGAACAAGGAGACAATTTAATCTCAATATGAAGAATCAATTGGTGTCACTTTATTCCTCATAATTTTCAACTTTTGTTAATCTATTTTTTCACAAAGCTAACAGAAAAGAGTCCACAAGTGCAAAAAGAGTTCATCATGAATACCACGCAGCCAAAAATCAAGATACAGCTGTGAATGTTCTAAAATTAAATTCCATTTGACATGCATTGATACATACATGCATAACAACTTGAATAGGCTATAAGGCAACCAGACTACACATGGAAAATACAGATCAAGAAAGAATTCCATGTCGAGTTGTCATACTAATACTACCGAGATCTAAAAGGTGGGTCTCCATATTATAAGAAAATACCGTTGTTCAATTCAGCTTGTATTCCATATGCTTAGTATGGAAACATATTCTAGTCATCACTTTCTTGAAGTTGATATCTTACACCAAAAGACACTATGAAAATACATAACCGCTTCAAGACTAAACAAGCAAATACACCATGGAAATAATAGAAATTGAGTTTCACAAGTTGAGATAGAACCGAGATGGCATCAAAGGAATAAACCTAACTTTGTTATTAATCTTGTGGAGCTCCAAATTAATATTTTCCAATAAAGCTTCATGCACAACATAAATTAGTTCATGTGGTATTCTCGCAAATAGAACAACATATATAAAGAACAGATCTATAGCAACATAATTTCAAAGGACCGGATGCAAGGTGGTCTCAGAGCAACATAATAGGTAGATGCTATATACTTACTTTCCTCCCGAGTGTCATACTTTCAATTTTACCATCCGAGTCAAACAAGTGCATGTTTGTCGCTCCAGCTTAGAAGTTGTCAACTTGAATTTCTTCTCCAAGCCTTCTTCCTTAGCTATGTTCATATTTTCCTCACTCAATTTGACCACAAATTCCACACTCAAACGGATTGGCAACTCGATTTGACCATACTCATACTAAGTCACCGAATGTACAAAATTTCGCATGACCTCTCTAATAAATAGGACATCCACTCAGCAGATAAAAAACATTTGCAGATGTATATATATATATATATATATATCAATCTCTCAAACCAGAGACATTCTAGCAGTGTCCTTAGATAATAAGTCCATCACAATCCACATTCCATTACAATAAGTCCATCACAATAAGTCGCTCACAAGCTATCCATCACAACAAGTCATAAAGTCCAACATTAATACACACCAATCGAGCTAACAATGGAATTCATGCCTCGGGTTGTTGGAGTTGGGCGCTACCACCACCGCTTTCTATGATGTCGCTGTTAGTACGCCGGAGGGCGTGACCCATAAACCCGCAAGTTCAAGACTAATCTTTTAAGCATTCAATAGAAGCAAAGGGCAACAATCCATATGAAGGAAAATGACTACAATGTCGTAACCCAAATAAAAGGGCAAGTTCCTTTTGAGTTCAAGTTTGAACACACCGAGGTCGTGATTAAATGAGATGGAAGTGGACTATACTCAATCAAATGTGTGTCTTAAATAAATACATCCCCTATGTTTATCTTTTGTGCATGTTACGCTTCAAACGTAATTATTTTGGTGTTAACATTCTAGCAAACAGCTAAGCTTGAAATGTTCAAAGTTAAAACACATTGACCCCATCAGCTCCAAAAAACAACTTAACAAACCCTCCATCCTTCATTTTTCATTATCGCCAGCTCATAGTTTTCTATATTGATCCATTAGTGATATGTGGAAGGATGGGATCGAAATGGGTAGCGCTAATGAGGGCATGACAACCAAACAATCTATACATAGGCATACAGAGGTGTCACCCGAGGTGTCGCCCGAGGTGTCGCCCGAGGTGTCACCCGTGGTGTCGCCCGAGGTGTCATCTCGAGGTGGCCGCAGGCCCACGGGTTGAAGTACATAGGCATTCCTTGGCCCGCATAGGTGGTGGGTACATGTAGAACGGGTTTGGAGGTCGGGAGCCCTGTAAGGCATAGACAGTACATTATGCCACATATAAATCATCGGCTCAAAATTTGAATAACGAATTGAACCCATCCGTTTTACTCGTGGTGCCTCTCCCATGTAAGGTGACCGGATCTGTGGAGGAACATGTAGAAAGGACGAGGAGGCCGGGAGCTCTGTGGAATCATAGTTTGTGATACAAAGTATATGTAATAGAGTTTTTTAAAAATAAAGAATGCATGAGAATTTCATATAACCCGAGGTGCATCTCCTAGGGTGGTGCCGGGAGGCCGAGCACCGTGATGCTTCTCCTTGTGGTGGTGGCTGCAAATGTGCGAACGTGATTTTACGAGCTAAGTGAATTAGAGAGTAATGAACTCAAGTATCTTTACCGGGCATAACAGAGGGCTAAACACCGCACGTTAGGGTCCAAGAGATCCAAGAGATTGTGACAATTGTCTGATATAGATTGTTTGTTAGATTTTAATCACAAATGTACAATTGAGCGATTTGTTTAAAGTTGAGATTGTACCGCAGATACATTTTCATGTATTCTCGAAGTCTTCGTAATTTATGAAGCCTTCTCGCTTGACGAGCCTCCTCTCGCTTGACGAGCCTCCTCCTCTATTCCAGCTTCCTGTGGACCTCGACGAGCGAGCAAGACTGTGAGGAAGCCGAGCCTCGTGGATTTATTTATCGCAGCCCACAACTCCGCCCCCATGGCCCACCTACAAACGATATATATCGAAATGTGACCATGCAACATTTTTGTTATTCATAGAGCAAAAACAATAAAAATCAGTTTTATTAATCTAACCTCCCATGCTTTAGGCCCCTCCAAAGATGGTACAACGCTCCACATCGACGGCGCCCTCCAATCAAACTCCGCCCATGACGTTGTGTCATTTCTTCAGATATGACGCTCGCAAAACAGATATTGGTGCTCCCTAAATGTAAATTTGCACAAACATATTGTGTCATTTATACTTACCATCCTCGACTAGCCCCGCTGTCGCACAAAACATCCGGTTCTCAGGATCTCGCCGGTGCCCCGGATGTAACTTCCACAAAAGTGGGAGTACTCCCACTTTCAAATTTCCTACGTGCAAAGTTAGAAACATAGTGACAAATTCACTAACAATTATAATACCGACATTTACCATGCTGTTTCTAGGCCAATGTGTCCGTCTCACACCAGATTTGTGCTTCCCCAATCTATTTGTCCTGCTCTCGATTTCTATTTGATTTTTCTTGAAAATCCACCGACGCCCAAGACCGCACATCCACCTCCAAGCCTCCATGTCCTTCATTATCCAATCGACCGAGTTCGAGATACTCTTGTTCTGTCAGTGTATCCTCCTCGCCTCTGGGTCTTCTCATGTTCACCTTCTTCACCCTCTTGTGAAAATTGATGACAAATTTTGAACTGCATTGTTGAATGAATCTCCGACAACCTTTTGTGCCGCCTCTATTGAAGATGCTTTTGGCCTTCTTCAAAGTGTTGTAATCGCCTTCGCTCTCAAGCCGAACCCTCCTCGCATATAATCACGCATTATCAAAGTGTATTTGCATTTAAAGCAATACTCAAATAGAGTAAATAAATAACGCAAACTCACCTGTGCTGCACTGCATCGCATACCGACATGTTTGGTTCTGCTTCGCCTCCTTCCACGCTCGCTTCAACGCCAAGGCTTCCAGCCAGGGTCATGAATCTATCCCCACCGACTCAACCATGCCAGGTAGTAGTAGCGCCAAGGGCTCTCAAAGACGGCGTTAACCTTGTAATGTGGCCCTTCCCATCCAACCCGGCTTTTTCCAAAGGCTTCACAACAAAATACAAGACAAAGATGCATCAAAACAATAAGTTGTCACTTAGCTCATGCTAAAAGAAAGGACATGACAGATATAATCTACTCGCCTCCCGTAGCTCTATCAACCTCCTATCGGCCAAGTTGCATCTCGACGAACCGACACGGTTTTATTTAAACCTAAAATGCAAATCATTAGTTCATAGAGATTACAATGTAAATATGGACATTAAATGATAATCCAATACTACGATATACCGATGGTACCCAAGAAGACCCGCCTCTTCAATCGGGTCTAAGGTCGCCGCTAACTCAGATTCGCGCCGCTTCATGCATGGCCGCAGATCTGCTGCCCCACCGCCACCACCCCCAACATCCTCCTGCCGTCCGCGCCAAGTCCTCATCCTCACCCCCACCTCAACCTCGCCTCAACCCCCACCGCCTCGCCCTCAACCCCCACCGCCTCGCCCTCCCGTGGTCGCCCCACGCCTGCTTCGTGGTTCGCCATCAAGCACCTCGAGCTGCCTCGCCTGCCTAATCAAGCAGCCTCAAAGAATATGGCTGCTGCACGCCGAGTCCCGAGTATCAACCCCGCCATCGACCTTCCGAGGACGCACCACTGAACTTGCCTTTTAAGCTTGTCAACTCGATGCTCGAACATACCATCTGCTCAAATTTGACAAGAGTTAGTATACAGTTTACAAATAATTTTCAATAACTTGCAAAAATGAATGAGACAACAATAACTTGTAAAAATAGTACACAAAGAAATTTAGAATATACATAAATGAATAGATGCGGAGACAAACAATAGTAACATGGTATGGGTAAATCTTATAGCTAAATGTTACAAGATGTTCACCTTAAGAGCTAAATCTTCATTAATGTTAATTGGGTAGCACATCTTACAAAATATACATATCAAAAGTCGCCGCGCCGAATCCGCTTCAGGACTCAGATTTCATTGAGACGGCTTTAAGACGCAATCCTTATCGACTTTTGAGGGCGTTTCCGTGAAGGGCCTGGTTCATCTATTATTACATCCTGTGGCATCGGAGGTAATTGATCGAGTCCCGCCCCTCGTCGGAGACAAGGAAAGAATCCCCATAGCTTCTTCTTGATATACATCACCAACATCATCTTCTACGTTGTTTTGTACATACGAAACATCCTCAGAGGATATACTTCAGGTTAACTTTAAATACAACCCACCAAGCCTTCGTTACGGTGAGGATAGCTCGTAGTACACTGCTCAACCCGATGTGCAAGCACAATGTTATTGATGTGGCCCCAAGTCGCGAATCGTGCTTCACCTCCACCATCCCAAAGTCATCGACACGTGTGCCGCCAGTGGATCGAACCAATGGCAATCAAAAAACACAACCTTTAGTTCTTTGGCACCACCAAAGGTATACTCAATTATGTTTTGTACAACACCGTAGTAGTCTAATATATCACCGCTGAATCGGACGACGCAGACTACTCCATTGCTTGAAGTGGCCGCAAGTGGACGGTTAGCTTCCAATTTCATTGCTCAAAACGAAACCCGCTCACATCATAGCGATTATAGCTCCTTGTCGCCACATCACCATGTGAGAGCCGCGGAGATCCTCAGTGACGGAGGTATCACGATACACTATATAGCAATATGCATCATCGTTAGTCTAATATTAAGTTACTACAACAATTCATTTAAAAATGGAATAAATTGTCAAATTACATGCCGACGAACCATTGCACTAAGCTTGGGCCGCTTTTCAACCCATCACGGCGAGGTTATCCAATTGCTTACTTGTGGGTTGTCGAGTTGACTTCCAATTTTCTTTGTCAAACACTCAGGTCATTTATTCCCAAGTTAAAAGGACACTACATCGAAATGTTGAAAACATAATTAAGAAAGTCACTTACTCAAAATATTTTTCAACTTCTACCATGTTATCAACATGTAAAGCATGGCCTGTGTTCCACCTCATACTCAACATGGTGTGCAAGTAATGCACCCAACAAAGTTGACCCTTGCATTGAAAAAGCTTAAGTTCACACAACGATTCTTCTTCCGCAAGCACGGCATCGACCAGAGGGGCAACACGTTGTGCTTGATTGTAAATACTTTGTTGAGAAGTTTGTGATCTCTTTACTTGCATAAGCCTCGCGATACACCCTCTACCCTTGCCTTGTTAAGACCGTAGCTCTAAGCTTTTTTCAACTCCCTTTCCCGACTATACATCCATCCGAATCACAAGCAGACCTCCAACCATTGCTTCCCAAGGCAGATGCACCAGCAGATGTTGCATCACATTCATAAAACCAGTGGGAAAGTTTTTTCCAACTTGCATACAAGCAATGGAATTCCTCTCTAACTTCTGATCAACGCCTTCGAGATTTCTTACCGTGATATCCGCTTATAGAAGTAACCGAGCTCGCTAACATCCTCCACAACTCATTATCAAAATAGCCACTTAAACATTACCTGAACAAGTCTTTCCATGATAATATGGTAATCATGACTCTTTAGCCTGCTTAGCTTACCGGTACGACATTCACAAACTGCTTTATGTTAGATGCATAGCGATCGTGAAACTTTAGAGTTTTCAACCACCTCAAAATCTGCTTACGGCCTTTCGCTTCACACAAGATGGAGCTCGTGGGTCGACTCTCATTTCCATTTAAACCAACTTTAACCTCGAGCCACGGCCATCACAATGATCACCCATGTCTTTCCTAGCACTCACGTTATCCTTTGTTTTGTCGCTACATCAAACACCATGCTTATGATGCTTTTCGCCACATTGGCGCCTTGGTGCATCAAATCTATGTTATGCGGCAGAATCAAAGCGGCGTAAGGCGCTCCCAAAGAAAAGAAATATGAGTCCGCTTGTGCTCCTTTCCATAGCCAGTGAAACCCACTTCAGAGATCGCCTGCCGACTATGCCATTCAGCTATCTCCTCTCCCGTGAGTCGCCATGCCCTTTTTAACTTTTTTTCCTTTTCAAATGCTTTGGCATCGTTTCGAAGGGTGCTCTCCGAAGCCACCGCCGATGGCAATCGAAGAATGTGATCTTTTACCGTGCGTGAGCCCTAATGCATCGAGTCACCATACAAATTGACAACACAGCGACTATGAACACACCAAACCGCCCAAATGCCATATGCCAACAAATCATGGACCGACCACGTGTATGCGGCTCAGAAGGTAAATTTCTACCAAGAACGCTGTCAGATGCCTTTTCCTCGCCACAACTTTTTCAGATCACAATTAAGGGCCGATGAACACATTGAGATCCTTCCTCGATGCTTAGGACTGGAATGACAAGAGCAAGGAATATGAACCCTCTTTCAAGCAAATCTCGTGGAAGATTGTATGGCATGATGAAGACCGCCAACAAGAGTAGGGCTAGCGCCAGGCCGAATGGTGTGAAACCGTCCGTGGATAAACCAAGACGACACTCCTAGGGTCGCTTGCAAATGCAGGATCGAATCGGTCCAATGCCCGCCATGCTCGCCATCGACGGATGCACCATCATATCCGGTCTCGGTCCTCACGCTTATCTTCTTTGTGCCACCGCATATGTTTCATTGCTTTTGACATGTACAACCGCTAAGTTTATCCGTGATCGGCATGTACCGGCTGTTTAGTCGCGACCTTTTGTAGTCACCGATACCCTTCCTCATCTACCACC
The DNA here is from genome assembly GCA_036346375.1 of Guadua angustifolia. NCBI lineage: Eukaryota > Viridiplantae > Streptophyta > Magnoliopsida > Poales > Poaceae > Guadua > Guadua angustifolia. Next base: position 57,710,443 of record CM070508.1, read on the forward strand.
TCAACGAATCTACACTTACCACAATGCATACAATGAGTATCCTTGTCATGATCCTTCCGTAACAAAGATGCAATTATTCTCGCACACATCAATCTTCCGTAATTCATCCCGAGGCCGCCATCAACTTTTTCGATTGGTACAAACTTTGGCAGCTTGTGGTTAGGCGGAAGGACATCATTCATAAGTTCAAGCAAAGCGCTCAAGCATTTGTTCGAAAAGTTGAACTTCGACTTCATCGACATAAGCCGTAATCACCGCAGGATTCGGCCACATTGGTCAAGCCATGCACCAGATCCGAGGCGCCAAGTAGCCTATAGAATTCCTTAACCTCCTCCTACTGTGACCCTCCTCCGAAGTTAAATTCAATCCTCGCCAAGATCATCCAAAGATCTCTTCCATCCGGCCGCCATCCTCCCCATGGTCCGACTCAATGGCTCGCCTCGGCTCTCCATGACGGTACACACCAAATAGTTAGGCATGAACCCGCTTTTGCAAATGTGATATCGCACTATATCCTTGTTGTAGTAGCTGTTATTCTCGCAGAGGGTACACGGCAATACACATATTCAGCTCCTCCAAATAATGCTTGCTTCAAGAAAGCATCCGTGATCCGCCCCATTCCCTTGTGTGCCCCCATCACTCCTCCATCCGCCATACATCGCCTTCGATCGCCACCCATTCTCAAAGCTAAACAAATGAAACGACGCCAACGCACGACCGCGGGCTTAGGTGACAAAGACAATCCTATTAGGAAAGATGTGTTTTAAACCCACCAAGAAGGTTGCCAGAGACTGTGACGGCGCGCTTTAACCAACGAATTTCGCAAAGATAATTCCTCGCCTGTTCTCCAAACGCACGCTCGATGTCAAGCGCCGGAGAACAACAGGTTATGCGCCAAATCACGCTCGATCGCCGCGACGCCACAGCCCCATGCAACAACCAACATTCTTGCCGTCCAAAATACGCCGATACCCGAACCGCACACCTCACAAGCAATGTGAGATGCGCCGTCCCTAACGGTGACGCTTAGGTTTCTATCGCTCGACGCAAACCCTAAACTCTAACGTTATATGCAAGGCAGCCGAGAGAATAAAAATATATATACCATATGCAATAATATAAAATGAGATGAAATAACTTCAAACGAATTAATCATTACGGTCACCGAATGTACAAAATTTCGCATGACTCTCTAGTAAATAGGACATCCACTCAGCCAGACAAAAAACATTTGCGTTATAATATACATATCAATCTCTCAAACCAACTGGAGACATTCAAGCCAGATAAAAATGCATACATAAGTGCAACAAGAAAGAACAAGTTGCATGATCTTGTACCTTCCTTGAATTCTAGCCGAGTCATAGGACCCAATTTGGCTAACGACGCCTACTTCTTCACCGACCTACACAAAGAAGTAACGGTGCCAACCGATCGTGAAAGCAACGATGGGTATATCAATAAGTTCAATAATAGTTGTTGCAAGGGTTTTTTAACTCACAACTCTTCTGAGAATTGGCTCCAAGTGATGAAAAAGCTTCTACAAACTGTCCAACTTGAGTGCTTTACAATCACATCGCAAATGAAGACAACTTGCTAGGGTAAAGTGTTTAACATCGTGAAAATTTATTAAAGTATGGTACAAACAAACTCAAGGTTGACGATACCAAGAAACAATGGGAGTACACCTAACCCAACCAAGTCTTAAATTTGCGTAACATTTTGTAGTATAATAGATTACCAAGATAAAATTCTTAGCTGAATTAAGAATATTTCACACAATTTTCATATGATCATAGAAAATATATATTCAATGACCGATAAATCTGCAAACAAAATCGATAAATGCCTATTAAGAACTCCTTTCAACGCAAACAATCGATCATGGTAGACCATAGTTACCGTAAATGCTAAAAGGGTGTTTTTGCCTTAGCACATGTATTTCTTGACACGTAATATTGCTTACTATCCATTGTTGCTTGTCGGTTTTGTGTTCTCTACAAAACTCTTACTTTACCAATTATGTTGAATTAGCAAATTTCACGGTAATGGACACACTTCAAAGTGCTAGAAGATGATGCTCAATTTCCCTTTGATGATAAGGTGAGTTAGCCGTGTAGATATTTTTGTGAAGCACCTATGGTGTAGATATTACATGAGGTAAGTATATTAGGATAAATGGGAGGATCGGTTAGTCGTTTCATTGGGGCCTCTACCACACACCTAATGTGAAATGAACCCCGCAGAGGTAATACAAGCCTTTCTTGACCTTCTTAACGCATGAACAGACAAAACATGTCCATTGCAAATCTTGGGGAACAAACTATACCGGTATCGCTTCTATACAAAACCAATGTGTCACCGTTGGACTCACAAGATCCTATTCCTTTCCAATGCTTGAAATCCTATTGGAGTTCTCTTTATCATAGTGACCATTAGCCTTTTGTTAACCCAAGTGAGGGAGATTTTCAGATATTTTCGACTTTGCTAACAACCAAGAAAAGCATGCAAAACTCCTTTCAAGCATGCAAAGGGGTTAACCTTGGTTTAGCTCGAGGATTACTCGCTTTCCTCCTCGACGTGGACTACAAAGAATACTGGCGACGCATATGGGCGCCTGGCGGGGCGATGGCGGGCGGGCATATGGGCGGGCGATGTAAGCGGACGATTAAGGGGCGACAGCGGGCGGGCGGCGGCACAAGGGGTGCTGGCATGGGCGGGCGACAGATGGGGGCGAAAGGGCGGGGTAGGGCGGGCGGCGCGAAAGGGCGGCGGGGGCAAGTGGGCGGGGCAAGGCGGTACCGTGAGAGGAGAGGAGAGCGACAGAGAGTGAGAAGCTAATAATCGACGCAAGGGTTTGGCCAACTAGGGTTCATGTTTTAAATTCGTGGGTTCAACGGCCCATCGAATTAATTAAATTCGTGGGTCTAGACGTAAACCCACGAATTTAAATGATAAATTCGTGGGTTTACGCTCTTGACCCACGAATTTAACTAAATACGTGGGTATTTTTTAAACCGATTAATTTAATTCAGAATTCGTGGGTTTTTTTGACCCACGAATTTAAAAAAACCCACGAATTTTTCCCTGTTTCTTGTAGTGAATCATCACAAAGCAACGCAATGCTAGAGGCAACAACATCATCGAGAACCCAAGAATCATCACAGAGCAACAGCATCGAGAACCCTAGTTCTACATCACAGAGCAACAACATCGCCAACAATAATCATCACGAAGCTATCGACGCGGGAGGGTCGCAGAGGGAGGGCTGCAGGAGGGTCGCCACAGGAGGGCTGGCCACAGCGAGGGGTCGCCGCAGGAGGAGGCACTACAACAGGGTCGGGCGCGAGTGGATTTATGCTAGGGCGCATGTAAGAACTCCAAACGAATTCATGAAATGGCTAAGTGCGAAATGGCTAAGGGAAAGGAAATGAATATATAGGAAGATTATTATCGGTTAAAAAGAAGTGAACCGCAATGATATATTTTTATCGCCACTTTGTTATAGACCCAAGACTAATTAGTAATATCATCGCCGGTTCATAAATGCTCGGTAGTAATAATATATATCATTGTCATCAATGATCAAGACTAAAAATTATTATCATTGCCGCTCAAAGAAGTGAACCGGCAAAGGATAATGAATTTTTAGTGCCGCATTGATGACCCAAGAAGGATATATACTATTATTACCGGTCATTTATGAACCGCAGTGATGTTTCCATAGTAGTGCCCGTGATATTCCATGTGTTTTATTAGTGTATGTTCTCGTTTGTCAACTGCATCGATGTTCTCGCCACCCAACTCGCTGTTGTGGCGGAGTGCGCTGTGGCAAATGTCGCCACCAAGAAGGACTTTTCTGCCAAGGCAAGGAAAATTGGCACACCTATTTTATTTATTTGTAAAAAAACCCCAAATACAAACATTGGAATTTTATTTCAAATTTCACCTAATCCAATATTTTGCTTTGGACTTCATACAAAAACCAAATTTTATGGATGAACTTTGGAAGTCAGATGGGAATGAAATTGGTAATTTTCCTTTTTTGTTTTATTTAAAATTTTAGTTATTTAGGAATAATCAATAAAACTTGCTCTTACTATCTCATGTTCATTCATTGACATTTACTATTTCAATGATTATAATAATCAATACTCCATACATTTCAAATTGAAGCATGTCCTTTGTACAAAATGTTTATATCACAAATTGAAGCTTGACCTTCGTACAAAATAAAGCATATCCTTAATTACACAACTAAGTTACAATCCGACCTTCGTTATGATCGCAACAGTATGTATATAGCTTCCTCTATGTCTTCCATGAGAACTAGGTCGATGTTCTCACCGAAAGGAGGAAGCTCATCAAACCGGTTATAGTCTTCCTCGTCGACTACATTCTCAACTCCCACTATCCTTCTTTTGATTGAAGAACCACGTATGCTCCTTGTCACCTAGATCCTTACAAAGAAAATTTGTGTAACGGCACTAGCAAGCACGAATGGTTCTTCTCTCAGATCCGACGTGTTTGAAGTCCACGGTAGTGATATCAGTGACTTGCCGATGTTCACGCCCTAAGTAGCCTCGACCCACTGGCACCAAAAGAGGGGGACCTTCAAAGGCCCATAGTCAAGCTCCTAAATCTCTTCTATGAATCCGTAGTACATCTGCATATTGCCATTGGTGTCATAGGCATCTATACGGACCCCGCTGTTCTGGTTGGTGCTTTTATTATCTTGTGCCCTCATATAAAATGTATATCCATTGATGTCGTATCCTTCAAATGTCAAAATTGTATATGATGGTCCCTTAGCCAGCGCTCTCAATTGAGCGCACTCATCTCACAGATGCATCATGTGTCTAAGCAACCAATCTCCAAAGTTATCTCTGTGTTTCTCGCGATCCAAACCTCGGACTTACATGAGTATTCTCTTCGCAAAGATGTTCTTGTGCATGTCGGCATACGGGCCGCCATAACCGATTGGTGCAGAATCAGAAATGTGCTTGCGTGAATGAAGCACGATCATTTGTACGGATCGATTTCGACCTAGTATCCCTTTCCTTGTAGCCTCCCTTCATGGCGAGATACGGCACACCAATCGGTTTGAGATCCATGTAATCGATGCAGAACTCGATGACCTCCTCTGCCTCCAACCTTCTAAGAATGCACCCTTCCGCCGATGTCGACATTTAATATATTTCTTCACAACCCCCATGAACCTCTCGAAGGGTACATCCGATGTAGAAACACAGGCCAAGAAATCAGATTCTTTCACAATATGAACAATGAGATGGACCATAATATCGAAGAAGGATGGAGGGAAGCACATCTCAAGCCGGCATAGAGTGTGTACCATGTCTTGCTGCAACTTATCCAGCTTCAACGGGTCGATGACCTTCGTGAAATCGCGTTGAAGAATGAACATAATTTTATAATTGGGTCTCGACTTTCTCGCGTAACACCCCTAATTGCTACAGAAGCATCTCGTGTCATCATCACGTGGCAATCATGAGACTTCATACCAACTAATTTCAAGTCTTTCATTGAGACTAGCCTCTTTATGTTGGCGTAATAACCGACGGAACTTTGACTCGCAAGCACTCACACACGCTAATTTTCTCAATCTTGCTTAAAGTGTATCAAGCTGCGGGAAAGTACTTTTTTCCTTGACCTAGGTCTTCATGATGCAGCTCCTTCTTGAGTTTCATATCTTTCAGTCCATCCGTGCCTTCAAGTGTATCTTTTGTTTTGCCTGTATGTCTAGTAAAATACCAAGCAAGTCGTCAAACACGTTTTCTCTATATGCATGACATCGATAGCATGTCGAACATCCGTGTGCCGCTAATAAGGAAGGTCCATAACATCGATCTCTTTTTCCACAAAGGAGTCAGATCATCGAACTCGGATCGATGTACTTCAAAGACCCTTTCCATGGATAATTTTAATATCCTTTACTACCGCAAATATCTCTTTGCCGCTATGATGTTTTGAGTCAAGCGCTTCCTTTGTACCGTCAAAAGCTCTCTTTGTTGTTGCAATACGGTGGTCCTTATGGCGAACCTACGATGCCGCATGTAACACATTTTTCGACAAGATTTCAGCCACCGGCCTCAGATCACCCATGCAATGCACGATCCATTGAATCCTTTTATAGTCCGCCTCGAAAGATTGCCAAGAGCAGGTAATCATTGATGGTTACGAACAACAACTCCCCGAGCATGAAGTTCTCTTTGTACTCACCCCATACCCAGACACCGCTGCTCCACAATACCGTAAGATCTTCACCCGGTGGTTTGAGGAACACATCAATATCGCTGCCAGTTGCCTCAATTTCTTGGATCAAGAACGGCATCATAATGTACTTCCGCTTCATGCAAAGCCAGGAGGAAGGTTGTAAATACAAAAGTCACCGCCAAGTGCTATGACGACTACTCATGTTGCCAATGGATTCATCCCATCCGCATCGAGTCCGAACCTTATATTCCTCATATCATATGCAAAGTGTTTCTTGTATTTTCTATCGATATTCCTCCACCGCTGAGTCAGCAGGTATCCGAGCATTCCATCCTTTTACGCTTCCTCGCGTACATCGCAGCAATTGAGCATGCCTTTTGTTCGCAAAACGCACGCTCAGACGGGGATTATAGGAAATACCACACCACCTTGGTCGGAGGTCTTCTTCTTACATCGCCTCGATATCATCATCACCGCGCTTATACCGAGATGCCTTGCAAACGGACATGCATCCAAATTTGCAAACTCATTGCGATACAATATGCAATCGCTTGGACATGCGTGTATTTTCTGCACTTCCAATCCCAACGGCAAACAACTGCTTGGCTCGGCACGTGGTTGCCGCAACACGCTACCCTCTTGAAGGACATCTCAAGAAACCTAATAGCTCAGGAAACTCTTATCGACCAACCATTGCTTGCCTTCAATCGCAGCAGCAGTAAGCACAACATGCACTTTTTGAACTCCTCTTTGCGTACTGGTACAAGGGTGTCAGAGAATCCTCTACCATACCGAACTTCAAAATCCCTTTCACTCGTGAGGTCCTCCTCCCCATCATGCAATATCCGTCTAGCTCATCTTCATGGTTATCGATGAATGTCTCTTCATGGGTGTCGACGAACGATTTTCCATCCGGTCGAAGTCGTTGTCTTCATCATCATCAATCATATGCCCTTCACGCACAATCTCATCTTCACCATGCTCGGTCCAACAAGTATAGGCGTGCTTGAAACCCTTCAAGCAAGTGTGCACGGATCGCCTCAAGGTTCGAAAATTGCTTCTCATTCTTACAATCGATGCACAGGCAACAAATATAGTCCATCAGCTTATTTAACTTGTACGTCACAGCCGCGCTCAGAAAACTAGTCACACCGTTAAAGTACTCTATATCGCGACGGTCCGCTTCATACATCCATCTACAAATATTTACAACAAATAAAATCTCAGTAAATCAATAAGTGCTCACAAATTGTTTTATACATTTAATTTGTTATGTAGTGTTAATTAATCTAGAAATTTTCATTACTTATAAATCTATATCCAAATCTCGATTGTAAAACCAATTAAATAATTGCTATTAGTTATATGTAATGGTCCGTCCAACAAATTTGAGTACTATTGTCTCCTCTTCTCTCATTTCAAAGATTATTTTATCAAGGAGTATTGATGACGAACATAATTCTTTTATGCATGGCCTTTTTACATCAATTATATACCTTTTCATCCATTCGACATTTACTTTTTCTAGATGATTATAATAATCAATACTCCATACATTACAAATTGAAGCATGTCCTTCGATAAAATGCATGTTTATATTACAAATTGAAGCTTGACCTTCATACAAAATAAAGCATATCTTTAATTATACAACTAAGTTACGATCCAACCTTCATGGTTATCGGCGAACGCTATTCGGCACGTGGTTGCTATTAGTTATATATAAATCTATATCCAAATCTCGATTGTAAAATCAATTAAATAATTGCTATTAGTTATATATAATGGTCCGCCTAGCAAATTTACATTACTTACGTAGTATTAAATTAACATACACGAAATAAAGAAATTTTTTAAGAATTTAGATTAAACAATAGTTAATTATGAAGTGCTACCACATTTAAATTCAATCAACGATAAATGCAATCACTATACATATAAAAGTTGGTAATTTCAAATCTAAACTCCAGATTACAAATCTAATTGTGTTGACTAGGCAATCAATAATTCTGATCACAACCTACGACAATATAGAACGTAATATCCAACTAAACAATATACAAACCTTAGATCAAAAGTTAGAAACGACAAATTACACCAAATTTGAGAGCAAAATTGCCCCCTCTCCACCTTTAATCAAGCAAGAACAGAGCTCCTCTCTGCTCGGACACTTTGGGGAAGGGAGCCAGGTATATATAGTGCCATATTATCACTGCCGGTTTATTCTCTTGAACCGGCAGTAATATATCACTGCTGGTTCTATCTCAAAAACCAGCAGTGATATGGCTCCCGTTTCCCGCGCATTTGACTTTATCACTGCCGGTTACACTGTTCAACCGACACTAATACATTCACTGCCGGTTCTCTATCTAAAACCGGCAGTGATATTAGGCCGTTTCCCGCTCAAATGACTTTATTAGTGCTAGTTATACATACACTGTTCTTATCACTGCCGGTTTAATTTATAACCGACAGAGATAATATTATCACTGCCGGTTTTAAGTTAGAACCGACAGTGATAATATGAACCTTCAACTCCCGCCACCTACGACCGTCGCTCTTCCCCATTCCTCTGCCAACTATTGCGCTTCCCCATTTTGGCAATCATATGCTTCCCCATTCTTCGCTAACCGTCGCTTCTTCCCCATTCCTCCTCTATATAATGTGCAGCACTCAATCTGTGGCGCCTCACAATCCACCATTGCTACAAGAATGGTCCCACCCAAGAAGCGAGCACGCATCGGGCAAAGCACCGATCCGCCGCCAGAGAAGGAGGAGAAGGAGGAGGAGGTGGAGGCGAGGAGGAGGAAGAGGAGACAGAGGAGGAGGAGGAGGAGGGCGACGACGACAGCGGCTACGGCGATCTCCTTCGGCGTTGGGGCAAGACCAACTCCGCCACCGAATCGGATTCGGAGGAGGAGGAGCACCGTCGCAACTCCGATCGGTCATCCGGTAGTAGCTCCGGAGACGAGGAGGAGGAGGGCGACGATGACGACTTTTGGATGTAGTTTGCGCCATTTTTTGTTTCAAACGGTTAAAAGCCGTTGGCCCATTATATTTTGTATATAAAATTAGGACTAAATATGTAATTCTGGAATAAAATTGTTCTGCGCGATATGTAATTCTGGACTAAAAATGTTCTGTGTTTAATATGTTTTGTTTTTTAACTAATTATGCTTTGATATGTTCTGTATCTTAACTAATTTGGGGAACAGTAATATCACTGCTAGTTCTGGAGTAAAACTGGCAGTGAAAATGGTCTTATCACTGCCGGTTAAAAACAAAAACCGGCAATGATAAATCACTACCGGTTTTTTTATATAAACCGGCAGTGATATTTTATTATCACTGCCGGCTCTCTCTAAATCCGGTAATGATATTGCCTTCATTCGTGCAGGAAAATTATACTATTCTTATCACTGCCGGTGGAAGTTAGAACCGGCAGTGATAATATTATCACTGCCGGTTGAGCCGGCTCGGCCCTACCCGGTAGTGATGGGGGGTCGCGGATGACGCAGTCTGTAGTAGTGGATGCAATGCTTCTATGGGTTGTAGTTAAAAATATATTAATTTCAGTGAGATGTATACGCTCAATGATCTTAAATAAGGAACTATTTATCTTATGATAGCTGGTTCCACGTTTGTCATGGCAATTTAAACAATCTTTGATGTGTTTATTTGCGTACTAATTGTTTCAAGATCAAATATACAAAGTTTATTCTTGAGTTATGTTGCAATATTTCTCTGCTGGTAGGTATTTGTTTGTGCTTTATGTTGGGACTGCAATGGATGAATGTATCAATTGATTTGTGCCGGATAGAAGCCATTGATGTTAAGTACTTTGTTTTTCACTAATAGTATTTTTTCCTCAAAAATACAATGTTTTCACTAATAGAACCATGGTGAAAATTACATGAGATATACTTGAGAAACATCTCTTTTTTAATCCTCTTGAAGAGCATGGGTGATTGATAATATTGGTTACTTTGCACTTTTACGGTAAGCGTTTGAGATGGATTGATAAATTTGGGTTATTATATTACAATAGTTATAATTTTTAATTTTGAATACGATTATATATTTTATATGATATATAGTATGGAAAGATGCATTGCACGTACACGATTACTAGCATTACTAATTGGGCGTGGAATGAGAGACCTCGGGATCGCAATGGCATGCACAGACAATAAATAACTGCAATTTCACTTAAGCTGTTAGCCTATATGTTCCTTTAATAATGAACAGGATTAGGCAGAGTGTGGTCATCATCACAAATGTTTTTCCTCTCAATACAAGTTGCATAAATTTTGAAGCAAATGAAAAGGTAAGTAATCACTATCTAACTTTCATTCATGTTTTAATATTTATGCAACTGTCAAAAAGAAAACATGGTAGCACCTCTCACAAAGCAAAGCAAACTATTCGCCTATATAGATTAGCATATCCTCGGATCATCATCCTAATCTAATGCATGAATTTAATTAGGGATCTTAAGATGTGTTATCATCATGAGAAAGATGGAGAATGGATATATTAATCAGCCCCAGGTCAACTAATCAACAAACAATTGTATTGAGAGGAAACCATCGAAGCACGGCTCTTGTTTTTACTGGCAACCTTTGTCTGGCCGGTCTCGGTCTTGTCTTGTGTGCCTGGCTACAGGCCGGCCTAGCCCAGCGTAGCCAGGCCAAACCCATATTCCCATGGAATGGATCGGATGGTTATTTCAAACCTTTTGATGTGATTTCATCCTCTTTATTTTACTCAGGTTTACCCAACATTATTACCTGAAAAGCGCTCGTCTTAGTCATCGATATGACTAATATCACAAGTTCAACTTATTCTTTACTGTTTTATGCATAGGTTTTTCTCAGCTGCTGTGAAGGCTTATTCTTCAGCGCAATTACTTGCTGCTGTTGATTGTTGTTGTTCAACGGTGTTAACAATGTACTTACTGGTCACATTTGTCAAATCCTCTCTCTATATATGTATCTCTGTCTCTCTCTCTATCTACAGTTTGATCAGATTAGAAGCCCCCAAAGTTTAAACAAGTGTGAGGTTGCCCCATGGGCGCATCCAGCAGGGAGGTTTTGTTAGCTTCTAGACTACCCTCCATCAATGCTCTTACATCCCCACACTCCGATCGGCAGGCGGCCATGGCCATAGATGCAAGCAATGAGCTACTCCTCAGCATTCAGCCAATAACCACCAGTCCACAAGGCCCAACTAGCAACTAATTCTCACATCCACCCCTATCCCATCAGGCATCAAATGCAACCAAACAGAAAAGAGAGCGCACTTGAAGCAGGTAAGCAGTTGAGTCTAATAAACCCTGGCGCCCTAGTGGCGGGCGGCTGCAGGTCAACGGCCGTGTGTGTACGCTAGGGCGAAGCAAGGATGCTAGGCCTCGAGGACAAGGGGAGGCCGCGCAGGGAAGCTCTTGCTTTCACTACCAGAAAACCGAGATTTCGTGAGGGTGCTATATTTTCGTGAGAGTTATAAACAAACCGCCACGGAAAAAAAATATTTCGTGACGGTGCTTCATAAACCCTCGTAAAAAATATATTTCGTGAAGGTGGTACACAAACTCTCATGAAAGTATATGTCCCACCGCGAAAATTACCTATTTTCATGTGGGTTATAATTTTCGTGAGTAATAATTTTAACCGTCACGAAATATGTCTTCCGTTCGTGCACACAAGGCCACCACGATTTCCTTTGTCGCCGCCACACTTATCGTCGCGTTGGCACCGCTTTCACCGGCCGTCTGCCATCGCCATTCGGCGGCGCCCGCCACTGCCCACGCGCCACGCCAATGGCGTTGGCGCCGACCTCACTAGCATGTGCTAAAATTTTCAGCCGCCCGCCAAATGCTATAACTATCTTCACTTCTAACCCTAGCCCTTCGCTTCAAGATTCCCTCATCTCCCGACGCTTCTTCTCCCCACCTCTTGACCGCGCCGCCTCCGCCTCGCCCGCCCGAGCCGCCTCGCCCCGCCCCCACCCCTGAGCCGCTTGCGCCTGCCCACGCCTTTGCTTGTCGCCTCCCGTCGAGCTCTACCACCAGATCCGTTGGTTAGCACTTGCATCCTCTCATTGTGAAATGCATGCTTATGTATGAATGATTTAAGTAGTTCCATATGGATGATTTAAGTAGCAGAGGTTCCATATAAATGATTTAAGTATCTTGGCTTGTGTCACTACATATTCTCAAGTGGTAGTGAAGTATTGAGACTTCCATATTATTTATGTTGCTCTAGATCACAACACAATTATTCTAGCCTTTTCTTGCCGATGTATCTAAAGTCACTCATCTTTTTAAAAAACAGAACAAAACAATGGCGTAACGTGAGTGGATGTACATTGGTTGGTCTCTGCATACGTGCCCCTCTAATGATTGGATAGAAAAACCAATTGGTTTTTGGATCGTGCCTTCTCTATGCCTAATCTAGTTGAAGATGGAACCATTAAGTGTCCTTGCGCTTATATGTCGAATTGTGTGAGGCGTAAAAGGTTTACAATAGAGATGCATTTGTGTAGAGTTGGCTTTAAGGAAAACTACTTAATATGGACAGACATGGTGAGGGACTTGGCAAGAGCTATGTCGAGGGTGGACATGATGAGGGTTTTGGTGAAACTGACCACATGGATGAAATGTTGGATGGTCTACTTGGTGACCATGCACCGCCAATTGATGAGGAGCCACCCGCCTATGCACAAACTTTTTATAGGATGGTAGAAAGTGCTGACCAATTGGTCCATAGGAACACAACACACTCATCTCTATCTGCTATGGCACGCTTGTCGGCTTTGAAAGCACAAGACAACACGTCAATTGTACACTTTGAAGCAAACTTGGAATTAATCCATGAACTTTTGCCTCCGAATCTAAGTTGCCCAAGGACTTCTATCACCAAAGAAACTATTTGAGGGTCTTGGTATGGCATATGTCAAAATTGATGTTTGTTATAACAACCGCATGCTTTACTACAAAAATAATGAAGGTAAAGACAAGTGTGATGTTTGTGGTACCTCTCGCTATGAATGTCACAGCCGAGTACCACGTAAAGTGCTACGGTACCTTCCCATCATTGATAGGCTACAGAGGTTATATTTACATAAGAACACGCCAAAGTTATTGCAATCTCACAAGCCGTGCGCTTCGTAAAATGGTGCACCCTTGTGATGGAGAAGCATGGCAACAGCTTTGATAAAGACTTTCCGAGTTCGCTAGTGACCCTAGAAATGTGCGTCTTATGCTTGCAACAGATGGTTTTACCCCATTTAGTTTGATGGGCTCCTTACTCTTGTTGGCCGTTGTTTGTTACCCCATTGAATTTTCCACCATGCACAATCATGAAATCGAGTACATATTCCTTACTCTTGTGATCCCCGCCCCGAACATCACGGAAAGAAACTAGGCATTCTAATGGAGCCTTTAGTTGATGAATTAATGAGGTTGTGGGAGGGGTAGAAACTTGGGATGCTTCAATCAAGCAAAGGTTTACAATGCGAGCAAACCTATCTATGGTCACCCATGATTTCTCGCTTATGGTAACTTTGTTGGATGGAGCACACATGGTAGGTTTGCATGTCCAAGGTGCTTATGTGACACTAAGGCATTTACTCTTCGTTATGGTCGCAAGGCCTCTTTGGTTTGATTGCCACAGCGCTTCTTACCTAGAGACCATGAATTCAGATTTCAAGCTAATGCATTTCGTAAGGGCACAAAGTGGTTCTTGATGAGGCTCAAGGCTTTTAACAGGAGGAATCTTTGCCCAAATGAGCACATTTGTAGGTGACACAAAAACTATGGTATATTGCATAATTAGACCCATGTTTGTGGCCTTTGGAAACTTCCATACTTTCATAAATTGTTGCTGCCACACAACATTGATATAATGCACAATCACTACGTCAGGATGGGCCTATAGTAACACGCATATGTGCTACTATAGCTAAAAAAAGTGTTACTGAGTCCTATTATTGTTAGTATAGCTCAAAAAATGTGTTACTATAGGCCCATCCTGACGTAGTGAATGAGAGAAATGTAGCTGAAGCTATATGGAACACTTGCTTTGATGTAGCCGACAAGACTAAGGATAATGCCAAGGCAAGGCAAGATTTAGCTGATATTTGCAATCGTCCATCACAACATTTGAAGTTGAAGACAAATGGTAAGTGGGACAAGCCACGGGCCCTATTTTGCATTGGTAAAGATGACAAGCCAAAAGTTCTTAAATGGTTTCAAGAACTTAAGTTTCCCGATGGCTACGCAGCTAACATTAGAAGAGGTGTTAACTTGATACAAAAGAAGATCTTTGGCCTAAAGAGCCACGATTACCACATATTCATTGAGTGTTTACTCCCTGTTGCATTCCGTGGCTTCCTTCCGGAGAATATATGGTTGTGTTTGGCTGAGCTTAGCTTTTTCTATCGGCAGTTGTGTGCCAAAGAATTGAGCAAGGATGCCATATATTAGAGTAGAGAAGTAAGTTGTTGTTCTTATTTGCAAACTAGAGAATATATTTCCTCCGGTTTTTTCAATCCTATGCAGCATCTAATAATCCATCTTCCTCGTGAGGCTCGACTAGGAGGCCCTGTCCAATCTCGTTGGAATTATCCATATGAGAGGTAAAAATATAAGTAATATACTTTTTTTTCAAAACTAACCTTCTCTTAATGCTTTCTTTAATTCACGTAGGAAAATTCAGAAACTTAAAGGCAAAGTACAAAATAAGGCCCGTGTTGAGGGCTGCATTGTTGAGGCTCAATTAGTTGAGGAGGCAACAAATTACCTCACGCTCTTTTTTAGGTCCCAAGCTCGATCAATTAGAAACAAGATTCCTCGCTATGATGACGGTGCCTCTACCTTCAAAAGCTCATGCAACCTTGAAATTTTTCAATGCCCTGGCCGTTGCATGAGCCCTCGAGGTGTTCATGAGCTGTCAATGGACAAGTATGAGGCTGCTTTTTTATACATTTTGACAAACATGCCAGAGATGGATGAATTGTTCAAGTATGCACATGTTCAATCTCAACTCTTAGTTTATTTTCCATCTAGTTTGTTAACACTATGCTAACTTTCTTTGGCCCCTTAGAAAATTTGACAAGGAACATTGGAAGAGTCGGTAGAGCAAAACCCGACCACTTCCGTGAGTTAAGGTTGAAAGGGTGGAAGAATAGCCGTGGACAAAGATGGTCCTAACTTCTTTGATTGGTTCAAAGAAGAAGTAATGTTGTCAATACTCCTAATTCACATTAACTTAATGTATCAATTTGAGTACTCTAAAACTAACACATCATTACTACTATGGACTTGCGCAGGTTTGAAGGTTGCTACCACTTATAATGCATTGCGTGAAATATCTTTTGGTTTTCACAAAATGGTGACCAGCTATGGGGGTTATGATGTGAATGGGTACAGATTTCGTTCGGAGGATTACGAGAGGGCTAAATCTAGGTTAACCACGGTTAATACAGGTGTTTGTGTATGTTGTCTTGATGAAAACAACAATGAGCTGGAGTATTTTGGTGTTATTAAGGACATCATAAAAATAAAATGGGAAGGAAGCTTGCAGCTAGAGATGGTTTTGTTTGATTGTTGCTGGTTTGATCCAACACCAAATGGGACTAGGTGTTCTGAAAATTTAGGGCTGGTTGAGATTAAGCATTCAGCTAGGCTTTCATGTTTTGAACCATTTGTCATGGCAAGTCAGGTTAAACAGGTTTATTATTTGCCTTATGCATGCAAGGACAAATCAGATCTAGTCGATTGGTGGGTTGTATATCATGTTTCCCCGAGGAATTATGTTCCACCAAATGACACCAATGATGATCCATGTACTCCTAATGGGCCAGCAGAAGTGTCATTCTACCAAGAGGATGGGCTACTGTGCTCTTTTGTCATTGATTTAGGACTGATCTAGACAACATAACTCCAATTCGTCGCCGATGAGATAACAAATCCATATGATCTGCAATTTCTGTCCAAACCGAATCTTGAACCTGAAGATGAAGAAAATATGGATGATCTAGAGATTGATGATGACGAAGAAGAGGACCAAGATGATCTGCCTGAATATGCACCTAATGATCCATATGATTTTTAGATTCATGTTTTGTATAAATAAATTGTAGCTAGTAGTTACATGTCTTCTTGAAGTTAAATTGTGTTGTAGTGTGAATGTTGTCACTTGTATTGAAGTAAAACCGGTGTTTCATGTCCTCCTATCATTCAAGTTTACTTTATTATATTGTTGCATGATCTGTATAATATGTACAATGAACTTGTCACTTTGTGGTACTGCAGAATATGTATTGCCTTCGACACAGAAACATTCCACGAAGACAGTAAGTGCAAACACATGTGGGAGTCTGATTGTGCCAATCTTGATGGTGCCAACTCCCAAGCTACACAAGCTACACAAATGACAGTAGGTGTTGGTGATGGCCCTGATGATGATGCTCTGGGCGATATACAAGCTACACAAGCTACGGAGGAGCCGCCAAAAAAAGCAAGAGGAAGAGGGAAGAGGAACAGGACACAACTGAGATTACCTCCACATGAAGGGAAGGTTCACCTAAAGCCTATGGGTAACCGGTGAGTATATGTGGTTCAGTTTTTAATGTGCTGAACAGAGGCAAGGTGAAGCAGTCCTCTCTATTTCCTTAACTGTCTCTAATCTTTGTGTATGTTCCTTAACATGTCTTATTCTTTATTACAGTCAATTCACCTATGTCAACTACAACCCTAAAGGCTACAAGTACAGCTCACAGGTTGGAGTTATTATCAAACGGCTATACCCTGGTATGGTTAGGATCCGGGATGAAGAAGGTAGGCTTGTTGAAACACGAGCAGCATTGTCATGGCATGATTATTACTGCAAAACTGATGAAACTGGAATGACATATGCTAGACGAGTAAAGGGGGAGTTCTAGGTAATAGAACTAACCTACACATAGCTTCCTTTTTTTTTGAAAATATCTAACTTTACTTTTCTTATGTATGTAGAGTCTTTTCAAAGTAAATCGAAGTGATGTAAGAAAAGCCAACTGCAATTTGGAGACATATCTACTGAAAAGAGTATCTGATTTGTTATATCAAGCCCGTTTGGATGCTGTAAAGAAGCATGAGGACTGCGATGACAATCAAGCCCGCAACATACTTCTTACAGAAGAACAATACCTAAGCTGCGGACCACTTTGGTGCAGTAAGGAAGCTTGGGCCTTCTTATCCAAATACTGGAACTCTAAGGAGTACATGGAAAAGAGGAGAGCAGCTCAAGCATCACGCCTAAAATCTGACGACATTGCTCAGAATAGAGGAGGTTCGAGGCCATGGGGAGAGACACAACAATTGCTGGTATGAATTTCATGTGCTTCCCTTGTTAATAAATGCCAGAATATGTGAGAGGTTGATATTAGACATGTATGAGTTATGTAGGTGATAGTTGTAATGAGTTTTATGCTTATAATTATATATACCACTGCATTTCCTCAGTATTTTCTGCAATTGCTGTTCCTGTTTCATGATCGACCTTTCAATTGCTACTTTTGAATGAGACTGCGTGTGAATATTAATGTCATGCACTCATGATTTTACATAGCCCTAGCAACCTCAAGTTGCAAACATGATGTAACGTGAAATCTGGATGGTCTTGTAGGAATATAAATTTGGCCCTGAGAAGGCTGGCACTTTAAACACATATGCTGTAATGAAGTCTGGATTCAAAAAAGTGGACAACACTGGAAAAAGTGCTCCAATCCCGAGCCAGAAAGCACAAAAGCACTTGGTATGTATTCCATGTTTAATATTTGAACTATGCATGCTTATCACTTATGTTCTCTTTGTTTCCTATGCTTTTCTTTTGATTTAGGATGGCTACAATGCAAGAGCGCAGGCTGCTGAGAATTCAAAAGAATTGGATGCACGAGCACTCTATTTTATGGAAGGTGGTCTGGCCCATGGTCGTGTGCCAATAGCCGATGGTGCTGTAGATAAGGAAAACGTTAAAGCAACTGCAAGATCTAAGAATCGATGTACTTCTTATCGAGCTGTGATAGAAGAAAATGATCAGTTGAAGGAGGCGAATGGGGAGCTGACGCAGAAAAATACGCAATTGGCTGAGATGAATGCTATTCTCCTTGATGAAAATAGTGTTAATCGTGATCTGGTCCTGGTAATATTTGTTCCTTTATGCCAAGCATAGAAAACTTACTGCATAGTGTTAATTGTGATCTCCTTGATGTGCTATCTTCATCTTTCTTTTACTGCTACTGTTAGAGCCCAGTTAGAAAACTTACATTTATGCCAAGCATAGAAAACTTACTGCATTTAGCTTACATTTATGCCAAGCATAGAAAGCTCAATCCAAATTGACAAGCACTCTATTAAACCGACTAGTATTCTTGGTAATCTGGATTGCTTTATCCAAATTGAAAAACATGCACAAAGCAAAAGTGAAAAAGAATCTATCGCTAATATAAGTTCATCGAAAATAGTAGATATCGATCGTGTGCATGTATCTTCACCTACCTTATGTTTCCAATTGCGAGGTTTTATGCAGATTTTAGCAAGGAACCACTCGCGATCCGTAGACCGCCTAGCAAGTATTGATGCCCGTCGTCGGCAGTAAACAAGATAATATTCATGTCTGAAATTAAGTTTAGTAGCGGTAGTTATACCTATTTCAAGATGGTTGTAAGATAACATGTTTGTGCCTATGATGAGCTACTTGCTTCATCACATGCCGCACTAATCCAACCGACATGAACAACAATGGTAACGACATGGATAGAGATGACGATGATGAAGACTACAATGACATGGATGACAAAGATGGCCTTAGTGACATGGATGGCGAAGATGGCCTTAGTGATGAAGATCTTTGGCTCAGATGACATGGATGAAGATGGTTCTTTGTGATGATGACATGGGTGGAGATGATGGCTCTGATGACAATAATGGTGGCAGTGAAGAGGATGACATGAATGCAGATCATACCAGCACCAATTGATTGAGTGCAAGAGGGTGAAGTTAGCACATGATCCTCTCATACTTTTGGGTTCTTTTGGTTGAAATTGAATGGCTACAGGCCTACTTTTGGTAACTAGTTGAAGCTTGAAACTAATTAAATCTTTTTGTGTTATGCCATGGTAATCGACTAGCCAAAGGCTTATGCATATGATGTGCTGCAACTTAATGTAGGAACAGATGGGACCTAGCAATATATAGATGGGCTACACCTTAGGATAGATGGGATTTTAGCAATATATATGACATTATTATATATATATGGCACTATCACCTTCGAAGGTCAGTAATGGTTGGCTTTTGATCATGGATATGTTTGTGCTGAAATGAGATCCATGTTGCATATCTGTATGCACCAATGGTTGCATATGTGTGTGCATTTGGAATTTGGATGGAATTTGTATCTGTGCTAGCTGATATATGTGTGTGAATTTGGATGGAATTTGTATCTGTGCTAGCTGATATATGTGTGTGAATTTGGATGGAATTTCTATTTACGTGCTAATGATATATGTGACTGCCTCGCGCCCATGAAAATTATGTTCAGTCGGTGGACTCAATTTTTGTGGAGGTTTCAACCGTCATGAAAAAATTTCATGGCGGATTTGTATGTCGGTCCATGCAAATTTTCGTGACGGCTTACACTCCCATGAAAATTATGTTCAGTCTGTGGAGCTCAATTTTCGTGGAGGTTTTGAACCCTCATGAAACAATTTCGTGACGAATGTTTATGTCGGTCCATTCAAATTTACGTGACGGCTCATACTCCCATGAAAATATTTTCGTGGCGAATTTTCATGGGGGCTTTTAACCCTCATGAAAATATTTCGTGGCGGTTAAGCACCATCACGAATTATTTTCCTGTGAGTCAATCCCTGTCACGAAATTTCTTGTGCAATCTGGCGAGCCCATTGTTCGTGAGAGTTATTGCGTGACATTTGACGGTATACCGCCACGAAATATGTTCGTGAAGGTGGACCGCCACGCAAAATTGAATTTCCCTGGCGCCATATTCGTGAGGGTTATTGCGTGACGGTTTTGTGTCACTAATTGTTTTCATGACGGTTTTTGCGCTTTCGTGACGGTTTTTTTGTCCTCACGAAATCTCGGTTTTCTGGTAGTGTTTGGGCGGTGGTGTGATGAACCGGAGCTGGGGAGAGAGGGTATGGAAGATGAGAGGAGGGGTATGGAGGATGAGAGGAGGTTGCCAGGAGGGGAGGGGATCAGTCGGGCGTCGGCTCTGCAGAGCTATGGAGGATGAGGATTCGAGGAGGGGACCGAGTGGTGTACTGGTCGAGAGCACCTACCGACATGAGTCTTGTATTTAACATTTTTTTAATACCCTTGATTAATCTTTACTGTTTGATCTCGTTAAGGACTTGATATTATATTGCACAGACAAATAGACAATCTAGACTATCTAGATGTATTCTATGTAGAGATGAATTTTACAATTTATTCTAGATTTGCAATAATAGAGAAACAAACTTTGTGTAACTATTTCACTAAACAATCAAGTATTACTCCCCTAACTGATGAGAGTACTACTCAACTAAAGATGTTTTGACTAGAATTTAATCGTAATGAATTTATTGCCTATCCAGCACATTAATTGCATAACAATAAAAGATTATGGTAATAAAATTAAAGATCAGATGAAACGGCCCACTACCTTGAAAAAGGTAATCAGTGGCGGTTCGAAACTGCCATCAGTGACGGTTTTCGAACCGCCACAGATTTAGTGCCACTGATAATCCAGAATTATCAGTGACGGTTCTAGAACCGCCACAGATAACATTATTTGTGACGGTTTTTGGCTAGAACCGTCACTGATACTCCTTATATCAGTGACGGTTCTAGCCAAAAATCGTCACCGATATCAGGGTATTAGTGGCGGTTTTTGACTAGAACCGTCACTGATAGTCCGACACAGGAAAATAAAAAACCGGCATTTGTGGCTAGCCTCAGGCAGTGCTAGCCATGCCCTCTGTACAGAAAATATATAAGACAATTGATAGAAGTGTCATACAGTAATACCAACATACTAATACGCAACTAATATGCAACTCGAGATAAACAAAGGCATGGCACAGAACATCAAATTTCGCTGGAAAGATTAATTTGTATAATAAAGCCTTCTCAAAGGTGGTCAAGTATTGATATGCTAGTGTGTGTGTGTACATACCCATTCCAAAGAAAGATCATAGCCTCTCATGATCCTCGGTTCCGACAAATAGAGGTAAAGAAGCGCAAATGGTGTATAGATAGTATCCTCTGTCAAGTTTGATGCCCTCCACAACTTCAAGCTCATTATAAAGGGTGTTACCATCCTGTCAAATGTTTAAGCAAACTAGTTAAACCAAATGTTACAGCATATGCAAATCGAGCATTTTGATAAAGGTACTAAAGACAGAGAGAACTAGATGAAGTATACACCACCATAATAATTAATTGCCCTTTCTAATAACTGGAGCTACCATGTGGCTTTACCTTTCCATATAAGTTTTTCCTAGAGCAGTATAGTATCATGAGGATCAGTGACATGTGAATTGACTTTTATGAATTGTTAGGCACAACTGATACAAATTGTGTTAAATTAATCATTGCATAAGAAAGACTACCTGAGATCCTTAGAGTCTGTATAGTCAAATGCTATGGACCAAAAACTATTGACAAGTATATCTTCAAATAAGTGAATGTAAAAGAAAGTTGCCAATGAAAGAGTTAAAGCGGCCAAGAAGTTACATTCGCAGGGAAAATGACTAACTTTGAGAAATATAGGATCAGACGAACTTAGATGAACTTACCGCAATGGTGATAACACCCTCTTTGCAAACCTTTTCCATAGCCTTAGAAATGAGCTCACCAATTTCCCTTTCCCCATTTGCTGATATTGTACCCACCTTTATAAATAATGAAACATAGAAATCAGTAAAAATAGATAGGGCAGGACAAACAAAGGGAACAGTAAATAGATCTTTGCAATTAATTATTTCAAGTATCACCTGAGCTATTTTCTCTGATGTGTTGATCATTCTAGCCATGCTCTTTAGGTTAGTCACAACACCATGATCAACATCCATTGAGATTCCACGCCTTAGATCCATTGCATTCATTCCAGCTGCTACAGACTTGCACCCCTCAGTAAATATTGCTTTTGTCAAAACAGTAGCACATGTGGTACCTAGAATATTGGATCATCTAGACTTGTTTGTTTCTCCCTCTGCATTTTCCACAAAAATTAAGACACTCATATAAACTAGGTTCTCGAGAGCTTAAGTGAAGCAATATATATTTGACCAAGACGTACACAAACCTTGTGTTCTTCCACAAGCTTCAGCACGTTTTCATCAGCCCTCTGTTGCTCCAATGATGCCATATTAAGATGCTTTGTTTTAATTTTGTCACTAGTAGTCTAGCACCATTAGCAAACCTACAAAGCAAAAACAAGTTCCCTACATTTTACCAAGTTTCCCTATTGCTAAACATTCTGCTATTTATTATCTTAAAACAGAATGTGGGGTAAGAACAGAAATAGGAAAATACAATGATAGGCACTGCTAATAAATAGAATGCTGTTATGAAAAAGAAGCGTAGAAACAATGAACGATCCTCCATAAAACAAAAAATAAGAAGACAAACGTACATGCTACAGTAGCAGAACCACTGACAAGAGAAGTGGCATTGACGAAAGAAGGGGTTCCCATTTCAAAGGAAGAAAGAGTTATTTACACTTTGTAATGAAAAAAATTTGAAGTAACAAAAGCCTAAACTAGTTTCCTAAACTAGAAGCCTAACGGGTCTTGGAGGTTGGAGACACGTGATGTGAGACATGAGTATGGAGGAGTGGATCGTTGTTGTCTTCGTCATAAAACTCGCCTTTTTTGTTGAGTATTTCCTTCATGATGAAGTAGGCGAGCTGGCCCTGAACGGCTTGGATTTCATAACGAAGCAGTCCTACCGTAGACAGCTTGAGGCGCTGTAAGTATGAAAAACAGAATTAAGAGAGCATATAGAAATCGAGTGGCGCGAATCGATGTGTCATGTCAGCATGTCTGACCTCCACGTCATTGTCTTTTATTGTGCAACTTAAGATTTCCCGCATGTACTGGCACATGAAGTACCCACATAGATTTGTTCGTCCTTGCGTCTGCTTGTGACACTGCGAAAATCGAATGAACTAAGATGTCGTCGAAGGAGCTATTTACTATGAAATACGATATAAGAATATTCCTTGCGTGCGTACCAGAAAGTTAGTACAGATTGTAAGGGATTTTTTGTATGGGCGGTGTCTCGTGCTCTTCTGACAATATCTTTTGAACACCTCATTTATTAAACGTGTCATCACTTCATAGTCTGCTTTAGGTTTATCCAGTGGATCCATGATCAACATCTTGCTCTTGTCTGGATGAATTACTACGAGAATCCAGTGGAATCTGGATGCCATAGCCATTAGTCCTTACGTCAGAGTAAATAATGAAATCAACGAGTAATTTAACTAGCTAGTGAGGAACTTACTGAAAATTGTATGGTACAAGTATAAACTCCTTGTCTTGTAGTTTAAGCAAGTGCTATGAATGCTGCTCATGTTACCGAAAGGATTCATTCCATCTGTACTCAAGCCAAACTTTACATTCCTCAGTTCATTTTCGAAGTTCTCCCTGAAGAGTCTATCGATGGTTCTCCATTTGGCGAGAATCGGTACGGTGTCTCGCTTTTCCATCCTCTTACGGTCTTCCGAGTGCCATCGCATCAATTTGGCGTGCTTTTTGTTTCCAAATAAACGCTTCAAACGAGGTATTATTGGCAAATACCACACCACTTTTGCGGGAGCTCCTTTCTTCACCTCGATAGCTTCGCTGTCATCGCCCTTACGCTTGTATCGCGATGCTTTGCACACCGGACATACATGAATGTCTGCATAGTCTTTGCGATAGAGTATACAGTTGTTTGGACAAGCATGTATTCTTTCTACTTCCAATCCCAAGGGACATACAACCTTCTTAGCTAGATACGTGGTTTTAGGCAACACATTTTTCTTAGGCAGTATGTCCGCTAAGAGATGTAACAACGCCGTGAAACTCTTGTCGGACCAACCATTGGCTGCCTTCAATTTCAGCAGCGAGAGCACCGTGTGCAACTTTTTGTATTCCTCCTTACAACCCGGGAACAAAGGTTTCTCCGAATCCTCCATCAAACCATTGAATTGATTAAACTCTCTCTGACTAGTGTAGTTCTCTTCTGCATCGTGCAACATTTGAGCCAGATTAATGTCATCATCGATGACCAACCTATCCTCATCGGATCCATAACTGATGTCAGCTGCCACATTGCCGGCTCCATCGTCGTCGACGTTATCACGTTGAAGTATGATCTCCTCTTCACCGTGCCTTGTCCAACATGTATAGCCAGGTACAAAACCCCTCCGGATCAAGTGCAAATGGATATGGTTTTTGTTCGAAAACATCTTCTCATTCTTGCAATCAATGCATGGACAGTGTATGTACTCCGTCTTCTTTTGCAAGCTGTTCTCCTCGGCTGCCCTTAGAAAAACAGATACACCGTCGATATATTCTTGGTACGCAGCAGTTCGTGATCGCACATCCATCTCCGGTCCATCTACAGTTCATTAATTTAAGTAATTTATTAATATCCAAAAATCTTAATTAAATAAATTGTTATTGAATATTTAACAATATCCACTAACGGGACAACATTAATACTAAGTAAATGTTGCAAACTTAATTAATTAATTTTAATATATACTCATACGTAACCAAAATTATATATATCCTCCGGAAGATCAACATAATAAATTCCTCACCTCAAAATTTCATGATCACCCAACTACCATATTAACTAAAATTTATTTATCATTCACATCCAACAATCTTAATTACATAAATTGGGTTTATATGCTTCATAAAATTCACTAACAATACCCACTAATGGAGCAAGATGTATATGCATGCGCTAACAAAAAAAAAAAAAAAATATTAACTACGTAATTTTTATACATATCCTTCTAAGAGCAACATAATAAATTTCCTCATCTCAAAATGCAAGGCAATTAACTTCATGATCACCCATCTATCATATTAACTATAATTTATTTTTCATTAATATCCAATAATCATAAATACATAAATTTGACATATGCTTGACAAAAAATTCATCATCTAAATAAGGTAGAGAGCTTAATCTAACACAGCAAGGTAATAAATTCATCATCTACAAATTGCTAGGTAAATAAAAAACAAACTAAATGTAGACCTTGCATCTAAACCTTAATTAAGCTAGGAATAAACCTTTAGTGCCAATTTTACAGTACAAATGAAGAGAGGAGACATATTTTACACACCTTGGAAAAATTCTAGGAAGTAGATGCACAAGATCTTGGCCAAACAAAATCTGAAATCAAAAAGCTGAGTTTTGTTCTCGGGGAGGAAGATGACTAGCGACAGGGGAACGGGGGATATTTATAGAAAACATTATTAGTGGCGGTTCTAAAACCAAACCGTCACAGAAAATGTATTATTAGTGACGGTTCCATCTACCAACCGCCACAAATAGTCCCAGCGTTATCAGTGGCGGTTTCATCCGAAAACCGTCACAGAAAATGTATTATCTGTGGCGGTTTTTGGATGAAACCGCCACAAATGGTCCTCCCACCAATTTCCATATAGAACCGCTACTGATACATGTATTTGTGATGGTTCCAAAAGAACCGCCACAAATAGGGCGTCACCTATATACTGTTTTGTAGTAGTGGCATAATTATTATGTGAAATTTAAATGGTACGACAGTACGTACAAGATTTTGTTTGTACCAATTTACCTTAGTCCTTACGGACTGACTGTTGCTAATCATGCGGACGTAGATGTCTTCTAAATTGCATGTCATGCTTGGAGCTAGCAGTCTTGTTATTCTGTCCCTAGTTTATTTCGTTGAACCGTATGCAGGCTATTACTCTTGTGTGGTAACTCTTTCTGATCATTTGCAGGTATGAGTTGGTACAGTCTGATCTCGCTATCCCAAAATATAGCGAGCTCTCAGTGATCAACCTCAGAAGGTTTTGCTTGATCGAGAGATCACCTAGCCCCCAAGCCGATGCAGACAGTAGATACCATCTCCTAATGAATGAATTCTTTCCTTGTATTAAGCCTTCCCTATTCTTTAATAGCCAGCCACCTTCAATTCGTCTTTGTGCCGTGCACGTATATTGTTTTATATTGTTGGATAGATAAGATGTTGTTGATGTTACTAGATGGGTTTGCATGTTAGGCCGCACCGGATGGGATATGCTGGATTTTTTAAACTCCGAGGTTCTTCGTGTAAAATTGCCAAGGATTTCTTCGTTAATTTTCGGGACCTGAAGGCTGTAAAATTGCTGGAGGTCACATGACCTTTTTATGAATTCCCAGAACCACAAGGGTCTCTGTGTAAAATTGCGTAGGACCTCTTCGCAAATTTAGAAATTTCCGGGACCCCAAGAGCCTACATGTAAAATTGCTGGAGGCATAGGACCTCTTCATAAATTCCCAGAACCCGGAGAGAAAAACCATGAAGGCGACACACGTGGCGCTGTGTAATTGGTGGACTAAATGTACCAAGACCACTCTGAACTCATCTTTCCGTTCAACTTTAGATGAGTTATAGATATGATCAGTCGTTCCAATTTGTATCTTTGTTATGTATCACTCAACATTTATCTATTAGAAGCTTGTGCACTTAGTTTATATTTCGTTCATGGAAAAACTACTGTTATTGTAAGCATTAAGAGAGCATGGTATCGTTTGATTGAAGACTTATTTTTCCAGATTAGTGATAATTTAATTTTATTTGAAAGCCTTATCTTTGTTGAATAATTGCTTTTAATGCTTTATTATCGAACCTATATGGCATCCAATGGCGGAGGAAAAGGAAATATGCCTTGTAGATTATTGCACCACTAATATGATACTTAGGCTAACTAAATGTGTCCAGACATTGCGAAAAATGACTGGAAACATCGTGACCATTGCAGCAAATGATGCTCACATAGTAGGCACCAGAAGAGTTATCATTATCCTCCCGATGAGTACCAGAGTAGTCACATAAGATGCTCTGCTTTACCTCGAATCCAAATTACTCTTTTGAGTTTTCTGGATATCCGCTTTGACGGGTTTCACGTAGAAACTCAGAATGAGAATGACGTTGAATATCTACTGATGGTTAGAAAAGATGGATTAGAGAGAATAGTGGTTGAGAAGCTCTCTCTTCCTTGTCATCAGGACATGTACTACGCACATGTTAAATCCTCTGAAACATATGATGCGATGAAAATAATTTTTAGAAACTCAAAACTATTTAAAATTTGGCACGATATGCTGGGTCATCCTAAGTCGAGAATAATGAGAAATATCATAAATAATTCTATTGACCATGAATTAAAAACTATGGATTTCTCTTTTCAGAAAGATTTCTCTTTTTGCCATATACACCCATTAATTGGAGCATGTACAATTAATATTGTAATCCTCTATCTATCTGTATTTATTTTAGAAAAATTGGTAATTCACAACAGCTATGATTCAGAGTCGGAGCAAATCAGAAATCACCACCTGTAATCAGAAATCACTGGCTAATACAACCAGTTAAGGAAATCATTGGCTTGCATGGAATTAATGTTAGCAAATTGATTTAAGCTGAGTGTCATTCAAGCAAGAAAACAATTGGCACATATAATTTTATTCAATGCGTTTTGAAGTAAAGGAGGTACGTAGTTGATGTACACCACGTACGTACATTGAAATTAAGATCGATACACATGGGCGGCAAACTGGCAAAGAAAATTAAAAATAAAAAAATAGTGGTGCACGCATTTTGGGTTTACATGTTTTACACGTACCGGCTGATTAAAGATCGCTGGAAGATGAGATCAGCTGCGGTATGCATCAAATTAATAAAGAAATACTAGTATGCATGGGCTGGATCAAAGAAGTAGCATGCTTTTAAATTATAATAAAATAAGTACATATATAGTTTGTCATGGATTATGAGTAGGATTGAGTGGGGAGTCATCAAACGTTGAGGTCATCTTGCATGTGGTCCGCGTGTACTACAAAACTTTCTTTTAGCGCGTGAATCATATATCATTTTTCTTATATATACGTGACACGCTAGCCCCCACTGATCTTAGTACTTCTGGACGGGAATACACAACGGGGAAGACGGTGCAGAACGCAACCCAAGCCAAAACACCGAACTGAATCTTTTCCACATCGGAGATGACCTGGATGAAGGTAAGGGCGATGGAAGAGGTGAGGAGCAACACGATAGCTGTCATGAAGAACCAGAAAAACCTACTAGGCGGTGCATTTTGTTTTTTTGTCACCAGCGCGATTACCATCAGGGAAAGTGCCATCCCGAAAGTAGTCGCGTTTGTGACCACGTAGCCATATGCCATCAGGGCTTGATGAGCCGTCATTGCAGGAGGAGGACTTGGGGTAGGAGAAAGCATCGCCGGCCGATGAGCTTGAGAGGAGATACCGGTCTTCGTCCCATGATGCTTCTTCAAACTGTCATCATATACTGTTGCTAACCAGTCGCCCTTAGGAATCCAGACCGGCTGCTGCATCGCCGCCTGGAAGGCTAAGCCGACGAAGAGCGTGGCCGCCGTCAACACCCACCCGCGAAACTCCGTGAGGAACTGCTTATCACTGTCCTCAGCACCGCAGTTCTGCTGCAGATCTGCGACTAGTTTCCCTGTAAGAGGGATCTCCATGGTCTTCTTGTCGCCCATGACAACCACCAGCTTGACGTCGATCTATACGTACATGTAGTGGCATATATATATACACCCCCAAAAGAAAATTAAAGAAAACAAAAGAGAGAGACAGAGCAAGACAAAAATCTGAAACAATTAGCTACCCGCCGGCCTCTTTGGCCCCAACAGAGTTCACGGTACTCTTGTCTAGAGGTGGGCGTCGTGTCGGGTCGGGCCGGCCCGGCACGGGCCCATCATGCTTCGGGCTTAAACCGTGCCGGGCCACGTCGGTCCATCGTGCTCACCGTACCGGGTCGGGCTAGCCCAGCTCGTTTTCGGCGAGCCCAGGCACGGCCCATTTGCGTTTCGTGTCTGCTTCGTGCCGTGCCGGCCCAAGTTCGGCCCATTTATACTATTACTATAAGAAAATAATCACGAATTGATTTATTTCTTTATCTATCTAGAATTTCCTTTTTCTCCGATCGAAACATTCAACGCATGGATGCATTCCCTTCCTTTTCTCTAGTCCATCCAGAGTTTTCTTCCTTAACTACTTGATTTACTTACCCACACATACAAAACACAGGTGCGTTGCTGTTTGGGTCCGTGCCCAAGCACGCCCGGTTGTCATGCCGGGCCGGGCCGCCCATCGTGCCCGATCGACAGGCCCGGCACGTCCGGACAATCGTGCGTGCGGCCCGCCCGCTTAGAATAAATGTCGCGGCTCGGCCGTGGGTCGGGCTGGGTCGGGCGTGCCTCGTGCCGGCCCAAAATAGCCCGGCCCAGTGCCCACCTCTACTCTTGTCGCCCGTCTGAACCACCACCAGATCGACGTTGTTCTATACGTACAGGTAGAGTGGCATATATATGTATTAATCGTAAATTGAAAACCTCCAAAAGAAAATTAAAGAAAACAAAAGAGAGAGAGAGAGACAGAGCAAGACAAAAATCTGATACAACTGGCTACCCGCCGGCCTACCTGCGAATCGGTCTCGGCCTTGATCTCTGACATACTCGATCGCGTGCTGAAATCCTCTCTGTAAATACGCACTTAGCGTAGATGTTTGTTTTCTGTTTTGAAGGATTAGCTTAGATGTTGTACCGGGCGCTATGCCGCGGGCTGCCCGACATATATATAGCCTAGCCTGACTCTTGAACATCACATCTAGCTAGATGCCGTTTATCAGCACAAACCGCAAAATCGTGATCCAACTGGTGGTCCCCACAAAATCACGAGTATTAGTCAAGCTAGAACACACTTTGACCATTGTAATAGTATTACCTTGCAATTGAAGAAAGAGAGTATATATGAAAAGCCATATTTGCCGATCTTAGTTGGTAAGTTGTGATAATCTGAATTAAAAAAAGAGAGGGGCCGGCTAGCCGAGTCGGACCAGGCATGTGTGCCTGAGCAGGGTTAACAAAATCGCGATAATAGACCATATCGAGCCAGTTAACAAAATCGCGATAATAGACCATATCGAGCTGGCTAGACATTTGAAACCGATCGGTAAACTGGTCCACTTAAAAAAACAAAAAAAAAATTCGTGCGACGTAAACCGGTTGAAAATAGGTGAAAATCAACAAAAATTGCTCAAAAAAATCAGTCGCAAAAAAATTTCAATTGTCAATAAATTTTCGGAAAACCGATTGATTTTTTGAATTTTTATTTTATTTTTCAAAAAGTTTGGATTCTAAACCCTTTGTTTTTTTGCGATTTTTGTTTGATTTTCACAATAAATCAGTATTGCTGGGTTTTTTACTTTCATCCTCAATTATGTTTTGTAAACCCTGTACTCGAGGCTCCGAGCCGCACTCAGTCGACCTAGCTATTTAGGTGGCACACCTAACCTAGCTCCCCTGCATCTCTGTCCCATGCCGCCACGGTGCTGATAGTCATGCCACATAGTTCCGAGCCACCGGTCTTTCTACCCCACATGATGCCATCCAATGACCTGCCGTCACCAAGGTACCACTATGCCACCGGCAAAGTTGTTCAAAATTCGGTACTTGGCGGCGATATTGCGTCGATATCATGCGGTTGGCGGATATAACGCCGTAATTCAGCCCTTGGCGGCCTGTTTGGCGGTTAGGCCGAAATTGCGGTCCTTGGCGGTTTTTGGCGGCTGGCACAAAACTATAAGAGAGACCATTTTGATCTATTGTTTACACGACCTGATGACCATGATTGAAAGATTCACGTCGTCGCCCTCAAAATAAGGTACACTAAATCACTAACATAGTACTTACTACTTAGTTTATTACTTGATTAATTGAGTAGTATTTGTTCAAGTATTTTAGTTTAATATTCTACTTTAATATTTGATATCTTGCAATTTGCAAATAACTAGAAAAGAAAACTAAAAATTTTTATTCATAATAAAATCAATAATATATATGAATTATATTAATTCTCGGCCGCCGAGGGCCAAAACGCCGAGACCCGCAATTGCGCCGCAAATATGGCCTTGGCGCTTGATAGTGCCTAACCGCAACGAATCCGCCGAGCGAACTCTTGAACACTGCCAGCCGGATCTTGTCGGAGCACGCCCACACCGCGCTGGGCAAGGACACTCCTTGGTGACATCTCCCTTCGTCTTTTTGTGTTCCCCGTGAAACCATATATCCAAATAGAGATATATTCACGTCACTATGTGCAGGAGGTGTCGAGAATCTTAGAGGTTGTGGTGCAGGAGTTTTGAGACGTGTGAAGGAGCATGGAACGTGTGGGGATCACGGAGGTCCTTCATTGTCGACGTTTCCATCGAGACATCGGGACGTAAGTATAAACCCTAGATTATTCTTCATAGAATTTGCATTGCAGTGGAGCACTATTATGATCATATTATTAGTAGATGGTGAAGTTGGAAAGCATCGAGATGGTGTTTGAGAGTGATCGGTATTGGATTAATAGTGGTCTTTGTCTTTGTGGCTAGTTTTATGGTTATCTATAGTCAATTTCATGGCCTTGTTCAACTTATGAAAAATTTAGATTATTGTCTAAAGTTTCATTTGAGTATAAAAACGTTAAATTTGGTTAAGCGATTAGAAAGTTATTGCTTGTAGAATATTGCTGTCGGGGATTGAGAAACCTCTGACAGGTCAACAGGCAGTCAACAGGACTCCTAGCTCGAGGCTGAGCAGCATGGGTCTTCGACCACGACCTAAGCCGCGCGGTCCCCGCGCGACCTCGAGCTTGGGGGTAAGGATTCAACTCCCGCACGACTTCGACCTTGGCTTGAAGGCATGCACTTACTCGACAGTTACCAAGTCCGGGAATACCGGAGTTAATGCGGACGTGGGCGTCAGATCCGGGACGGTTGTAGCACATCCTCAATGCGCACCATGCACTACTCCGAGAATCTCTCCCGACCGTTTCCAAAAACGGTCGGGACGGGTATAAAATCCCCTAAGCAGATCGGCGACAGGCAGGCAAACCCAGCAACAAAGCAATAGACACCATTAACATAAGACTCACCAAAGCTCAGGCTAGAGAGTGTACACTTGTACTCAAGCATAGTAAATTCCTTGCCCCTGGGCAGGACTGGAGTAGAGTTTTTACCTTCACAGGGGCTCGAACCAGTATAACTCTTTGTGTCCTGCTCATTTCTCTTCACCCTCGACTAGCGAAGTAGCGAACGCATTCCTTCGGTGAGTGAAGCTCATTTTGGGTTCCGCATACACAACTCACCCCTCTTCACTTCTATGGTCAGGCGATCCCGATCGTCGACAGCTAGTGCCCACCGTGGGGCCCGAAAGCTTCGCTCATTCAAAAGAAGTTCAAGACTTTAGAGGCATGGCGTCCGTCGCTACAGGACATTCCGCAAGCTCGGGTTCGAATGCAGTCCCCGAGCATGGGAGCTCCACATACCTGTTCTCCCCCTCTCCGCCGCTGCGTGATTAGCTTGTTCTCATGGCTGCTAGCCATGGCACGAGTGTGGAGGAAGGGGAGCGTAGCCCGAAGACGCTCGCTGGATGGCCCAAGTCGCCATCAACCAGGCCATAACCGCCCTCAGGCGAAAGGAGCGTGAGAAGATTGGAACTTCGTCAGGGCGCTCCAAACTGCCTCAATCGGGCGAGCGCCTCCGTGCAATCGCTCGAGTCATGACCGACCTCGCCTGATCGAGGTCGGGCCTTTTCGGCTGAGCTCTCACAGATGAACTCGACAAGGCCGCTACTGAAGCCGTGCCATCGCAGCACCAAAGTCGCCCTTCCAGCACCCGTTCCTTGAAGAGTGACGGCAGCTCCTCGCGCAGGCACCGGTGTCCCCGCTGGTCTCCTGCTCACCGGCAATCCCGAGATTTGTCTCGTACTCCGTCGCGCCGTCGCTCCCTGAGTGCAACTCCGGATGGCGTACGGCGACAGCCGGCCTACAGCGACTCTCACTCTAGCAGCAGCAGGTCGGGCCTTTCTCCTGACGTTCCCTCGAGGCGTCGTCGGGACCATGAGTGCCTGCAGTACCTCCCAGGCGATGCTCGGGCCCATCGCCACGGCCGGCGTGGTCGTAGGTCGGGTCGCCGGGGCGATCGTGGCTCTGACTCCAGCAGCAGCGATCACCATTCCAAGCGTGCCCCTGTTCCAGCTTATGGCTGCGCGGTGTACTCCGACGATCTTCAACGGGTGCACTGGCCAGCCCGTTTCAAGCCTGCCTTGATCGAGCGGTTCGATGGGACGAAGAACCCAGATGAGTTTCTTTCGATCTACACCACCGTGATCTTGGCAGTCGGGGGAGACGAGGCCTTAATGTCCTATTACCTCCCAACCGTTTTGGATGGTGCCGCCTGTACCTGGCTCTTCAACCAGAAGCCCGGCTCCTTTCGTTCGTGGCGCCAAATTTAGAATGCTCTCCGCTCCAACTTTCAGAGTTGTTATGAGCGGCCCGGTAGGGAGAAGGACCTGGACCGCATTATCCAAGGGAAGAACAAACCCCTCTGCGACTTCATGGGGCGGTTCATCCGCACGAGGAACCTGATTCCAAGCGTCTCTAACGAAGCTGTGATCAAGGCCTTCAAGTTCGGCGTCCGCGACCGGCGCCTCACTGAAGACCTGGAGATTACGACAAGGCTTACCGTCAACAAGCTGTTTCGCATGGTGGAGCGTTACACGGACGCGGACGACGCAGTTCGCTGGAAGCATGACTACGATCAAGGTAAGCTCGATATCAACTCAGGCGAGGCTGGTCCCTCTAACACCAAGAGCATCGACCTGGGCTTGACCGCTAAGAAGCGGAAGAGGGACCGCAAGCATGGCAATGGTCGGCCACAGGTAGTCCTTTCGGCAAGCGGCCACCACGAAGTTATGGAGGTGCGAGAGCCGGACCAAGAGGATCCCTGACCTTAGCGAAATCGGCCACGACCTCGGCATGCACCACGTCGAGCTCGGCAGGGTGATCGCTGGTCTGGGTCTCGGTAGGCCGATGGCCGCCCGCAAGATACTGAAGGGCGGCCTCGGTACAATGAAGAAAATTTTTGTCTGTTCCACAGGACCCCAGGCCACGACCTACGAAGCTGCAGAGTTTGGCAGGGCAAGCTGGATGCCTTCTATGATGGGCGCGGAGAGATGCCCACACTCCCGAAGGAGGGAGAGCAACCCGACAGGGTCAACGCCGGAGCAGACCAGGCCGACCTCGACCTGGATTTTCAGTAGGGTGACCGCCGGATCAACGTCATCTTCGGCGGCTCATCGGCGTACTAATCTCAATGTGAGATTAAGGATGCTGCGCGCACGGTTTACCAGGCTACCATCAGGAAGCCTATGGACCAGCCTTGCAAGTGGGCCGGGGCTACGATAACCTTCACGTGGGAGGATGCACCTCAAGGTATATCCAAAGACTTGAAAACCGCCCTGGTTGTGACCCCGACCATCAGCAACACCATGGTTGGGCGCGTCATGATCAATGGGGGTAGTTCCCTCAGCCTGCTCTTGGCTAGCGCGCTCGACCAGATGCAGATTCCTCGGTCGAAGGTCAAAAATATCGCGATTCCATTCTTCGGGATCGTTCTTGGAAGCTCGATCACTCCTCTAGGGCAGGTGGTCCTACCTGTCACCTTCGGCGCCTCGGATAACTTTCGCACCGAGCTGATCACCTTCGAGGTGGTCGAGGGGGACCTTCCCTACAACGCCATCTTCGGGCGCCCATCTTTAGTCAGGTTCATGGCGGCAAATCACTATGGCCACCGCTGCATGAAGCTCCCAGGGCCCAATGGCATCATATCGGTGTGGGGTGACCTCAAGGCGGCACACGGTTGCGAGACCCAAGCTTTGGATCTCGCCGGTATCGCCAAGAATAAGGCCCCGAGGCGACCATTAAGGTCGCCCGCTGAGCGGTCATCCACCTTCTTGAGGCGACAAAGGCTATGCTTGCTCAAGAAGGCGACTTCGTCGTGTGCATTCACGTCTCGGTCAAGTTGAGTTTCAAATAGAAACTCGAGCTCGTCATCTTCCTCCGCGTCAACAAGGACATATTTGCTTGGGAACCGGCAGACATGCCGGGTGTCCTGTGGGAGGTGGTCAAGCATAGATTGCAAGTGCAGCCTGACTCTGCGACGCTTCTCTCCCGAGAAGGCTGCCATAATTAGGGAAAATCTCGACAAGTTGCTGAAGGCCGGCTTCATTCATGAGATCGATTACTCCAAATGGTTAGCCAATCCGGTCATCGTACAGAAGAAAGGTGGGAAGTGGCAGATGTGCGTCGACCACACAGGCTTAAATTCGACATGCCCTAAGGACAATTTTCCCCTTCTGCGCATCGACTAGATTGTTGACTCCACCGCGAACGCCAAGATGCTAAGCTTCCTGGACGCCTACTCCGGGTATCATCAAATCAAGCTGGCGGTCGGCGACGAGAGTAAGACATCATTTATCACACCATTCGGCTCGTACTGCTACACTACCATATCGTTTGGTCTCCGCAATGTGACGATACATTCCAGCGCTTGATGACCAAGACGTTCGACCCTCAGATCGGCCGCAACCTCGAGGTCTACGTGGACGACATCATCGTCAAGAGCTCCTCCGAAGACAATCATGTTCGAGACCTGGAAGAGACTTTCGCTAATCTGAACAAGCACAGGATCAAGCCTAACCCGGAGAAATGTGTATTTGGCACTGCTTCAGGAAAGGTGCTCGGCTACATGATCAGAGGCTCGGGAGTCAGTCTGAACCCGGAGAAGATCGAGACGATCGAGAAGATGGCTCCCCCAAGTTCGGTAAGGCAGGTGCAATGCCTCACCGGCCGCATGGCTGCCCTCAGCCGGTTCATCTCGAGGCTTGGAGAGCGTGGGTTGCTGTTCTTCAAGGCCTTGCGTAAGCAAGGAAACTTCGAGTGGACGCCCGAGGCACAGCGATCCTTCGACGAGTTAAAGGTACACCTCTCAATACCACCTTTGCTTACGACTCCGCAGCCAGGCGAGAAGTTGTTGCTCTACCTCGTGGCCACTACCCAAGGCATCACCTTGTTGTCACGGTGGCGGCGGGATACACAAAGACCCGATCTATTACGTCAGCGAGGTTCATCATGGGCCAAAGGAGCGTTACCCCCAGGTCCAGAAGTTACTATATGCCCTCCTCATGGCTTCGCGCAAGCTCCGGCATTATTTCCAAGCTCACTCCGTGGTCGTCCCGAGCAACTTCCCGCTTGGGGAGATCTTGAGGAATTCAGAGGCTGGAGGTCACATCGCCAAGTGGGCCATGGAACTGGCCGTGTTTGACGTCCAGTTCGTGGCGCGCACGGCTATCAAGTCGCAGGTACTTGCCGACTTTGTGGTCGAGCAGACATCCTAGCCGGCTCCCGAGCTCGAGGTCGAGGGGGGCAAGCCCTGGGTCATGTACTTTGACGACTCAAGATCCTTCAAGCACTCGGGGGCTGGAATCCTTATTCTCACCCCGCAGGGCAACAGGCTGAGGTATGTGGTTCGTTTCGGATTCCCAGCAACGAATAATGCGGCAGAATACGAAGCTCTCCAGGCGGGACTCTGAGTTTGCAAGGTGCTGGGTGTGCGGCGATTGATCGTCAAGAGCGATTCCCAGCTCGTCATCAACCAGTTCAACAAAGGCTATCAATGCTCGGAGGATTCCATGACCAAATACCTCGCCGAAGTGCGCAAGATGAAGAAGTGGTTCCAAAACCTGGAAATCAAGCATGTGCTGAGGAAGGACAAATCCAGTGCCGATTTCCTCTCCAAGCTCAGGTCATCCGACGATGAAGTTCCCCCGGACGTTATCCTGGAGACCTTGGCGACACCTTCAATTTCCGATTAGGAGGCCTCGGTCGCCCTCATTGAAGGTATTTCCTCATGGGCCGAACCAATCTACAACTTTCTGGCACAGGGTGAGCTTTCGTCCAACCCCACTGAGAGGAGCAGGATCAAATGCCGAGCAAGCTCGTACAGGCTCGTAGATGGCATACTTTACCGTGGAATGCTTCTGGAGTCCTGACGAAGTGTGTTACCACAAAGGAGGGTAAGTACTTTTTAAATGACATCCACTCAGGGCTCTGTGGGGCGCATTCTTCTTTCAGGACCATAGTCGGGAAGGCCTTCTGCATGGGTTTTATTGGCCAACGGCGCTCCAGGATGCCCACAACATCGTCCGCACCTGTCAAGCCTGCCAATTCCATGCTCAAAAGTCTCACCAACATGCCTACGCACTCCAGACCATTCCACTCGCTTGGCCCTTCTCAACCTAGGGGCTAGATGTTCTCGGCCCTTTCCCTCAGGCGGTCGGTGGGAAGAAGTTCTTGTTCATCGCTATTGATACCTTCACCAAGTGGATCGAAGCCGAACCCGTTTCGACCATTACAGCTCATGCGGCTGTCAAGTTTTTCCGCTTGTTCGTGGTCACCAGGTATGGAGTTCCATGCAGAATTATTACTGACAATGGAACACAGTTTACCAGTGAACTATTCCAGGAATATTGCGAAGACATTGGCACCAAAGTATGTTATGCTTCGGTAAGCCATCCGCAAAGTAATGGGGCAGTGGAGCGCGCCAACGGACAGATCGTTCAAGGCGTCAAAAAACGAGTATTCGATGAGCTCGAACGACATGGCAAGACCTAGGTGGACGAACTTCCCACCGTCTTATGGTCTACTCGTACCACGGTCAGCCGAGCAACAGGGTCCACACCCTTCCGGCTTGTATTCAATACCGAAGTTGTCCTGCCTCCAAAGGTCACGCTGGGCTCTGCTAGGGTCGGCTTAGTCGACCAGGTCGACTTCGAGCAAGAACGGTCCCTTGACATTACCCTGGCAGAAGAAGTAAGATGCCATGCACTGCTACGATCAGCGCATTACCTGCAAGCTCTTCGCAGACATGCGTCTCGATCGGTACGACCTAGGGAGCTCCTTGTTGGGGACCTAGCCCTAAGACGAATTCAGGGCTCGTCCAACACCAACAAGTTATCCCCGCAGTGGGAGGGCCCCTATAGAGTTGTTTCGACAGATCGCACGGGGACTTACCGGCTAGCGATGCCCGATGGCAGAGAGCTCTCTAGCTCGTGGAACATTGATCAACTTCGTAAATTTATGTGTAACACCTTTTGTCTCAAGCTTCAATAAAGTTTATTGTTCACTGGATATGTTGGTCCCTGTTTTCTTTCTTTCTTCCATGTCTGGTACTGAATTAGAATATGAATCTGACCTGCGTGTAAGTGCTTTAGGTCTTGGCTCGAATGTGCGAGCTTAGATTCACCCCCAGGGGTCGAGCTACCTGTAAGCCGAATCTCTTCGCATCCCAGCTCCCCCTGCATCAGGGTCCGAACTAACTCCACATTTTGGGATCACCAAGTAAGCACGAATCGCGGTCGTGGTTTGCGAGTCTAATCTAAAAACAACCCTAACGTTTTCGAAACTAAGTCTCTTCTCATATGGTCGTATGTGCTTAGCAACACTCCCTGTGGATTTTTCTCGACCTTTGTGTCGTGGCTTTAAGGTGTCTCCAAACTTGCGCCCAAAGGTGGCGTCGCCGACCTTGGCCCCAGCAGGGCTGCACGAGGACAAACTACCTCTAAAAAGGCTAAGTACACGACAAAAATTCTTAAGAAGGGCAAAATAGGGACACAAGCTCTCGTTTCGTCAAAATAACCTTGTTTTATTAAACTCTACCTTACAACTTTCTACTTACAAGCTGCTACTGCTAGGTCTAACCCTATCTACAGGTCGGCCATGTCGCGAGCAAGTTTTTCTTGCTCGAGGTCAGCAACCTTAGCCCTTAAGGCCGACAGCTCGCCTTGGAGACAAAGGGCTTCGGCAGCAGCGATGGCGGAACGGCTTCGTTCATCTTGGAGCTAGGCCAGGGCACTCTTCCCCGTCTTGATCGCCCGCCCAAGCTTCTCCTCGAGCTCAATGACTTTAGCCTCGAGCTAGAGGGAGGCCTTTGTCGAGACGGCCGCTTGGTCCGCAGCTGCCTTAACCATCTCCTCGGCCTTGGCTCGTTCGGCTTCAAGCGCCCTGGCCGACCGCGCGCGCTCCTCTTCCACGGCTCTGTATGCGTGGTCACGCTCGGTGGCAATGGCCCGCTTGAGTTCTGATGTGTGGGAGGCCTCGAGCGCTTTCATCGCCTGGCAGAGACCTGTAAGCTTGCTGGAGTGGGCTGCTGCCTTGCGTTCAGCCTCCTCTTGCTCAAACCCAAGGTCTCTATGAGCTCGAATCTCTACGCCTCCCGCTCTTCCACCAGGTTGAGGAAGATCTTCAGTGCGTCTGAAGACCTTGCAGCCCTTGGGTGATGAAACCGATGGCCTACAGAATTCGAAAGAAAAGCATAGTCTTTGTCAGAAGAAGAAAAGGAGACTCGAGCTAAAAATTAGACAAGAGTGAGAGGAAGCTTTGTACCTGGCTAAACTGGCCCTCGAAATGTGCACGGGGGAGCTCAACGGGCCTGCTGCCCGACGACCCTACCGTGGTGTTGTCCTCTGCCGCTGCTTGGTTGCTTAGGCGAGGACCTTCGGGCTCTCCGCCAGGGGCGACTTCGCCTCGGGCTGCCTCCCTCGGTGGGCTCAACCTGCCCCCGGGCTCGATCTCGTCAGCTGGGTTGGCCTCGTCCTCCGCAGACGGAGCGCTTCTTGTTCCCTCTCCCGCAGAGGCCTTGGCCTGATCCTCGGCTCGACCTTCTGCGCTTGCTCCAACCGAAGCATGATCGGCCTTGACGGCCGGGGGCGCCCCGACCTCGACGATCGAGGAAACTTCAGCAGGAGCAGCTTGGGTGGCCTCAGCCATCGTGGCCGAGGCATCCCGAACGTCATCTTCTGCAGCGGCCTTAGGCGGGTCGGCGCTAGCTTCGGTGTCCACGGCGTCGGCGGCGTCGCCCTCGCTGACTGCAGTCGAGACTTCGTCCTCGACCGGGTCATCGACCCCTTGGTCGAATTTGCCGGCTGCGACCCTGCCTTGCATGCCGGTGGGGCACTAGCTTGTAGGAGGCCTCCTCTTCCTCCTCCTCGGACTCGATCTCACTCTGAACAATAGCCATGGTCAGGATGGGCAAGGGCTGAGTTTGAGGGCTTAGAGTCTGCGATAAGGAAAGATTACTAAGCTAAAGGCAGAAGGGAAGACTTCGTAAACGAAGAGATAACGGTGTACCTGAGTTTGTAGCCTCCGCCTCGCAGGGGGCTGGCGAAGATCATGGCGTCCCGAGGGTGAAGAGGCGCCCCTTCCTTGGGAGCCCCGAGCTTGAGACCTCGAAGCCCGCGGTGGCTCCGGGTCCTCCGTCGAAGTCCTGGCGGTGGTCGTAGCACTTTGCTGCTGCGAGGAGAAGGGTATGTCAGAGAGCAAAAGAGCACGAGCAAAGTGCTTGGGGGCTCGACCATGGAAACTCACCATTGTGCGGTCGCCCCATTCGACGTGCTGCTTCTTAGGATCCCTGTCGCCTGCTCCGTTCGGGGGGGCCTCTTGCTCGCCTTCTTGCCCTTGTTCACCCCGGGCAGAAGCAGCATCCTCCTCGCCATTTCGGACAACTCTTGGGTGTCCTGCGAGTGCATCGAGGGATCAAGGAAGGCTCCAGGCGTACATAAGCTAATAGACCTGGCCCGGAATAGCTTACCTCGGCTTTTCGGTGCAGCACGTTCTTCGGAATGGGGTCATCGATGGTGTAATCGTGCGCTGCCTTCCCAAACATCTCATTTATCCTGGCGGCGATCCAGGACTCCTTCGGCGCTGCTAGAAAGGCAAGATCATCAAAAAAAACTCAAAAGTCAAAACTCGGGTAAACTTCAGAGCAGGAAGACTTACCAGACGTCCCTTCACGGGTAAGGTCGTCGCGGCTTTTGATCTCGAAGAACGGGTGCATCCTCTTCCGTAGAGGGAACACCCGGTTCCTCAGAAAATCATTGGCAATAGCTTGCCCGGTGAGGCCGCGCAAGGCGCAGATATGATTGGCGGCGACGGCTTCCTGGTCGATCTCCAGGTCATCCTCCTCTGGGGTCTGCCTCTTACCAAAGATGGGGGTTCCGTCGTATGCCAGCACGCCGTCTTCGCCCCTTTTCAGATAAAACCACCGCTCGGTCCAAGGGCCGAGGGAGTCCCGGGAGCAGATCTTGGGGAAGGACCAAGAAAGTCCTGCCAGCAGTCGGAAGTAGAAACAACCGACCACGGGGTCTTTCCCGGTGCGAAACGAGAAAAAGCGAAAGAAGAGAGAAGGGGTGGGAAGGATCCCAAGGAACCCCTCGTACAAGTGGGAGAACATGGAAAGAAGAAGGACAGAGTTCGGCACTAGATTGACGAGCTCAATCTCGCACTGGGCGAGAACTGCCGCCAGGAAGTCGCTCTCCGGCGTCCGCAGGCCGAAGAGCATGTAGTGCTCGGTGCTGATGAGCTTGTCGTCCCATGGCCGCGGCTCGGTCTCTCCGCCCGACAGCCGCCACGTCGCTGGGTCCAGCAGTCCCAAACTCTCAAGCTCCTTCATCCTCGTCGCTGACAAGGTGCTCTTCCCGAGCTTGGCCTTGGTGGTGGTGGGATGTTTGGTCGAGAGAAGAAGAAAGGTTCGGGCAGAATGTTGGAAGGCGAAGGTTACAGAGGAGTCGAGAGTTTTCCGAAGTTGCTATAGGCTCAGGTCTTATAAGCCCAGATCGCTGTTGGTCGGAGGTTAAGGCATCTCAAAAGGCATGCCGGTGGCGATTCGATAGGTGCAATTAACGATTAAGCGGCGGGATCAAGGCGTTGCAGACGGTTCCGCTGCTCGATCATGTCCGTACCAGAATTTTGAAGTTCAAGGGGTGCCAGGTATATCGACGCTGAAGCCCGTTTGTAGGTCTCCGCTCGACCTCGACCTTGAGTTCGGAGTATCCAGAAGTCTGTCCCCTCTGTCCATATTGTGAGGCTCGAGGTCGGCCCAAGTTCTTGCCACGACCTTGAGCCTCGGGGGATAGCTATCGGGGACTGAGAAACCTCTGACAGGTCAACGCGTAGTCAACAGGGCCCCTAGCTCAGGGCTGAGCAGCATGGGTCTTCGACCACGACCTAAGCCGCGCGGTCCCCACGAGACCTTGAGCTTGCGGGTAAGGATTCAACTCCTGCACGACTTCGACCTTGGCTTGAAGGCATGCGCTTACTCGACAGTTACCAAGTCCGGGAATGCCGGAGTTAATGCGGACGTGGGCGTCAGATCCGGGACGGTTGCAGCACGTCCT
Organism: Guadua angustifolia; assembly: GCA_036346375.1. Lineage (NCBI taxonomy): Eukaryota > Viridiplantae > Streptophyta > Magnoliopsida > Poales > Poaceae > Guadua > Guadua angustifolia. Next base: position 57,753,082 of record CM070508.1, read on the forward strand.
CAATGCGCACCATGCGCTACTTTGAGAATCTCTCCCTACCATTTTTGGTAACGGCTGGGAGGGGTATAAAATCCCCTGAAGCAAATCGGTTACAAGCAGGCAAACCCAACAACAAAGCAATAGACACCATTAACATAAGACTCACCAAAGCTTAGGCTAGACAGTGTACACTTGTACTCAAGCATAGTAAATTCCTTGCCCCTGGGTAGGACTGGAGTAGAGCTTTTACCTTCACAGAGGCTCGAACCAATATAACTCTTTGTGTCTTGCTCGTTTCTCTCCACCCTCGACCAGCGAAGTAGCGAATGCATTCCTTCGGTGAGTGAAGCTCGTTTTAGGTTCCGCATACACAACTCACCCCTCTTCCCTTCTGCGGTCAGGCGATCCCGATCGTCGACAATTGCTATCTAGGAATCGGTTGCTGCTAAGTGCAATTATGCTAATTTGCTATTTAGGGCTAGACAATGGTCGAATTAAATTATGCATATAATTATAGAAAGTTAGGTAATTTTTCATAGATTACAGAGATGCTATGGTTTGCTATATTTAGAGCAGTATAAAAATAGTAATGAAATTGTGAATCCTGTTGTCTAGTAAAACAATTGAACGGTCTTCAAGGCTAAAAACAAGGGGTTAAAGCGAATTAATAAGAAAATGTGGCCAACTATAAAATTGTAAATAATCTTGTGTAGTTTTCAGAACATATATGGTTTGCTTTGTTTGGACTCCTAAGTTAGGAGTTATGGTCATAGCATAAGGGAAAGTGGTCCAGCATGAGAGAAAATTAGGTCTGAGCTTGTGCGTAGGAGTGATGTTGTTATGATTAATGATATGTATTGTGATGGCATATTATTGAGCTAGAATTACCTATTGTAGGAGGTGTGGCTTCGGGTTTAGCTTCAATCGCACATTATTCCGTCTCTCGGAGTAAAAAAGCAAGTGCATGGTAGAACGATAACTTGGTTGTTAACTTTTGTTGTTCTTATTAATAATTTGTTTATCTTGTTAGTTTACATGACTACTTTTATCTATTATAGAAATGATATGATGATGAAATTAGTGGTGATGATGTTAAATGTTGATAAACCATGTCATTTACATATGATGCATTCATGATAGAAAGATGTCATGACCTATGTGTGCCTCTATGACATACGTTGTGTGGTATGAAAGACCTACTTCGGTAAGCACTCAACTATACGGTATATACTATGTGATGATTAGCTTATGAGCATTGTCGACGATCGATCGCCAACCGCCATGAAAAAAGAGGTAGGGTCGGTGAGAAATGGGACAAGAAGCTGCGCTTTGCTCGAACGGAGGAATGAGGTCGGAGAGGTCTATGGTCGGAGCTAGGAGACAACGGACGAGACCAAGGATTATACTGGTTCGAGCCCCTGAGAAGGTAATAGCTCTACTCCAGTCACCTTGCGGTGGTGATTCACTCGCTATTTGCGAACACAAGAGAGGATTCTGATGCAAGCTTGACGATGCTAAGTCTGGACTTGAACTGGAGTGTGTGTGCGCTGGGATGTTCTGTGTGTCTAAGTGTTTACAAAGCTCCCGTCTTATACACATTCTTCTTGCAACGTGCGGGAGTAATTCTCGGATCGTGGCCTTCATGCGCATTGATAGCCGGTGGTAACCGTTCCGATCCCGTCGTCGCGCGCCCGCATTATTCCATGATCCCACGTTTCCGCAAGCGCCAGCGATGGCGTGCGGGATCAAGGAGCGTTATCGACCTTGGGTCGACCAAGCCCTAGTCACGGGGACCCGAGCTCGAATTACCGCGCCTAGGTCGGCGGCCTCGAGCTTAGACCGATGCACTCTTGGTCGAGTGGCGTCGAGCTGATCCAGGTCTTTGATCGAGGCCTTCCGAGCTGGGGGGCCGGTTGACCGTTTGCTGACCGGCCAAGGGTTGCCCGGCCCCCGACAGCTAGCCCCAGAGGCTCAAGGTCGTAAAAAGGAGTACCAGGGCGACCTCGAGCCTCACCCAACAGGTCGCTGACAGCAACCCTTGCAAGGTCTTGGAACCTTGTTCGAAGTCGAGCGGAGATCGCGAAGTGAAACCCCAGGCGAGACATCTGGCGACCTTTGATCTCTCCGAAGTGGTACGGATGCCTGTGACTGCGGACATCTGCGGCGAGTCCGCCCCAAGCCTTCATTGCGCCCATCTAATCATGCCAGGCGCGCCTTTTGAGGCGCCGTAGAAGGTTATATCCCAAAAGCGCCGTAGAAGACCCCGAGCTTTGGATCATTTGCTTGAAAATCTCTGCGCCCTCCTCCCAAGCCTTCTTGCCCGAGCAGACCGCCTTTCAATCTTCACACTTTGCTTCGTCATGGCCAAGCTGGGGAAAAGCACCTTGTCGGTCGCGAGGATGAAGGAGCTCGAGTCCCTGGGACTGTTGGATCAGGTGACCTGGCGGCTGCCCGGCGGCGAGACCGAACCTCACCCTCGGGATGACGAGATCGTCTGCACCGAGCATCACTCCCTCTTCGGGCTGCGGACCCCGGAGAGCGAATTCCTGGCCGATGTCCTCGACAGCTGCCAGATCGAATTGGTCAACCTGGTACCCAATTCCGTCCTCACCCTAGCCATTTTCTCACATCTATGCGAGGGGTTCCTGGGGATTCTTCCCACCCCCTCGCTCTTCTTCCGCTCCGGGAAGGACCCCGTGGTCGGGTGCCTCTACTTCCGGCAGCGGTCCGGGCTCAAGTGGGCCTTGCCCAAGATCCCTGACCGGGACTCTCTTGGTCCATGGTCGAGGCCGGTTCTACCTCAAGAAGGGGGAGAACGGGAGGCTGCGATCTGAGGAGCCGCCCGTCAGAAGAAAGAGACCCGAGAGACCGAGGACCTCGGCGTTGGCGCAAGCAATCGCCGCCATCCATATTTGCGCCATGTCTCACCAGACGAGCGATCGCGAATGACTTTCTGCAGAACCGGGTGTCTCCCCTACGGAGGAGGTTACACCCGTTCTCCCAAATCAAGGGACGCAACGATTCGACCCGCGAGAGCTCTTCTGGTAAGGTCTTCAACCCCAAGATTTTTGCTCGAGTTCGCACTTCTTCCTCCTCTGATGGCTCTTGTCCGTGCAGTAGAAGGAGTCTGAGTCGCGACAGGGATCTTTGAAATGTTCGGAAAACTGGCTCATGAGTATACTCTTGACGACCCAGTCCCGAAGAACGTCTTGCGACGAAAGCCCGAGGTAAGCCTTCCCCGACCTATAGCCTCATCCGAACATCTGTATACCTTTGCCTGACCTGTGCTTGCTTGTAGGATCATCAAGAGTTGTGGGAGACAGCTCGGATCTGCTCCCTTGCTGACGAGAGCAAGGGCAAGAAGGGAAGAAGAGACTCCCCAATAGGAGCGGACGTAGGAGACGAAGAAGCCCCACATCGAATGGGGCGACCGCGCCATGGTAAAGACGATCATGGCCAAGTTTCCAAACTCGTGCCCATGGCCTCTCAGGGCCTGACAAAGTTTCTTTTCTTGGCAGCAGCAAAGCGCAGCGGCCGCTGCCAGACCGCCGAGCCCCCCGACTACCCAGGGTGACCAAGGTCGGTCTTCCGACATGGCCATAGCAGGCGGTGCGGGTTCATCGCAAGCTCCACCTCCCTAGACCAGAGGAAGGAAGCGGAGTGTCCCCGAGCTCGGGGCAGCAGGACCTTCGCCGGCCATCAACGAGGCAGAGGCCACCGACCCAGGTAAGACCCTGGCTTCGCAGCCTGCTCCACCCCCTTGTGTTTTTCTGTCTTAGTGTCTATCCTTGATTGCAGACCTCGAGCGCTCGAGACCCGAGCTTGCCCACTCGACAATGCCACATTATTGAGGCGAGTCCGAGTCCAAGAAGAGGCAGACGCCTACATCTTGGCCCATGGCCGACCTCGGGTCAAAGCGCCTCTTCTGGGGCCTCGGTGGGCCAGTCGGGGAGTTCGACCAAGGCCTTGATAGCCCGGACGAGGTGGATCCCCAACCTGTGATCAGCGAGGATTCTGAGACGGCGAGGCAGGTGCCCTCGCGGTCGTCGATCCTCCCGAGATCGAGGGAGATATGGGTGTCCGGGCCCCTCAAGTCGCGGCGCCGCCGATCGTTGGAGGCCGTGCCACCGAAGTCCCTGAGGCCCCGCCGACCAAGATCGTGCTTGATGGCGAGACCGCGGTTCCCCAGGCCACGGAGAGCGACCACGACAACGGGAGGCACTCGATGACCGGTGGCGAACTTCGGCCTTCGGGAACACAATGCTCCACCCGGGGTTGGGTGGATGCGGCTGCTGCGGCAACTCCTGCCACCAGTGGCGGGACCTCGAATACGGAGGTCGGGACCAAAGCTTCTTCTTGCTTGCGTACCCTGGCCGGGGTCGACCGGCGGCCGATGAGGAAGATCGAGCCGCCACGCAAGCACGTCGTCCGAGCCCCGGACAAAGTGTCTGCGGTGATTGAAAAGGCTCAGTCACGGGGACTGGCGAAGGTTTGAGATCAACCTGCTCGTCTTGATGAGTTGAGCGAGGAGTTCTCCAGCAGACGCGTCGGCAACCGACTCCGTGAGGTAAGAGCTTTCCTTATAAGTCTGAAATATGTTAAGTTGTGCATTCTCGACGACTTCTTACGGATCGCTTTTCTTGTTTTCAAGGCGATTAGCGGTAACCGGGGCTTCAAGGTCTCAATGAGCACGCCAGCGTGCTCGCCGGATCTTGAACGCCCGTGGAAGAAGAGACCAAGCGCTCCGGGCTCTACGACCATCGAGGTCGGCCCAGAACTTCGGCGGACCAACCGGGAGCTCAACGATCTGCGTCGCCGCGATGGTGGCGCTGAGGTGTCCCATGCCGCCCGAGCTCGAGAGGACCAGACCTCGGCGCGAGCATGGGTTCAAGGCGCGAGAACCTGGCGCTCGGCGACCAAAGCTCGAGGCTCTTGATGCGGGCGTGCCAAGGTCGAGTTCTTTGAGAAGGCAGCTGCGGGCGAACTTCCTCGGTTAGCGCTTCGAGACCCTCCGCGCCAAGGTCGAGGCCCTCGAGAAGGCCGAGAACAAGCTGCGCGCATGCGGCGGCGCTCACAAGCAAGCGCACAAGGTCGTGGTTCTCGAGGAGGCGCCAAGGAAGCGGTGCCACCACGGCCAAACACTCGCCGACGCAAGCGTGCCAAGGTCGGGCTCGAGGCCGCCAGGAGCGAGCCGCCACCACGGCCAAGGCACTTTCGTAACGAGCGATGCCAAGATCGAGGCATTGGAGAGGTTGTTGCCGAGCTATCATCTTGACCAAGGCGTCTCGAGCTAGAAGCCAAAGTGGCGGGTGAAGGAGAAGCTTAGGAAACAGGGCGGCGAAGACCGCCTAGCCCAACTCAACAGCAGCGCCGCCGAGCTGCGGGCCGCGACCAGGAGGCCCTCTGCACCAAACCCAAAGCCTCGGCGCTACAAGCCAAGGTCTCGAGCTCGAGCAAGAAAAACTTCTTGCGAGATGGAGGATCTGTAGCTCGAAACGACCTTAATCCTGTAAAACTTTTGATGTTATTAATAGGTTTGGGTTACCTTTTGAAGTGTGCCTTTCTTGTTCGCGATCGAGATCCGTGGAGTCGTTTGTATATATTACACCTGGCCCGGCCCGTTGGGTCCAAGGTCGAGCAACGCCGACCTTGGACACAAGTTTGAGCAAATGACCATGACCTGCAGAATCGAGATAGAGTGCTCGCGAAAAGAAACGCAACGAACGAACTCTGTGAATAAATTACCAACTCCACGACCACGACTATGCACGCACTCAATAGCCAGAGCTGTGAGGCTTGCAGTTCAAACCCGGACGCAGGGGTGAGCTGATTGCGAAGAGTTTCGGCTTACATTGAGCTCGACCACTGAGGGGTGAACTTGAAGCTCGCGATACCCAGACCAAGGGGCGAATGCGAAGGTCGTGCTCGAGGAAGAATTACAGAGATGCTCATAATAAAGGGAAAAGACATGAACTGTAGAAATCGGAGAATATCCTTTTATTGAAGTTTTAAAGGTATAGAGATTACACATAAAACTTGCGAAGTTGATCTATGTTCCACGAGCTAGAGAGCTCTCTGCCATCGGGCATCGCTAGCCGGTAAGCCCCGTCACGATCTGTTGAAAGCGACTCTATAGGGCCCTCCCATGAGGATAACTTGTTGGTGTTGGGCGATACAGAATCCGTCTCGGGGCTAAGTCCCCAACAAGGAGCTTCTAGGTCGTGATCGCGTAGAGACGCATGTCTGCGAAGAGCTTGCGGTGTAATCTGCTGATCAATAGCGATTGCGGCATCTTACTTCTTCGCGAGGGCAAGGTCAAGACCGTTCTTGCTCGAAGTCGACATGGTCGACCAAGTGACTGGCGGAGCCAGGCCGTTACCGGAGGCGGGGCGGCTTCATACAAACCACGAGCTGAAAGGGTGTGGACCTGTTGCTCGGTGGTATGTCTGAATAGACCATAAGGCGGTGGGAAGTTCATCCACCCGAGTCTTAGTAGCGTTGGAGCTCATCTGCGACTACGCCTTTTGGCATACTGGACGATCGTCGTTGGCGGCGCTTCTGCTGCTCCGTTGCTCTGAGGATGAGCCACGAAGCGAAGCACACTTTGGTGCCCATGCCTTCGCAAAATTCCTGGAATAATTCACTGGTAAACTAAGTACCATTGTCAGTGATAATTCTGCATGGGACCCCATACCTGGTGACTACGGACAAGCGGAAAAAGCGAGCATACGGCTCGGCGATGATGGTGAGACCGGTTCGACCTCAATCCACTTGGTGAAGGTGTCGTGACCACAAGCGAATTTTCCCCCAATTGCACGGGAAAGGGGCCAGGATATCCGGCCCTAGGTCGAGAAAGGCGAACAAGCGGGATGGTCCGGCGCGAGGCGTAGGCGGTGGTGTGTTTTTGGCGTGGCCGACATGCTCGGCAGGTGCGGATAATATCCCGAGCATCCTGTAATGCCGTCGGCCAGTAATACCCCATGCGGAAGGCCTTGCCGACCATCGTTCTGTATGAAGAATGTGCCCCACAGAGACCTGAGTGGATGTCGTTGAGTAGGTACTTACCCTCCTTCGTGGAGATGCATCGTGTCAGGACGCCGGAGACATTCCGTCTGTAGAGTTTGCCATCCACGAGCTTGTACAAGCTTGCTCGACGCTTAATCACCTTACATTAGCGGGGTCGAGCGGCGAGTCGCCCGTGCAGAAGCTGTGTATGGGCTCGGCCCATGCGGGAATACCTTCCACCACAGCAAGCACGACCTCCTGGTCGGAGATAGACGGAGCCGTCAGCGTCTCGAGGATGACGTCAAGGGGTACCTCCTCGTCGGAAGAGCCGAGCTTGAGAGAAAGTCGGTGCTGGAGTTGTCCTTCCTAGGGACATGCACGAGCTCCAAGTTCGGAACCACTTCTCCATCTTGCGGACCTCGCGAGATACTTTGCCATTGTATCCCCGAGCATTGATAGTCCTTGTTGTCTTGGTTGATGGCGAGGTGGGAGTCTCCTTCACGACCAACCGTCAGCGCCCAAGGACTGCAGGCTCGTAAGCCCGCCAAGAGAGCTTGATACCGCCACGTTATTGGTCGCAGAAACCCAAAGCGAACCACATACCTCAAGCGTGCGCAGACGGAAGTAAGGATAAGTATCGGCCCCGAGTGTTTGAAAGACCTCGAGCCATCGAAGAACATGATCGAGGGCTTCTCTTCCTCGGCCTCGAGCTCGGGGACAGTGCGGCGTCTGTTCGACCACGAAATCGGCGAGCACTTGCGACTTGATAAGCTGTTAAGACCACGACACGGATGTCAACGCCGCCCGACTCCATGGCCCATTTGGCTATCCGCCCTCATATACGGATTCGCGAGGATGTCACGGCGGAAAGTTGCTCGGGGCGACCACGGAATGCGCTGGAAGTAGTGTCGAAGCTTTGGCGAGGCCATGAGAAAAACATCTGGCAGTTTACGCACTTGTGGTGCGCTCCTTTGGGCGTGTAAGACCTCGTGACATAGTAAATCGGATCTTCTTTGTGCCCCTGTTCGCAACTAGGGCTGCACTTACGGCTTGGGCGGTGGTACGCAGGTAGAGCGACAACCTCTCGCCAGTCATGGAGTTATAAGGAGGGTGGGGATGGCAGATATACCTTCACTCGTCGAAAAGACCATTGAGCTTACGGAGTCCATTCAAAGCCCCGTGTTTGCGAGGTCTTAAGAATGGGAGGCCTCGTTAGCCAAGCCTCGAAATGAATCTGCTGAGGCGGCCATCGTAGGTGAGGCTCTGCACTTGCTTGATCGAGGTCGGGGCTCCATCTTTTCGATGGCCTCGATCTTCTCGGGTTCGGACCAACCCCGAGCCCCGATCATGTAGCCAAGGACCTTCCACGATCTTGCGCGAACACACACTTCTCGGGATTGAGCTTGATTTGGTACTGTTCGGGTTTGCAAATGTTTCTTCAAGGTCGCGGACGTGGTCGCTCCGGAGGCTTTTGCGATGATGTCATCCACGTAAACCTCGAGGTTTCGCCCAATCTGCGGCTCGAAGGTCCTGGTCATCGATATTTGGAATGTTGCCCGGCATTCGCGCAGACTAAATGACATGGTCGTGTAGCAATAAGTGCCGAACGGGGTGATGAAGGCCGTCTTGCTCTCGTCGTCGACCGCCAGCTTGATCTGGTGGTAGCCCGAGTAAGCATCCAAGAAGCTTAGCATCTTGGCGTTGGCGGTAGAGTCGACGATCTGGTCGATGCGCGGAAGGAAGTTGTCGCCAGGCGGGCGAGTTCAACCCGTATGATCGGCACATTCTCCACTTGCCACCCTTCTTACGCGACGATGGCCGGGTTGGCGGCCACTCGGAGTAGTCGATCTCGCGGATGAAGCCGGCCTTCGGAGTTTATCAAGGTTTTCCTTGATGTCGCGACCTTCTCACGGGAGAAGCGGCGATTTTTCAGCGTCTGGTCTAGAATCGGTTCGACACGTAACTTGTCTTTCGATCACCTCCTCGGAGCGCCGGGCATATCTGCGGGCTCCCAGCGAATATACCTTTGTTGGCGCGAAGGAAGGTGACGAGCTCGAGTTCCTATTTGGGACTCAGCTCGGCCGAGACGTGGACACACCTGGTCGTGTCGCCTTCTTCGAGCGGCACGGCCTTTGTTGCCCCGCTGGGCTGGATCGCCGCCCTCTGCTGGGCGCTCTTCTCCGTCGCCTCTGGACCTCGCTGTGGCAGCATGCCGGTGAGCGCCAGGGCCTTGGTCTCGCAGCCATGTGCCGCTGCAGTCGCGCGTCTGTAATGATGCGTTGGGGCTGGGAGCTTCATGCATCGGTGACCGTAATGATTGGCCGCCATAAACTTGATGAGGGCAGGTCTTCCGAGAATAGCGTTGTACGGGAGGTCGCCCTCAACCACCTCAAAGGTGACCAGCTCGGTGCGGAAGTTATCCGAGCCACCGAAGGTGACGGGCAAGACCACCTGCCCCAAGGGAGTAGTCGAGCTCCCAGGAACGATTCCGAAGAAGGGAATGGCGATGCTTTTGATCTTTGACCGGGGAATCTGCATCCGGTCAAGTGCTTCTGCCTGCAACAAATTAAGAGAGCTGCCTCCGTCGACCATGACACGCCCGAACCCTTTGTGTTGCTAATGGTCGAGTCACGACCAAAGCGGTCTTTAAGTCTCGGGCCATACCTTGTAGGGCATCCTCAGGAGAGAAGGTGATGGTGGCCCCGCCCACTTGCCTTCTTTGCTCGATGGGCTTTCTGCCGCAACGATAGATGGTCGAGCTGCTGACCTTGATCTCGCGCTGGTGGTAGGTCGCCGAGCCGCGAAGATGGCGTCAATCCGGCGCTTCATACTGTTGGAACTCGGTCGAAGTCGCCGTGCTCGACCCGGCATTCACCCTTCGGTGGTCGTCATCGCCAGAACACGGGCATCTCACCCCGCCCGTCATAAAGGCTTCAAGCTTTCCTGCCAAGCCTGCGGGACCGCAGGTCGTGACCGGTTATACGTAAACAGCAGAATTCGCCTCGTCGTGCCACAGCCGCCTTCGGCTCCTGCGCCGAGCATCGGTCCTCCGAGGTCGACCGCCCGGCCTTCTTTCTGGGGCTGGCCCTGCGTCTGGCGAGACTGAGGCCGACCTTGATGAGGTCGGGCCCCGTCCCGAGTCTGTTCCCGGGCTTTGAGGACCTCACGCTGGCCATCCGTCGAGACGATGACCCGTGGCAGACCTCCGCCGATCCTGCGGTCACGCTTCCGTTTCTTGGCGCGGGCGTCTTGGTGGCGCCCTTGGAATTGGGCGGGCCAGCCTCGAGTGGTTCGAGACCAAGCTTACCTTGGTAATGTCGCGCTTCAGCAGACGGCGTCGTCGCGTCCGCATACCGTTCCGCCATGCGAAGCAGTTTGTTGTGGCCGAGCCTTGTCGTGATCTCGAGGTCTTGATGAGGCGCCGGTCGCGGACGCCGAACTTGAAGGCCTTGATGACTACTTCATCAGAGATGCTCGGAATTAGGTTCCTTGTGCGGATAAATCACGCCGCGAAATCACGAAGAGGCTCGCTCTTGCCCTGGATGACGCGATCGAGTCTTTCTCCCTCACCGCGCGTCATGCTGCTCTGGAAGTTGGAGCGGAGGGCGCTCTGGATTTGGCGCCACGACCTGAAGGAACCGGGCTTCTGGTTGAAGAGCCATGTTCGAGCAGCGCCGTCCAGAACGGTGGGCAGATAGTTGGCCATGACCAGCTCGTCACCTCCGGCCGCCAAAATGGCGGTCGAGTAGATGGACAGGAACTCGTCAGGATTCTTGGTCCCGTCGAAACGCTCGATCAAGGCGGGCTTGAACCGAGCAGGCCAGCGCACGCGACGAAGGTCGTCGGAGTACGCCACGCAACCGTAGGCGGGACGGAGTCTTGCGGGAAGCGATCGTGGCTAACGAGGTCCCCATCGCTTTGTCGACTCGAGCTCGGGCTTTCTGACGGCCGACCTTGGCGAGATTGGTCATGGTCTTGAGCACGGAGTCGCTGGGAGGTATTGCGGCGGTCTGTCTTGGCGACGACGCTGGGCGGAATGTCGGGGAAGGTCCCGCGACTTCTTGTCGATTGGCGTGGAGCTCGCGTGGCTCACCTCGTGTCCAACCCTGCTCGGGTTAGTAGCCGCAGGACGGCGATACGGCGGCGTCGGGGTCTCCCCCCGAGGGTGTTGCCGAGATGAAGGCGCTTCATGCCTCGGCGACAGCCGACGGGTGCGCCGGCGACGACGTGATGAGTTGTCGCTGCTTCTCAGGGAAGGGGTCCCTGAGCGGTGACTTCGGTGTTGCGGAGGAATAACCTCAGTTGCAGCACGATCGAGTTCTTCGGCCAAGGCCCGGCCAAAGAGCTCCGATTTTGCCCTATCGGGATCAGCCATGATCCGGGCGATAGCGCGAAGGCGCTCCCCCGAGGGAGGGAGCCTCTCCTGGTCCTCCCGCCGGAGCGGTGATAGCCTGATTGATCGCGACGTGGACCATCCGACGAGCATCCTCGGGGGTTTGTGGGTCGCGACCTTCTGCTGCCGCGTCCTCACCAGAAGCATCCGCCATGAAGACGTGCTGCTCGAACGGTGGCGGGGAAGGTGAAAACAGGGACGCGGAGCCGGACTCCGCGCCCGATCCTACGCTTGAAGAGTGTCCGTCGATGGAGAACGCCATGCTCCTAAGACCTTGGAGTTTTTCCTGCGAATGAACAAAGCAATCGGGCCCCACGGTGGGCGCCAGCTGTCGACAATCGGGATCACCAACCGCAGAAAAAGAGGTAGGGGTCAGTGAGAAATGGGACCGCAACTGCGCTTTGCTCGAACAGAGGAATGAGGTCGGAGAGGTCTATGGTCGGAGCTAGGAGACAACGGACGAGACCAAGGATTATACTGGTTTGAGCCCCTGAGAAGGTAATAGCTCTACTCCAGTCACCTTGCGGTGGTGATTCCTGCTATTTGCGAACACAAGAGAGGATTACAGTGCAAGCTTGACGATGCTAAGTCTGGACTTGAACTGGAGTGTGTGTGCGCTGGGATGTTCTGTGTGTCTAAGTGTTTACAAAGCTCCCGTCTTATACACATTCTTCTTGCAACGTGCGGGAGTAATTCTCGGATCGTGGCCTTCATGCGCATTGATAGCCGGTGGTAACCGTTCCGATCCCGTCGCGCGCGCCCGCATTATTCCATGATCCCACGTTTCCGCAACTGCCAAGCGATGACGTGCCCGGGATCCAAGGGAACGTTATCGACCTTGGGTCGACCCAAGCCCTAGGTCACGGGGACCCCGAGCTCGGAATTACCGCGCCCTAGGTCGAGCGGCCTCGAGCTTAGACCGATGCACTCTTGGTCGAGTGGCGTCGAGCTGATCCAGGTCTTTGATCGAGGCCTTCCGAGCTGGGGGGGCCGGTTGACCGTTTGCTGACCGGCCAAGGGTTGCCCGACCCCCGACAAGCATGTAGATAGATTTACATTGCATTGCTAATGACAAAAGTTGATTAATGAGATAAATGGTTATGTTATTGTTTTATTATATACTTAGCTGAGTACCCTTGCTTATTTAATATTTTTATGTGAACAATGAAAGCTACATGCATGAGATTAGAGTATTGCCATCACTTTACTTATCATGTCACCTTCCAAAATTATTTAGTACTAGCGATCACTTTTGTATTAATAAAGTGTCTAATCGATCTAGTTGATGAACTTTCATAATCATAATAATATCATGTGAACTTAGTTAAATTTATATATTATTTGAGAAATTTAGTTTTTATTTAATTATCCTTAAATCCTTGTTCTTTGTCAATTCCAAAAGGCAAACATTGCTTTCGAGCGTATGTGATTGTCGAAGATTAGATATTGACAATAAACTTATCACGGGTATTTTCGGGTTAGCAAAGTCAAGTACGAAGACAGTAACATGATGTATATAGGTTCGGGCCTCCGGATGGAGTAACACCCTATGTCCTATACAGATGATGTATGAACTTGATATATGGAGTACAAAGCAATGTATCTAGCCCTAGTTATAATGAAGATTGGATCTAGGAGATGGCTAAACTACGACTGGAGGTTGACGAAGCGCGGTCCGTTAGCTCCTGGTTGCTTTGTGTCTAGTGAAAGCTCTAAAAGTCTTCTTCTCTGTCTGTCTAACTCTGGATGTCTCCTCCTTTCCCGTGAGGATACCTATCCAGCTTTATATAGTTAGGGTAGTCCTGCCTCAGGTTAAGTTGTAGTCTGCTTGGGATAACAATCATAGCTGATGAGGAGTCCATCGTCGTGTCGATCTTCGCAGTATATCCAAACTTTCCTGGATACCAGGCATACTCGAGTTGGTTTCCTCGAATCAGGAAAATGATCGAGTCCTTCCTAGTATGGAGATATCCCCTCCGCATATATCTTATCCCTAGAATCGGGCCTGTGATATCCGGAGTTTCTAGATGCATGTCAGACCATATATGGTATATTCTTCATGTTTCCGGCACATACTCGTACCCCATATTTAGATATTCGATAGTGATCCTCGCTGCAAAGGCTGCGGGGCATGAATCTTGGAGCACATCCAATAAACGGTGAGAAAATCTTACAAAATAAAAGAATCAATCTAATAATTTAATCGAGTTATCTATAATACACCTCTTCCTTTTTGAGAGGTTAAGACCAGACTTAGATCCCACCCATTCATTGTTGTAGGTTCTAGTGCAATTTTAAATCAAGACTTGTTGTCAAAAGAACAAGATCATTACTACATTAAGTATGTTTAAAATAGAAACCAACATATATTAATTTTCCTTCTTTGTCACGGTATAGTGGCATATGAGTGTCAGAATGTAAAGGGCATGCTCACCTTAAAAAAAGCTAGCCATGCATTGAGGCGATGGACTCCCTACATTTAAACTACACCCGGTCTCTTACCACTCGATAGCCAACTAAATGAACGTGTTTGCTTTTGAACACAGGACTAAAAATTCTAGGATTTCCGCAGAAGTTTCTCACTGTCGAATTTCCTCAAATTTTTGTGTATTTGATATGACAAACTTATGGACCGACCCTCGTAAACCTTCGTTTCTGCTCTCTTCATTCTCAAACACACGATGATTTATAACAAGCACGCTTTAGTAAAATATTTACGACATTAGCCAAGTACGTTCCGATATCTCAGAAAAATATATCGTACATTCTAAACTTACAAAACCAACATGCATAATTTAATTATCCTTTCATCTTAAAGTTGCGTACATTATTTGTGTTTGACCAACAAATTAAAGGCCAAAAGAAACAAGCCATGTGCACAAATGCTCTAATTATCCACAAAAATTAGATAAACATCACTACACCACGACACAAAATTATCGTCAGATCTCTGCAGGTAATAATCAGCCTTTACCATCTAACCTTCTGTCGGTAAAGATTTACAACAGTTAATCTGTCGGTAATACTGTAATTATGGATAGATTATATGTCGCTAAAGATATATAGTTTTAGAAACAACATATCTGTCGGCAATAATAAATTTCTCTGTCAGTCTATCTGTTGGTAAAGTATATCTGTCGGCAAAAGCTCATGTACAGCGAAGGTGGCAAAATACAGGCGCGAACAGGAAAAATTTGGCATTAGCGCGCGGACCAGGGCGGTCGCCCTAGCTAGGTTAATCGCGATTGAGCACCTCTGTTCTCTCCCTCATAGTGCCGCCACTCCCTTCTCTCCCCTCACAGCTCTGCCACCGAAACCTCCCTCCTCACCCCTCACAGCGCCGCCACCCAAATTTTCCCCTCCATCCGTACATTCGTAGCGTCGCTCCTCTGCCGTGTCCACGCCTTGCTCCCCCACCTCATCCTCCCAGAGACTTCCGCCGCACCTGCTCCCGGCTGCCTTCAATCTGCTCGACACTTCGCCACCTTCTCGTCTCCGCCTCCGCCTCACCTGCCACCTCCGCCTTCGCCTCCGCCTCCGCCTCCACCTCACCGGCCACCTCCACCTTCGCCTCCACCTCCGCCTCATCGGTTGCCACCGCTGCGCTCTCCCCACTGACTAGATCCATCACTCGTAGGCTCCCAAGACACACTGCTATACGGATCTGCCGCCGCCGTGCAGTGCCGCCGTCGCCGATTAGCCGCACCGCACCACCACGAGTCCAATCGCCCTGCCTCCTACTATCGGCTGCTCTGCGTCCTCTCTACACCGAGCCGTCACCCTGTCGCCGGTAGTCCTACTACTTCATCTGCCGACTACTGCTCACAAATCCAAGGTGTGCTCACGAATCCAACATGTTAGCACTGAATAGATTGCTTTTTTTTTTTTAAACGCTGGAGGCCTGCGACTGTGATTCAATTAAAAGGAAGGTGAGAATGTACAATTGGACTGATACAAGGGCTGGCCTCAAACACATCCAACTGGGTAAAGATAGGGCATTGAAAATTTTGCTCTAACCTCATTTTTTCTTAGCAAACAACATAGAAACAGAAACACAAAACCGATGCCAGACATGGCCATTGTCACAACTACATGCCTTTTCCTGCCCTGACACGACCTTGAAATCATATCAGTACCACCAGTGGAGATCCTCATCCTGCCACAGCCTCCCGATGGGAGCATTTTCAGTGAAGCCGCTTGGGCAAATGAACAATATGCCGAACCATGCACCTTCACGGCTATGTGTTAGAGTTTCTGTTATTATGTTGTATTCCTAATACTCTAGCCTTCCATATTTGTTACAGCTTTATATAGATAGAATAGATTAGATTGATTCTGCTGTAATCTTCTATTCTTATCCCCTGAGGATGTATATATAAAGAGCCTAATCTCCCTTGATGGGGTACGGCTGATTCTCCCTATTCTCCTCCTCTTCTACATGGTATCAGAATATTGACGGCCACGATGGTTACACAGATAAGAAGTTATACAGAAAGAAGGGATAAGTTTGTATTACTAATCTTGATGAGATTAAATTTTAAGAAAGGTTAATAACCAGGGTTACATAGGTGAGAAGCTGTACAGAGAGGAGATAAGTTCATAAAAAGTCCTATGGAGGGAAGATACAGACTATGTTATGATTTCTTATTTATCCTATGGGTTTGAATTTTCCATATTCATGCATAAGGACAACTTATTGTGAAACTTTAACCTAGAGGTTAAGTTCACACATAAATCAGTCCAGACATTCTAAACAAAAACCAATTTTCAAGTAGCAGGACGTAACGATAACACAAATTGCTCTATATAACTAGAGCGAAATAATATGCTACGCGAATGGGTTCTTATCTTAAGGTAGGTCGTAAGATATTCTAATCCTCTGCCTTTTACCGATGGGTGATGCTGTCTCTTTGTGAAGTAGCATCTTCAAGTTGTGCTTCTGTTTTGTCAGAAAGGGCGAAGCGTTGCATGTTTTCTTGAGATGGTTGTTGCAGGCGTTGTATTCTTCATCGGCTAGCATGAAGCATGGTAGCGACAAGTCTTGGTCATCTTCAGAAGAAAGTGGCGAAATTGAACTACTGGTGAGAATTTCTTTTTCAGGAAAGAAGAGTTTGTTTACAAATCAAAATGAAGGTAAGGGTAAGAGTAGAATCTTAAGAATGAGGAAAGAATAGCAAGGTCTACATTTTGCAAATTCAGTAACTTTTGAAAATAAGCTTTTGAATTTGCTCATTCCAATGCTAACGACCATTCTATCTAAGGTTTATCCTACAGTCAGTATAGCTCTGATACCAAGTCTGTGAGACCCCGTTCGGATGAACAGGAACCTCCATGTGATTACTGTGCTATTCCCTGGATCAGTAGCTAGCACTCACATGTTTACAACAATTGGAATCACAACCATACATTATAATAATTAGGCGGAAACGATTATACAAATAAATCTTACAACTCAGAGAATCTAGCAGCAAAAGAAGCGAAGCCTTGTAGTGTACCCATCCATTCCCGCAGGCAACTGACCAGGCATAAACTCTAGATAGAACACGACGAAGAAGATCCCGCAACCTGCGGCGAAAAGAGACTCGAAGCCTCGCCAACTCAACCACCTAAAATAATAATTAAGCAAGGGTGAGTACTTTCGTACTCCGCAAGACTTGAGCAAAACCTATAATATATGCAGGCCATTTCAAAGGAGGCTACTACAGTTAATTTGCATAAAGCGAATTTGCATTTGTAAACCAAGTTATTTACAAACGGAATTTATAAGAGCAAGTTTAATTGATAACAAGTAAGTAAAGCATAATAACACTCACAGTCCTCCATGACGTGAGCGACGAACATTCCATATCCTGAAATCCATAACTGTCGGCCCTTTGACATAAAACACAGTTGCAAAACAATTGATACCAACCCTTTTGAAAATAATAAAACATCTAACATTGGAATGACATCACCAAGTGCCCATGACCGCGGGCGCGGCTAATTAATTAGATTTAAACTCTGCAGAGGTGTACAACTTTACCCACAAGTCATGATCTTTCGACCATACATAGCCGTTACATTACCTAAACATGGCTTTGATCCAGCCCGGGACGTTAACCCCCGCCGTAGAACTAGAAACACACACCCAAGCCGTGGATCCACTTTCACACACCCAACACAACGTTTCTAAACACGGCAGGGCGTACACCGTTGCTTGGGTGGAAACCTTTCCAGGCAGACCAAACCGGAATGCCTGTGCAAGCTCCCGCCTACCAAAAGAACAAAGCCATGTCTAAATACATAACAAGCTATGGCTACCCCATTCTCACCCTTGTGGTTGCACGGAATTCTTGGATCAATAGCGTCCCATTGCTCGGTCCTTAAACTGACACGGGCGACACTTCACCCTACACTACGTGCAATTCCTGTCGCACTTTCGGCTATTGCCAATAGTCGCCCGCATCAAAGCATAGTTTTCTTTTGGGTTTTTAATCAAAGTACTCGCAACCAACAGAGACATTTCCAAGGTTTTCAGGAAACAAATATTGATTTGATCATGTACATTGCTGACGCTAAAGCATGGCTAAGCAGGTTAATATGATCGTATATACCCATGAAGACATTAAGTAATGCCTATCCTCAAACTATGGTTATCAAGGTTCACATGTTCATAATCATCAAAGGAGATTCACGAGACAACAGGTATAACTACCAAATCCACAAGATAGCAATTTACATAAAATAAACGCATGCATGAAACAATTTGATGAACAAAAGGAATATAAAATACTGGGATCAATATGGTCAAAGGGTGCTTGCCTTGCTTATTTGCCGCTTACGACGAAGACAGGGATTGCGGTTGACAACAACGATGACGGAATCAAAGGCGTCGGGTTCTACACGTCGATCAACGGAAATAACGCAAATAAAAGACTTCAATAAGAGCGAAAGAAATAGATAGCAAAACAAATAAACTCTTTACAAGAACAGGGATTGCTCTTTATGAGTTTATTAATCTTATTTTACGAATTCAAGATGCACAAATTTGTTAAGATTGATAGAATTAATCATTAGTTGCAAGTTCATTGATTTTACTATTCTCAGCACGATTTTGAGTAACCTTGCCACTTATGGGTTTTGCTCTATTAGGATTCAGATTCAAAGCAAGCTAAAATAAGAATATTTTCTTAGATTGCTGTAGATTATATCTTAAAGATCATTTTTAAGCTATTCTTTACTAAATTCAGATTTAGACAAACTGCTTTGCGAGCTAATGAATAGGCTTAATTGATCACATTAGACTGCGAGTGAGCAGTTCTTTATCTTTAATTGATTTCGCGCAGAATTAGCTTTACGCAAGTTGAATCTATTGATTTAGGCTACTGATAACATTTCCACGATATTTGAGAAGGTTCTGGTGATTCAATTATCTAATATACAGATTTCTTCCTTCTTACCGATTCATATTATAAAGTTCAGAAAACTTAACACTTAAGGTTATTTGGCTATTAGGATTTGTATGCAAAACATGATGAAATATGGTTATTTCTTCATAATAAGATGATTTATACTTTGTATAATAATCCTAAGCTAATTCCATAAATTTTAGGCTTTGGCGATACATTATATTCATTGTTTAAAATGCTAATATGGTATCAAGGTTTACATTACAAGAAATCGAATTGAAAACGTCGGTGAGCAATTATCACTTAAGGTTATTGTACTAGTGAAAACTAACTAAAGAACAGCTTGTAAATAAAATATTTTCCTTGAATAGAGTAGTACATATCCTATATATCATTTCGCACTATCCTCATAAAATTCTCATTTAGGCGAGCTATCCTACGGTGTCGAAAATACTTAAACACTATGGTTTGGTGCAGATTGTGGTCATTTAAGGTATTTGCGATGATAAGTTTTATATGCGAAGAAGATGATAAATGAAATGTTTTCACATACTATGACAGTATAAATACCATAGAATGTTGATGAGCTATTATCTTACTATTTTCCATTTAGACGCAACATTGTATTCATTGTTGAAAAGGCTTAAGTGGCATTGTAAAGTTGACGTTATTCGGAATCGGCAAGAAATGAACCGTGAGATTAACACTTAAGGGTTTTGTACAAATAGGATTAATACGCAAACCTTAATGAAATAAGATTGTTTTTATAGAATATGGTAGTATAAACTTTGTACAGTGTTTCTAAGCTAGATTTACTGATTTTAGTTTTTGGATGAGTTATTTTATCTACTGCTGAAGTAGTCTAAATGATCACGATGAATAACGCTAAATCGACCAACTTCATTTTACGATTGCAACTACATTATACATGATCTTAAATTTATTTTTCAGGCATTAGCAGGTAGCAATCCTAGAAACATTTTAAAGTTGATTGTGCATTGTTTTGACTTAAACTGCAATAGGTTTCCTATTTGATCATTGTTACATTTAACATTTCTTTGAATACAACATCATCCATAATAATGTTTATTCCTAAATTTAACTTTACTAATTGTTTTGTGACTCAAGAATTAAGTATTTTGTATATTTGAATACATTCTGATCCTAAACTCTCATGAACATTGGTCTCATCATCTCATTACTTATTATGCACAAATGCTCATTAAAATCTTATTAGCACCATAATCAAAGGTTAATTTGAATATTAATCCTGTACTCCAAAATTAATCTTTTTGTATATTCAGAATGTTACTGATTTTATATGATCATAGAAATTTACTCTACTAAAATTGGAGCAAACATTCACATATTATTATCATTTGATTTTACCCCGGTTGGAAAATGGACTGAGAAGAAGAATACGCTTTCTATCACAGGAGGCGCCTTTTACCCTTTTGACTAGAGCTTGGCTGAGGGACTGACCACTGGACCCCGCGCATCAGTGAGGGAAAGCAGGGGAGCGGCTAGGGCTGGCCGGCGACGGTCTTCCGGCGAAGCTCCGGCGACGGCGACCACACCGGGAGGAAGAGCACGGCCAGGCGCACATGGGAGTGGAGTTGATTCGTAGGAGATGTAGCGGTAGCGGACCGAGCTTGGGCATGAGCAACAATGGCGGCTCGGTGGAGAAGACAAGCAAAAGCATTAGGGATTGAATCGGTAGTGTTTTAAGCATTAACAGATGCCAAGGGTCCCATTTTTGCGGTCGGACAGGGTGGGAACTTACCGGATAGCTCCGCCCACGGTGGCCGGTTTTGGAGAAGAAGGGCGCACGGCAGCAACTTGATTCCGCATGGAAGAAGATGAATATTGTTGGGGGCTTTCGATGCTTGAGGCTTGGCGATGCTCTAGACCAGAGGGATTTGGAAATGGAGTCTTATATTTCACGAATTGAACTCGGCTTCGAGCTCCAGGAGGTCTCGGCTATGGCGGAAATGGGATGAAGTTTCATGCGCCTCAGGCTGGGAAAGGGAAAGAGAGGTGAGGGGAATGAGGAAGAGGCTCATTGCGGTCACTGAGGAGCGGTTTATAGCCAAAGATTGCAGCGAGTGAGTGGGCTTCGTGGCGGCAATCGTTGGCTGCGCTCAGAGCTTCGGGCGACTCGCCCCTTCTTCGGTGGACCGAACGGAATTGAGGGCGATGAGTTTGGCGGCGAGGTTCGGGACCCTTGCCAACGGCGAAACTTCACCATTGCACCAACAGAATGGAGCAGCAACGGGTTGGCCCACACGGCAGTGACTGGTCAAGGAGAACAGGGTGATTAGGGGTCAATTTCTCCCTCTCTCTCTCTGATTTTGTTGGTGGTCAACTAGAGGTAGAGAATGGTGAAACTTTTTGACCAAGGTCTTTGAGTAGATTTTGATGCCTGGTAAAATTTTGAGATTAAAATGAGTTACCGAAAAATTATTAATATTCCTACAATAGTGACTGCTCCTATATTTTATTTCGGATTTTGATTTTTCATTGAGATCAATTGAAGTCTATTATTTTTGAAATTTTGTTTTTCAAAAGGATTTGATCTCAGAATGCTTGTATAAAATTTTAAAACCAAAATATGGCTCCTTTATTTAATAAAAACTCTGACATTGCAATTTCCCTATTTTTAGAGTTTCTATTTTTAAATTTAGAAAAGTCCTAAATGGCAATATTAATTTATAATATTTTTACAAGATGTATATATTGCATTGATAATTTCATGATAAATTTTTCAGCTTCATTTGTGTCTTATATATATTTTCTAGATTCTGACAATGCCTTGTTTTGTTTTAAAAGTTATCTTTTCCTTTTATCTCTTCATTTCTTTATGCATAAAATTTCAATTGCTGGCTGAAATGGTTTAATTGAATGATCAGGGTTCTCATGGCAATTTTCTAAATTTTTACTTTTTACATTTTTGCCTTTTCCTCTTTTTCATTCTTTATTTCCATTTGTTCAATTTTTCATACAAAGAACAATTCCAAAGAAATCCAAATAAAATTCAATAATGCCAAGAAACTTAGAATTAATAATATTCAAACTTAAATTATTCATTTTCACTTTATTAAATTTTTGGGATGTTACAGATCTACCCCCACTTACAGAAATCTCGACCCCGAGATTTGGCGGGTCTAAAGGAAAAATCATTTCTAAAAGAAGTTAGGAAACTCCTCCTTGAGTCGGTCTTCTCATTTCCAAGTTGCTTCTTCTTCAAAATGATTGCTTCGTTGAACCTTGATCATCTTGTGGGATTTATTACGAGTGTGACGTTCAGCTTCTTTTAAGATTCTAGTTGGATGCTTTCGATAAGTTAAATTAGGTTATAGATCAATTTCATTTAGCTGGATGGGTTCATAAGGAAGACGAAAACATTTCCTTAATTGCGATACCTAGAAGATATGATGAACACTGGAGCTAGGATGACAACTCTAACCTTCATGCCTTTTCTCCCATCTTCTAAATGATACGATATGGCCTAATATATCGTGGCGCCAAGTTATCTCAGATTTGGAAATGGTGAATACCATGAACCATGTAATTCTCGAGGACGAGATAGATTTGGGAATTCTTCCTCGGAGATGACTTTGTCGTTCTTGTTGATACTTCGTCTTCATTGCCGTTGCTTTACTGGATCATCGTCTTGCGATTCTAAGTTGACGTGCGAGAAATAGAGAAGAATTCTATTCGAGTTCTAGGTAAGCAGATGAGGGATATTACCATATATATCTCTTTTGATTAAAAACCCAGGATTGTTAATATGAATAATCAAATTTAGAGAATAGCATTTAGTATGTTTAGAATACTGGAGGTGAAAGAAAAGATGTATTCTTATTAGATTCATTTAGGAAGAACTGAATGTTTAGTATCAAGAAGGGTATTTGAATACAACGGCTGACCTGTATAGTTCGACATTAGCTGATGAAATGAGCTGAGAATAAATGTCACTTCAGGTTGACTTTAGATTGAAAACAAGATAGAGACAATTCAAGTATTGGATTGAGGTAGAAGAATTAATAAGTGATTCTGATGATTTGATTCATTTGTTCATTTTAGTAGTTAGAGGGTTTTGATTTTCTTTGGATTTAGCAACTACGATGGATGAAAGGTACAAGATCAAAAGTTTGATTGCAGGAATTGATTACACAAAAGACATTCTCAATACCATATTAAAAGTTGATTACAACCATACGAGGAATATGTTTACATTTTAGATTTACTAGTGTCTTTCTCGACAAAATGAAGTAGAACTCTTCTTGGGTTGATGTTGGTGAAGTATCCAAGTCCATCTTAGTTGATGCGGGTGACATTATCAGTTTGGTACTGCATCTGGTAGGTTCTGGACTTCTTCTGCGATAATTGCTGAATGACTTCAGGAGATTGAAGATGAGGCGGATTTTTCTTCTTCTTCTTTGGGCATTTGTAGGAGTAGTGTCCTTGATTACCACAGCAGAAACAAGTGATATTGTAGGAGTAGTGTCCTTGATTACCACAGCGAAAACAGGTAACATTGGCTTTCCGGTCTTGAGTATCAACGAATTGTTCATTGGTTTGGTTGGAGGGATGAACGGATAAAAGTTGAGATTGAGGATGGAGTTGTGTAGAATACTTCTCGAGACAAGCATTTTCATTCCAATGCCTCTTCTTTAACTGATCCCTCGAGCAACCTGTTTCAGATTTTATCTCTTCTATTCTTGGAGTTGTCATATTGACTATGGTGTCTTCTGGCATATCTAGGATGTTAGGAGATGTTTGCTCTCTTTTGGGGCACTGTTTAGCAATATGACCCTTCTTGCGACAGATGTGGCACTTTTGTTTCTTTCGTGACGCTTTGTTATGCCTAGTTATATGTCCAATCCTATCTCCCTTGTCCTTCTCATCTTGTTGTTCCTCAGGACATTCTTTGGCCCAATGATGTTCCTCATCACATAAGAAGCATATTGTTGGCGATGGCCATTTACCGCCTTCTTGATGATAATTACTAAGGCTGAAATACTGCTTCTCCAATTCTTTTAGTAATATTCCTCGATCAGCTTCTCTTCTACTTGCCAATTCTTGAGCAACTAAGGCTTGAAATTTTTCTTGATGATGCTGATTCGTATTAGCGATTTCCGATTCTAATGAGCATTGGCCTTCACAAGGGTAACAAGTGGTATTGCTCTGCGCTAATTGCTGAAGAAGAAAGGTGTGTGACTGGCGATTTGGTTCAATTATGGCCAGAATTTGCGCCATAGATGGAGATTCTGGCAATCGCCCTTCCGAGTTAGCTTCTTGCGGACCTTGAGGAGGTATAAAATCGTGACAGTTATCGGGTTGCGAGAAGGATATCTCAACTAGACATTCAGACCTTGATTGGATCAAGGTAGGATTATCATCCCTTGGTGGTTGAGAATCTTGCATAATTCCACTTTCCATGACTTCACTGAAAGATCTTGACTTAGATATCCTGCAGTGATGGTTATTAAGATAGGGTTATTTAGATGGAATTCTGTTAGGTTACACGGCAACATTTCGTTCTTTAAAATCTTTTTAATTAAAGTTTTCTTATTAAGTAGGGTTGACACATCGTAAGTTTCAACCTAATGGTTTGATGTTTACGAGAGTAACCCAGAAACAATACAAAGTACTTTTCAATCAAAAATTCAAAAGAACACCAAGTATAATATTGATTATCATATAAGGGTTGTAGGGTCTCTAATCACTAGTAGTTTCTTATATAGTTTTAAATTTGCATATTTTGAGGATTCATGTGATTGTAGGTTAACTAATTATTATTTGATTAGAGAAGTTTTTTTTACTTAAGATTCTCATTCAGATTTCATAGTAAGGGATTTTATTTCTTCTGGTTTAGAATTTCTATATATGACCCTTCATGACGGATTGATAAAGGAGATAGTGAAGAACTTCTTGTGGTAGCTGGTTGTAAATACTTTTGACGATTGTTTGTTTGTTGATGTCTCGATCCAGGTGCTGATGATGGATTTTGATGTCTTATGCAAACTTTGTATGCATGAACATGGGCATCTATGTCAATGCCGTGAACTGCATACTTAGCGAAAAATCTTATGTTCAGTTCCTTGGATAGCGTTAAATTTTTGTGTCATCATGATGCTTCACGTAATGACGTAGAACTTGACCTTCCAATTGAGTGCTAACATAGTTATGATCTTATATTCAATTTCTTGGTTTATAAGGGTTTACTTTGTGTCATACAAGTACATAGTTTCCATGTTTAAGGTCTGTAGCTAATTCTTTTACAGTATTACTCCAGGTTTTTTTTCTGGCTGTCCATTAATAATTATTCTTAAAGGAAGGATGTCAGAATGATAATTTGGATAAAAAGGGATTTAAAATGAGAGGAAAGGTTGTACCATAATCATAGTTGTGTAATATATAAAATCTTTTGAAAGTTTATACTTCTAAAATAACATTTTATATTTTAATTATTTCATAACTATGGGTTCCTTATATGGTTTTGGGTCATCTCGTCATAATTCTTTAACCTATTGGTTAAGCATTACAAGAGTTTTCCGTAATAATACAGACAGAAATTTTTAATTAATCAAATTGCAACACACTTTTATTTATTATATAAGAACTATACATTTTTTTATATCACAACAAAGTTTTATTACGCTAATCTACTACTTCATGGTCATGTCTTCCATTCTAGTATTGAGTGGTTTGATTAAAGATTCTGCAGTAGAAGTACTTCCCGAAGGTAGTAGAGGTAGTTTTTTTTGAGGGGTAGAGTTTTAAAGAATATGTAGATAAGAAATTCTACAGAGAAATGAACACACAGACGAGGAGATTAAATTCTACAGACAGGAAAAGAGTATATGTATAATTAATGTTACTCTTTTTATATTTCTTTTTAGAAAAATAGGGTTTCTGATTTTCTTTCCAGTTTTCATTTTTAACATCCATTCGAAGGTTTCTGTTAAGAAGATTATAACTATTCTGGTTCCAACTCATTTTCATGGTATATAACCTAGATTGGCAGCGAGGTGAGTTTTAAGGCATGGCTAGAAATCATTATGGGAAAAGATTAGGTTCTAGCTAGACTAGAGCAGTTTAAATTAGTTTGGTGGTTGCTAGTGACTTGGCTTGGTTTGCACATGGATGGTGTGATCTCAAGAAAAGCTAAGAGCAGTAATAGAGACGCAAGGCGAATCTGATGAGGTTTTATTTTAAGAAAGGTTGACGGCCACGATGGTTACACAGATAAGAAGTTATACAGAAAAAGGGATAAGTTTATATTACTAATCTTGATGAGATTAAATTTTAAGAAAGGTTAATAACCGAGGTTACATAGGTGAGAAGTCATGACAGAGAGGAGATAAGTTCATAAAAAGTCCTATGGAGGAAGATACGAGACTATGTTATGATTTCTTATTTATCCTATGGGTTTGAATTTTCCATATTCATGCATAAGGACAACTTATTGTGAAACTTTAACCTAGAGGTTAAGTTCACACATAAATCGATCGGACATTCTAAACAAAAACCAATTTTCAAGTAGCGAGGCGTAACGATAACACAAATTGCTCTATATAACTAGAGCGAAATAATATGCTACTGTGAATGGGTTCTTATCTTAAGGTAGGTCGTAAGATATTCTAATCCTCTGCCTTTTACCGATGGGTGATCTTGTCTCTTTGTGAAGTAGCATCTTCAAGTTGTGCTTCGTTTTTGTCAGAAAGGGCGAAGCGTTGCATGTTTTCTTGAGATGGTTGTTGCAGGCGTTGTATTCTTCATCGGCTAGCATGAAGCATGGTAGCGACAAGTCTTGGTCATCTTCAGAAGAAAGTGGCGAAATTGAACTACTGGTGAGAATTTCTTTTTCAGGAAAGAAGAGTTTGTTTACAAATCAAAATGAAGGTAAGGGTAAGAGTAGAATCTTAAGAATGAGGAAAGAATAGCAAGGTCTACATTTTGCAAATTCAGTAACTTTTGAAAATAAGCTTTTGAATTTGCTCATTCCAATGCTAACGACCATTCTATCTAAGGTTTATCCTACGATCGAGATAGCTCGATACCAAGTCTGTGAGACCCGTTCGGATGAGCAGAACCTCCATGTGATTCTTGTGCTATTCCTGGATCAAGAGCTAGCACTCACATGTTTACAACAATTGGAATCACAACCATACATTATAATAATTAGGCGGAAAGCGATTATACAAATAAATCTTACAACTCGGAGAATCTAGCGAAGAAAAGAAGCGAAGCCTTGTAGTGTACCCATCCATTCCATGAGTAAGTGACCGAGCATAAACTCTAGATAGAACACGACGAAGAAGATCCCGCAACCTGCGGCGAAAAGAGACTCGAAGCCTCGCCAACTCAACCACCTAAAATAATAATTAAGCAAGGGTGAGTACTTTCGTACTCATAAGACTTGAGCAAAACCTATAATATATGAGCCATTTCAAAGGAGGCTACTACAGTTAATTTGCATAAAGCGAATTTGCATTTGTAAACCAAGTTATTTACAAAGCGGAATTTATAAGAGCAAGTTTAATTGATAACAAGTAAGTAAAGCATAATAACACTCACGGTCCTCCATGACGTGAGCGGCGAACATTCCATATCACGAAATCCATAAGCTCGGCCCTTTGACATAAAACACGTTGCAAAACAATTGATACCAACCCTTTTGAAAATAATAAAACATCTAACATTGGAATGACATCACCAAGTGCCCATGACCGCGGGCGCGGCTAATTAATTAGATTTAAACTCTGCAGAGGTGTACAACTTTACCCACAAGTCATGATCTTTCGACCATACATAGCCGTTACATTACCAAAACATGGCTTTGATCCGGCCGGGCGTTAACCCCGCCAGTAGAACTAGAAACACACACCCAAGCCGTGGATCCACTTTCACACACCCAACACAACGCGTTTCTAAACACGCAGGTATACACGTTGCTTGGTGGAAACCTTTCGAGCGGACCAAACCGGAATGCTGTGCAAGCTCCGCCTACCAAAAGAACAAATCCATGTCTAAATACATAACAAGCTATGGCTACCCCATTCTCACCCTTGTGGTTGCACGGAATTCTTGGATCAATAGCGTCCCATTGCTCGGTCCTTAAACCGACAGGCGACACTTCACCCTACACTACGTGCAATTCTGTCGCACTTTCGGCTATTGCCAATAGTCGCCGCATCAAAGCATAGTTTTCTTTTGGGTTTTAATCAAAGTACTCGCAACCAACAGAGACATTTCCAAGGTTTTCGAAACAAATATTGATTTGATCATGTACATTCTCGGCGCTAAAGCATGGCTAAGCGAGTTAATATGATCGTATATACCCATGAAGACATTAAGTAATGCCTATCCTCAAACTATGGTTATCAAGGTTCACATGTTCATAATCATCAAAGGAGATTCACGAGACAACAGGTATAACTACCAAATCCACAAGATAGCAATTTACATAAAATAAACGCATGCATGAAACAATTTGATGAACAAAAGGAATATAAAATACTGGGATCAATATGGTCAAAGGGTGCTTGCCTTGCTTATTTGCCGCTTACGACGAAGACAGGGATTGCGGTTGACAACAACGATGACGGAATCAAAGGCGTCGGGTTCTACACGTCGATCAACGGAAATAACGCAAATAAAAGACTTCAATAAGAGCGAAAAGAAATAGATAGCAAAACAAATAAACTCTTTACAAGAACAGGGATTGCTCTTTATGAGTTTATTAATCTTATTTTACGAATTCAAGATGCACAAATTTGTTAAGATTGATAGAATTAATCATTAGTTGCAAGTTCATTGATTTTACTATTCTCAGCACGATTTTGAGTAACCTTGCCACTTATGGGTTTTGCTCTATTAGGATTCAGATTCAAAGCAAGCTAAAATAAGAATATTTTCTTAGATTGCTGTAGATTATATCTTAAAGATCATTTTTAAGCTATTCTTTACTAAATTCAGATTTAGACAAACTGCTTTGCGAGCTAATGAATAGGCTTAATTGATCACATTAGACCCATGCGAGTGAGCGGTTCTTTATCTTTAATTGATTTCGCGAAATTAGCTTTACGCAAGTTGAATCTATTGATTTAGGCTACTGATAACATTTCCACGATATTTGAGAAGGTTCTGGTGATTCAATTATCTAATATACAGATTTCTTCCTTCTTACCGATTCATATTATAAAGTTCAGAAAACTTAACACTTAAGGTTATTTGGCTATTAGGATTTGTATGCAAAACATGATGAAATATGGTTATTTCTTCATAATAAGATGATTTATACTTTGTATAATAATCCTAAGCTAATTCCATAAATTTTAGGCTTTGGCTGATACATTATATTCATTGTTTAAAATGCTAATATGGTATCAAGGTTTACATTACAAGAAATCGAATTGAAAACGTGCAGTGAGCAATTATCACTTAAGGTTATTGTACTAGTGAAAACTAACTAAAGAACAGCTTGTAAATAAAATATTTTCCTTGAATAGAGTAGTACATATCCTATATATCATTTCTGCACTATCCCTCATAAAATTCTCATTTAGACGAGCTATCCTACAGCTGTCGAAAATACTTAAGCACTATGGTTTCGGTGCAGATTGTGGTCATTTAAGGTATTTGCGACGATAAGTTTTATATGCGAAGAAGATGATAAATGAAATGTTTTCACATACTATGATGGTATAAATACCATAGAATGTTGATGAGCTATTATCTTACTATTTTGCATTTAGACGCAACATTGTATTCATTGTTGAAAAGGCTTAAGTGGCATTGTAAAGTTGACGTTATTCGGAATCGGCAAGAAATGAACCGTGAGATTAACACTTAAGGGTTTTGAACAAATAGGATTAATATGCAAACCTTAATGAAATAAGATTGTTTTTATAGAATATGGTAGTATAAACTTTGTACAGTGTTTCTAAACTGGATTTACTGATTTTAGTTTTTGGATGAGTTATTTTATCTACTGCTGAAGTAGTCTAAATGATCTCGATGAATAACGCTAAATCGACCAACTTCATTTTACGATTGCAACTACATTATACATGATCTTAAATTTATTTTTCAGGCATTAGCAGGTAGCAATCCTAGAAACATTTTAAAGTTGATTGTGCATTGTTTTGACTTAAACTGCAATAGGTTTCCTTTTTGATCATTGTTACATTTAACATTTCTTTGAATACAACATCATCCATAATAATGTTTATTCCTAAATTTAACTTTACTAATTGTTTTGTGACTCAAGAATTAAGTATTTTGTATATTTGATTACATTCTGATCCTAAACTCTCATGAGCATTGGTCTCATCATCTCATTACTTATTATGCACAAATGCTCATTAAAATCTTATTAGCACCATAATCAAAGGTTAATTTGAATATTAATCCTGTACTCCAAAATTAAATCTTTTTGTATATTCAGAATGTTACTGATTTTATATGATCATAGAAATTTACTCTACTAAAATTGGAGCAAACATTCACATATTATTATCATTTGATTTTACCCCGGTTGGAAAATGGACTGAGAAGAAGAATACGCTTTCTATCACAGGAGGCGCCTTTTACCCTTTTGACAAGAGCTTGGTGAGGATCGACCAATGGACCCCACGCATCGTGAGAAAGCGGGGGCGGCTAGGGCTGGCCGCGACGGTCTTCCGTGACTCGTGACAGCGACCACACCGGGAGGAAGAGCACGGCCAGGCGCACATGGGAGTGGAGTTGATTCGGCCGGAGATGTAGCAGGCAGGGGCGCAGCCGAGCTTGGGCGCAGGCAACAATGGCGGCTCGGTGGAGAAGACAAGCAAAAGCATTAGGGATTGAATCGGTAGTGTTTTAAGCATTAACAGATGCCAAGGGTCCCATTTTTGCGGTCGGACAGGGTGGGAACTTACCGGATAGCTCCGCCCACGGTGGCCGGTTTTGGAGAAGAAGGGTGCACGACAGCAGCTTGATTCCGCATGGAAGAAGATGAATATTGTTGGGGGCTTTCGATGCTTGAGGCTTGGTGATGCTCTAGACCAGAGGGATTTGGAAATGGAGTCTTATATTTCGCGAATTGAACTCGCCTTCGAGATCCAGGAGGTCTCGGCTATGGCAGAAATGGGATGAAGTTTCATGCGCCTCAGGCTGGGAAAGGGAAAGAGAGGTGAGGGGAATGAGGAAGAGGCTCATTGCGGTCACTGAGGAGCGGTTTATAGCCAAAGATTGCAGCGAGTGAGTGGGCTTCGTGGCGGCAATCGCTGGCTGCGCTCAGAGCTTCGGGCGACTCGCCCCTTCTTCGGTGGACCAAACGGAATTGAGGGCAATGAGTTTGGCAGCAGGGTTCTGGGACCACTGCCAGCGACTGGAACTTCACCATTGCGCCAACGAAATGGAGCAGCAACGGGTTGGCCCTCACGGCAGTGACTGGTCAAGGAGAACAGGGTGATTAGGGGTCAATTTCTCCCTCTCTCTCTGATTTTGTTGGTGGTCAACTAGAGGTAGAGAATGGTGAAACTTTTTTACAGAGGTATTTGAGTAGATTTTGATGCCTGGTAAAATTTTGAGATTAAAATGAGTTGCCAAAAAATTATTAATATTCCTACAATAGTGACTGCTCCTATATTTTGTTTCGGATTTTGATTTTTGATTGAGAACAATTGAAGTCTATTATTTTTGAAATTTTGTTTTTCAAAAGGATTTGATCTCAGAATGCTTGTATAAAATTTTCAAACCAAAATATAGCTCCATTATTTAATAAAAATTCTAACATTGCAATTTCCTATTTTCGAGTTTCTATTTTTAAATTTAGAAAAGTCCTAAATTGCAATATTAATTTATAATATTTTTACCAGAGGTATATATTGCATTGAGAATTTCATGATAAATTTTTAGCTTCATTTGTGTCTTATATTTATTTTATAAATTCTGACAATGCCTTGTTTTGTTTTAAAAGTTATCTTTTCCTTTTATCTCTTCATTTCTTTATGCATAAAATTTCAATTGCTGGCTGAAATGGTTTAATTGAATGATCAGGGTTCTCATGGTAATTTTCTAAATTTTTACTTTTTACATTTTTGCCTTTTCCTCTTTTTCATTCTTTATTTCCATTTGTTCAATTTTTCATACAAAGAACAATTCCAAAGAAATCCAAATAAAATTCAATAATGCCAAGAAACTCAGAATTAATAATATTCAAACATAAATTGTTCGTTTTCACTTTATTAAATTTTTGGGATGTTACAAGAAGCGCCTTGCCGATGCTCTTCGTGACGCTGATGCTCCTGTTGACGATCGTATGCTGGTGCTCAATGTGCTGCGCGGCCTCAACAAAACCATGGCTCATGCCGCCACGGTCATCGCCATGACGTCGCCTCTTCCTCCTTTCGTTGCGGTTCGGACTTCTCTTCTCAAGGAAGAAATGCGTCTTGGTGTTGCTGTCAAGGCCGAAGCCGCCAGTGCCCTCTTCTCTACCGCCGCCAAAGTCCACTGTTCTGGGACATCCTGCGCCGGTACTAGCCGCGGCGACGTCTCTTCCTCGTCCAGCAAGACCAAAAAGCCTTGGAAGAAGAAGGGCGGCTCCAGCGGTCCCCACCCGAGCGGCGGCGGCGGCTATCGTCCTCCAACACCTTCCGGCCCATGGATTTGCTTCAATCCTAGTGCCGGGCTGTGGTCGCCTGCCTCTGGTCAGTGGCCGCCTCCTACTTCCTTCGGCCGTGGCGGTCCTGGTATTCTTGGCCCCCGTCCTCCCCAGGCGTTCGTTACCACGGCAGCGCCTCCCTTTCAGTCCCAGCCTTCTACACCGAGCTCTCCAGCCTGGGATAGCGCCAGCCTCATTTCGGCGCTCAACAATCTTCAACTCGGTAATGGAGGCTGGGTAATGTACTCTGGTGCATCTGCTCACATGACGCCAGATGATGGTAACCTTCACAATTCCTCTCAGCTTTCTAGTCCTTCTCTTGTCACCGTTGGGAGCGGTTCTCGATACCGATCCACTCGGGTTGGATCTTGTCGATTCCTTCCCACTCTGGTTCTTCCTTTAATTTACGCCGTATTCTTCATATTCCCTCTTTGATTCATAACCTTCTTTCTGTTCGCTAGTTTACACGTGATAACTCTTGCTCTATTGAATTTGACCCTTTCGGTTTCTCTATCAAGGACCTGCATCTGGCGATCCTTCATCATCGCAATAGCTGAGGCGACCTCTCGTCTTCCCCGCCATGCACCCACCGCCTGCGCCTTCGCCTCCTTCTTTGTTTCCCGGAAGTGTGGCACCGCCGTCTCGGTCATCCTGGTCGTGACATCACCGGCATGCTTCCTCGCTCCGACAACTTCACAATAAAACCATGTCATTCTCTATGTCATGCGTGTCAGCTCGGCAAAAGTGTCTGTCTGCCTTTTAAATCTTCGGCAAACATGTCCTACCGCCCGTTTGATTTAATCCATTGCGATTTGTGGACCTCACCATTATTAAGCATGTCTGGCTATCAATATTATCTTGTTTTAGTCAATGATTTCTCTCACTTTTACTGGACATTTCCTCTTCACCATAAATCTGATGTTCTGTCCACCCTACGCAATTTCTTTGCCTTTGTCCACACCCAATTTGGGATTCATATTCGCGCCTTGCAAACAGACAATGGCAAAGAGTTTGTCAACTCTGCTTCCACAGCATTTCTTGACACTCATGGGGTACATTGACGCTGCTCTTGCCCCTACACTTCTCTTCAAAATGGCACGACGGTGGCCTTATTCGGACCATAAATGATGTTATCGTACTCTTCTTCTCTGAGCCCAACTCCCGCCTCGCTTCGGGCGAAGCTCTTGGCACAACAACCTATTTACTCAACCGTCGACCCGACAAAGGCGCTTTGAGCATGCCATACCATACCAAGTCTTGTTCCACAAGCCTCCTTCATATACTCACCTTCGTGTTTTTGGATGCCTCTATTTTCCAAACATATCTGCCACAACTACACACAAACTTTAGCCCCGTTCTGTTCCCTGTGTGTTTCTTGGCTATCCTCCTAACCACAAAGGCTACCGATGCTATGATCCACAAAGTCGCCGCGTCATCATCTCCCGCCATGTCATTTTTGACAAATCGACATTCCCTTATGTCACTCTTACCTCTGCTCCGAGACCTTCGGACCAGGATTTCACTTTTTTGCAGGACATTGATGCTTTACCTTGGCGTGCAGAACCAATGGCAGCACCTTCTCCAAGTGCTCCTGCTGACCCTGCCTCCTTTGCTAGACCACCAGTCCGGCTGGTCTACTCTCGGTGCCTGCTTTGCGTCCACGGTCAGTCCCTCCTCGGCTCGGCTTCCGTCCCGGCACCTTGGTGGCCGCCACTGCCGTTCAAAGAGCTCGTCTGGTTTCGGTCCCCATCCCATGAGGACTCGCGCCAAGGACGACATTGTGGTTCCCGTTGACCGTTACGGCTTCTCTGCCACCACTACCGATGCTTCGCCAGTACCCAAGTCCTACATCCTTGCTCTGAAGGATCCTAACTGGCGGACAGCAATGCAAGCAGAGTTTCAGGCCCTTGTTGATAACGGCACATGGGTCCTCGTTCCTCGTCCTCCAGGTGCAAATGTTGTCTCCGGAAAATGGGTTTTCCACCACAAATACCACTCCGATGGAACTCTTGCTCGTCACAAAGCTCGTTGGGTTGTCCGTGGATATTCTCAGCAGCCTGGCAATGATTATGAAGAGACTTTCAGTCCTGTCGTCAAACCTGCCACCATTCACATTATTCTCAGCATTGCCGTCTCTAAAGGGTGGTCTATTTGGCAACTTGATGTGAAGAATGCGTTTCTCCATGGCAACCTCAATGAGACCGTATATTGTGAGCAGCCGTCCGGGTTTGCTGACTCCAGTCACCCGCAGCATGTGTGCAAGCTGATCAAGTCCCTTTATGGTCTTAAGCAGGTGCCCCGTGCTTGGTATCATCGGTTCTCAGCTTATATCACTACTCTTGGCTTCACTGCTGCTACCTCCGATACATCCTTGTTTGTGTTTCGTTCTGGAACTCAACTTGCCTATATTCTGCTCTATGTGGACGACATTATCATCACTGCATCGGATGATACTCTTCTCCAGCGCCTGACAGCTTCTCTTCATTCGGAATTTGCCATGACAGACCTTGGGGACCTTCATTACTTCCTTGGTATTTCTGTCAGCAGATCTCCTGATGGGTTATTCCTGTCTCAGCGCCAGTACGCTTCGGACCTCCTGCGTCGTGCCGGTATGAGCGATTGTCACCCGACCGTCACACCTGTTGATACTCAGTCCAAGCTCTCAACCACTGATGGTTCTAAGGTCTCTAATCCTGCTAAATATCGGAGCATTACAGGTGCCCTTCAGTATCTTACTCTGACGCACCCGGACATTCAATATGCTGTCCAACAAGCATGCCTGCACATGAATGACCCTCGTGAACCCCACCTTGCTTTGGTCAAGCGTATATTGCGGTATATTAAAGGTACCATTGATGCTGGCTTGCATCTCAATGCCTCCTCCTCATCCTATGATCTGATTGCCTATTCAGATGCCGATTGGGCCGGCTGCCCTGATTCTCGGCGTTCAACCTCTGGCTTCTGTGTTTATCTTGGAGACAACCTCATTTCCTGGTCATCTAAACGGCAAGCAACCGTCTCTCGCTCCAGCGCTGAAGCAGAATATCGAGCTGTCGCACATGTTGTTGCTGAATGTTGCTGGACACGACATCTTCTGCAGGAGCTTCATCTACCTCTTCCAAAGGCTACCGTTGTCTACTGCGACAATGTTAGCACGGTTTATATGTCAGCAAATCCTGTCCAGCACAAGTGCACCAAGCACATTGAAATTGATATTCATTTTGTGCGTGAAAAGGTTTCCCTTGGCCAAGTCAGAGTTCTTCATGTTCCTTCTGCTCTCCAGTTCGCCGATATTATGACCAAGGGCCTCCCCACCAAGCTGTTCGTGGATTTCCGCTCCAGTCTCGGCGTTCGCCAACCTCCCGCTTCGACTGCGGGGGGTGTTAGAGTTTCTGTTATTATGTTGTATTCCTAATACTCTAGCCTTCCATATTTGTTACAACTTTATATAGATAGAATAGATTAGATTGATTCTGTTGTAATCTTCTATTCTTATCCCTTGAGGATGTATATATAAAGAGCCTAATCTCCCTTGATGGGGTACGGCTGATTCTCCCTATTCTCCTCCTCTTCTACACTATGAAATCTGAATTATGAATTCTGAAAATTGAGATCTGAATGGTTGAAGGCACGGAAAACCTGGTTGGGTTGTGTGGCTTCTTGTCAGCATGCCAAATTTCCTTAAGCCATTCCCTAGGACACACCACAGTAGCCTTCACTTTTCTGACGTTCTTTACCCTTGAGTCGCTCTGAATTAGATTTTTAGATATTGAAGGTATAACTGTCGTGAATAGATTGCTAAAACCTCATGTTTTGAATGTTGCTTGCAGGTTGGTACCTGGGAAGAAAAGAACCTCAATTCATGGGCCAACAGTAGGACAAAGGTGTTGTAGTTTGAAGTAAATTGCTGGAAAAATCACATATCTTAACTGCAATGGTTCTGTTGTATGAAAGTGATCTTGGATAATTGTAAAACTACAGGATTTGTTAAAGTCTTTAGATCCTTAATTTGGAATTCTGTACTGGAAAGGCATCTCTTTATGAAGTATTCAAATGCTCAGGCGATGTGAGTACCATATTTCATAGAATTGTTTGATTTTTCAATTTGTCTCTACCATCTCTTTGATGTGTATCAGTAGATGGAATATGACTATGTGTTTTAGCTGAAAACAATGTGTGGATTACTTTGGCAGGCATTTCTAGTCACTATCCATAATAAGAAGAGAATAGGTTATACCTATGAGCTGAGTTTGAAATTTAAAGTTAGAGCATCTGTTGATTGGTTAATTAAGGAAGAAAATAAGAAGGTTAAGGGTCATCTGGATATTGCTGAATTTTCATTTGTGGAGCTTAAGACTTGTGGTAACAATACTATCTTTCATAAAGTTTTTCCTGTAAGCAATGTTTTAGATGATGAGATTTGTAGAAAACATACAAATTTTTTCCTGTAAGCAATTCAAGTTTAGGTCATTATATTTGTAGAAAATATGAGATTTGTGATTGTTGTATCCTATGCTTGTACTTCCAGATGTTATATTTGTTTGGGCAAATGTCAGCTAGGTCACCCAGTGTTTTTTATCCATAGATATGAACCTGTTCCCACTTATTGGATCTTTCATATGTATTTTGTACCCTGTAGCTTGTATTGGTTTGTGCGCCCGATTGCCATCCCTAATTCCAAGTGCCTATACTTGTAAAATAGAACATTGATCATTTTGTGCTTGCCAATGTGATTGTGAGCTTGTGCCATATAGTGATGCTATTTGTCTGCACTCTGTAGATTGGTTATAGTTGCTATTCTTGTAGATTGATTAAGAGCTAGTAGGAAGATTTGTAAAATGGTTAAAGGTCGGTGGTCATATATTCTTTAGAGAATCTTGTTTAACTGAAAGTATTTTACTGATGGTGGCATTGGTTACTAAAAGAGAATACTCTTTCATTCTCTCCCTAGTAGTTAAATTTTTTGCCAGATAATATGTGCTGGATTTTTGCACATAGCCACACACTTGGCCTGTATTCCGCTGCTTGCTTATGTGTGAATGACTGAATGGTCATCAAGATATCAGTAACAAAGTGTTATAAATTGCTCTCTTCTTCATCTTTTGAGAAACACGGTAATAGCCTAATAGGTGCATTCATGCATTTCCTTCTTTCTAAAGAAATCTGTGGCACCAAGAAATGTGGCTATATAACAAGAGAATTACGATAAGTTCAAACAGTTTTGCTGTCTTTTTTGTAGTATTTATATGATCAATAGCCTTTTATCCTTCTTTCAAAACTGCAAAATGCTTATTGTTTCTTCATGAAGAAAGATATGGTAGAGTAATATGAAAATTATTAGTTAATGAATAATAATAGTACTTTGAAGAGGAAATCTTTATGCGGTATGCTAGGATAGTTGTACTCTGTAGGTATTCACTAGATTAATGTGATTTTGCAGCTCTTACGTTCCAAACAGGGGGGATTAGTTTAAGCTTGAGGCAGATTTTTTTTATTGCTGAGATTTTGGGGCTAATTTACTGGGAATTTGGTAGGTGGCTGACAGTAATGTAGCTGAGAGATACACACTTTTATGCTTTATCTCATTTTCTTGCTTCAGATTTTTATTTGCTCATCTACTTGTTGTAGTGATGTCACATTGCTAAAATTGAGTCTTTGTGTCCCTGATCCAAATAGTTTTCATAAGGGCCAGCATGAGCATTACCGCAGCTTGATCGGATCATTAACAACAAGCAAGCACATAATAGTGTGATAATCAGCTACTAACTGCCTCGATATCTCAAGACTATATCATATAGAGGGGGTAGGTTGATTCGATTTTTAGTGGCTTCAAAGCGTCAAAGTTTTTGGTAAGAGAAGCAAAGCCTCCTCTCCTTACCTTTAAAGACTGATGATGCTACGATGCTGCCTCCCTTTTTGCCATTTGGAGCATTGGATTGGAGTTCATCCAATAAGTAATTTTGTGGTGATATAAATTCAGCTGCTTTCGGTGGTAGTTAGTGTAGTTTGCTCATCTGCTTAGTGCTGTTAGTTACTTAGTGGTAACTAAGCACTTGTACTCTAATATTTTTGAGGTATCGTCAGCTTAACAGGTCAAATGTGAACCAGAGGTGCTAGCCTTGTGTGATCCAACGTCTCTTGCATTTGCCACGATGGTGGTGACGAAGGGCACTGTGGGTGAAAAATAGTGGGTTTGCATTAGGGATTTTTTGTATGTTCAGTTCTTCTCTGTTTGACTTGTTTCGCCAGTAGCTCTAGCCGTTGAGGTTGTGGTATGAACTCACATTGGTTAATGAATAATAATAGTACTTCGAAGAGGAAAGGATGGTGTATTTTATTGAGGTCTTAGAAGCTATTGTGGTCAAGTACGTATATTGCATGGGTAGAAGAATGTTCTTTTCAAATGATTTAGCAGTGCTCATTTGAATTGTTGATTGTTGTTCAAGTATTAAATGTTGTTGTCCAAAAACAAAATCATATGAACTAATTTCAAAGTGTTTTTTTTTTGTAGGCAGAATCGCAAGGACCTAGGAAGTTAGTGTTACCATCATATACATGCTTTTGTTCAAAATAATTAGTTATATGTATGCTAAGTGATCATTTTGTATGTACTTGATACCTCATGTGTGGGTGGAAGACAAGTTGACTCTGGCTTTCAAGATCTAACAGAGTTGAATTTTGTAAAGGACTGATTGTTAAATGTAGAAACTTTGGGCTTTTGGACAAATTTGTACATTTTAGTTGAATGAATTTGATTACGTGTTGAATGGATGTATTTTGATGGACAAATTTTTATGTTCTAGTTGTTTTGTTGAATGGATGCATTAATTGAATCATTTTCTACTGTGATGTGGTGGAAATATAAATTAATTATCAAGTAGATTTATAATATTCTGCACAATAATGTTTATCATTGTTTTCTATCTAAGAAATGCATGGTTTCACACTAATTTGGATTATCCTCAGACGATCTGTCGCCATTTTGATTATCTGTCGGCGAAAGTACATCTGTTGGTGAAAGTACATCTGTCGGTAAATATCTTATAGCAAGGTCAGATTATCTGTCGGCAAAAATAAATCTGTCGGTAAATGTTTTTGCCGACAGGACTTCTCCTGACAGTTTTTCTGTCGGCATAATTTTTGCCGACAAATAATACGTCGCAATACGTGATTTTTGCCGACAGATAGCCTGTTGACGAAATTATATCATGGTGTAGTGCATATCCATGTTTGCACATGGTGATCCAAGAAAATCCCACAAATTAAACTCACGAGGTGGGAGAGAGATGGTAGACCCACAAAGTTGTTATTATTGTTACATACGAGTGTTGGAGACGGTGTTGATATATCCGAAACATGACATGTACAAAAGTTGGGCAATTCACGCTGGCATTTAGATTTACACGGTATTCGTGATTCGGCGCTAACACGTGGGCGTTGCAAAAAGGTACCGCATGCAGCAATCATGAGTACGTGTCGTATGCAGTCATCAAGTAATCGACTCACGGAAAGAACAGATTTCTTGTCTAAAGTTTGTAGTCTATAATTTGAATATGTTCGCAGAGTGTGCTTCACACGTACGGTTTTCTTTTTCTTTTCTAAAAGTGCTTATTCCAATTTCTTTAATACAATTAGAGGTGGGAGTCGTATTGGGCTGGGACCCAGCACAAGCCTATCGTGCTTTGTGTCTGAACCGTACCGAGCCACGACGGTCTGTCGTGCCCGCCGTACCGTGCCGGCCCGCCCCGGCTCACCTTCGGTGAGTCCAAGCACGGCCCATTTATGCTTGGTATCTGCTTCGTGCCGTACCGGACCAAACCCAGTCCATTTACACTGTTGTGACAAGAAGAAAGAAACTAGAGACACATGGAGTTAAGACAGTAGACACAAATATTATAGAAAAAAACTAAAATTTATTTATTCTTAGAACGAGGAGATGTGCTGAACACGAGCGAGAGAGAGGGCAACGAGAAAATGAGGGAGAGAGGCAATCGAGATTGAGAGAGACGAATGAGTGTGGGAGAAATTGAGAGAGACCGGTGAGAGAGAGAGCTGACCCGTCTCTCTCAGGTATCGGTGGCGGGGGTGGCGTTCATAGTGTTGGGTACGTCCATAACGCTCACGCTCTGTGGGTCGATGATCTTCATACTAAATTTCTTCCTCATGCCCTAGGTCATCGAGCCCGACACAGTCCGTGTTACAGTATCGTGCCGGGCCGTATCGTCCATCATGCCTAATTTTCAGGCCCGGCACGCCTTATGCTACAGTGTTGTGCCGGACCGAGCTTCGGACCGTATCGTGTCCGCTGTGCATTAGCCCGACCCAAAAAACTCAATCTGAGTGCCCACCTCTAAATACAACGTAGATTTTTTTTTAAGGCAGAACACATCGACTCCATTTTCATTAAGGAAATCAGTGCTAAAAGTCCACACAACGAGAAAATAAAACGCGCGCTACAGAGCCAATGAACGGGCGTCATTAAACTCTCTACTGAAGAGCTACCGATCGAGCACAAGCTACGCCCAAAAAGTGGGATGGTCGTGGATGAGTGTAAGTTCGCAAAATTAATGATAATCGCTAGAAAATCGTAATTATCAGCCATATCGCCACGATTCGGCTTCTAAAACCCACTCAATAAACCTGTCAAATTCAAAAAATTTGAAAAGAAATTATGCGACGTAAACCGGTCGAATATGATAAAAATCACCTGATTTTTTATAGAAAATCGACAAAAATCGTTCAAAAAAATTGACCGCCAAAAAGCTAAACTAATTTTTCTTGGAAATCGAGCGATTTTACATAAAAACGGTCAATTTTTGAATTTTTGAAAAATTTTGATTTTGAAACTCTACGATTTTTGACTAATTTTCAGTTCAATGTTTCCGATTTTCGAATTTCAATTTTCAAGCGATTTTCTCCGTGTCGATTTTGTTAACCCTGAGTGTAACACTGCGATTCATTAATACGGAGGTATATATGATCTATATGGAGCAGTTGTGTGATTAGTTCTATGTTACTTGCCTAAAATGAGTTGTTATAGTATATAATGCTTTTTAGGTCCAAACATATTACTTCCGGGTTAACCATTATACACAACGGGATGACGAAAATATAAGTAAGGTGCCAAGCATAGCGGATCCGCCCCATATGTGGGCTGGGCATTAAGCGAAAATCGGACTAGAGTGTTACATATAGTATCAGAGCATCAACCTTCGCTATACGAACACGTGTGGGATAGGACTCATGGTATGTGTGGGCCTGGAGTGGCCACACGGTATGGCATATATATACGCATGCACTAAATGCACGGATATGTACCTAAGGATGGTTTTGGGCATTTGCCATGTATACAGTATACTGTCGAGGGCGTCAGCCCTTGGAGGGGTGATAAGGATGGGTGAATGTAATACCCAATCCATTAATGTGAAGACCCTTGTGGAGCAGTGGTAGAATTTATCTTATATTGCTTGTCTAAAGTGAGTTGTAATAGTATTGAGTCTAAACATAACATCTTCAAATTAACTATTTTACACGAAGTTAGAACAAAAGTGTAAGTGAAATGATGTACATATATGGATCCGCTCCATATGTGGGTTGACTATTGAGCGAAATTTGAGACATTGTGTTACAACAAGACATAAAGTCGATAGGATAATTCAAATTTTTTGAATAGGTTAGTTTATTGTTTAGAAAATATATTTCTAAAATTTGTATCTCAATACCTAGAATAAGATAGTTCTATTCAAATAATCACATAAGGCGTGACTTTTTCATAAACAATCTGATAGGTTTACTACTAGTAGTATAAGCAACAAAATATATCCTAAGACACCCAAATTTTCCGTACTAGAACTCACTTCGAGAATCCCTTGCGTGCTAGGCCTGAATTTTTTTTAAATAATATTATTTTTTTTAGAAATTACGATATTAATACTCACATTAAAAAAATTGCAAAAATAATATCCGTCGCCAAATCGTTTGGCGATTATACTATTAATAGTCAAGCGGTTTGGCGACAATAGTATAATCATAACGATTTGGCGACAATAGATAATCCTGCCGTTTGAATGCAAATAACCGAGATGACCCAATAGTCGCCAAATGGTTTGGCGATTACTGTAGACAGTAGTAAAACACCCGTAACTTTTTACTCCGAACTCCGATTTAGGTTATTTTGGACTCTATGCGAAGATCTCTTCATAAGCTTCGCATAGAGTTCAAGATCACCTAAATCGGAGTTCGGAGTAAAAAGTTACGGGTGTTTTACTATTGTCGCCAAACGGTTTAGCAATTACTGTAGCTACAGTAGTCACCAAACCATTTGGTGACTATTGGGTCAACTCAGTTATTTGCATTCAAACGGCAGGATTAACCTATTGTCGTCAAATCGTTTGGCGACTACACTATTGTCGTCAAACCGTTTGACGACAGGATATTATTTCTGCAATTTTTTTAATGCGAGTATTAATGTCGCAATTTCGAAATAAAATAATATTATTTTAAAAAAAATTCTGCTAGGCCTAGCTATTGAAAAACCAGGGAAAGACCGAAGAGGTCGTGCAATGGAAAATAAACGACTAAAAAAAACACAAGCGAACTGTCTGCTCCTCGCAAAAAGCAACGACTTTCCCAAAAACAACGTGAAATCAATCCAGACCAAAATCAAACGAATTCAACAAAGAAATTGATGGTTGCTAGATGAAATCCAGCCCAAACCAACCTCTCAGAAGATCAAGAACAAGATCAAGCACAGTCAAAATCAAGACTCTATCATTTCTTCGAGAACAAGAAATAAATTGAGCAACACACTGACACACACACAAAGGAGGATGGATCCAAAGAAGATCATGCTATTCCATCACTTACCCATCATTGCACACCCCAAACCAAGAGAAAAGCAAGCAGAAAAGATAAAAGAACAGCAGCCAAATCAAAACTACATGGAGCGGGATAAAAAACAAGCACATGAACACAATTAATTAGGATTTTGGTAATTTGATTTGTATTGCATTTGTGTTGTTTTGTGCGGTCTCCCAACTAAGCAACCATGCATCCTACACAAATCACTCACCAAACAGTGCACCCACTTCTCTCCGGATCTACCGTTCTACCTCCAAAGCCCATGTCTTTCTCTCTTCTCTCTACATGGCTCTCCACAAGGCTGAAAGCAGTCGCACACGATCCTCTCTCGTTTCCTTACTAAAAATATATGTTTTGAGAGCGGCATTGTGGGATTTTATTTGATTATTACAGTCAGTTGTCTTCGAATTACGCCATCTAGCATGTGATTTGAGGCATCCAAAAGTTCCTTAACCAACAGTAGTTTAAAGTCTCAGATATCACGAGCACTTTTGATTGAGTGGTGGGTGTATGACTCCA
Source organism: Guadua angustifolia (assembly GCA_036346375.1). Classification (NCBI taxonomy): domain Eukaryota; kingdom Viridiplantae; phylum Streptophyta; class Magnoliopsida; order Poales; family Poaceae; genus Guadua; species Guadua angustifolia. Next base: position 57,796,883 of record CM070508.1, read on the forward strand.
CTCATTGGGGTTCAAATCCATTGCCCACATATTACGTGAACTTGAGTATGTTTCAGTAGGAATTTTGTGAGGCTGTGGATTTATTCATAGCTTCAATCTGTCTAGGTCTGTTAAGAAGACCCATTTTGTGTGTGTGCAAAGGTGGATGCCTTCATTATTTTTTTTCGATAAAGGAAGCTTAATCTTAGTAAATTACATCAAGGTGATACAATTATACTAAGAAGACTCCCGGCCTCTACACAGTTAGGGTGTACACAGCCAAACACACACACACAAAAAAAAGACAAAGGGACCGTCGCGGCAAACTACATCACGCAATATTGTTAATGGCGTATCTAGGATTTTGGGTATGGGTAGTCCAACTTGGCATAAATTTTTTAAATACCGTAAATCTAACATGCCAATATACAATACAAGTATAGAATTTACCAAAAGTGCATCATGATATATTAATAAGGTGTCTTACGAACATATTAAAATCAACAACTAAGTATGAAATTTGACTTAAAGAAACTTACACGACTACAATAATTTGAAGAAGATTACAGTACTACTTCTTGTTGGGTCTACGCTTTCTAATGGCCATAAAAGTGTCCATTATATCTTCTTCATTCACTTTAAAGAAAATATCTCGCTCAATAAATGTGACTAGACAATCGTCCAAAAGACTATCACCCATCCTATTTCTCAATGAATGATTGCGCGAAAGCTAAAATCAAATTTTTGATTATTTTTGAAACACCCCAATTAACTGATTCGGATTCGACAAAAACAGATTAACCTACGTTCACTAAAACAGTAATTTCTGATGATCCCACCGTTAGATCGATGTCAAATTTTAACTACTAAAACTAGACTCAATTTTCAAACTAACATAACAAAAATCAGCTCGATCGGATCTACGGATCTAAAGTTATTTTCTTCACAATTTTACTGAATCAAACGCCAGACCAAATAAAAACAGATTGACTCACGTTCACCAAAATAATAATTCCCAAAGATCCTACCGTTGGATTGTTGTGAAATTTTAACTGTAGCAACTAGATGCAATTTCGAAATTAATACAAGAAAAATCAATCCGATCGGATCAGCGGATCTAAAGATATTACCTTCGCAATATGACTGTCTCAATAATGACGGGAATTGATCTTAGAGTAATGACAGAAATTGATCTTAAATTTTTGGGTGGGCCCGGGCCACCCTCTGGATCCGCCAGTGAATATTGTTTTCAAGGCTATCCACCATCATAGCAACACTTGGACCGCGATAAAAACTCTCCAATGACAACACCTCCAAGAAGGACTCGTCGCGACACGCACCGCCATTGCTATGATCCAACCAATAAAGGCCAGACCAAAGGTTTTCACCTCGGAGAGTAAATCCTCAGACTACAAAACAATGCCTTCAACAAGACCATTGCAGGCACAACCAACTAAGGTCGACCTAGGATTTCTCACGAAGTCAAATCTAGGAGATCCCGGTGTTGCAACCACCGCATTCCGAGCTAGTCTTTGCCATACCACTTAATCTTAGCTAATAGCAACGGCCATCTTCTCAAGGCGGACAAACAATTTTTAGATGTTTGACTCTACGATGACAGATTCGCGAGCTAGCCAATAGGCATACGATCATCAAGTCCATAGAGTGCATCTAAAAAATGAGTTGTGTCGCCTAAGAAAAGCGAATCCACGAATCGATGCTAAGATGACATAGGTCAAAAGAAATGTATGAACAACGCTAGAAAGAGATGAAGACGTTGAAGCGAAGAGTAGTCACCGGTGACAACCCAAACTTGCCGACAAGTGACGAAACGACCCATAAGGGCAGGACACCACCAGGACAAAGCGGAAGCACCCAGACGACGCCCCCACGGAGGAAAGACGGCGCTTCACGCCGCCGGCTGTGGTGAGGTGGAGGTGTTGGCGACGGCGCTTCAAGGAAGACGGTGGCACCGTGGTTGTCACCATCGTCGGCTCGGCGAAAGCAGGCCAAGCGTTAGCCCAAACACCGCCAACCTCACCATTGCGAAGAAGGAGTCACCGCGAGCACCGGCCGTAGCGCGACCGTCGTCCGACGTCGCTACGGAACCCTAGAAACACCTAGGGTGCGCAGCAGCAAGCGACAGGTCTGCGTCAAGCTGAAGCCGCCGCTGCATCACTGCCGAGCCAACCGATTCCGCCAAACAACTGCACGCCGGCGACGCGCGCACGCGCAGCCACCGCAGAAGAACCCGTGCGGCCTTCATCCGCACGAGCAGAGCCCTCCCCAAACCCGCACAATGGCCCACCCCCGCCACAGCACAGATCCGACGGAGTGAGCCAGAGCCAGGTCACCGAGCCGCGGATCTAACCCTCCCAAGGCCGGGAGACCCGCCGGCAACAACGGCCGCAGAGGATGGAGGAAGAGCAACTCCCCGCCGCCACCTTCCTTGCGCCCGCGCGAGTCTCTCGGTGGGACGCTCCGGTGGCGGCGAGGCAGGGAAGGAAGGGGGAAGGCCTGGCGGCGGCGGTTTAGTTAGGGCCGCCAGGTAGGTTTCTCAATGTGCTTCTGAACGCAGACATTGCGTCTGAAGTTTCTGAACGCAGATCTCAGATGCCTTCATTATAATCGCAAAAAAAAAAGGCTAAAATAAAAGGAAAAAGAAAAGGTCACCAAAGAAAAAGAGAAAGGAATTCCTTGTAATCGCAAAGGAAGCCTAAAAATAAAAGGAAAAAAAAAAGAGAAGAACGAAAACGAACGTCGACAGCATAGTTCGAAATCGCGAGAGCGAAGCCCAACAAATTTCGAGCTTCTACTTGACCACTCAATCATATCGAGTCAAACATAAATTTCATAGTTCCAAACGCGACGCCAACTAACCATTCACCGTGCACAACTTTAAATTGTACCTCTCCATACCCTTAGAGTAAGTATAATAGCAAAGCTTATTACTTACTCCATCTTTTATTTATGTTATCTAGAATAACTAAAAAGCCAGTTTCTATAATAAACATCTTTAAAAATTATCTATAGATGCTTTGTAATAACTATCTCTTCTCTATTGCATATAACTAATCTACCTATATTCTCGTACAAAGTTGGTTACTAAGAGCAAGTACAATAGCAGATCCCACTTCTGGCTAATAGTAAGCTATAAGCCTGTTTCACTACAGGAAACAGAAATTTTTTCGTCGGCCACAAACCGACGATAAAAAAGTGTTTACCGAGCCGTTTTCGTCGGCTTACCGACGAAAACAAGCAGACGAAACAAACCCGACGAAAAAACGCAATGTTTTCGTCGGTCCAGTCTAGCCGACGAAAGAATAGGCCGATGGCTGTATTCCCCAATATTTTCGTCGGCCCAACGTTTAGCCGACGAAGAAATAGGCCGATGGCTGTATTTCCCCAGTATTTTCGTCGGTCAGATTTAGCCGAAAAAACCGGCAGCCCTCGGCATTTTTTAGCGATATTTTAATCGGCGATGCCCAAACCGACGAAAATACTGGGATTTTCCCCATGTTTTCGTTGGCGGTGCTAAAAGCGAAAATCTTTGGCGAGAGTTTAGTCGGCGGCTCAAACCGAGCGAAAATCTTGGGATTTTCCCTTTTTTTTTTTCAAGCAGCGGCAAAGCCGACGAAAATCTTTGGGACATGCCGTATTTTTCGGTACCCTGCGCTTTTCTCCGAGGCTTTCAACTGTCGTTCGCTTTTCTCCGAGGCTCTGTAAACGGTAATCCTACATGAGTGATTACTACGAGCGTCGTCCCGCCGTTTGGAGCAAATGTAATCCGCAGTTGAGTTTTAATTATTTATGTACATGGAAAGGATGGTTGCTTTGCATCGACCAGTTGTTTGAAATATATGACTTATTCCGTTTCCGATGCAAATTAGAGTACATTCCTACATAAGCAATCTCTACATGCATGTATTGAATATAGTGCTTATAGATAGCCACTAAGCAGGAAGGAGATATATTAAACATTCACCATTAGTCACATATAGTCATGAACACAGAATCAGCATTAGTCACATCCAACACAACACATTCACATCACATACTCAAGTCATATTACAAAAGATCTAACTATCAGGGTTGTTCGAGTTATGTGCACTACCTCCAGACGCGAAGAAACCATCGACATCTAGGGAGTTTTGTTGAGCGTGCGAGGTCGAACCCTGTAGAAAGGACATATATAATTTGATGTTAGTCTTGAATTGCAAATAACTAGAACAAAATGGAAAACTATATGTATGTACCTATGCTGGTGGTGGAGGTGGCGAGGAAGTATTGAGGAGGAGGTGGGCGCGCAGCAAGCTGAAGCGAGTCCCCATTTGCGAGAAGCATTCCTACATAAGCAACGTGTTAGATCTCATACATTCAGATGTCCAATAAAAAATTGTCTAGCTAAACACTTAATCACTAAAATTGAACCTTTTTAACTTACTTGTACAAAGGACTGAAAGTACTCTTGTTGTCTTCTCATATTTCTCATCTCCTCCTCCTGTTGCGCTAGGCGCTCCTGTTGTTGCCTCAGTTGTTCCTTTGATTGCAACAGCTCTTGATGAAGCCTCGTCTCTTGAGAGGAGCGAGCGCTACATTGTGATGACTGTGACGTTCTTGCTTGGCTCAAGGCAACGTCAGAGTCCACAATGCCATTGAACATTGCGTACCTTCAAGACATTAGAAACCAAATATATTCATTAATTGCAACTAGACACTCACAATCATATCATAATTTCCGACAACTTTTAGAAGGGCGAATGATCTCACCTTCCATGTCTCTTGCCTCCACTGCTCTCGTATAATGCCCCGACATCTAGGTCTTCCCTTCTCCAATTGTAGTCTGGGCCATGACGTCGAGCCATTTCTTCCCCATATTTCTCCTGCATCACAATGTTGTTAATACAACAATTTGAAAAATCAGATTACTTCATAATAGAGTAAACAACTTACAAGCCTCTCAGTCGCTACTTGGGTGCATAGCTGATCAGGCTGTGTAGGATCCCTTCTCCTGTGTCCCCGAACATATGTCTCTATGTAGCTGGGGGCAACGCCACTTTCAGCCTCTTGTAATCGAAAGTTAGTACCATGCATATGAAATCATAATTAAAAAAATTATACAGACATACCATGCGCTTCGCTAAGCGTAGGTGTCCATCGGCGCCATACCGGTGCAGAACCGGATCACCTACCTCTCGATTTCCTCTCTTTTTGTTCGACTTGGCAACAAAAGTAGGGGATGCCCAGTATGCACAAAGAGCCTGCCAAGCATCAGGGCACTTCAGTAACCAGGGGATGGCTACCTGCAGGTACTCGTCCTCACGTAGGTACACCCTGGATGCCCCGAGCTTCTTGCTCATCTTCTCCCGCTTCACCCTCTTGTAGAACATGCAAACCGCCTGAATTCTTGCATTGGAGATCATGTCCTTCACCACCTTTGCCGCTGCCTTGTTGAACACCTTGTGCGCCTTCTCGCGATTGGCAGGGACATCCTCGTCCTGCAAGCGGTACCTCTCCTACAACAACAATGCTTAAGTCAGCAAAATTCAATCTATATGTATGAACTGTACAGAGGTAAAGAACTTACCCAGAAATCGTGCCACACCTCGTCAGCAACGGTGCCGTGCCGGACATCAATAGCCAACCTGTAGTGCTCCCACTTAAGGGCCGGCTGCTGCACACCGTTGATTTCCACCAAGCCTGGGTAGTGGTGGCGGCAGATGGCTCCCAGGACGGAGTTAACCTACCTATGCTGGTGGCGTCCCTCCCACGCCACGTCATCCCATTGCCTACATTTCATGAAATCAAACCGATTAGTTATACAACAAATTGCAAAATAAATTAGCAAAATTAACTTACCAATCCCCACTAGGGGCGATCACCCTCCGCAACCTATGTTCAACCGCTGGGGGTATATTGTTACATCCCCGGAACCTGAAAATAGCTAAACATGAGAATGCAAAGTCTATGCACACTATCACATGCAACACAAGTACCTGAAAGACTGTGTAGAAGGTGCAGCAACATCATCCTCCTCTGTTTCATCTCCCTCGTCCCCCTCATCCTCCTCCGCTCTGTCTCCCTCGTCCCCCTCATCCTCTTCACTGTCATCGTCGTCCTCCTGTGCCTCAGAACCAGCTACTGCACGAGCAACCTCCTCCTGTGCCTCTTCCTGTGTCTCCTCCCGTGCCTCCTCCTGTGCCTCCTCCAGACACCTCTCAAACGTTCTCTGCCGGCTCCTAGTCGAGGCACTCCCCTGAAGAGGGAGTCCTGACTCCTGGAAGAAGAGCTGCCGGTGCTCTTGGAGACCGCCTTGCGAGCATGCTTGAAAAAAGACTTCATCTGCAAAAATTTAAAATAGAGTTAGATTGCGCATTTAAAAAAACAAGGTAGCAACAATATGAAAATATAAAAAATAGGAAAGTATATACCAATAATATGTACGTATCAAAACTCGTCGATGTCTTGAGGTTCATCGGTGAATCGTTGTACAGAAACATGTTTTCTACTAGGTCGTCGAATTCTTATAGAACCTCGTTGTCGTTTCTTTGTTGGATCAGACTGAACTATTAGGTTTGTGGCATCAGTGACTATTTCGTCAAGCCCAACCCCATCGGTAACCCGAAAAGATCTTGGCAGACCTTCTTCCTGATATGCATCAATTTCTTTGGTTGTCCATAGCCTTGTCGGCGTGTCGGCATCGCTAGGACAATATAACCGTTCACGGGATTTACTTTATAAGCAACCCACCAAGCACTCAAGCTAGGCACGCATCGACAAGTAGTACACCGCTCCACGGTGAGAAAGCACAAATTTGTCAAAACCTTCAAGTCGTGATTGGTGCACGACCTCCACCATGCCAAATTCGTTCTCACGTGTGCCATTGTTGGGATCAAACCAATCACATTCAAAGAAAACTACTCTCAGATCTTTGGAACCCTCGAACTTGAACTCAACTATGTTTTGAATAATGCCATAGTAGTTAATTTCACGTCCATGTGCATCGCATGCCTTAGTTACAACTCCATCGTTTCTTTGTGGCATAATGATGCGTTTTGCTTCAAATTTTGCGAGCGAAACCGAAACCTATTAACATCATAACGATCGAAGTTCCTTGTCGTAATGGTTCCGTGTGATAGCTGCCGCAGGTCCTCATGGACGTCGGCATCGAGCATGCTGCTAGAGGTTAAGGCATGGAAAATTAACACTAGTCTTGGTTAAAACAAAGAGCAAAAGAAAAGTACATTTTTGACACCAAATAATGAAACTAGGGCCGCCATTTAACCCCTCGCGGCGTAGTTTGTCCGATTGTTTGCTCGTAGGTTGTGAGTAGATCTCCAATATTGTTGGTTGAACTTTCGCTTGTCACCTAGGCTAATGAGAATAGTGCAAAAATAACTTTTAAGGACAAAATACGAATCATTACTTACGAAATATTTGTCCATTTCTTCAATGTTGGAGTACATATATAGCAAAGCCGAGTTCCATTACGTTAGTGACACCTCATGAGTCGATCTTGCACGACGACTTTACCCTTCCTTGAAATATCTCAAGGTTACTCATAGGTGCATCTTGACAATGTGATACCGCGTTATGCAAGCATTCACATTGTGCTCATCGACAAGCATGCGTACTAGAAGTTCGATATCTCTTTAAGAGCATATGCCTCAGCGATACACCCTTCAACCCTAGCCTTGTTGCGTACGAATGCCCTTATCTTTTTCAAGCTTCTTTTTGTCCCATACATCCACCTGTACTGTACAGGTCCACCAATCTCCACTTCGTAAGGCAAATGTACCAAGAGATGTTGCATGACATTCATAAATCCAAGTGGAAATACCTGTTCCATCTTGCATACAAGCAATGGTATTTCTTTCCTTAACTTTTGCATCATCTTCTTCGTGATTTCTTTAGCACATAACTGTCTATAGAAAAAACTAAGCTCTGCTAACATTCTCCACAATTCATCCTTGAAGTAGCCACGAAACATTATAGGGAGAAGTCTTTCCATGATGATGTGGTAATCATGGCTCTTAAGACCATTTAGCTTCCCGGTGCTGACATTCACTGCACGTCTTAGGTTAGCTGCATAACCATCTGGAAATTTGATAGTTTTCATCCACCGGAGCACTTCTTTCTTCTCTTGAGGTTTAAGACAATACGGAGCTCGTGGCATGGCTATTCGTCCTCCCGAATCTTGTACGATCTCAAGCGCTGGTCGATCACAAATCTCGGCCAAGTCTCTCCGTGCCTTAACATTGTCTTTTGTTTTGTCTTTCACATCAAAGCACATGCTTATGATGCTTTCTGCAACATTACGCTCTTGGTGCATGATATCTACATTGTGCATAAGAATCAATGCTTTCGCATAAGGCAGACTCCGTATTGCACAAATATGAGTCCAGTTATGCTCATCTTTGAAACCTTCAAAACCGTCATCTGTTGGTACGAGTTGACTGTGCCAGGCAGCTATCTCAGCACCGGTCAGACGTTTTGGCGGGCCTTTTGTAATAGTGGTGTCCTTCCGGAATGCAGTACTAAGTCTCCTAAAAGGGTGATTATGCGGCAAAAACCGTCGATGGCAATCAAAGAAACAGAACTTTCCACCATGTCGTACCCGGAATGCATCTGAGTCAGCCATACACATGGGACAACAAAGCCGACCATGAACACTCCATCCAGCCCATATGCCATATGCTGGTAAATCATGCACTGACCACAAGTATGCAGAACGCAAGGTAAAATTTACTTTACCATAGCTGTCATATGCTTGTACCCCTATCCACAACTCTTTCAACTCTTCAATTAACGGTTGCATGAACATATTAAGGTGCTTCCCAGGATGATTAGGACCCGGTATGACAAGGGCTAGAAACACGTACTCATCTTTTATGCATAATGCAGGTGGTAGGTTGTACGGCATAATAAAAATAGGCCAACAAGAGTACGGGGTGGCACTTGTGCTAAAAGGTGTGAACCCATCTGCCGCCAACCCTAAGCGAACATTCCTAGGGTCCCTTGCAAAATCGGGGTGAAGCGGTCCAGTGCCTTCCATGCCTCGGCGTCTGACGGATGCACCATCACTACCACGAACACCTTCTTTATGCCACCTCATATGTCTAGCTGTTTTTTTAGATAAGTATAACCGTTTAAGCCTCGGTGTGATTGGCATGTAGCGAAGTTGTTTCACCGCGACATTTGTCGTCACCGTTATCCCTCATCATTTAATACCTCGACATATCTACATTTTTTGCAGAAAATACATCGAGGTTCGTTGGCATATTCCTTCGAACAACATGCAATTATCTTCGCAAACATCAATCTTCTCATACTTCATCCCAAGGCGGACAACAACTTCTTCGGTGGTACATGTCCCCGGCATCTTATGGTTCAGAGAAGAATATCAGCGATCAATTGGACGGATCGTTATAGCAATTGTTTGAAAAGTTATATTTCGACTTTATTGACATGAGTCGCGTCATGGCCGCTAGGGCGGTCACGTTGGTGGAATCATGCAATTGCTCTTCCGAGGCGAAAGGAGGCTATAGAACCTTTGAACCTCGGCCGGAGCTCTTCTTGAAATTAACCTCAAAATTCCTACCAATATCATTCATCATCTCATCCATCCTATCTTCATCCTCATGGTCCGTCTCAATGGGTTGTGCCTCACCATACTCGTACCATGTCATATAGTCTTGACATAAAACCAAACTTGCACAGGTGACGTTCCACATCCGACTTAACATGCCGAGCAAAGTTTCGACACTTGTTACAGGGGCACTTTACAACACCACCTGCAGCCCCTGCTAACGCATTGTCCATGAACATCTGTGTCTTGACCCCCCATTCTCTTGAATGTGCCCCAGTCTTACTCCAACCATCGTACATCCATCTTCTATCATCACCCATTATGGACGCTAAAAACGAGTAACAAGATCAATCACAGTGTGTTATGGTTGCTAACAAGAGTTCTACTGGGAAAGAATGGTCCTAAACCCACCCAAGAATGGGCGCGAGCACGGATTTATAGCGAGCCTTACACGTGCGAGCGGAATTTGGCTGACATAACCCCACTGTTCTCCGAATGCACGTCTAGTCTTGGTGCATCGGAGAACAATTGGGTTATGCTGCCGAGATTCCGTTCGGACCGTTGAGCTCATCAAAAATCCTACATATGCTCTAGCGTCCATTCCTAGGCTGTCCAAATTAAACTAGACAATTCCGGAATGGCACACCTCACAAGTAAAAGTGAGATGCGCCGTTCCCGAACGGGTGACGCCTAGGTTTGGCTGACCAAATCGATTCTACTTAACAGCTAATCAAACAATATTATATAACTCATAAACGATAATTGGTTGTATGAATCGCTGAACAATACTAGTGATTAACATACATATACAACTTAGTTTAAATGGGAATGGGTGCTAGGGTTATGAACTTCAAAATTATAACCTTCCCATGGCACATAAGCTACTATCGTTTTTCCTCCGATTCAACAATTGATACATATGTATTTGTTCTCCTCTTCTAAAAATAGAACATTTTGGCTGCAACAACATGTCACTGAGACAATGAGAGGCGTATAAGGGATGTGGCTACAACAACATGTGGATTTAATCCTTATACTACTAACTTGGGCCATGTGCATTATCGACTAATCGGCGAAACTGAAACATTGTGGCGTGCGGTGCAAACAGATGGCCCACGTAGTTAATAATATTGGGTTGTGTATGGCAATCAGATGAACAACTAAAGTGGTTTGCATTCTAAAATTAATGAACAACTAAAAAAGTACATGAAGAAAACGGTGAAAAACTCACTTTCCTCGGAGACTGCGGTGGCGCGGCGAGGTGGGGAAAGACAGTGGCGTGTGGCGCTTGCTTGAGGGCTCGGCGGCCGGGCACGGCAGGAGGGCGGCAGCGGCTTCGGTCTGGCGGCGTCGTGGCGGCGGGTGGCGCGGCGGTCGGCGAACCTCGGCCTGAGGTGGCGTCGAGGCGGCGATGGGGCGGCGGGCGACGGGCGGCGCTCGAAGCGGCGAGGCGATGGCGGCGGTTGGGGCGGCGGGCTGCGGCGGCGAGGTGGAATGGGCGGGCGGCGGACGGCGACGTGAGCGGTACGCGAATGTGAGCAGCATGCGGCGGAAGGGGCGGCGGACGGCGGACGGGCGCGAGATGATTTGGTGTTTTCGGTGGTGATCGAATAGGCACGCGAGGGTCGCCCGTGTAGTTATTACGGTATATTTTCGTCGGCAGTGGCCGGCGAAAACTTATTTATTATCGTCGGCCCGTGGACCGACGAAAACACTACTATGCCACGTGGCGCAACTCGGCTGGGCCGAGCTTTTTTCGTCGGCCCGAAACACCGACGAAAATAATTTGAAATTCAGTTATCGCCCTGGCAAGATTTGTTTCGTCGGTTTCTTTAATAGACCGACGAAAATATACGTATTATCGTCGGCTAATGGTTCTGACCGACGAAAATAAATCTATTGTCATCGGCTTGCTTTGGGCCGACGAAAATTCTATATTATTGTCGTCGGCTTGTGGAAAGCCGACGAAAATAAATTGGACCGACGAAAAAAATACCGTTTCCTGTAGTGTTTGTACAATTCTTGTCTCTAAAGGTTGGCTCTAGATGTTGTGCAATAACTATCTCTTCTCTCTTGTACATAAATAATCTATCTATACTCTCATACAAAACTGACTACTAAATAAGAGTCGGTCTCTTCTCTCTCCTCTTTTCTCTCTTCCACATAGACTAAAGTCGATATGTGAAAGCTAAGAGCTAATGAGGTGACCTTATTGCACATGCCTAAATAAGAGCCACTCTCTTCGCTCTTATCTTTTATTACTTTTCTACATAGAACAAAATTGATATGTAAAGACTAATATTAAGAAGTGACCTTATTGTCCTTGCTCTTGGCAAACCTTGCATCCGACGATTCATTCTCCATGTAAATTGTACCTCTTGGTTTTGCATTAGAAGTAGTTTTCCCTTGTGATAATACTATAGGTCACTCAGTTGCCTGCCACGATGAAGAACTGCTCGTAGCATACACCCATCGCTCCACACTTTCCCAGCAACAAATTAATCGTGTACGGAATATCTTTTCCATTGTTCGGTGACAATTATGCTATCTTTACTATATAAAGTGAATCAAAATTACCTATCTTTGCCACTGCTCTTTATTTACCCACCTTTGTCACTATTAGTGCTCTTAATTACCCACCTTTGCCATTGCTATTTAATTACTCACCTTTTCCACTGTTAGGACTCTTTGCAAATAAATTTTTTGTCGCAAATTGAGTTTTCGTTGTAACACACGAGCACATGACTAGTACTATAGGTCACTCAGTTGCCTGCCACGATGAAGAACTGCTCGTAGCATACACCCATCGCTCCACACTTTCCCAGCAACAAATTAATCGTGTACGGAATATCTTTTCCATTGTTCGGTGACAATTATGCTAATCTTCGTGTGCGGGAACACTAGCTGGTTGTAAATTATAAATCAGCAACAGAAACTCCTTGGTCTCTTACTAAAAAGCATGTAGCAGAAATAGATCTTTCAAGTTAGGGCCGTAGGGCCCAAGTTACCTTAAAAGACGACAGAGGGAAGTAAGGCCAAGTCACCATTATACTTGGGCCTCCGCACATTGGGCTTAGAAAAGGAATGGTGAAAAGTATGTTCGTTCTTTCTTTGTTTTTCTTTGGCTGTGTCGAGACTTCTCTGGCTCCTTAACCCGCCGGAGTGTTGTACTGTTGATTAATAAAGCCTGCCTTCCTCCCAAAAAGAAAATAAATAAAGGACATTTCTGTTGAAGTATTGGTCACGATGCCGGGGAGCCTCTCAAATATATTGCTCTTATCCATAGATAAAAGATATAGTCTCGGCAGCCTCTCAAATATATTGCTCTTATCCATAGGCGATATATGCACGTACAATACGCAGCCCTCTCCACCCTCTGTATAGGAGGGGTGTCCTTGTATATCAAGTAAAGAAACTAGTAATCATATAGGACTTTATGTTCAGTTAAGAGTCCATGTACCATAATATCGTAATATTCCACCTGGACACTTCACCAATGTCATGTTCCTGCCTCATTAAAAACTCCTTCTGAAAAATCCAATGGAAAAATAATCAGCAAGGAGAAAAGTGTGATAACTCACATTCTTGCCATTGTGTATGTTGCCTCCTTAAAAACCTTCAATTGAGCAAACCCATGGGACAAAACAAATTAAAAGAAAAAAAGTATAACATTAATCCTTCTAGATTTGATTGTGACTTTCACAATCTCATTGTTTTGATCCTTTAGATCAAATCGATCAAGTGGCATATCATATGTCTTTGAATGAAACTTTAGAAAGTTTGAGCAACTAAATTGCTCCCCCTGGACATGTGAGCCATAGGGTATCAAGTTTGACCTTTCAGACCTTATTTGTGGTAAGTCTCAAAGTCTAGAGCACAAGAATCTATATTAGATATTCGCTCCCCCTGAAGACAATAACCATTATAGTCTTAGAGCATCCGCAATAGTTAAAGATAATTGCTCTCTATAGTAAGATCCATGTCATCTATATACCATGCTATAGTAAACCCTTGCAATGGTGAATCTATATAGATGTCTATAGCTATTTTTAATTAATAGAGAGCTCTCTCTCTCTTCATTTAATTAATAGACAATCTACAGGTCTGTAGATAGCAGCGCCCTCTCTCTTCATTTAATTGCTTGTCACATAGAATAGATGCTGATATGGACTTCTTATAGATAGCTGACTAGGCACCATTGCGGATGCCCTTATTGTTCCATTGCCATATGTCATCCTATTAAATAGATATAGGCAAGGATCTTGTGAACATACACCGATAATCACAAATATCTTTCTGCTAAACTTATATCTCACCGTTCTTATAAGAATCATGAGTACACAGAATTTAGAGCGACATCATTTCTCATATTTATCCTTTCACATAACCACTTCTTGATCTTGTGCAATACAAGTATTCATTATCCTCGTAAAGGACTGTAGGATCGATATATATTAAACTAGCAATCAGAGAGGGGGTGAATGATTGCGCGGAAGCTAAAATCAAAATTTTCTTGATTCACAAAACCCCCTAAATTAATTATGCAATATTACTCTCGGTTTCAACAAAAAACAGATTAACAGACGTTCACTAAAACTGTAATTCCTGAAGATCCAACCGTCGGATTGACGTGAAATTTTAACTGTATAAACTAAATTCAAATATGAAACTAACGCAATAAGAATCATCTCAATCGGATATACGGATCTAGAGTTACGACCTTCACAAGTTGACTGTATCAAATAATGACGAGAATAAATCAAACCCTAATTATGAGATTAAACAAAATCTACAAGGAATTAATTAATCAAACTTTTAAGATCAATTACTAGATGCCCTAGCAATATTTTGGATGGATCAAATCAAAATTATCATGGTGAAAACATGAATCAATCTGAAATCAAAATAGGCATGCAGAGCGAAGAGGAAAAGTAAACAAAAATACTGTAGATTCGGCTACTGTATCAATTGAGATTACTGTAGCACCAAACACTGTAGCATCACGAGCCCTGTAGCGCCGAAGTTACTGTAGCGTCAAGTTTTTCCTTCGCCCGTCGCTGCGGCCGTCCTTTGTTTTTCTCCTGGAGACCCTTTGCATGCATACGCTAAAAAGCCTCGTTGGACTTCCAGCCGCCGTCCACCAGTACAGTTGTCAAAGTTCTAGTCGCCGGACTCCCTTGCTGTCGTTGGGAACCTAGCTGACTCCCTGGATGAATTGCATGCACGGGCAAGACGTTGCTAGCTTCTAGACACAGCCTCCAGAAGCGTACTCTAGCCGCAGCACAAGAAAGTATCTTGTCGCCAGAATCACAGACGCCAGCTGCCGGAAGCAAAGCGCTAAAAGATCTTCGGCCGCAGAGACAAGCGCCGCCCAGATTTTTAGACGCCAGGAAAAACGACGGATGTTCAGCCGCCGCCAAAAGCTCTCAATTTCATTGATTAGGTTTTTCAGGGTTTTTATACAACTCAAAACCTAACACATGTATGCATATCCACGGCCCAATACACATGGCCCAATATATGCATACAACCCAAAATTCACACATGCACGCAGCGCCCACTGCCGCACTCGCGTGACTAACCAGCCGTGTGCACCGTTCTCTAGCCGAGCGTCCGCATGATATCCTCAACCACCAGGACCTCGATTCCTCTCTCGAACCTAGTCTCGAACCTCGGTTCCTCTATGAACCTAGTTCGGTCCGTCATCGACCACGTTAAGCCTCGAGCAACACACGCACGAATAAACAACAACCGGTCCGAGCACAAGTCCACGACTTGACTCAAGGTTAATCCATGCAACCACTCACACGAGTGCATTGCATCAAGCAAAACCATCATGCTATCACCAACATAATAATCATCAACATAGCACATGCACAAGCACCACACATGCTATAACCAAAGTCACTTTACAATGCCAATTTCACCATTCAACCAATTTTTCATCACATGATCTCACAAGGACTATATGGGGCATTTAGTTGTAGCACCTCATTATCGCTGGATAATAAGTCCAGTTCCAATCATACGAGGCTTTATCCACTCAACTATCTCTTAATGGTTCCCCAAGATTACATCTAGTGTCTATCCAATAGACTTGTAACAAATAATCATACCATCTCAGAGCATAATCAGCCCTTGACATGACATGGCATGGTGGGGATAATTATAAGTTATCAAAGCCTGAATACCACCAATATAACCAATTCTGTAGGATCGATATATACTAAACTAGCAATCAAAGGGGGGTGAATGATTGCGTGGAAGCCAAATTCAAAATTTTATGATTTTTGACACACCCCAATTCGGATTCAAATTGCTTGGTTCGGATTCAACAAAAACCTTATTGCGCCAGATCAAATTTTTACTTGCACAGCGGATCAAATTTAGCCGGACCAAAATTTTGCTTGTCGCCCGGACCAAATAAGGATGTGTCTGCTGGACCAAATTTTCCTGTGTACAAAGCATCAGCGATTCGGGAACCGGTCCCCATGAAACTTACTTGTTGAATGAGGATCAACCTAACGCCCTTTTTCGCGAGGGTGTAGCGTCGAGAACTGCCGAGCTACGTATCAAGGCAACACGACCATGGGGGTCTTTTTGTGCAGTTGGACCTCTCGGGGAGATAACAACCCTACGTCCAGTGATTGCACTAGTTTCCAAAGGTGGATTACAGGGCGCCCGCTCGGGGGGCCTAGGAGACTCTAAGGACTATCCTCCAAGCTACCCACAAGCGACTGCTATGTGTGATGTAAAACTCAGAAGAAGTCGAACCCCGAACCCTTCGCGCGAGAAGGTATTTATAGGAGGTTGGAAGCGACACAACATTTATTACAAAGGCGCGCCACGATTCGAACGCAGGCGCTGCTGTTTCCTTATTTCCGCCAGAGCCTGTAGCGACGAATGCGGTGAAGCGCGAGATCGGGCGTGCGAAACGTGGCGTCGCGATCCTTTGAGCCGCCGCGTAATTAATGTCACGTCGTCTTCGTGAATTGTGCCCAGTCTTTTGGTCGATCCTGGGGCTCTGCTCCGGTCTTGGTCGCTAGCCGCACTCTCCCGGGCAAGCATGCTCGGGGCTAACTTGACGAGAGGGCGAGGTGGGCTGCGGTAGGCTATCCGGAGACCTTCCTTGGGAAAGCGTCAAGGAAACATGGTCGACTCTGGCCAGCCGAGGGTGCGATGGTCGTCTACGGGAATTTTCCAATCCCCGACACAAACCAAATCAATTCACGCAGGACCAAATAAAAACAGCCTGACATATGTTCACTAAAATAGTAATTTCCAAATATCCAACTGTTGGATTGATGTGAAATTTTAAATGTAGAAACTAGATTCAATTCCAAAACTAATCCAAAAAGAATCAACTCGATCGGACTTATGGATATCGAGATATTACCTTCGCAAGATAACTGAATCAAATGATGACGGAAATTGAAAGTTATGCCGGACCAAAAATCTGAAGCTACGCGGGACCAAACTTCGATCGCACGTTGGCCATAAGAAAAACTAACTAGCACCTGAACTTCAAGTTGGCCTGGCTCCTTTACTTTGTATGCAGGCATGCATGCACCAGAGAACAAAGTCACTGAAGCAAAACTTCTGGCCATAAGATCCTTTCGATAGCAGGAGCTCGGTACCGAGGAGCGAAGCATAAGAAAACCAAGCCACACGAAAATACTCCAGCCGTTAGAGACGCAAGAAAGATTTTTATTTTTGATCTGGTTACAGTACTCAAACAAAAGAGTATAAACCCTAAAACCTCAGCACTCACATAAATAGGAGACACCTCCCCCTATTTATACAGAGCAATCCTAAAGAGATTGAATACAACTCCACTTCCAACATGGAAAGAGTTCGTATACATCTCAACCTGGCCCAAACATGGCCAAATACAACTCTTGCACGCGTGTATAGCCCACATGCTATACTCACGTGACTAACCAGCCTTCATGTGCATTTTCTCTAACCCGAACGTCCCGCGTGACCTCTTTGACCACCAAGGCCTCGATTCCTCCCTGAATCTAGTCCCGAACCTCAGTTCCTTCATGAACCTAGCTCCGGTCCCGTCATCGACCATGTTTATCCTCGAGAAACACCTGCACATGAACAAACAAAAAATAATTCTGAGCACAAGTCCACAACTTGACTCACGGTCAATCCATGCAATCACTCACACGAGCGCATTGCATCAAGCAAAACTATTACATGATATCACCAGCATATCAAATAATCATCTTAAACAGCACATGCACATGCACAACACATGCCATAACCAAAATCACTTTACAATGCCAATTTCATTGCTCATTGCTCAGCCAATTTTTCAGCACATGATTTCACAAATTCCTTCGAAGAACTTTAGAGGATACAATCACATTTATTCCCGTAACCTTTGTTATGCAAATGCACTTTATATTACCATAATCAAATTACAAAATTACATGATTCAAACATGATCATAATTAGTGCATATACAAGTGCCCTTATGTGAGGATATGGTCTTATACTTTCTTTGAGGATATGTTTAATACCATTTAATGGCATAGCATCCTATACACTAATAACATCAAGATGCAAGAATGGAACCTCTTATATTCCAACAGGTCAAGATGTGTCTTGTTCCGCTTCAAGGATTATATTCTCGTTGTTGTCTTTGGCACATGAAGTTAATTTTTATTAAACCTCCTCTACAATCATTTGCAGGTGCAATGGCTGGTAATTTGAGTGACCCATCATGATGTAACATCCCAAATTTTTGACTTTTATTTATTTAATAGTGTTTTATTGCAATTTATAATTTTTGTGAATTTTACGGATTTATTTGAATTTTTAAAATTTATTTGAATTTCTTTAATTTAAAATATATTGTCTTTTGCTAAAAACTAATTATAAATAGATAAGTTTAAAATAAAGTTTTGCCAAAAATATTTTATTTGGGTCCAGAATGTCTCAAAATATTTTTGAGAATTTTTTTGGATTTTCTTGGAGTTTTTGGTTGCTCAAATAAATCAAATTGAATTCTCTAATTATTTTAAATCCGAAAACCTTAAAAATCTGGCATGAACGATCTTGGGCCAAGCCAACCTTTGTCTTGCATGCATCCGTCTTGTTGTCGCGGACTGTCGGCCGGTTTCTCGGCCGTAGTTGGATCGTCGAGGGCGGTCCGTCGATCTCTTGTGTTGGAAACCCTAAGGGCGACAGCCGTTGGATCTGCGATGGACGCTCCGGATTGAATGCTACAGCAAAGCCCATCATCTAATCGCTGCCGTTGAATGCTATCATCGGCACAGATTGCACCACGTCTCGAGGAATCGCATCCGTTGAGAGACGATCGGATGACTGTGAGAAGTCCTTCTCCGAGTCGCCGTCGGAGTTCAGATCCGAGCCACCGCGCTACCGAGTTTGGCTAGGGTTTCAGTTTTAGCGCGTTCTACGGGGCTATTTAAGAGGAGGTAGCTGTCCGAGGTTCGCCGTTGCGTTGCGCACGCGTAGCCCTAGCCCTCGTCGCCTGTGCCGCCGCCGCCGCTGCACAAGAGCTCACCGTAGTTATAGCATGTGTCGCTCGGTTTTCTTCGGATTCCACCGCCGTCGAGCCGTGTTCCGCCGCATCGGTATCGGATCCGAGTGCACCGCGTTGAGACGCGTCAGATCCGTGAATTGGCGTCGCCGTTCAGTTGCTAAAACCCCGTGCGGGTGGCCTTCTTCTTCGTCTCCGGTGAAGCCTGTCGTTCCGCGCCGCCGCATCTTGGCCGTTGGATCCTCAGCCGTCGGTCACGATCAAGCCAAGTCGCGGAGTGAGCAGCACAACGCGTCGAATACTCATCGTCGTCCGATCGAAGGTAAGCGGCCAGGATTGTGCCACGTCGTCTCGGGAATAGTAAATGCCTCGGGTAAGCAATGGTCGTTTGATCGTGGACGGATGTCCCGGATCTCGCCACGTGGTAGATTAGTTTGTAGCCGTTAGATCGGTCATGAACGGTGTAGATTGTGACACGTGTCGGCTGCATCAGATCAGAGCAGCGCTGACGTCACGCCTACGCAATTAATCATATTTTCTTTTATAAAAATAATTCGGATATTAATTGATTTTCCATTTTTCTGATTTTTAGGAATTTGAATCTTCCGAGAGCTCGTTCTCCCTCATACGAACTCCGATTGAGGTGATTAAAATTTTTAAAAATTTGTAAAATTGAGATCTATCTATTGGTGAATTTTATTTGATTTTTAGAGTTTGTTTTTTTCTCTGTTTTGGTGTTTATTTGCTATTCTCTTTTGTTTCGTGTAGACGATAAATTGTGCGACGCAACCTGGGAAGATTCATCAACTCAAGATCAAGGTCCAGAGCATGGATAAGGGTTTTCCTAAGGCAAGTTGTGCTTTGATCGTGTTGAACCCATGTTTGCGAAATTGCTATTTTGTTTTACGTTATTGCATATTATTTTATGTGTATAAATGATTTCAACCTAAATTGGGATTTAGATATGATACCCTTTGAATTACACCCTACCTTGTCGATTGTATGCCATGATCCACTTGTCACCCTAGTTTGGTTTACTATAGTTGGTTAATAATATAATCAACATGGGATGGTTAGATCGGATTAAGTTGCTTAGCCATGCCATGTCATCACATGTACTTGAGTCTTTGAGAAATAATCTTGACTAATAGAATATGGAACAATGTTATGAATTTGTGTGTCATGTGTGGTCACACGATGAGATTGAGTTGTGGTGGCGATGGATGTCACATAGCGATATTGAATTGTTGATGTACGTGGTGCTTGGTAATCAAGCCGGGGTGGTTATGATTTTAGATCGGAGCAAGTGGCAAGGGCAGGTATGCCTGGGTGGGGCCCGATGGGCAGAGGGTATGTGTATGTATTGCTTTGATCAACCCTAAGGACACCTTGCGAGCCTTTGATCTGAGTCGATCATGCAACCACATGTCTGTTATGGGGCAGCCTAGCTGACTAATTTGCAATGTCTTAGTTTGGTACTACCAGTGGTGGTGTGGTTCATTTTTTAATGAACCCGGATAGGCGCAAGTGGGGGGCCTGGATGTGATAACCGGTTCCACGGTGTTGAAACCTCGGTGAAGAAATCTTGAGTTAAGGCGAGCATTGTAAAGGCTTTGTCATGATTCTCTGCCGGCACACCAAAGGAAGTGTGCTAATGGCCAGGCACAAGGAGATATCATGTCGTGTGGGTAAAGTGCATAACCTCTGCAGAGTGTACAAACTATTCGGATAGCCGTGCTCACGGTATTGAGCAATGCTCGGGGATTACAGTCAAGAGTTTAGACTTTTGCAAAACAAAACTTGGGATGGATGGCAGGTTGCCATGGAAAGTTGAAACTTGACTTAGGTGGAAACTTGGTTTATTTGAGAATCATTGAATCTATTTATTGATATTATTTGTTTTACTATCTTTTCAATCTATGTATTTTATGTGTTTATAAATGTTGCTTTACTGCAAATAAACCCTAGCCATTCTTTTGCAAAACAAAACTTGGGATGGATGGCAGGTTGCCATGGAAAGTTGAAACTTGACTTAGGTGGAAACTTGGTTTATTTGAGAATCATTGAATCTATTTATTGATATTATTTGTTTTACTGTCTTTTCAATCTATGTATTGTATGTGTTTATAAATGCTGCTTTACTGCAAATAAACCCTAGCCATTCTTTGGAATAAGCCTTGCATGTAGCTATGTTAGAATTGCATTCTGTGCACAACTTGTTGAGTGCTTTATGTACTCACCCTTGCCTACAACATCACAGTCTTTGAAGAAGGTGTACCATGAAGGGCGAATGTTTAGGGTGCGAGCCTTATCGGTTGCTGTGGTATCTTGAGGGTTACCTCGTCTTCATTTCATTGCAGTTCAATTTGTTGTTGACCTTATGAGGCATTGTTAAGTAAGTTGACCATAAGGTCATTCAACTATTAATATTTAGTATATAATGTCTTTTATCTTATTTCCGCTGTGTATGATTGTGATATTCACTAATGTTGAGCATGTGTGCACTAGCGTGATCCTGGACTAGTGGAGTATACACAGAGGGTCCGGATTTGCATATTCGGGTCCCGACACATGATCAACCCAATCTTTAGCTAGGCATTAGGATTTACCTTCTTTCAGGTAAACATCTACCTTTACTATATTTCTTGTAGTTCCAGTGACATCAATGTCAAATTTATATGGACACGATCTAATGACTCTTTCGATGAACTCACAAGAACAAAGATCGTCCAATGACCTATGCATGTTGCCTCTTTCTATCTTTATCTCGATATGATTTAGAACTTCACCGATACTCTATTCATTGCATTTAATTATTTACTATTGCGGGGATATTGTATAGTGAAATATTATCTCATTCCTCACGGAAGAAATATCAAGCCACTTTTTGTCTTTTTAGGATTTCTAAATCATCATTTACTCGTTTGCTTGAAGACTTATTTCCCAAATTAATAATTATTTAATTTATTTGAAATCATTATCTTTGTTGAATTATTGATTTTAGACTAATAACACTAAAGTTAGGTAAAATTACCCACCTCTGTCACATACAAAAGTCGTTAACTTTTAAGCTATTTAAACAAAAAGCTAGCTTTAAACTATATGCCAAAAAACCTAAGCCTAAACAAACAGGGCCATAATATCACAACAGTATCACTACTACAGGATAGGGCATCACAACCGGCCAATTAGAAGCGGTTTGGTGCGAACCCGTTGTGATGTTCGCACTAGAAGCGGTTAAATGAGCAGCAGTCAGGAGAGGGCTTCGAAGCGGTTTGAGACACGAACCGCTTCTAAATGTTGAGTTCTAAAGCGGTTCTTGTCTCAAAGCGCTTTGATTTTTAGAAGCGGTTTGAGACAAAACCGCTCTAAAACTCAACATCAGATTAGATGTTTCAAACCGCTCGAAGCTCCTCCCGCGCCACTCATTAAACCCTTCTTCCTCCACGAGCAGTGAGTCTGATCGAGCAGAGAAGGGTGGCCAGTATTTGTTCTTGGGGAGGTCTTTGTCCAAATTTATAATTTGGGGTGATTGGCTCCAAATTAAGTGTTTTAAGGTTAGTAACATCATGTGAACATCCTTCTCACCTAGAGATTGCTATTTTTCCAATGGATGTGGAGAAATCTTGAACTTTTAAGCAAGATCACCATGATCAAAAATTAGTTTTGTATGCTTGTTTTTGTTGTTGTATGAAGATGTAGGGTGGAGATCTAGTTCAAAATATGACATTACACAAGGTAAAGGTGATTGGAAGCTTTAGATCTAGGTGGTTGTTAGCTTTAGAATCTTAAATATCACAATATTGCAAGGAAGTAAATATTGGTGTATGAAATAAAATAGAAATACATGGGTAGAAGGATAAAAAATAATTACAAAGGTAGGAAGGGATACAAAATAAGTAGAAAGGTAGGTCTTTAATTGGATGACGGTGTAGGTGGAAGTTTTTTTGTTGGGTTTAAGTGGCTGTGAGCTTTAGATTTTTAAATGTAACTATAAGTGACGTTATAATTTTTGTAACGAAATTTGTTATAATTTTTAATGAAATTATAACTTGGTGTAGATGAATCGGCAATGGATGTACAATGCGGACCGTCGCTCGAGAGTTCATTGATGGCGTCGCGAGCTTTTCTCGTCTGGCCGTTGCATTTTGCCTCGAGCGACTTCATATGTTGTCCGTGTGTAGATTGCAAAACGAAGGAGCACTCCCAGCGATGGCAAGTTATGAACCATTTGATCATGAGAGGTTTCATGCCAAACTATACTGTTGGACCAACCATGGCGAAGTTGAGGCGATTAGCGAGGAAGATGATGAAGAAGGCGAGGAAGAGAAGGCGGATTCAACGATATCTCGGACTGACACGCAAAGGCTGTTCCGTGGAAGAAACACTTGGTGACTTTGGTGATGATGAGCTAGACCAGATCTTTGCGTGGCGGAGAGGAGACTACAGATGAAAGGCAGTTCGAGAAATTCGGCGCATGTTAGAGGACCCGCAGAACTCCTTTGTACCCAAACTGTGGGCAGGGCCACACAAAGCTGCGTACCACACTGGAACTCATGCAATGGAAGGCTACAAATGGTGTGTCAGATAAGGGATTCAATGAGTTGTTATCACTCATAAAGAAGTTGCTTCCAGAAGATAACACTCTGCCCGAATCTACATATGAAGCCAAGCAAGTAAATGCATCCTTTGGGATTGAAAGTACTGAAGATACCGCATGTCCTAATGATTGTGTCTGTATCGTAATGAGTATGCGATTTGGATGTGTGTCCGGTGTGCAAGAATCACGGTATAAGGTGAAGCGTGGCGATCCGGTGAAATAGATGGGGGCGTAAGAAGAAGAGACCTCCGGCTAAAGTGTTGTGGTATTTCCTGTGATCCCCGATTGAAGCGTATGTTTGCTAACAAAGCGCATGCCGGATGATGCGTTGGCACAAAGAAGAAGCGTAAGGACGGACGGGATGCTTAGACACCTGCAGATGGCTCACGGTGGAGGAAAAGTCGACTAGGCGTGCAGACTTCGCATATGAGGTGAGAAACATAAGGTTTGGGTTGAGTCCGATGGGATGAATCCTTCGGAGAATTGAGCAGCGACCATAGCACATGGCTGTTACACTATGTATCTATAACATTCCTCCATGGTACATGCATGAAGCGAAAGTACATCATGATATCATTGTTGATCCAAGGCCCCAAGCAACCTGGAAATGACATCGATGTCTACACGAAACCATTGGTTGAAGATCTGTGGCGTTATTGGGACGATGGTGCAAAGGTATGGGATGAGTACAAAGGGAGTATTTCACCCTCGTGCATTGTTATTTGTAACAATGAGCAGTAGCTCGCTCTCGGTAACTGTCGGCCCTAGCTGTCAAAGGATATAGAGCACGCATCCGGTGCTTAGATAAACGGACGGCATGTACCGAAAAACTCTCGGAAGGTTGTGTACATGGGTCACCGTAGGTTTCTTCCTCTGAGTCACCCGTTGTGGAAGAAAGCGAGAAAATTTAACGAACAGCAGACCTTTGTGCAAGGCCTCAGCATCGTAGTGGGCCACGTGTGTTTGCTATGGTAAAGGATTTGAAAATAGTATTTGGAAAGGATCCTGGAAGCAAACATGTGCAGAATGAGGATGGTCAGGCACCCATGTGGAAGAAGAAGTCAATATTTTGGGACTTGCCTTATTGGGAAGTCATGGAGGTTAAATCACTCACTTGACTTCATGCACATCACGAAGAATGTCTGCTTGAACCTCTTTGGGCTACATAGATATGTCGGAAAATCGAAAGATACACTACAAGCTCGGAAGGACCTTAAACTCTTGGGCGAGGAGCGACCTACATCCCGAAAAAAGAGGAAGGACAACATTACCTACATCCTGCGAGCTACACTCTAAGCAAAGAAGAAAAAAAAGCATGATAGAGTTCCTGAACAGTGTGAAGGTCCCTTCCGGATAGTCCTCGAATGTAAAGAGACTCATAAACACGAAAGAGAATAAAATCGTACACATGAAATCCCATGACTGTCTTGTGTTAATGACACAATTGCTCGATGGTTGTGAGAGGCATCTTGCCCGAGTGGATGTAGGGGACAATCCTAAAGTGTATTCTTTTTCAGCAGCGGTTTCACGAAGGTCATCGACCGGATAAACTAAGTAAGTTGCAGGATGGCGTGGTGCAAAGTGTGGTTAGTTTTGAGATGATCTTTCCTCCTGCATTCTTTGATATTATGGTTCATCTCCTTTGTTCACCTTGTCAAAGAGATAGGTATTCTCGGACCGTGTATCTACACAACATGTTCCTTCGAGAGGTACATGAGTGTGCTAAAAATATATCTGTAACCGTTCTCATCAGGAAGGATGCATTGCGAGGTTATGGGACGAGAGGAGGTGATTGAGTTTTGTGTGGATTACATTAATGATCTAAACCCGATCGGCGTCCTATATCACGCCATGAGGGAGGCTACTGAGGAAAAGGGACACTAGGAAGGAAAACAATTGCATGCAATGATCTTCTTACATTTAAGCAAGCACATTTCACGGTTTTGAAACAATCAACTTTAGTGGCCCGTATGTCCTTGAGCACAAGAGTATTCTCGCGCGATTTCGAGGAGGTCGAGGATTGGATAGCTTGAAGCACATGGATTCTTTCGGTAACAGTTACAAAAGTACATCCTTTTAAAGGGTCGGACAATGAGCAGTTACAGCGCTTGGCTCGGGGACCATCTAGTGAAATCGTGACATTCAAAGTGCGAGATAAATGGTTACATTCTACACGGATCCTAGGATAACAAGAGCACCAACCGAATAGCGATTGTCCGTATAGGCGCGAAGACAACAAAGGCAAGGTGGATACATATTATGGATTTATAGAAGAGATATGGGAGCTTGACTATGGACCTTTGAAGGTCCCTCTGTTTAAGTGCCAATGGGTCAAATTGACTTCAAGCGGCGTGAAGGTCGACAAATACGGTATAACAATCGTGGACCTCACGCAAGTCGGCTATAGGCGCGAACCGTTAGTCCTCGCGAGCGATGTGAAACAGTCTTCTCGTAATGGATATGTCAAGCAAACCTAAGAAGCGAAGGACAAGCAAAAAGATTGTAGTACTAAGCCAAAGCGACCGTGGTTCTCCAAGGCAAGCGAAGGATTGTTGGAGTTGAGGGCGTCCTGAGCGAGGAAGAGTATAGTCGATTCGGCGAGATCCTCCTTTATTTGTGAATGTCGACATAAGCCTCCTCAATGACACAGATGTGGATACACCTTTCATACGTCGCGATCATAACGAAGGAACACTTGTAAAGACAAAGTATGTTACTACTTAAGATGTACCACTACTGTATGAACTATGTATATGTAACACGGGTCTTCTACTGTGTGAAGTGTTTATTTGGAATGAATGTAAAGTGCCAAAATTCTGGAATGAAACTAACGTGCTAAAAGGTTTTTTTTAAAATTATGGAATGAAACTAAAGTGGTAAAAGCCTTTTTTAAAAATTTTGAAATGAAGCTGAAGTGGTAAAAGTTTTTTTAAAATTATGGAATGAAACTAAAGTTCTAAAAGCATTTTTAAAAATTAGAAATGGCTGAAGTGCTAAAAGCTTTTTAAAAATTATGGAATGAAACTAAAGTTCTAAAAGCATTTTTAAAAATTCTAAAATGGCTGAAGTGCTAAAAGCTTTTTAAAAATTGTGAAATGAAAGTGAAGTGGTAAAAGCTTTTTAAAAATTATGGAATGAAACTAAAGTGCTAAAAGCATTTTTAAAAATTTTGAAATGGCCTGAAGTGCTAAAAGCTTTTTAAAAATTATGGAATGAAACTAAAGTTCTAAAAGCATTTTTAAAAGTTCGAAATAAGCGCTTGTAGAAAGTGTCTGATTTAAAAAAAAAAAAAGAATGGCAAAGGCATGGTTGAACCAGGATGGGCGAGCCCGCACACTCAAATGCCATCGCTAGCCAAGGAGAAGAGATCTTATCAAGCGAAATGGGCACCATATTCTTTTTAATATAATCGGGTAGCACTTCTACAAGCGGTTGGTATTAATAGCAGCTTGTAGATTGATCTCTAGCGGTTGGTAAAATGAACCGCTTGTAACTTGCTCTCTACAAGCGGTCGGTAATATGAACGCTTGTAGAAGTTCTTACTACTAGCGGTTGGCTCTAAAAGCGCTTGTAGAAATATTACTAGCGGTTTGTAATACCAACGCTTGTATAAGACTGCTACACAACGGTTAGTATTAAAACCGCTTGTAGAAGTGAGTTCCTGTATAAGGTAAAAGACCAAAATTTTCTAAGTCCCGCTCTCGGTCCGAAATTTTTCTAAGTCCCGCCTCCTGTGTCTCACCTTGCTTGCCTCCTATGTCTCTCCGGCCTTGCTTGTTGCCGAGACCCGTCTGCGCCGTCCTCGTCGGCCTTTGCCGCCCTCCTCCTCCCTCCATCCGGCGCCCTCCTCGCGCCCTCCACCCAGCCTTGGTGCCCTCGTCGCCGCCGCCCTCCCACCCTTGGCGCCTCCTCCGCCACCTCGCCCGCGTGCAAGGCCACCAAGCCGCCGCCACACCGCCATTCCACCCGGAGGACAGTGCAGTTGTGCACTCCGTCGTCCTCCCTCTCTAATTCGGCTGCCCACAAGGTGTTCGCTGAAATGCCCAGTAGGTGTAAAAACAAGATTTTAGGTGTGATGATGCGCCTTGATGTGGCTGTGATGATGTGCCTTGCTGTGGCTGTGATGATGATCGTAGGTGTATGCTGATTTTATATATAAATCATGAGGGGGGAAGAATGAGGGATGAGGAAGAAGGGCTGGCTATGAGAGAAAATAGGGGATGAGGAAGAAGGGGTGTATACTTGATACTTCTTTGCTGTTCTTCTTT
Organism: Guadua angustifolia; assembly: GCA_036346375.1. Lineage (NCBI taxonomy): Eukaryota > Viridiplantae > Streptophyta > Magnoliopsida > Poales > Poaceae > Guadua > Guadua angustifolia. The sequence continues at coordinate 57,824,836 of CM070508.1, forward strand.
GCTGATTTTTATGCGAGTAATCATCGGTTTACTTCTTGTCTTTTGCCATCTATCCTTTATTCAGATTGATATCCTGAAATTATGGCACTACTAAGTGCAAGAAATTTGGTCGAGATGAAGATAAGGACTCGATAAAATTTGTAATAAAAAAATAATGAATCATTCTTATTCCACACTTATATGATTTTCAAAAAATGAAATAAGGTTATAAATCCACAACTAGAATGTTAGTAGTCTATTACACCAAAAGCGAGCGTCGGTTCATATCAACCAAGCACGTCACCTCGTGGCCTTCTTCACCGATGTATCGTATGCTCTCTGGCGGCCATGCTTTTGGAATTTGCAGTCTTTGGTCTGTCGAGCGGACCTTCTCAACGGCGGCTTTGGCACGATGTCGCTCGATGCGGCGAAGCAGCATATCGTTGCGGCAGTGGTGAGTCCATAGCGATCACGTTGCGTTGAAAGATCTGTCGATTTGATCAGCGCAAATTCAAAAGCATGGTACATCGACATCGATGCTGGTGAAAAGGCCAGTGGCGTGCTTGGTTGACAAGGAAGTGTCTGCATGCTTTCTTTTGAAAGTATGTAATTATTTAACAAATAAGTATATGTGAATTGTCAATTGTATATGTATCATGTGAAATATGTAAGTATATGTGAATTGTCAATTGTATATGTATCATGTGAAATGTGTTAGTATATGTGAAATATCAAATTGTATATATATCATGTGAAATGTGTTAGTATATTTTCAAGTCCAAATAATATTATATTTGTATAAGTATATGTGAAATTGTATATATATCATGCTTGTGTTATGTCTGTAATATGGTTAATTGTTTATGTCAACATTTTTTGAATTAGGATAGATGGGCGCAACCGGGGCGTGGTGACCCTAATTTCGATCTTGGAGACAGATTCTTGTTGGACTCCATCGTATTGGGTAGCATTGAAGGTGATGCTAATCTTTGCTTTGCCGGTTAAGGCGTCGAAATGCTAAACCGATGAAGCCATTGTGTTGAGCCGCTAATGTTGGTTCGATGAGGCCGTCGAGGCTGCGGTGATAAACCATTAATATTTGGAGCGCCGAGTCGGTAACCGGATTCTGGCGAGGATGAGGTATAGCGGAAGAATATAATCCTGTGGACATGCTAATTAATCGCGATTCATTAATATAATACACTCGACACGTTTATACATATGTTTGTGTATTTCAAGCCCGTACATCGAGCAACCAACCCAAGCATCGGGGACCTAACAAGAAGCCATCCACAAAGCGCGTGTTTACAGCGTTAACAACGAAGGGATGCGGTTGCCCTCTTTCGATGGTTGGGCGTACAACAACGCTTGCGGTTATCACATGAGGATCAAGTCCCAATTAGCATCGAAAATGGGCGAAGTTCCTCAAGCTACCAAGGACATGCTCGGCAAGATATTAAGGAAAATTTCACATTTCCTCAAGGGTAGAAGATAAGGCCAAGAAATTCACTTTGAAGAAAATGGCAACCATGTTTGAGCGTGGAAGGCGTCTCTCGGCCATAAGTATGTGCGAAGGAGAAAGACCCGACTTCAACCAATTTCCTAATTTGGCGGATCAGCGGCAAGCATTCGAGGAGTACAAAATTTGTCAAGCGAAGGCGGGCCGCGAGTCGGAAGAACAAGGCCAATTCACGGATGAAGAAATACCACCACCATCTTGTCACGGTGGATACCTCAAAATTTGTCACGAAATGGGAGAAGCGGGAAGCGAAATTAATGGCGAAGGATGTCATCTGGCTACCACTTTGTGGGAAGGCGCTGCGCAATTGGTTCATGGGTCACGGGGGCCTTTCGGATAATGGCGGCTTGGTGATGGCACTAGGAGTGCAAGAGGTGGTCAAAGGATTGTACAAGTGTCGGCGATCTCGAGCGAGTGCGTTAAATGCCAAATAGGGAGAATAATGAGCTAACACATGCCCTTCAAAACCACGAGCACCGGGGCCGGACCACGAGGTATGGGCAAGCATCGCCATGGAAGTATGGTTTCGCCAAGGATATGAATACGTCTGAGGCAGCGTGAGAAAGCAAAGCAAAAAAGCATATAAAGTGTACCAATTGGAACAAGAGCTCGAGCAACCCGGGCTAGCACGGCGACATAATTGCGCAACAAATGCAGTTGCCCTCGGCAAGCCGAGGACTAGGTCAGAGCAATCAGCCGGGCGTCGTGATCAGCCCCTCCGTGGCAGGAGGCTGCGTCCACCGAGGCCCCTCAAGCGGAGAACTTGCTGGCAGTTACCCGTGGATGACATAAGGGTTCGCCGCCCGATGTGAGCTACATGTTGATCGCCTAACCTCTCCATCAAGGTGGCTTCGGCATGGCATTTCCAGCGGGCGGGCGGATGTTCCTTTGCAGCGAGATACCCTCGGGTTACTCGAAGATCATGGTGGAGGAGGTCTTGGCGGTTTGTGAACTTAACCTCGATATTCTTTGGGCGGCAGGCGTGACCAAGCTTGGGCAGGCACTCCCGATATCATCCTCTGGCATAAGCGGTACATCATATTTCTAGATGGTATGGGCGTCATCTCCACCACGGCAACCCGCCTCCTCCAACGTCACCTCCACGCAATGCCTCGCCGCAAGCAAAAGCGAGCACGCCTCCTCCACCACCCGCTCCATGCGAAGCCCTACTCCGCCACCACCATCTCAAACAAAATGAACCCCCGGAAAACCACGCCTCCACCATCTCCTCAGGAAAAAGCTCGATAGCGAAAGGCTCTCCACTGCTCCCAAGAAGGCCTCCTCGGTAGATCAACAAAGATAAAGGAACCTCCAAAGAGGGCATATGATATGACTAATGAGGAGAGTGGCGGTCATGAAATCAGAAGTGGATGCACACTTCACCAAAAAAGCGAGCCAAAGAAGGTACCAATTGATCGGCGGCGGAACACTTCGCGACATTAGTGAAAAGCATTTGCTTGTGTCGTCAACTATGAGCGGACAATAACAAAGGCTACGGAAGAATAAGCGTGGTCGGTGGCTGACAAAGAAGAAAGATAGACCAAGATCGAGGAGAACCTCGAGAGGTTTATGAAGGAGGCGAGAATCGGTTCCACAGCTGCAGCTCTTGGATTAATAGATGATCTTTCAATGGCAGAGGTCAAATGGCAATATCAGTTGGGCCGGGAGCTGATTGACCCTAAAGAGATAAAGGATCTGCCAACCAAGATGCGGTAATTTCACGAATGGTACATCATAGAGTCCGCTCAAGGAAGAACGAGGTTCCCCCTCCGTTTCAAAGAAGAAGATTTCTATCGTGGGGACAACAGCATATGGCTCGAATTCGAGGACTTCTACAATATTTACCATGCCGACTCCATCAACGTGTCTCTCATGAGCTGCTGGTTCCTGTAAGTGTCAAGCTCATACCTTTACCGTGTGCTTCCTCGTACAATAAAATTGCAACTCTTAAACTTATACCTTTTCTATGTAGAATGGAGATACAACGATGTAGAAAAGAGAACATCTTCAACGTGGGCTTCATCGACCCGAGATTGTTACGAGATCGTCTTTGGATTGACCCATGGCGAAAAGGTGTTGAAGATTACATTCTCGATGCATTCTTGGGATGACACTACAAACCGTACATATACGCCCTTCAACCCGAATGCGTATATATACAACCTCTCATTGTTATATTTTTCAAGGCATTGATAATACTACTAGCTAGTTACATATATATTGCAATACATGAATAGGTTTCCTTTGGATCCTTCTTGTCATCAAGCTTGATAGCGGCGGATCATTGTTCAAGACTCAAAAGGACTCGGTGGAAAATTATCAATATATCATTGACACCTTAAACAGGTATATAGCACATATATATATGATAGTTTTCCTTATTATATATATTGAAATACCTTGCTAATTCCAACTCTGATAATTACTATTTTATACTAACGCATCACACAGGGCATTCGCAAAGTTTCGAAAGAAGCACCATGGAGATTTCGAGAACGAATTTGATGTACAAATAAGCACTTGAGTACGTATTAAAGAATATTAATATGTCATAACAGTTTTTCATCCCAATAATAATTGTATTTTTTTTCCAAATTTCATCGTAGGTTCTACAACAAACGGAAGGAAACAACTTATGTGGCTATTATGTGTGCCACTATATGCAATGTATTACCCACGGCGATGTGCCGACAACCAACGCCGAGGTAGTGTATTGAACATGTCAATTTCTTAGTACTTACACTTTAATTACATGTCCAGAGATTTATTTACTTCGCTTTGTCATTAACATCGATGTGCAAGCGTGATCCCGCCGCACGGGTTGCGACAATCCAAGAACAACTCATCGGCTTTATTAGCCGATGAGATTGTATCCACCAAAGGCGAGTTCCACGCAAATGGTTGGAGACCTTGTCTGAAATAAGGGCAGGTGGTCGACATCATCATCGACCAAGGGCACAAAGAGCGTATACGCAAGAAATGAGCTCAAGATTCCCTTTTATTCTTTGAAACTTGTAAAAAGTGGCTTATTATTTCATGTGTTCATCAACTTGTTCATTTTTAGTCTATTAAGTTTAAGTATTTTTACGTAAATGAACTGTAGTTATCTGAATGAGTGCGCATGAATAATATATATTTAATTATTATGTCAAAAAACTCCTATAGATCTATTTATTTTAATTGTCAAAATCTATATCAAAACTCCTCTGAAAACATATTCTATATTGAATATAATCAAAACAACGTGTTGTCGGCCTCTTCTGGCGGTTGGTAACTACAACGCTTGTGGAGAGAGCCTCTCCTGGCGGTTCGTAATACCAACGCGTTTGGAAAACCTCTCCTAGCAGTTGGTAACTACAACGCTTGTGGAAAACCTCTCCACTAAGCGGTTGAAACGCTTGTGATACCCGACGAGGTATCACTCATGATTTACAAGCGGTTCTAAAACCGCTTCTGAAAGCGGTTTCGAACCGCTTGTGCATGCCCGATCCATGGCAGTGTATCACTGCAGTCCCATTTTTATTAATGAAACCAAGAGGTATGCAAGTTTCTGGCTCCAAATTCACCACATATGATCAGGAGAATGCCGAACTAAAGATTACATAATAGAGTACGGTCTCACCGCACCTATTAGAATATGAAAACTACCACATATTACATTGACAATTGCCACTCGGTTTTCAAATTATCTGTCTCCATTCCATCTTAAACTTTGTTAACTTTGATCATGTCGGTACCGGATTTCCAAATCCGAATCCTCTGTGTAAACCCGTGCTAGTCCAGAAAAAGCTAGCACACACAGCGAAAACAGTGATGATAACACAATCATACCACGAATCAATAATATTAATTAAGCAAAGAGAGTATTAGCCTTATGGCCAAATTATTACAAATAACCCAGCCTCATGGCTTGAGTTCAATAAGAAGCAGTGGAAATAAAATAGTAGCAGCAGAGTTAGCCAATCCATATACCCAACAGGTAATCGACTGGGGTACGCATCCTAGTAGTCCGGATCGCCTTCATCATAACCACAAGCATAGAACTCGTAGTCACCTTCAGGTTCAGCATACTCTTCTGTGAAAAGTTGGGAACTTGCAAGGGTGAGCACAAAATGTACTCCGCAACCGCAAGTCTTGGAAACATAATGCATGCTAACTGTATGTATGGCTGAACAATTGAAGGCATAATATGGTTTATTTGGTATAAAGCAAAATTTAACTTTAAATACCAATAGTAATTTCACAAAGTATCATTTGACAAAATGTAAATGAATAGTTATTGATTTTGATGTAACAACTACACAGGTTCTAACCACCTGATTGGCTCCAACCGCCAAACCATAGTCCGAGAGTTCCAACCACTCACGGATTCAGTTAAAACAAAACCAAAAGATCTACAATGTGCAAGTGTACCTTGCCTGCCCTTGACCGTGGGCACGGCTACTTAAGTAGTTTTAACTCTACAGAGTGTGTACAACTTTACCTACAAAACATGATCGACTCTTGTTGCCATGCAATTAACACACTTCCTTTGGTGTGTCAGCAGAGAGACCATGACAAGGCCCTTACAATTCCCAACCCCGCTACTAACCCGCGCTAAGGTTTCACATTGTTAGGGTTCTAGCCACCTAATCTGAAGCCCCTCTTGCGCCTTTGCAGTGTCTACATCTGACACCCACATTCAACCAAATGGAGAGCCAATAATGAGACGCACAAATTAATTAGCCAGGTCATACCCATATAGACTTGTAGTAGTACAGTAGTACTCGGTCCATGATAACACATGCTTCGGTCCTTAATTGACTAGGGCGGGACAATCACTTTACAAGATCTCGTGCATCCAGCACCCACCAAACATCCATCCGCCATGGTCTAAGCCATTTCAACTTTATTTTAATTAAATAACAACAGCAACACTAATTGCCGCAATCTCACAAATAAGTTTAAATAATGATTGAAAAGGTTTGCCATAATGGCATTATACCGAAGCGATTAAGCTAGACTAAGCAATTCTACCGTCCCATGCTACACTATTGGTTATCACCAAATACAGTAGCTAATATCACCTAGGGTGTAAAAGGTTGTCATGATTAAAGTCAATGAGGGTATACCACAACTGGAATTTAGCTAAACCTTAACACTGCATTTAAAGTACTTTGCATAAAAGTAAGCATGCATAATTTAAAACAACATAAGGTTTTCATAAAATTTGGGATCAACATGTTCAAGGATGACTTGCCTTCGATGCCTCCCGCTGGTTCTACCTCTGACTGATTATTCACCTGTGTTTCGACTGTGTCGTCTACACATGAAACGAGAGCAAATAAATTTAAAAAAATTCAAAAATTGAAAAGAATGGTATTGAAAGATAAATAATGAATTTAGAAATTTGAATCACTGGAATTGGAGCTCGGACGAAGGAGAAACGGGCTCTTGGAAGTTCCTTAGGAGAGAAAATCAGAGAAATTAACAAGGGGTGACACGTGTCAGAACGGAATTGGCTAGAATTTTTGGATCTTCGGAAAATCAGAAAAGGAAAATGAATTTTTGGCTGACAAGTGGGACCCACAAGTCAGAGATTAGGTCCACCGTGAACCGGGATCACCGAGGGGCTCATGGGTGACGCGGCAGACCGGCTGAGGTGGCGTGCCACACAGGCTGCTAGGGCTGACATGTCGATGACGCGGGACGCTGATGAGGACATGCCATGTGGCGGTTATCCAACGGTGGCTCGAGATCGGACGGCGGCGAAGCATGGCGCGGGCGGGAAGACGCGGCCTGATCTGGATCACTGGTGACCGATCGGATGGCCGAGAGGCGAGGGCTTGTGCGGCGGCAACGTGGTGCAATCGGGTGTGTTCACCGAGGATCAGACGGCCGATGTTGAAGGGAGGAGATCGACAGCGAGGGGCGGAGCAAAGTCGCCGGAACCGAAGAAGACTCAAGACGCGACGAAAAGACAACGGATCGGGCGCAAGACCTGGTGGATCCAAAGGAGGCGGCGCGGGAACTTCGGCCGTAATCTGGCATCGGCAGCGCGAGACCAGCGGATCGCGGAAAACGACGGTGGAAGGCTTCGGGTTCGGCGGTGAACTTTGGCGAGGGCGCAAGGAATGACGGCGGCAGCTCGGACGGCAAAACCTAGGGCAAAATGGGTGGCGCGGAGAGGCGAACCTTGGGACGGGTGCGGCGGCGGCTTTTATAGCCTTGGGAGGCGGGCTCGATGTGGAAACCGAGTTGGCGGCGGCTAGGGTTTGCGCGACATTGGTGACGGCTGCGGGGGCGACATGGCGCTATCTCGGTCGCACATGAGGCGATGATCAGATGACCAGGAAAGCGTGCTTGCGTTGCGCTTCTGAGCAAGGCGATCAAATCAACGGCGGCGGCTCGGGCTAGGGTTTTGAGGAGATGGGCAGCCGAGCGGGGAATAAGGCGGGCCAGCGCCAATAGGATTGGGCCGAGGAAGGATGAACAGGAACGAGCCGCGCAAAAAGGAATTCGGCCCAGGGAGGAAAAAGGAAATTAAATTCATTTTTTGATTTAATAAAACTCCAGAAATTCGAATAAAAGCAAATAAATCCAAATAAATAGCAAATAAATTCAGAAAAATCTCCAAAAATACAGGAAAATTCGTTGAAGCACAAGGAACACAACAAAAACTGGAAATTTTTAGTTTGATGGATAGATTAGCCAAATTAAATCCTTTTGTTTTTAGAAAATCCAAAATAAGCTTTAATTAATTCGAGGAAAATGCAAATGGTTAATTTTGAAATTCAAGCACTCAAAAACTTTAAATTTTGGAATGTTACAAACCTCCCCCCAAAAGAAATCTCGACCCCGAGATTTGGATGGACTAGGGAAAAAGGTTGTGGTACTCCGCTCTAAGATCTTCTTCATGCTCCCAGATTGCTTCCTTCTCTGAATGGTTGCTCCACTGAACTTTGCAAAATTTAATCATCTTATTTCTTGTTCTGCGCTCTGCTTCATCCAGAATTTTGATCAGATACTCTGGGTAGGTAAGTGGCGAGGGTGGGTACTCCTTGGCCGGCGGCGTCTTGATCGAGCGGATTCCCCAACTCGGAAGGCCCGACCACGACACAGGTGTGCCTTGGGCGCTCGACCTCAGCCTTGGTATGCCCAAGCTCGGTCGCTTCGAAGCTCGACCTCGCAGATTGACCTCGAGCTCGGCGGGGTCTCGTTTGATCCTGGTCGCCGAGGATCTCGGATCTAGCGATTGACTTGCGATTCTTGGAAGAAGCGGGTCGTGGGGATGACTCGAGTCGCGGCAAGCCCGGGCGATTCTGGCTGTCTTCGGTCGCATTAAAACCCACGATCCGCGAGTTTCTCCGACCGATTCTACGCGAAGGGATATAAAGACCAAGGATGCATGAGCTCAAGGACAACGAAGACGGCACTCAACACGGCGCTCTGGTAGCTCGGGCTAGAATCACTGCACTTCTTTGAGCGTAAAACTTTGCTTTGTACACCCACATAGCGAAGTCACCGCCGCAAAGCGGCTTTGAGTGAAACCATTACCTCGACGGAGACTCATGAGCAATAGACCGAGAAAACACAAAGCAGGCACTCGGGCTCGGCTGTAATCATCTCTTTATGCGCACAATTAGTGGATTCCTCGCCTCGAGAAGGCGGGCGTAGCTATTACCCTCGGGGGCTCGAACGATATAACTCGTTGTGTCCGCCCTCTGTCGTCTTCCTCCGACCCTCTACGCCGCAAACGCGAACCTCCGGTGAGCAAGCTCGAGTGGGTCCCTTACACACTAACACCCCTCTTCACTTTTGCGGTCGAGCGATCCGTCGTCGGCAATTTGGCGCCAAGTGGGGCCGGTAAGCCGCTCATTTGAAGGTGCGACATCGAGATCTCAGAGGCATGGCGCATCCGGCGGGATCCGTTAGCGGTGGCTCGAGCACGGCACGGTTCCCCAGCGATGACTCCACACCCTTGTTTCCGCCCTCGGTAGGTTCATTCCAAGCAATCCCGACAATGGGGAGAAACTTCTGGATCATATTGCTTCGACGGCTCGAGATCCTTCAGCTTCGGGTTTGGAATCCTTATTCTCACCCAGCGTGGCGAGCTAAGGTATGTTGTTAAGCTTTGGATTCTCGGCGACTAACAACGTGGCGAGTATGGAGCTCTCCTCGTGGGTCTTGAGTTTGCAAAGCGCTTGGCGTCGTCGGTGGTAGCCAAGGGCGACTCGACTCCACAGTCAACCGGTTCGGCAAAGACCACCAATCTGGGGAGACTTCGATGACAAAAGTATCTCGCCGAGAGTGCGCGAAATGGAGAAATGGTTCCAGGACACGGAACTCGAGCCGCACCAGGAAGGACAACCCAAAGCCTGATCTCTGTCCCATCTCGGCTCGTCCGATGGCGCGATTCCTCGGGCGTCGTCCACGAAGACCTTGGCGTCGCCATCAATCTTCGACGGAGGAGGATGCTCGTGACATCATCCATATCGAGCTCGCCGGTTCCATGCTCGGAACCGCCCTCGTACTCAAGACCATCCGCTCGCTTGGCTCTCCTCGACATGGGGGCGCGACATCCTCGGCCCTTTCCCCTGGCTGTCGGGGAATATTGCGAACATAGGCGCCAAAGTTTGCTATGCTTCGGGCCCGTCCAGAGCAATGGAAGCGATGGAAGCGGCCAACGACGAGTCGTCCTAGGCATCAAGCGAGTATCAAATGAGCTCGAATGACCACGGCGAACCTAGGTGGGCGAACTTCCACCGATCCTATAGTGCTCGCGTACCCGCTCGGCGAAACAACGGGGTCTTCACCCTTCCGGCTTATGTTGATGCAAAGCCGTCACGCCTCCGAGAGGTCACGCTGAAGCTCTGCCGAGTCACAGTCGATCACGCCGACTTCGGCGTAAACGGTCCCTCGACCTTACCCTCGCGAAGAAGTAAGATGCGTGCCTTTGCCACGATCAGCGCGCTACTGCGAGCTCTTCGGAGACATGCGTCTCGGCAGTCGACCTAGGCGGCTCCTTGTTGGGGACTTGGCTCGAGGCGGATTGAGCTCGCCCGGCACCAACAAGTTATCCCCATAGTGGGAGGCCCTATAGAGTTGTTTTAGCAGATCGCACGGGCTTACCGGCTAATGCCGCCCGATGGCGAGAGCTCTCTAGCTCGTGGAATATCGACCCGACCGAAAACTCAGTAGCGCCTTTATCCTCAATTTCAATACAGCCATTATTCAATCATTATGTTGGTCTTGGTATTCTTTTACCGTTCATATTTTCGTGTCGATTTGGGTTTGAGATTTACTGAGTCCGACCTGCGTACAAGTACTCTTGGTCTTGGCCTCGAATGTCATGAGCTTAATAATGACCCCGATGGTCGAGCTATTCATAAGCCGAGTCTCTTCAGCACTCAAGCTCCCCTGCGTCGGGGTTGAGTCAAGCCCACATTCGATGCCAAGCAACAGAACACATGGTCATGGTCGAGTCTCAAAAGTCTCTCCCAAAAGCGGCCTTAACATCTTTGGGTCTAAGCTTTACCCTATGGATCTCTATTAAGTTGTACTTAGTAAATTTCGAGGTCGGCGTTTTCTCGACCTTGCAGGACAAAGGTCGGTCTTGTGTTGCTACTGTTCTTTTTCAGAGACCCTTTTTCTACGAACACGACCTTCGCGAGCAGCGCATTCGCTCATAGTCTAAGCGTCGCGAGTTTGACGTTCACCCCCAGTGGAAGAGCTAAAACGTAAGCCGAACCTCTTCGCAATCTAGCTCTCCCACGTGCGGGCCGAGTGAGAGCCTCGCCACTTTGATTGTTGAGCAATGCGCATGGTCGCGGCAGATCGTTCGGCGTTAATCTGGGTGTGACCATCTACGTGTGGGTTCACTTTGTGTCACTCTTGCGGATCTGTCCTCAACTGCGGTCGTGGCTGCTTGTCGTATCTCGTCTTGTGCGAGGCTGCGTCGCTCGACCTCGGATCCAAAATTTGGGCAAGGTATACTTTCTCGAAGAAAGGCTAAGTACATAACTTTGGTCCTAAACAAAGGAACAACTTCATCTCGGACACAATTCATTTACGGCAAAGACGACCGTTCTGTTAATCTTTTGTCTTACAAAATTCTATGTGCAACTTGTGCTTTGCTAACCACATCTCTGATCGACCCATATCGAGCAAGCTTCTCTCGCTCACGTTAGGCGTGCTTGGCCCTCAAGGTCGTGCTTCGCCTCGGTCGAAGGGCCGTGAGCCGAGTCAGGCGCAGTGGCGCCGCCTTGGAGTTGGGCCATGGCACTCTTCGCCGCCCGATCGCTCGTTCCAACTTGTCCTCGACCTCCTTAACTTCGGGCCTCGAGCTTGGCGGGGTGGCCATGGCCGTCTTCTTTGGCTCCTCCACCTTGGTTTGCTCGATCTTGGAGCGCTTTGGCTGATCACGCACGCTCCTCCTCATGGCCGGGTATTCTCGGCTCCCTTCCCCACGGAGACCTCGCTCGGGTCTTCGGCAAGACCATCCGCTACCTCGGTAGGATCGTGGTCGACCCCAAAGGCGTGGTCGCTCAGGCCTCCATGGTCGGGGCGACCATGGCGGCAGCAACCTAGACGGCCTCATCTGCAGTATTTGGGCGCCATAGGTGCCATCTTCGGAGGAGGCCTTGGCGAGGCGCCGACCTCGGCGGCCGGTGTCATCAACCGTCTTCATCGGCCGCTCGAGAGGCCGTCATAACTAGGTCATCGGCACCTTGGGCGGACCGCCCGACCGCGACCAGCTCCGAGCCGCATGGATGCGGTCTGGCCCGATGAGCGGCGGCACCAACTCAAAGGTGGTCCCCTCCTCTTTGGACTTGGGCCCATCACCGGCAGCGGGCATTGTCGGGGATGAGCGGCGTTGAGCTCGGGGGCTCAAGTCTGCGATGAAAAAAGACTAAAGCTAAGCGAATGGCGCAAGGTGAAGTTTTTTTCGGCGGGAGTCTTGTTGTTGGGTTTATAAACCGCAACTCGGTGAAAATCCGCCCATGGCGCCTCAAAAGCGTATAAGCCGCGATTTGGCGCATTTAGGGTTGGGACGAGACACCGCCAGTGCCCTCAACCGTCGTGCATTCGCACCAACATCGAGAGTCGAAGGTCGCCAGTGTCGGGCCAAAAGACTAGCCTCGCGGTCTCCTGAGCCTCGACCAAGGAGACAAGACCTCTGAAGGATTTTTGCAGATTTTCGGGCTCAAGGTCGTCATGAGGGCTCCTCAGGCCTAGAGCCTCGGGGTTAGCCGGCGAGGGTGGGTACTCCTTGACCCGGCGTGCGGTCGAGCAGATTCCCCAACTCGGAAGGCCCGACCACGACACAGGTGTGCCTTGGGCGCTCGACCTCGGCGCGGTATGCCCAAGCTCGGTCGCCGAAGCTCGACCTCGACGACCTCGAGCTCGGCGGGGTCTCGTTGATCCTGGTCCGCGAGGATCTCGGATCTAGCGATTGACTTGCGATTCTTGGAAGAAGCGGGTCGTGGGGATGACTTGAGTCTTGCAAGCCCGGGCGATTCTGATCGTCTTCGATCGCATTAAAGCCACGATCCGCAGAGTTTCTCCGGCAGATTACGTGCGAGAAGGGATATAAAGACCAAGGATGCATGAGCTCAAGGACAACGAAGACGGCACTCAACCTGGCGCTCCCGTAGCTCGAGCTAGAATCACTGCACTTCTTTGAGCTGTAAAACTTGCTTTGTACACCCACATAACGAGAGTCACCGCCGCAAAGCGACTTTGAGAAACCATTACCTCGACGGAGACTCATGAGCAATAGACCAGAAAACACAAGCAGAAAGCACTTTCGGGCTCGGTGTAATCATCTCTTTATACGCACAATTAGTGGATTCCTCGCCGCCCGAGAAAAGGGCGTAGAGCTATTACCCGCTCGGGGGCTCGAACCGGTATAACTCGTTGTGTCACGCCCTCTGTCGTCTTCCTCCGACCTCTCTGGCCGCAAACGCGAACCTCCGGTGAGCAAGCTCAGAGTGGGTCCTTACACACTAACACCCTCTTCACTTTTGCGGTCGAGCGATCCCGATCGTCGACAAGAAGATCCTCCTGTAGCTTAACATCCTCAATCTGCATCCGCACTTCTGGTACTCTAAGGCACTTTCTCAACTGCGACACATGGAATACAATGTGCACATTTGACAACTGCGGTGGTAGTTCTAGCTGATAAGCTACTTCTCCACTTCTAGCTAGGATTGGGAACGGTCCAATGAATCTTGGTGCTAATTTTCCGCGAACTTGGAATCGATGCATTCCTTTGAGCGGTGAGACTTTCAGGTACACATAGTCACCAGGAGCAAAGGTTAATTCTCTTCGACGGTTATCAGCATAACTCTTTTGCCTAGACTGCGTTGTTCTTAACCTTTCTTGAATCATTTTCACTTGTTCTTCGGCCTTTTGCAGAATATCAGGACCCAAGACTTGATAATCTCCTGTTTCATTCCAACAGAGAGGGGTTCTGCACTTCTTCCATACAGGGCTTCAAACGATGACATCTGCAAACTTGCTTGATAACTATTGTTATATGAGAACTCTGCATAGGGTAAACTCTAATCCCAACTGGTCGCATTGGGCTACACACAAGATCTTAACATATCCTCAAGAATCTGATTTACTCGCTCAATCTGTCCATCAGTCTGAGGGGGATAAGCTGTGCTGAAATTCAAATTGGTACCCATTGCTTCTTGTAACTTTTGCCAGAATCTTGATGTGAATTGTGTGCCTCGATCTGAAACAATCCTCTTGGGCACACCATGCAAACACACGATCCTTGACATATACAGCTCTGCAAGCTTATCTCCTTGCTAGGTTGTTCTCACAGGAATAAAATGTGCAACTTTTGTAAATCGATCCACTACTACCCCATATATAGTCTTAACCTGATCTGGTCCTTGGAAGTCCTATAATAAAATCCATTCCAATTTCTTCCCACTTCCATTCAGGCACCTTTAACGGTTGTAGCAATCCTGTGGGTCTCTGATGTTCAGCCTTGACTCGCTGGCACACATCACACATAGCTATGTACTCTGCAATTTTCTTTCTCATCCCTAGCCACCAATATACATCTCGAAGATCATGATACATCTTAGTATTGCCTGGATGAATTGAGTACGCTAACTCATGGGCCTCCTTTAATATCAACTGCTTGATTTCTTTCTGATTCGGCACATAAATGCTTTTTCCAAGCCAAACTGTTCCTTCTTCATCCTCCGAGAATCCTAAGGCTTTACCTTCCTTTATTCTATCTTTGATCTTAGCAGCTTCCTTATATGACTTTTGCGTCTTTTGATATGATCCACTAAGGTTGATTGAATCTCCAAAGTAGCAACAAAACCTTCCTCCACTAATTCCAATTTCAAACGCTGAAACTCCTCGTGAAGAGCATGTTGTCCTTCTTTAATCATCAAATTATTGTAGTAGCTCTTTCGGCTTATGGCATCGGCAACTACATTAGCCTTGCCAGGATGATAATATATTCCAACATCATAATCCTTAATTAACTCCAACCATCTTCTTTGTCTTAGGTTGAGGTCTGCTTGGGTGAAGATATACTTCAAACTCTTATGGTCTGTGAAGATGTCACAACGATTTTCAATGAGATAATACCTCTATAACTTTAGTGCATGCTCAACTGCAGCCATTTCTAAGTCATGGGTTGGATAGTTTTCCTCATGAGGTCGCAATTGCCGTGAGGCGTATGCAACTACTTTACCTTCTTGCATCAAAACACATCCAAGACCCTATCTTGAAGCATCACAGAAAATCTCAAATTTTTTTCGAATATCCAGCAAAATAAGCACTGGGGCTATAGTCAGTCTTTTCTTCAATTCCTAAAAACTTTACTCACAGGTTTTAGTCCATTCAAACTTCTTCTCCTTCTTCAGCAACTGGGTAAGCGGTCTTGTGATCTTCGAGAATCCTTCTATGAATCTTCGGTAGTATCCGCTAAACCAAGAAAACTTCGATATCGAGCATCGACTTGAAATTCTCCATTCAAGCACACCTTGCACTTTTTCGAGGTCCACTGAGACACCTCCAGCGGAAATTATATGCCCTAAGAAAGCAACTTCTCTTAACCAGAATTTACATTTACTAAACTTGGCATACAACTAGTGACTTCTAAGCTTTTCTAACACCATCCTCAAATGTCCTTCATGTTTAGTTTCATCTCTAGAATAGATAAGAATGTCATCTATGAATACCACCACAAACTTGTCTAGGTACTCCATAAACACTTTATTCATCAGATTCATGAAATAAGCTGGTGCACTGATAAGACCAAAAGACATAACTGTGAACCCATACAATTTATATCGGGTAGCGAAGGCTATCTTCGGAATATATTGTGGCCTTATTTTCAACTGATGGTATCCAGACCGAAGGTCAATCTTGGAGAAGGTACAAGCTCCTTTCAACTGATCAAACAAGTCATCAATCCTGGGCAACGAATACTTATTCTTGATGGTGACTTCATTCAGGGCTCTATAATCCACTCACAAGCACGAACTATTATCCTTCTTCTTTACAAAAAGAATTGGCGCTCCCCAAGATGACGAACTTGGACGAACGAGTCCTTTTTCTTGCAACTCCTCAATTGCTTCTTCATTTCGGCTAGTTCATTGGCTGGCATGCGGTAGGGTCTCTTGGAAATAGGAGCCGTACCAGGGACTAGTTCTATGATAAACTCTACTTCTCGATCAGGCGGTATGCCTGGCAATTCTTCAGGAAATACATCTGGGTATTCTCTCACCGTGGGCACACTTTCCAAGGTTGCTTCCACCAAACTATTCACAATGCACTTTTCACTCAAAGACTCATCAGGCGTATATTCCACTCGAAAGCTTTCTGAATTAGTGAGAGTAATGGTTCTACTGGCATAATCTTTTTGACCTTTATATTTGGTCAACCAATCCATCCGTAGGATGACATCTATTCCTTTTGAATCCAAAATGATAAGATTCACTAGGAATTCTACCCCATTAATTTTTATGGTTGCACTTGGGCACATTGGATTAGTTTTCATCTCTTTTCCAGGGGATTGAACTATCATAGGGCTCTTAAGAGTAAAGGTTTCTCAACCAAATTGTTCAACAAAGTTCTTCGATATAAAAGAATGCGATGCTCCAGAATCAAATAATGCTGTGGCAGGTATTGAGTTGACAAGAAACTTACCCAAAACCACATCTGGGGCCTCCTAAGCTTCTTCTGCAGTCACATGATTGACATGTCCTCTTCCAATGGATTGTGGAGCTCTTGGGGTCTGAGGCACTCCATGACCTTGTCCTTGCATCGGAGTTTTGGCAGAACTGGATCCTAAGTTGAATGGCACTAGGGTCACTGGCTGACGCTTCTGGGGACAATTGTTGGCATAGTGTCCCATCTAATGGCAGTGAAAGCACTGAACTCCTACAACATTTGAATTCCCTTTCTACGGCTGAGCACTGGAATTATGCTGGGGTCCTTGAGCAACTGGGTGAGGTCCAGAATTAGGAGTACGGGGTGCTCCTTGAACATGTGTCCTGCTGACCTGCTGAAGTTGGAAGCGCTGGCGAGAACCACTCGCTCCCTGCTGAGCCTGAAATGCCATCTTTCTCTTACGAGACTCCCACTACTGGCGATGAGCATCCTCCTACACTAGCGCTTTATTCACCATGTGCTGAAAGTTTAGAAAATCCAAAGCAACTAGCTGCACCTTGATGTCAGGGTCAAGTCCCTCCATAAACCTCCAAATTTTGGCACTTTCAGTTGCCACATCTTCTTGTGCATACCTTGATAGCTGAGTGAACTGATTAAGATATTCAAAAACACTCTGGTTTCCCTGATGCAGCTTGCAGAACTCTCTTTTCTTCATCTCAATGATTCCTGTAGGAACATGTGCAGTTCTGAAGGCTTCAGTGAATTCTTCCCAAGTAATAGCTTGAGCATTCTGATGGGTAGTGCAAAAGTTATCCCACCAGGTAGCAGCTACTCCTTTTAACTGATGGCTTGCATAAAGCACTTTCTCGCGATCATCACACTGAGCCAACTGGAGCTTCTTCTCCACATCCTTTAGCCAATCATCTACCTCCAAGGGTTCACCTACTCCCGAGAAGGTAGGCAGTCCGGTCCTCATGAACTCTCCAAGTTTAGACTGAGGCTACATCTTTGTCCGTGGGTGGTCTTGGTACGTGGATTGTTTACTATGTTCTGAGCAAGGGCCTGCAATAACTGAAGCTGCATTGACATCATCTACTGAATATCTGCCATTGGGGGTTGGACTGGGGGTGGCGGTGGCAATTCCTGCTCTGACTGCTCTGAAGTATCATGCTGATCTTGTGGCACTGCCTGGCCACGGCCACGGCCTCTGCGACCAGCTCCACGACCTCTTCCTTGACTCTCCATCTGAAGCAACGACCAAGGTAGGTTAGCGAGATAAGAGGATTAAGGGAGGTAGCCATTCCAAGACAAGACAACAATTAAAACTCCAAACGAAAGGTGGGTGCAACACAATGCCTAGGGCAAGTGTACAACACACCCAACAAGCAAGCAGCAAAAATCCAAATACACTCAGACTATACGTTACTAAGCGGAATAAGGGATGACATGGTCCAACACTACTGAGCAATATTAACTTATTCTTCATAGGAATCCTTTCGAGCGCTCTTTCGTCAACTTGATCCTTCCAGCAGCCCTTCCATCGGTCTTGAGGAGAACATGGATCATCATCTTCCTTGATTAGGATTCTTGCAGAAGACCGAAGGCTTTGAGAAATTTCATGAGGTGAGATCAAGTTAAGATTTCAAAATGACATTTCAGCAAAGGAGAGAAATATGAACCTAGGAATAAGACGAGAGGAGACAAACTATTAAATACAAATTTGTTGGTCTGATTTTGAAAATAATTTTGAAGTTCTTGCTAAGAAGACCATTCTAACTAGGGATGCGACCTACAGTTGATATGGCTCCAATACCACCTCTGTCGGGACTGGATTTCCAAATCCGAACCCTCTACGTATACTCGTGCTAGTCCAGGAAAAGCTAGCACATACAGTGGAAACAGTGATGATAACACAATCATATCACGAATCAATAATATTAATTAAGCAAAGAGAGTATCAGCCTTATGGCCAAATTATTACAAATAACCCAACCTCATGACTTGAGTTCAATAAGAAGCAGCAGAAATAAAATAGTAGCAGCAGAGTGAGCCAATCCATATGCCCAACAGGCAATTGACTGGGGTACGCATCCTAGTAGTCCGGATCGCCTTCATCATAACCATAAGCATAGAACTCGTAGTCACCTTCAGCTTCAGCACACTCTTCTGTGGAAAGTGGGGAAGTTGCAAGGGTGAGCACAAAATGTACTCCGCAAGTCTTGGAAACATAATGCATGCTAACTATATGCATGGCTGAACAATTGAAGGCATAATATGGTTCATTTGGCGTAAAGTAGAATTTATCTTTAAATACCAATAGTAATTTCACAAAGTATCATTTGACAAAATGTAAATGAATAGTAATTGATTTTGATGTAACAGCTACACAGGTTCCAACCACCTGACTAGCTCCAACCGCCAAACCATAGTCCGAGAGTTCCAACCACTCACAGATTCCCAAACCATCATTTTCAGTTAAAACAAAACCAAAAGATCTACAATGTGCTAGCGTACCTGCCTGCCCTTGACCGTGGGCATGGCTACTTAAGTAGTTTTAACTCTGCAGAGTGTGTACAACTTTACCCACAAGACATGATCGACTCTTGTTGCCATGCAATTAACACACTTCCTTTGGTGTGTCGGCAGAGAGATCATGACAAGGCCTTTACAATGCACAACCTCGCTACTAACTTCAGCTAAGGTTTCACATTGTTAGGGTTCTAGCCACCAAAGTCTGAAGCCCCTTTATGCCTTTGCGAGTGTCTACATCCAGCACCCACATTCAACCAAATGGAAAAACCAATAACGAGATGCACAAATTAATTAGCCAGGTCGTACCCATATAGACTTGTGGTTGTACGGTAGTGCTCAGTCTATGGTAACACATGCTTCGGTCCTTAATTGACTAAGGTGGGACAATCACTTTACAAGATTTCGTGCATCTAGCACCCACCAAATATCCATCCGCCCTGGTCTAAGCCATTCCCACTTTATTTTAGTTAAATAACAACAGCAACACCAATTGGCACAGTCTCACAAATAAGTTTAAACAATGATTGAAAAGGTTTTCCGTAATGGCATTATACCGAAGCGATTAAGCTAGACTAAGCAATTCTACCGTCTCATGCTACACTATTGGTTATCATCAAATACAGTATCTAATATCACCTAGGGTGTCAAAGGTTGTCATGATTAAAGTCAATGAGGGTATACCACAACTGAAATTTAGCTAAACCTTAACACTGCATTTAAAGTACTTTGCATAAAAGTAAGCATGCATAATTTAAAACAACATAAGGTTTTCATAAAATTTGGGATCAACATGTTCGAGGAAGACTTGCCTTCGATGCCTCCCGCTGGTTTTACCTTTGACTGAGGATTCACCTGCGTTTCGACTGCGTCGTCTAGACGTGAAACGAGAGCAAATAAATAAAACAAATTTAAAAAAATCAAAATTTGAAAAGAATGGTATTGGAAGATAGAGAATGAATTTATGTGAATTTAGAAATTTGAATCACAGGAATAGGAGCTCGGACGAAGGAGAACGTGCTCTTGGAAGTTCGTCGGGAGAGAAAATCAAAGGAATTAACAAGGGGTGACACGTGTCAGAACGGGATTGGCTGGAATATTTGGATCTTTGGAAAATTAGAAAAGGAAAAATGATTTTTTGGCTGACAAGTGGGACCCACGAGTCAGAGATTCGGTCCACTGTGAACCGGGATCACCGAGGCGCTCATGGGTGACGCGACAGATTGGCTGAGGTGGCGTGCCACGCGGGCTGCTAGGGCTGACATGTCGATGACACGGGCGACTAGCGAGGGGGCTGATGAGGACATGCCACGCGGCGGTTATCCGACGGTGGCTCGAGATCGGATGGCGGTGAAGCATGGCGCGGGCGAGGAAGACGCGGCCTGATCTGGATCACTGGTGACCGATCGGATGGCGGAGAGGCGAGGGCTTGGCGGCGGCGACGTGGCGCAATCGGGTGTGTTCACCGAGGATTGGACGGCCGACGTTGAAGGGAGGAGATTGACGGCGAGGGGCGGAGCAAAGTCGCCGGAACCGAAGAAGAAGACGCAAGACGCGATGAAAAGACGACGGATCGGGCGCAAGACCTGGTGGATCCAAAGGAGGGCGACGCGGGGAACTCGGCCGTGCAATCGGCGCTGACGAAGACCAACCGGAGGCGGAGAAAACGGCTGCGGAAGGCTTCGGGTTCGGCGGTGAACTTCGGCGAGGGCGCGAGGGATGACAGCGACGGCTCGGACGGCAAAAGCTAGGGCAAAATGGGCGGCGCGGAGAGGCGAACCTCGGGAGGGGTGAGGCGGCGGCTTTTATAGCCTTGGGAGGTGGGCCCGACGTGGAAACCGAGTTGGCGACGGCTAGGGTTTGCGCGACACTAGTGGCAGCGCCGGGGGCGACGTTGCGCTATCTCAGTCGCACATGAGGCGATGTTCGGATGACCAGGAAAGCGCGCTTGCGTGGCATGCTGCAGACCGGGTGATCAAATCAAATGGGCGAGAGTGGCTCGGGCTAGGGTTTGCAAGGAGATGGGCCGGGCCGAGCGGGAATAGGATCGGGCCGGGCGCAACAGGATTGGGCCGGGGAAGGATGAATAGGAACGAGCCGCAAAAGGAATTCGCCCGGGAGGAAAAAGGAAATTAAATTCATTTTCCGATTTAATAAAACTCCAGAAATTCGAATAAAAGCAAATAAATCTAAATAAATAGCAAATAAATTCAGAAAAATCTCTAAAAATACAAGAAAATTCCTTGAAGCACAAGGAACTCAACAAAAACTGGAATTTTTTAGTTTGATGGATAGATTGGCCAAATTAAATCCTTTTCTTTTTGGAAAATCCAAATTAAGCTTTAATTAATTCGAAGAAAATGCAAATGGTTAATTTTGAAATTCAAGCACTCAAAAACTTCAAATTTTGGAATGTTACAATCATCTTGCTCCTTGGATGTTCACATGGAACCAACCAGCCTGATATCTTCCCAGTGATCAGCTTCATCTCCATATCAGCTTGGCTGCTCCCCTGATCTTGGACTCCAATCGACAGACAAAGTGATCCATCCTCTACTGGCAATGCATAACTATCCATTTTCGGAGCATCGCCGGTTATCCTCGTACGTCCACAAAACCTGCACATTGCACCATTGTTTACGCTGAAAATACATCTCATTTCTTTCTCTCTTTTTTTTTTAAACACCAAATACATCTAAGTTCCCTAAAAAAATAAAGTTGGCCTTTAAAAAATTTAAACATAAGTTGACGCGCATGGGACCTGTGCACAGGTCTAATTTTGTCAAAATCTCTCTCTCTCTCTCTCTCTCTCGCCAGCAAGGCATCGCTAGTCTATTGGACAAGGGAAGAAAAAAAGTGAGTGAAATCGTTTGTCTACAATTACGTACATCAAACTAAATTGTGAACAGTTCATAATTTCAAAACACTTTCCGATGGCCCTAAAAGGATGCCGTAATATTTTAAAAAAAACGAAGATAAAACAGTATAATTTGGTGGTACCAATTGTCCAATTATCGTATAACTAGTTCAATGCCCGTACGTTGCTACGAAAAATAAAATTAATAACGGAACATAAAGGTCAAGCAATAAAAGAAAATTGTGCTACAAGATCAAACATCTATTTCTCCTGATTACGGAAGAGTGGGAATGCACCGGGGAAGGCATCTAGACTCGCAGATAGGGCGGCTGTTGTCACTACTACAGAACGGCACATCAGAATCGGTTCTTTTTTATCATTAGAATCGGTTCTAGTAGCGATATACGATGTCCTTAGATAGTGATGAGGTGGAGCTATCGAATCGGTTTTGACCCGATCGTGATAAAACGCCATCGTAATCGGTTCTTTAAGGGAAGTGATTGTGATGATATTATCATCGAATCGTTCTTTAAGGAAAGTGATTCGATGATTCATCATCAAAATCGGTTTTTTAAGAAAAGTGATTCGATGACATACTCATCGTAATCGGTTCCACAAAAGAACCGATTTCGATGAGTGTGTCATCGTAATCACTTTTCTTAAAGAACCGATTCGATGATGGTGTCATCGTAATCACTTCCTTAAAGAACCGATTCGATGAGTGTGTCATCGTAATCACTTTTCTTAAAGAACCGATTCGATGAGGTGGTCATCGTAATCACTTCCTTAAAGAACCGATTTCGATGATGGTATCATCACAATCACTTCCCTTAAAGAACCGATTCGATGACCCATTGGGGTGTGCCATTTTGCAATTTCTCCAAAAAAGCACTGATTAAAACAATATGCACAATATATATATCATCACATTCACAATCTGTAAGACAGATGCATATATCACATTCACGTAATGTAAACGCTTTAATTACAACACATATATATCATAGTCGCTCACAATAGACAACACAAACATGACAATCAAGACATGGACTTCCTCGATCCGATACATATCACATTGACATATATTATTAATATTGTTTACATATGGACTAGTACGATGCGTCAGATCTCTAAACCCGCCATCCTCTCGATATAACTTCTAACCAAGACCATCGCATAAGTGGTCTCAGAAATTGTTGAGTGCTTTGTCGTCTAAACTCTTTCGGGGATATTGATCTTCCGCAAAATGTAAATGATCAGATAATTTCAGTTTCAAAATTTCTATGTAAAAGGCTAAGTATATTATTATGCACGTACATAAAATTAGGGAAACATAGATAAGTATTAGGGGCAATCACAAAAATAGACAGAACTACGAAAGGTGTTTAGAAAATATTTGGATTATAAAAGATTAATTCAAAATGTAAAAAATCCAAATGTGAGAAGCTAATATTCTAGTAAAGACATTGAGTAATGCCTCAATGCGCTGAAAGGACAAATGTAAAAGCTACTCCTTCATGCCATTATATTTGTGTATAGCGTTGTAAAACGTTGTTTAACGCCTACCATCAATCACAAATTATAGACGCAATCGGGATCAAGAACAATAGACACATAATGTAAGAGGTGAAATTTCTCTCGCTTTTTATTGATTCTATCTTTTATAATGAGAAGCACCCGATATATATAACAAGATGAGAGAGGAGTTCGGATTTGACCACACCATAAAGAGATAGAGTCTAAACTGAATTAGGTTTAGAGTCCTAATCTCATAACACATAGTACACACACAAACCAACAAGTACTAAATCTAAGAAAATATTAATAATAAATAACACACACAAACCAATAGAATTATTTTGTATTATTTCATAAATCTAATACTTGGTCAGATAGAAAATTATACCTTAGGAAATGGTGTGAGTTGCGCATCACGATGAGCATGTATCGCATGACATAGAAGCACGCAATGGTCACCGCTGCCTCGCTGATGGCAATGCCAAGAAAGAAAAGAAATTCAGCCCACGAAGATTAGATGTCAAAAAATTAATCATATATATGCTAGGCACTTGTACCTTAAATCGCTTATATCGCAGTTGTCTTGCCCTTTTGTCGCCGTGCGGCCCTCCTTCATCGACATAGTCCGAGAAACCCCTACATACATTGGAGAGCACCATTGAGTAAAAAAATAAACGAGTTAAATTCCTCGATGTGTTAGGTTTCAATAATGCGCTTACTTCGCAAAGGAGGCTTGATCGCAGATGCCATCGATCTCTTCTCGATCGAAGTTAAATGTGTAGATCGTGTTTTCACTTTAACGAGGACGAGTAGAACCCAATGGTTGCTTATTAAATAAAATGTAGTGCAAGGAAATAAGTTCACAGACGGTTTTAAGTGCGCATAAGTAATTGAATCGAAAAGTACTACTTACTCGTGGTACGGCAATACAATGAAGTCCTTCTTCGACTCAAATTTTGCAATACCCCTTGATGTAGCTAGCAACGAACCCCTGCTGAAGCCTAGCCATGATCGCAGACACAAGCTCGGGTCGACAAACCCAACTTCGTAGATTCGTCACGGCTCGTTGTCTCATTATCCCGCAACTCGTGTTGAATGTGAGAAAACATAATGCAAAATCCTATAAAAGTCATGAGCGCAAGCTATATGGTGTGATACTCACAGCGCCCATGATCGTAAAGTAGAAATATCGATGGATTTCATTTGGTACACACGAATAGATCCTCAAAACCGACGGGAATGTTCCATTCTCCTCGCGGTGAAAATGTACCATTTTATACTTCACGCTGAAGTCGACTCGACGCCTTCCCCTTCACCTTATCAAGGTACCATCCATGGAGGAGGCGAGTCCACTTGCCTAGCCATTCGGGCCAGGCGATGCAATCGGGGCTTTCCATGCTCAGACGCCTTATAATCATACAAGGTGCTGTGGCTGTGGCCGACTCTTCTTTCTCGGGTCAAGGAGTCTCCGAGGTCGGGCAATGGGCTTTTGTACCTTAAGGGCGCTGTGGCCTCTGCTGCTTTGCCTCTTGGCGGAAGGAGTCTCTTGAGGCCTCTTGTGGTTGTACGGAGTCTCTGAGGCCTCTGTGGTTCTACGAGAGCAGGAGCAGGAGGAGGTGCAAGCGCAGAGCAGGAGCAGTAAGGAGGAAAAAGTGTAGCAGAGCAGGATCAAAGCAGGAGCAGGAGCAAAGTGAGGAGCAGGAGCAGATCGAGCAGGAGCGCAGGAGCAGGAGCAAAGCAGGAGGAACCTACGAAGCATGCATATATTTAACTTATCGCAGAGTATCGAATGGTAGAGAAGACGTGGAGGACTTTTACCTTGACCAAGACGACACCGTCGTGGGCCACTTGATGAACGACATGCGTGCTTGCCCGAGAGTGGTGATATCTTCGCTGGGGGGAAATCGAGCACATGTGATAAGAAGTCTTCGTGGACGAGTCCACCGCACCTCATGTAGCCCTTCCCCACAGTCGACCATGTTGTCGGTCTCGCTGCATGGAAATGCAACCTCACAGGCAGCCTCGACGGAAATCCATCCTCCGTCAAGATGGTGAGCCGGCACTTCGCAGCACCTGCAAGAAGTGTACAACTTGAGGAAAAACATTGCGGAGTTACACTCGTAGCTTTAACTCAGAAAATTAATTATTACCTTCACCGGGACCGGTCAGATCATTTTTGGAACCGCAATGATAGGTCGGGCACGACTTTCTACGAGAGTCGAGGGCATCCGCTCGACTGGGAAATCATCGCCATCATCTCGCCCTCAGCGATCCTCACGCGCCGCCATCTCCCCTCATCTCCCTCTTATCTCTTCCTCACGTGCAAGATCTCCCCTCATCTCCTCCTTAATCTCCTCCTCACCGCCTCCCTTAGTGCGTTGAGGCGCCAAGACGTGCTCGCCATGACCTTGAGTTGGCACTGCAGAGTCATCTTGAAAGTAGGTCTTCTTCGTGTCCCGCCTCACGGCAAGCACCCGCCTTATGGTCGGATTTCCGATCGCAGACGACAGATGTCCTCGCGACCCTTGGCTCAGAAGGTCCCTGCTCTTTTCATTGGCTTACCTCTTCCCGTAATAAGTGAGTACTAATTAGATTTGAAATACAACAAGTTGGGTCAATTGTATTGTACTAAGTTAGATGTCTTACGATGGTAGAGACGACTTGAGCGGTAGCGAGTGGTTTGCAACTACAAGCCGCCCGTCAGTTTTTTTTGTCCTCGCTAATACCCAGCTATGCGTCTCGCCTCGATATGTGGGAGTAAGGCATCACCGTCCCGAGTGAGCGCGACTCGGCTTGTCGCGCCCACTCGCCTTCTTCCCTCATAGCCGCATGTACCGAGGTGGTGCGGTGCGTGTTAAGCCTCCTCGACAGCGGTGTTCCTCTCTCTCACCACTATTTCGGCGCATTCTTCATCCTCGTGAACTCCGCCCAAACATCAGGGTCACAAATGGATACTTTAATGGTGTACGGCCTTTCAAAGACGCACTCACAGGCATAAGGGTCTTGAAGTGCCTCAAGGCCACACCCATCCTATTCAAGGCGCACTGCCTCACGTGGGTTCATCGTCCTCCTCTATAATCCATTTACTCTTAACCTCGCCCCATAACCGATTCTTCGCGCCGTGACTTCCTTTCTCCAATCCTTAATTGTTATGGGCACTCTCTCCTCACCAATTGGCCAATAAATGACCCAGATCGCCCCATGTACTTAGGAGGGCCCGTGCACTTCGGCATTGAAGCGAGAACTGCGGCGTTCTCCTCAGAGCCCCTTTGTTTGGTCCTCGGCTCTTCCTCACCTTACTCGCCCTTGAGTAGTTGGAACCATGCTCGCCCTCAAGAAGACCTTCTACTGTTCAGCGACGAGCCGATGCTCTAGTTGCGACATTTTGAGTTTTCTTATCTCGATAAGGTCATATGTGTGACATGAGAGAAAGCAATTTGAAGCTACTATATGCACTTGACAATAAATCTTGTAAAGGATCAACAGATAATTCATAGTATGCAATTGTTCAACAAAAGTCTATCTATTGACCAACTCGGATAAAAAACAAAAGCCCATTCCATATGACAAGTGAATTTAGCACTAGCAGATGTTTACTTACACCAACAAGTTTCAGATTTCACAACATCAACAGAGAATATGAGCATTAATGTACTAATGCAAGAATAGCAACACAAGAAGGTCAAGTTAGTGTTTACATAACATGCAATATCTCAATTGACCAACTAAATACGAGCAACGATAACCCCTAATCTCTAAATAGGTTTGGTCCTAATCCCATTCGAGGATATGTGGTTCAGCAAGTTCTTGTTGTTGTACAACTCAGAGAAAATTTAAGAAGATCTCTTCGCCGTTCTCCGGATACACGCCTCGACAACAGTCAAGAGGGTGTGTATCCGGAGAACACCAGGAAACGCTATCAAATCAACTCAAGTTGTACAACATAGCTCAGAACTTGCCCGAACCACATATCCTCGAACTGCCTAAAAACGTGGATAATTCGAGATCGCCGCTTATAAATATGCTATTCCAAAGATATTTATAAATAAGCACTTTAACGGGAGACGAGGTTACGCAACCTAAACTCTAACATATGCCGAGATAAAACAAAAGTAATATGTTGAAAGTAAACACATGTCTAAACAAAAGTAATATGCTAAAAGTGAATATTACCAAGAAGCAAGAACTAAAGAAAATGACAAAGGATGTAAGACGTAACAAAGAGCTCAAGTTGATTATTAGAGTGCTCAAGTTGACAGTGATGTAAGATGTAACAAAGAGCTAAAGAACATAGTATGCAATTCATAGTATAAATCAACTAACATAGAGCTCAAGTTGATTATTAGAGTGTTCTAGATGTCGGGTTGCCTTAAGAGGCCCTCCTCGCCACAATAGACGAGAAACAGATAGATTTGTGACAACCTTTCCACAATTTCAATTCAATACTTGATAGGTTTTAAGTTAATCAAATGTCACCAAACATGCACAGCTCAGAATCACTTCAACTACTTTTATCGATAGTGGCGTAACACTTAAGCCCTCATGCAAGGTCCCCAAGTCAATATAATCGATTGCACTATCCAAAGAAATTGTCGCCAAGTCAAATGTCTTCACAAAATAATATAAAGTAAATTGGATCGACAAAGATCGTTTTTTTTGACAACAAGGACGCAAGACGCTACACACACCTATATGGCTATATCCACACCAACACACACTTTTAACATGGTGTGTTATGACTACTTCCACATACACATGCTACACATACTTGCATCCACACCCCATACACTTCAACATGAACATACATTTGTATATCTATGCCGCTTCTCCCAACTAAAATCTTAGATCGGTTATGATAACCGCCTAAGAATCATTACTTTTTTTACTATTTGGTTCGTGGCAATGACACAGCTCCCACGAAAGTTGTGGAATCATACAATTATCGAAGAAGTATATTCTTGAACCGCTTCTCAATCGCTATACCAAATGCATGTAAATAAAAATGCAGAGGCCGCTAACTTGACCCATTCCAGACGCAACACTTAAGCAAAGGAATATTACCAAGAAGCAATATAGCAAATGAATATTACCAAGAAGCATTTCACTATGAATGACAATTACACTAACCAAGTATATCACAATTATATATATATACCAGATCACAAGTTTGTTGTCACAAATCATCTATTCCAAATTCCCGATATCCTCACGTAACACTTAAGCCCTCATGCAAGGTCCCCAAGTCAAACACATAGATCGCCCTTTGCATTCACTTAAAAGAATAAGGCATGTATATAAAATACTTACGGACAAAGGCGTAACGAAATGCAAACGGTTAGGAGACGCGGCGACAAGTGAAGATGGCGGGCGGTGATGTTTTGATCGGGACAAAGCCGGCGAAGACACGAGGTACCACTCGAAGCGAAGGGGCGGCGCAAGGCTTAAGGGCACCGGGAGGGGCGGCGGCGCTGGCGGTGTGGGCGGTGGGTGGCGGGCGCCTCGGCGACGGCGACAAGGGAGGCATCCTCGGCGTCGGCGACGGCGGGAGGCGGAAGGCGGGCGGCGGCACTCGAGGCGGCTAAGGTTAAGCTACGACGGCGGGAGGCGTGAAGGCGAAGGCGGGAGGCTAGGGCGCGTGGAGAATGGTCACTAGCGAATGGTTATGGGCCGGTTTTAAGAATTGCGTTAGTCATTAGTATCACTTTTTAAGAAAACCGACATCGATGCTTACTCATTAGTATCACTTTTTTAGAAAACCGACATCGATGCTTCACCATTAGTATCACTTTTTAATAAAACCGACATCGATGCTTTATCATCACTTTTCTAATAGAACCTCGATGTTAGTCATTAGTATCACTTTTTAATAAAACCGATATCGATGCTTTATCATTAGTATCACTCTTTTAAGAAAACCGATATCGATGCTTAATCATTAGTATCACTTTTTAAGAAAACCGACATCGATGCTTCACCATTAGTATCACTTTTTAATAAAACCGACATCGATGCTTTATCATCACTTTTCTAATTCGATGTTAGTCATTAGTATCACTTTTTAATAAAACCGACATCGATGCTTTATCATTAGTATCACTTTTTAAGAAAACCGACATCGATGCTTAATCATTAGTATCACTCTTTTCATAAAACCGACATCGAGTCACCATTAGTATCACTTTTTAATAAAACCGATACTGATGCTTTATCATCACTTTTCTAATAGAACCCTGATGTTAGTCATTAGTATCACTTTTGTAATAAACCGATACTGATGTTTTATCATTAGTATCACTCTTTTAAGACAACCGATACTGATGCTTAATCATTAGTATCACTCTTTTTAGAAAACCGACATCGATGCTTCACCATTAGTATCACTTTTTAATAAAACCGACATCGATGCTTTATCATCACTTTTCTAATAGAACCCGATGTTAGTCATTAGTATCACTTTTTAATAAAACCGACATCGATGCTTTATCATTAGTATCACTCTTTTAAGACAACCGACATCGATGCTTCATCATTAGTATCACTCTTTTAAGAAAACCGACATCGATGCTTCATCATTAGTATCACTCTTTTAATAAAACCGACATCGATGCTTGATCATCACTTTTCTAATAGAACATCGATGTTAGTCGTCAAGATTACTTTTTTAATAAAACCGACATCGATGTAGTTTATTGCACTATTCCTTTTCGACATCTCGCAAGTTCTGAATTTTCAGCATTTCATCAAAGAGAGAAAATGCCATAACTTTGTCATACATTGTTGAAATTATTAGAAATTTTGAAGAAACATATTTCAGATACTGCAAAACTTTTCATAAAATAATTTTTGGAAAAAGCGACTCATTCAAGAAATATGCCAAAATTCATTTCAGAGACATGATTTGTGCGTAAAAGCGAGAAAAGTCAAAACTTTTTCAAATTAATCTGAATTGTACTAAAATTTCCAGAAATGAACTTTCGACTATTTACAAGCTTTCCCAACAATAATTTCATCAAATGGAATTTTCTTTCACAAATTATGGCACAAAGTGCAGCATAAAGAGAAATTGCATGCATTTCCATCGAAGCCTCCAAACAGCAATTAATCACCTTGGATTTACAATACTATTTTACATACATTATAATAGTCCATTTATTTACAATATTGCCCTTCATGATGATCTACTCGCATGTAATTGGCTCCATGTGTGTCGCCATCCCCGCTAAGACAAGCCCCATCTGCAAATGAAGGTATCTCATCGAATTGGTTATACTCTTCTTCATCTACAACATCTTCAACTCCTACGATCCGCCTCTTGCCATGAAGAACGACGGCAACCTTGATTGGCCGGATCGCGACGAAAAGACTTGAGTTGCTTGCTTCGCAAGGACAAACGGATCATCTTTGTAGGCTAGTCATCGAGATCCACAATAGTAAAGCCTCTCTTGTCGACCTTCACTCCATGTGGAAGTCGCATCCACTTACATCGAACAATGGAACTTGGTATATTCCATAATCGAGCTCCCAAATTTCTTCGATCATCCCATAGTAGGAGTTCATTGCGGTTGGGGAGACTGCTTTGAGTGATGATCATCGAGAAAGCATTTATACTCACACCATTGTTTTGGACAAGATTTTGGCATCTTGACTCTCAAAGGTAAAAGGTGTAACCATTAATATCGCACTCGCCATGTCTCAGACATTAAATCTTGGTCCGTCACCAACCATTTTACATTCTCAAGAAGGAGACCTCCGCTTTTCTTTGAACCATGTGAGGAATCGATCATTGTGTTTTGTGCGATGGAAAGCTCATCCATTTGTGGATTCTCTTCCGTAATATCAACTTATGCCGCCGATGTATGGATTTAACCTCGCTTATTCGCAAGATCGTGAAATGCGCCTTGCAATACATATCAAACCCTGACTCATTAGTTTGGACCCAACGGTTCCTTTACCAAAGAAGTCCGCCTCATGACGAGATACAGAACACCGATTGCTTGTCTTTACCCGTAGTCCACGCAAAACTCAATAACCTCTTCATTCCCATAACCTTCAACAATACTACCCTTAGGCTTCAACCGATTCTCACGCACGACTTTAATATACCCATGTACCTCTCGAACGGATACATGTAACGAGGAAAGCGGGTCCACATATCTTAATCTCTCGACAAGGTGAACAACAAGGTGGACCATTACGCCAAAGAACGACGGTGGGAAATGCATCTCAAGGTGACACAGAGTCCGCACCACCTCACTCAGAAGTTGTCTAGTACATCGGGTCAATAACTTTGCAGAGATCGCATTGAAGAAATAACACAACTTTGTGATTGCCAACCCGACATCCTCTCGGGAGAATATTTGGATTGCAACCAGGAGCATTTGGGTCATCAAGACATGGCAATCTATGGGACTTCATGCCCAACAACTTCAAATCATCCATAGACACAAGCTTCTTAATGTTCATGAGTAGCCGATGGAACTTTAATACTTTGGAGACATTTGTAGAGATCTTCTTTCTCCTTCTTGGACAGGTGTAGCATGCAGCAGGATGTACGGGCCTTTTCCATCCTCCTCTATCACCGCAAGTCCGGGCCCGATTCCCATGTAGGCCATGTCGCGACGAGCATTGACACCATCTTTGGTCTTCCTGTATGTTCAAGCAGATGCCAACCAAGTTGTCGCAGACATTCTTCTCAACATGCATGACATCAATACAATGCCGACATCTAACTCCTTCCAAAGACGGTAAGTCCCTGAATATTGACCTCTTCTTCCAAATGGTCCTAGGATCTAACAGATTTACTATTTTTCCGATCAACATCGATATCCTCTACACGTGAATACACTTGGCTTCCACTCATAGGTCATGTGCCGAACGGACTTCCTCTTCCCATCAAATTTGTCATCCATCTTACTAGATCGATGACTTCGAGGTAGAAACCTACGGTGACCCATATATACGCTTTTCTTGGAATTCAGCAACCATAGACTCTCAATCCTCTTCACAAATAGGACACGCTTTGGCTCCTTTCAGATCAGAATCGCCAAATTACCAAGGGCCGGAAATCATTTATGGTGCAAAATACCATAGCCCGTAGGGTGAAATGCTCTTTGTACGCATCCCACACGCATTTACCCCCTCATTCCACAATTTTACCAAATCCTCGATCAATGGTGCAAGGTACACATCAATATCATTTCCTACTGCTTGGGTCCCGAGATTAGTAATGACATCATGATATACTTCCGCTTCATGCACACCAAGGAGGGAGGTTGTAGATACACAATGAATCGCCAAGTGTCAGGACGATCGCTTCATGTTACCAAACGGATTCATTCCGCTTTAGATTCAACCCAAATCTTATGTTCCTCATTTCGCACCAAACTCCTCATGTTTCCAATCGATGTTTCTCCATTGAGCCGAATCAGAGGTGTCTCACTTGCCATCTTCCTTTCGAGACTCGTAATGCCAACGCAACAATTTTGCCTCTCTCGATTTGCAAACAACCGCTCCAGACGGGAATGATGGGCAAGTACCACAATACCTTGGCCGGTGCACCTTTAGTGATGACCTCTTCACCGTCGTGTTCTCGCTCTTACGCTTCTTGTCGTTACGCTTTCCTTTTGTTTGTACCGAGGCACACCGCAAACCGGACAAACGCAGCCTCGATGTGCATTAAGACAAGATGCAATCATTCTGACATGCATGTATCCTTTCTATTTCCATTCCCATGGGACATAGTAGCTTCTTCGCTTCATAAATGCTTGTTGGCAACTCGCTTCTCCGAAGCAGATCCGATAGAAGAACTAGTAGTGCATTGAAACTTGTATCCGCCCAACGGTGTTTTGCCTTCGCTCAACAATGCAAGGACCGAACCCAACTCGTGTATTCCGCTTTGCAACCTGTGAACAGCGGTTTGGCATCGCCTTTATCAAGCTTTTAAACTTTTCAAACTCTCTTTCCATGTAATTACCTCCACATCCCGCAACATTTGCTCCAAATTATCCTCCTCAAACATATCAGTCAAGAACTCATCATCCGGTTCCACCGTGATCTTCGCTGTATATCGGAGTGGTACTACCGCCTCCCGTGATGGATCCAACATGTGTAATTCCTCACGGCCACGCCGAATCGTGGTCCTCAATTTGAGATGAGTTGTTAAATCTCCTCGATTGGTGCAATCAATGCAAGGACAATATATGAAGTTTACACCCTCCTCACCATGTCGCCTCTTCGCAATTTTTTGAACTCCTTAACACCCTCCAAATTCAGCACTCACACGGCTTTTCCGATACATCCATTCCTCACGGTCCATCTCGCAATTAAATTTCGCACAATAAATTAAGGAAAACTAGAGCGACAACTAGCTATAGCTATTTTAAATATTGAGACATCATTTCAATTAATATTACCTTTGCAAAATAGTGGATGTGTTCCAAGATATATAAATGTACTCACGATCGATACCTAGCTTCTTCCCCGGTTTAAAGCTTCCGCCAATTCCCTACATAAGAGACATAAATTTTAACATCAACAACGATATCAAATAATCTAATTATATAGCTAGTGCAAGAGCTTGCAAATCTTTCTACTACAACTAAACAAATCAAGGGTACCAACGATGACTCCTAATCTCTACATAGGTTAGGTCCTAATCCCATTCGAGGATATATGGTTCAAGCAAGTTCTAAGCCGTTGTACAACTCAGAGAAAATTTCAAGAAGATCTTCGCCGTTTCTCCGGATACACGCCTCGACAACAGTCAAGAGGGTGTGTATCCCGAGAACACCAGAGAGACGCTATCAAATCTACTCGGTTGTACAAACACACCAGAACTTGCTCGAACCATATATCCTCGAATTGTCCAAAAACGTGGACAATTCGAGATCGCCATTATAAATATGCCCTTTCGCTCAAAGATATTTATAAATAAGCACCTCGAACGGGAGACGAGGTTACGCCGCCTAAACTCTAATAACAGCTACTACATGATAGCAATAATAATTCCATATATATAAACAGAGATCGCACTACAAAATTAAATAGATATGCGCTTGTCAAATAAAGAGTGTGAAATCTGAAAGCACGTACACAATTCCAAAGGCAACCTAAACTTTATTGACGACATATTGAAATTACCAGAGCAAAATTGAAGGGTTTAAAGAATTGCTGCTCACATTTTGAAGAAAACCGCAATAGAGAGCAAAAGAGGGAATCTCCTCAAGATAGGGTTTCAATTTTGCCCTCTTAATACCCACCCATGAGGACTTCAAATTTTTCACCCAACTATTGCTTCCAACCACACAATATGAGCTATTTTCTCGTGGCGGCGGAGAAATCTCCTCCGAGCAAAAACAGAGAAGAGTTCAAGCGAGTGGTATATATAACCTAGCGAGGCACATCGAATCGGTTCTTTTCAAAAGCGATATCGATGGCACGGCCATCACTTTATAAGCACGAGCACATCGTAATCGGTTCTTTTCAACAAGTGATAGTGATGTGACCGTCATCACTATCGCTTCTATAAAAAGAATGATAGTGATAACCATGTGCACATCGTAATCGGTTCTCTACTAAAAGTGATATCGATGTGCAGACGGTCATCGAATCGGTTCTTTTCATAGAAGTGATAGTGATGATCACGCACATCACTATCACTTCTATGAAAAGAACCGATAGTGATGATCTTGCACATCACTATCACTTTTTAGTAGAGAACCGATTCGATGTTCCCTGCTACATCACAATCACTTATAATCTCGTAACCGACATCGATTATTACTAACACCTCTCCGAAGTTACTTATCACAATCGTTTTTTTTGAAAAACTTAAGAACCGATACAGATACAGTGATAGTGATGTGTCATTCTGTAGTAGCGTGTGTTCGTGGAGAAGTTGGGAGGTGAGCATATCGTGAGGAACGGAGTGAAAAACGGCTTAGGTTTTTGTCCGTAGGTCGGTTCGGTTTTTTTTTGTCGGTGGTTTTTTCACGGTTTATACGTGAGTTGGTGATGAAGAACGAATGTATCACTGTCAACTCCTAATTAGAAGTAGTAGAGATCAGTAAGACCCAATCGTAACAGAGGAATTCGACGAGTGTTTCAGGAATGGTACTGATTCCTGTGAAGTTTTTGTGTTTCCGGATTGAGCCTAACACTTCCATTTTAACCAATCAACATGGTTCTGCAATGACCGTGTGTGAAAATACAGAAGTTCAAGAACACTGTCATCTAATCGACCAAAATTGCATCTGAATGCATTTGCATTCTTCTTGTTGCCCACATCTCCGTCTGATGGCGGGCGCTGGGAAGTCGAGGCAGCGGAGCTCGACCTTAGGCAACGGCGGCAGCTTGTGCTCGATCGGGCAGCTCCGGCACGGCTGGGTGCTCCTCCTCAGGCGCCGCCTCCTCGAGGTTCCTAGCCGCGCCGCTCGTGTTGACCAACCAGAAGAGGAGCAGCGCGGTGAGGCGGAGGGAATGGTGTTCTTGGCGACCATGTCAGATGGTGTGTGCGTTATCGTTTTGTTGTTTATGTTCAGACAAAGAGATCAAAAGTGTTCGATCTTCAGGCCTGCCGGGATCGATGGAAAGGAAGGGACGAGAGTAGTGCGCTACTTTTTTTTTTAGAAAAAGAGTTGCCTCCGGCCTCTGCCAAAGCACATAGCCCAGTTTTATTACAGAGTTATCAGCTACATAGCTGAACTAAATGTAAAAGAATCAATACATATTTCAAACCAAACTTAGAGATAATAAAGTCTAAAATTATGCTTCCATCCATTATTAGCAAGAAGCTCCATAGCCACCACTTTAAGACTAAAGCACACAGAACATATGGTCTTATAACATCCCGAAAAATTTAAAAATAGGAAAAATGAAAATTTTCAGATTTGAAAATGGAATAAAATACAAATTTCAATTTGAATCAAAATTTTAATTTAAAATAATGTTCTTTCTCGATTTTCATGCATTCTAATTTTAAGAAAATGATGAATAGCAATATTAAAAGTCTAATCATGAAATTTTTACCCTAAAATCCTAACAACATTATATATCTCTGTTAAAAATATCAAAAATTAAAACTTACATTAATGAATTTTAGAAATTCAAAAGCTGAAAACCAATAAAGTGAAAATAGTAATGTCAGAATTTTTATAATTTAATTATCGAAGATAAAAATCTAAAAATTTTACAAAAGCATTATTAGCTCAAATAAATTTGAAAAACAAAATTTCAAAAATAAATGAAATCATCTCGACACTCTAATAAATCAAAAAACAGAACTGGAATTTCTGTGCAGTGTATATTGCCAGAATTTTAATAAAATATCTACAATGATTTTTCATCTGAAAATTTACCTGGACTTTCATCTGCACCTGAAAAACCTTTAAAAATTCTTTTAAAATCTCGAGCCTCGGTTTGGTAGACCAAACTTATGAGCAATCGATTTTATCTGGAACTCCCCGAGCCGTCCCTCCTTGTTTCACTTACAAGGTGGGCCCAAATACTTGACTGCTTGACCATCGCCTTTGCCGACTTCACTCCCACCAACTCACCCCCACACGTCGCCTAGTCCTAGTTCCTTCTTCATCCTTCTGCTCCCTTCCCTCTTTTTCTCTCTCACCGATCGAATCGGCTCTGTGATCACAATTCTTGTCGCCATCGGCACCGATCGGCACTCACCAAATAATTGGACTTTTTGGCTATCAGACGGACCACATCCAAGAACCGTTTATTGAAAATCCTCGCCAGCAACTATCTCTCGCCGCCTCTCCGTTTCTCCTCCTTGCATGCAGAACCAAACCGCCTCGGCTCGGCTATATAATCCGATTCGATCGGTCTCTAAGATCAACACGAGCCATTTCCACTTGCCTTTGAACCTCTCTTGCGCCCTAGATCTGTTTTCTTCCTCATGTTCGTGAAGGTAGCAAAAGGAGAATCCACCGCTAACCACTACGCATCAAATTGGCGAATCATCAAAACCGAAGCTTCCTCGACCTCTAGAGCTTACCCCGTGTCAATTCCACTTCTTCTTCTCCGAGTGAGCGCGACCGAACTCCCTCTTCCGCAAGCACATGGCGATGGTGGGAACCTCTTTTCGCATGCATTCTCTTCAAATAAATTTCTGAAATGGATTGATAGATACTCACCGATACTCACCCGCTCATTGTTTACGAGGAATCACCAAGTAGTTCTTGACTCTGCCTCCGACCATGGCGTCGCCAAGATAGCTCGGTTGCACGTCATCTCTGGCCATCTCCGGTCAAACAAACACCCCTTTCGGATGCGACGATGCCCTTAAGCTCATTCGGACCGATTCCGCCGCTCAGCCTTTCCTCTCACGGCCAGCTTGCCACCTGGCGCTCTGCTCTCTGTCGGCTGCAAGCGAGCCCCATTACCCGACCTCCGTCGTCGCTTTGTCCCTCTACCAGTGGTCCCATATGTCGACCCATCTGACGCCGCTTGTGTCTCTGCCACCTTGGGCCCATTTGCCGAGAGTCCATTCCGGTTCATGGTTCAAATTTAAAATGGAAAACGTATTCTCGGAGAAAGCGTATTTTCTATTTATGGCGATTTTCCAATTTCTAGTATTTAATCAAACCGAATATATTCAATTGTGTATAACTTTTGAACTACTAGTCAAATGAAATGAAATAAATTCCTAAATTCATTTAAATTCATGTAGATTTAGAATATGCAAAAATATTTTAAAATTGAACTCTGTTTAAATTTTTAATTCAAATTTAAAGTAAAGGCCCGAAATATGTTATACATGAATATTTTGCATTTGAACTCAAAATTGAATAAAATAAATTTTGTTAGAATCCTTATGATATTAGGAACCTGAATATGCAAAAATAATTAGGGTTCACTATAGAAAATATTTACATTATTGTAAATAGCAAGAAAGTAGTATAAAATTTAATTAAGTAATTTTAGTTTCATGAATCTGAAATTATAAATAATGAAATACATGATATTAGTAATCTGAAATTATAGAATATAGAAATACAACTCATGAAACAATTCTCAAAAGTTATTAAAGAAATATGTATGATAAACTAACACAAATGCATAATATCATAAACAGTATCATTACTAACTATATAAAATTAATTAAGATCCGAATACGTAAAATCATAAGAACGCAACCTTAAACCACACCTGCTTTTTATGATTTGTTTCTATTTAGGTTTTATCTGATTTCTTTTTGTCCTAATTGAAATCTGTTATTTGTTATTTGTTATGTCCTTCGTTCGCGACGTGTAGAACCCGACATTATTAATCTCGTCATCGACAACGTCGACTACGACCTCGACTTCGTTGTAAGCAGCAATAAGCAAGGCAAGCACCCTCCTTTGACCATGTTGATCCCAATTTTATAAATGTTTTCATTAAATGTTTTTTTATTGCATGTGTATATTCATTAAATGCTGCTACTTTGTGGGTACTGGTAGATATACCTCTGTCTTATGAAATTCCCTTAGTATTGACATGTGAACCTTGATAACCCTAGAATTATGGTTAGACAATATCTGATGTCAATTTGGGTATATGCGATGGTTAATAATCATGCTTAGCCATGCTTTAGAAATGTTGAGAAATGATGATGGTTATTGGTATTTTGATTAAAAATAAAAATAAAACTATATTTTGATGCGGGTAATTATTAGCAATAGCCGGAGGTGCATGGACTTGCACGTAGTGTAGGGGGAGATTATTGCCCGTATCAGATTAAGGACCGAACTATGGGTTGTTTTCAGGCCAAGATAACCGTACAACCACAAGTACTGGTATGGGACAGTCTTAACCTATTAAGTTATTTAAAACTAGCTTTGCACATTGGTAGGCCGGAGTAGTACGAGCTGTTTCTTAATGGATTGCTCGGAGGGGCACCCACACCGAGGTGTTGGGAGTCACGTTTGCTGATACAACGGTGTACGCCGTACTTTTGGGGAAGTTCCATCATTTCTATGCTCTGAGTTCTTCTTCCAGGGTATGGGTTTACGTCCCGTGCTGGTGCAAAGTTAGGGTTAAGTAATGTAACGGTTATGTCATGACTCTCTGCGGCACACCAAAGGAAGTGTGTTAATATCGATTGCACAAAGAGTTAAGTCATGTCTTGTGGGTAAAGCTGTACAACTCTGCAGAGTAAAAACTAATCGATTAGCCGCGCCCGCGGTCATGAGCACTTGGTAAAGTCATCACATAGTTAGCAGTTTTGATATTTTCAAAATGAATTGGATTGGATACCTTTGTTGGAAGTAATTGTCTCAGATTTGAGCCACGTGTTGGTAATGGACGACTCAATGCTCACGTCGTGGAGGACTGTGAGTTATTACTTATACTTTACTTGTTTATTATTTTCGTATCAGTCAACTTGCTTTTATAAATTCCGTTTTGCAATTATTACTTGTTTTACATATTAAATTGGCTTTCTGCAAATTAACCATTAAAGCCTTTCCTTTGAAATGGCCTGCATGTATTATAGGATTTGAAAAAGTCTTGCTGAGTACGCAAGTACTCACCCTTGCTTATTCGTGGTTTTTAGGTGAAGAATCGTAATAGCTCGCCTTAACTTATTTGACGCAGGATTCGGGAATGTTAACGAGTTTTTCTAGGATTATACCTTGTCGGTTGCTTCGAGGGTTGGATGGGCATACTACAAGACTTTAATTCTTTCATTTGTAATACTCTCAATTGTAAGATTCTATTGTATTAATTACCACTATTATTTTGTAATAAAAGTATGGATGTGATATCAATTGTTGTAAATGTGCGTACTAGCTCTTGATCCGAGTGGACTAATCTTTGTGCACATAAGATTTCTATTTTGCATTTATGTAAAAATGGGGGTCTTTATAGGTCTCCCGTGCTTCCTCCCGCTGCAGAGGCGCCTAGAATCTCATCCAATATGTTCCCCTGAAGATGGCCTGCAAAAACGAAGTATATCGTTTGTTCTGAAACACAATATCATTGCGACAACACCAAATTGCCCAACAAATAGCCGCCACACCAATAAATATCTGTTGTTTCTTATGATTCCTGATACCATTGAGCCAATCACTCATCATATGAGACAAAGAAATAGGATGTCTTAACCCAGTAACTATATGAATTAGTCTCCAAATAGACCTAGCGTGATGACAATCAAAGAAAAGATGTTTGATCGTTTCATTGCAATCACAAAAACAACACCTTTGATTGTCCACCCAATTTCTCTTAGCCATGTTGGTGAATTAGTGCGCTACTTATAGGACGTAAGGATTGTTAGTGTCAGCATGTTGGTGATCTGAGTATTTCTTTGTGTGTATCGATCTGGCCTTTTGTGTATGTGATTAGCCGATGATTTGGTTGGAAATTGAGTGATCAGTTGGTGAGTGGCGCTAGCGTAAATGGGTGGTTATGACTTGCGGTACATGCATGCATGTACTTCGATCCTTGATGTGCCTAGTTATTTTTGCTCCATTTCTCATATATGAGAAATATATGCCAGAGTAAAAATATATGAGAATGTTTCCTAGCATATATTTTTACTCCATTTCTCATATTAAAGAACCTAGTTTAGAATATTTACTGGCGTAAGGGAATATAAGTAGGCTAATTTAAGAATATTTGGACTGGTATATATATATTTGCATTAGAATTTGGGGCTACAAATAGATAGTATGGACATGTAGATATGTAGGTATATGTATCCTCTATTTTCTCTGCTTAAAGAAGTCTCATATAGAATGTACAGGGTTAACGTCGGTGAGATCACACAAGAGTCCAATTCTTATGCTGCAGTTGTACCTTCCAAAGCGTTTACATATTGTACTTACTATATTAAGTGGTACGTTCCATAAATCGTTGCAAGTTACAAGCGTTACATATTGTACTTACTATATATTAAACTTTGAATATCAATGAATCAATCATTAGTAGAGGTTCACTTCATTCTTAGGCCCTATTTGGTAGAGCTCCCTCTGATTCTGATTCTCTGTTAGAAGTGATTCTCTGAGAGAAGTGATTCTGTCGCTGAAAGTGATTCTCTAACGAATCCATAGGATAAACTCTATGGAGAAACTAACTCTTTGTTGGGAGTGAATCAGAGAAGCTGACTTTTCAGCACCTCAGATTTCTAGTTCATTTCGAGAATCACTTCAGGAATCACCACAGAGCGATTATCAGAAAACTACTGTTTGGCAGAGCTGCACAGATTCACTCCACAGAAGCTGGGAGCAGAGCTCTGCCAAACAGGGTTTTAGACTCCCTGCTTTAGAAATTTCTGGCTCCACCGCTGTCTGTGTACATTTTCTCCTTTTGTTGTCTGTCTACTCACCTTTCTCATCTGGGTCTTCTTAATTCACTGTCCCCTTGCGTTTACATGTGCAAGGACAAACGTATTTTCTCCGGTGCTTGAAGGTACATGAATCCTTTGCTAGTTACTGTCAGGTAGTGGTCCTCCTTCCGAGTGATGATCATCGGAGGAAGTATCTATGCTTACACCGTTGTTTTGAACTGTACTCTTAGCATCCTGACTTTCAGTGTAAAATGTGTGACCATTGATATCGTACCTCTACCATATCTGTACACTAAATCTAGGTCCGTCAGCCAACCATTTCACATTCTCATTAACGGAGACCACTGCCTGTTCTTTGAACCATGTGAGGGGAAATCTTCTCCAGCTAGGCTTCAAATTTACCCTCTTAACACCAACCCTTGAGGATTTCAATTTTTTCTCACCCAAATATTGCTTCCAACCACAGAATATGAGCTATTTTCTCAAGTGACGGTGGAGAAATATCCTCTGAAAAACAGAGGAGAGTTTAGCACGAGTGGTATAAAATAACCTAGCGAGGCACATCAGAATCGGTTCTTATTTAAGAAGTGATAATGACATTCATTCTCATCACTATCGGTTTCTAAATAAAAAATGATAGTGATGTGCATGAATATCATAATCGGTTCTTTATTAAGAACCAATTGTGATGTGCACGTTCATATCACAATCGATTCTTGTATAAAAAGCAATAGTGATGATCACATACATCACTATCGCTTCTTCTAACCTTTTAACCGATAGTGATTATTTTTACTACCCCTCCTAAGTCATCTATCACAATCGTTTTTTCCTGAAAATTTAAGAACCAACCCAGATGAAGCGATAGTGATGTACCATTCTGTAGTAGTGGAAGAAGCCCAGCATGAAGGTTACCGACTCGCAAAGCATGAGCGCTATAGACGCACCTAGGATCATAGACGTCACCCATGCCGCCGACACCTGAGAGAGACGGGCAAAAGGGGAGAGAGAGCTCAGAGATTGAGAGATAGTACAAGAAGCTGCCCCCCCCTCTTCGGTCTCCCTCAACTATCTCTCTCTCTCAATCTCTCTCTCGCCTGTCTCTCAATCTCTCTTTCTTTTCTCCCTCAATCTATGCGTCTCTGGCTCCTTTCCCATTATTTCAACTCCATGTGTCTTCGGCTCCATTACTCTGGTTGCAATAGTGCAAAAGGGCCAGCCTTGGACTGACACGGCACGAAGCACAAATGGACCATGCTTGAGCTCACAAAAGCCGAGCCGGGCAGGCACAACGGGCCATCGAGGCCCCACACGGTTTAGACACGAAGTACAAAATGACTGAAGTCGCATTTCTTTCCTTAATATTTTTACTACGAAGCTTTGCAAGTATTACTACCTGCCAGGACAAGACAATTACCTGTAAAAAAATCCCATGAGCAAACAAAATGAATAACGTTTACTACAGTGTAAATATAATATTACTACAGCTGTGGATTCGGTTTGAAAAAATTT
This sequence comes from Guadua angustifolia, assembly GCA_036346375.1. Lineage (NCBI taxonomy): Eukaryota > Viridiplantae > Streptophyta > Magnoliopsida > Poales > Poaceae > Guadua > Guadua angustifolia. The sequence continues at coordinate 57,868,165 of CM070508.1, forward strand.
TAAACTCCCATGCTAAACGTGTATAACTTCTTACTGTACCATTTGTGAGCAGTTACAGCAATAATAACACTTAATTACTACCCTACGCAAACTCCAGTATACGGGCTAGTTAACACTATTGTGTGCAGATGTGGTGAATTTACTATTTCCTAAACTAACACAAACGATGATAAAAACATATGTTTACTAGGCCTTAGTGACCCATGTAACTATAGCGCCAGTGCCAACGGGGATACGGCTAAATGAAGTGGCGGAAAAAAAAATAAAAAAGGCATAGACCAAAGAGCAAACGTGGTGTTAAAGGGTAAGGTGCTCGGGTCCATCAACGCCAGCACTACCATGCAGCAGAGCCCACAAACATAGCCCTACCCTTACTAACATCACACGTGTCACTTGTATCGACACAGGGTACCCAAATCGACTATATAAATTGCATAAGGTGGAGCTCCGCGGGTGATGTGAGACTAAAACTAACCAGATGGTTTGAGCTAAATGGGCCTTAAAGCCCATGGACCAAAGATCATTCATCTCGAGCGGTCGCACGGGCGACAATATATGGTAATAAATTTACTACAAAAATATAGTAATTGTATGATGACACGTATAGTAAAACAACTAAAACCGCATTTCCTACCTTAATATTTTTACTACCATCCTTTGCAAGTATTACAACCTACCAGGACAAGACAATCACCCGTAAAAATCTCGTGAGGAGCACATCGCTGCTGGTTTTTGGCAAAAACCACCTGTGATGTGCACCTCATCATAGATGGTTTTAGCCACAAACCGTCTGTAATGACCATTTCTAGGAAATAATTACAGAGAATCCCGACCTCCTCTCTAATTTTAAACTCCCATATCAAACATGTATAACTTTTTACTATATTGTTTGTGAGTTGTTACAATGATAATAACACTTAATTACTAATCTGCGCAATATTGTCGCACGGGGAACAGTATATGACAACAAATTTGCTATAAAAATATAGTAATTCATGATGACACGTATAGTTGTAACACCCCAGCACCCCACGTACCCTAAATGTTACACCCTCAAACACCAATACTACAAATTACCATGAAATTTTAGCAAGCAAGCTAAAATACTAGGAGGTTGCTGAACTTAACTAAAAATTTCGGCAGCACCTCCCCTAAAACTAGGACATCCACTCAGCAGACAAAGAAGATAACAGTCATAATAACATCATAACATATTTCTAAATCAGCACACAAGCATTACTAGCTAATCAAAACACATCTATAAGAAATGAGTTGCAAAGTATAGTATAGTAAACAAACAACAACGATAACAACAACAACTTATTCATAAACATGAGGCACTAACCATAACCATCACTATCACACCACAATTTACTAGACCTAAGAGAACAAGGTACCGTCATCGACGCAAACCACTAGTTGGAATCTATTACATTGAATGTGAATTTTGCCGTTGTCTAAATTGAGTGATACTAAGTAAAGTGGTGGTGTTATCTCCCTTCCCGAATGCCGATCTCAAGGTACCAAAAACAACATTACAAAACAAGCGTGAGTTCATACAACTCAGCAAAGTGTATCATATCAAAACAGTAAACGCATAATAGTAAATCAAAATAAATCGAATCTTGAATGATAATCTCACAAGAATATAAACATCTTGATAATCACATAAGAATACAAACATATAAGAACAACATCATAACATGACATTACTTTCCCCTCTAATCGTGCAATGCATCGTGACATTAATTTCTCTTTACCCATGCAATGCAACATGCAAGCACCTAATGTCCATCTCATAGCATATACCAGTATTGCTGGGTGCCCACCCATCGGTGTGCACCCTCTCATTCCCATCCATCCCGTGGAGGGGCCTACTCTTACTGTCTCGCTCCCATCCATCACTATGGGTGGGACTACAAATAGGACTTTCGTGCTCACTACAGATGAGCACAGAGGTCCGTATCTGCATGGGTCGCCTCTTCCATCATGAATGCACATATGCAAATAATGCACAATTTTATTTTCATTATTCATTTGCCATAGATCACATTGCCAAATGACCATTCACAATATTAATGCATTCTCATCTTCACAGAAATGGAGTGCAAATTATACCAATGCAAATAATGCATAAGCTTAGTGCTTACCTCATCATCATCATCACCGTACTCAGAGACATACTCTTGTACCCATACACTAAGTATTTTATCATCTTAATCAAACTCATAATTATCATCAAAATCAAAATCATAAAGTAAAACATGCCATAAATCCTTTTAGCATTCTATCCACATGATACACTTGCCTTTTATCGCGAGGAGTGGGGTGGCGTGAGGATGAAGCCACCCTCGAAGATTCACCACCTGAAAATAATATTTGCACACTTATTTCCAAAAACTAAATAGCTCACAACATCACATAGCGCATCTTCGCTCTATTTCGAAAAAAGCCCTAAATCCTAGCTAAAGAAAATCCGGACATCAGGCATAGAAATGAGCATATCTCCTAAATGGCTAAACCAAAAATAGAGTTCTTATACTCTAAATGACCACAAGAGAATAATATACAATTATCATATAGCCATTCATTCAGAAAATGCACAAATAATTTCCAGATCAGAAATGAACAGAGGTTACATGCATTAACTCTAGTTCTGAATAGCAGGTACTAAAATGAGCATAACGTTTAATTGGCTAAGCAAAAACTTGCATTCTTGGGCTCCAAATAACCACAAGAGGATAATATACAATTAGCATATAGCCATTTATTCAGAAAATGCACCAATAATTCCCAGATTAGAAATAAACAGAGGTTACATGCATTAACTCTAGTTCTGAACAGCAGATACTAAAATGAGCATAACTTTTAATTGGCTAAGCAAAACTTGCATTCTTGGGCTCCAAATAACCATAAGAGGATAATATAAAATTATCATATAGCCATTCATTCAGAAAATACACCAATAATTCCCAGATCAGAAATGAACAGAGGTTACATGCATTAACTATAGTTCTGAACAGCAGGTACTAAAATGAGCATATCTCCTAAATGGCTCAACCAAAAATTGCATTCTTATGCTCTAAATGACCACAAGAGGATGATCTACAATTATTGTATAGACATTAATTCAGGAGATGCTCAAAAAGTCCTCGAATGGTACTCTGAATCTCAGTCTAAAATCTGAACGTTCAGCAGCTTCAGATTTCAGGACAATAGAGTTCAAAATAGCATAACTATTGATTTTTGAATTCAAATCAAGCAAACAAGGATATTTTCTTAATCTAAAAAAATTTACTAACTTTCTCCAGGAATCAAAAATTCTAATTCGGCCTGCATCTAGCTCTAAATAGCAGTTTAATATTTTAGCTATCAACACAAGCACAATCAGGACAACCAGCACTAAAATGACCATAACTTTTGATTGGATGAACAAAATTTAGTGTTCTTGGTCTCAAATTAAAGGGGATTCAATGAACTACAACTTCCTCTATAGACAAATGCTTTTAATCAGCTCAAAACACAGCCCAAACAACAGGAACAGATCAACCTGAAAACTGAAATTTTTCCTCCACAACCTAGAGCTACTTTTCCCTCCAAATCCCTCAAGACCCAAACCCTAGAATACGCATACTAGCCAAATACCTCCATTAGAGCAGCAAGCACACTCTCAAAACCACAAAATCCTTACCTCCTTCCACATGAGGAAGAAGAGGGAGGGGAGGGGCTGCTTCGTTGCTCTTATCAAGGCTGCAAGGGGAGGAGGAGGAGGGTGGGGAGGAGGAAGAACTAGCTGGGGAGGAGAACCAGGGGAGGAGGAGGTGCTAGCTGGGGAGGAGGAGGCGCCTGGAAGGGGAGCTGCACATGGAAAGAAAGGAGAGGGGGAGGAAGGGAGCATTCAGGTGGGGGAGGGAACCGGGTGGGGAGGGGAAAAGGGAGGGAAAATGTGGTGGGGAAAGGAAATTTTCATCTGTGACGGAAAAAATTCATCTGCGACGATTAATTTCATTTGTGACATTACAATTGTAAAGTGACTAAAGTCACATTTCTTGCCTTAATATTTTTACTACCCTGCTTTGTAAGTATTACTACCTACCAGGGCAAGACAATCACTCGTAAAAATCCCGTGAGCAAACAAAATGAATAACATTTACTACTATGTAAATATAAAATTACTACAATTGTTGATTCGATTTGAAAAAATTTTGAACTCCCATGTTAAATGCATATAACATTTTACTATACCGTTTGTGAGTAGTTACAATGATAATAACACTTAATTACTACACTGCATAATACTGTCGCACAGGCGAAGTATATGACCATAAATTTAGTATAAAAATATAGTAATTGTTTGACACTTATAGTAAAATGACTGAAATCATATTTTTGAAGTTAGAACTGATCGTGGTAGTAATATCAAACACTTTCCCATGCTTGACCGCTAGACTTCTCCCAATGCATTCAAATATCAAAAGCCGAGGCATCTACCTTGTGCTTGACCTTTTGGCTTCCCTTCCATTCTATAAAAATGGAGTTCTCTCCTCACCCACATCGCACCCCTCAGCCTCTCCTCGCATGCGTCGCTCCCCTCGGCCTCCCCGGCTCCACGATGCCTACGTCGCCCCTCCACCTCCTCGGCTCTTGTGACTCGCCCCTAGCTCCGCCTCACCTACATCGCCCCTTGGCCTTCCCGGCTCCACGGTGTCTGCGTTGCCTCTCTGCCTCCTCGGCTTCATTACGCCAAGCTAGGATAGTACCGATTGTATGCTCAATGATACTATGGGTCTATTAATGAATTAAAACAATTAAAATAGCGAATGTGGTCTTAAACTATAGAGTTGCTTCCTGTTAATGCTAGAAAGTATTGCTGTGCTGGAGCTGTAGAACTACAACGAGAACCAAAATGCCTCTGCTGCAAAAGCTATGTCACATATAATAGCAGATATGCAAAAGCCCTAAGGTCTCTCCTTGTCTTAATCTACCATATAATATTGTTCGTTATTGTATGCTTGTTGATTTTGTGGTATCATATTTTCACAATGTCTTGTCACATGACATTATTTTAACTAGTTTATTGTATCCTTTTAACCTAATAGAAAATACTTTAGACAAAAGTTGGCTACAAAAATGACTGTTCTTGTGCCAAGAAGTATATGCCTTATATCAATGAACAATCTCTGTGGTACTCTAGATGCAATTGCTTGGGATAAAGATCCTTTTATTGGGATATCAGGGTTGCCTAAGGAAAGTTATGTTACTAATTTCTGCATTGAGTATGTATCCTGAGAAGAGTTATGTTAGAGAACTGTGCTACTGATTTTTGCGTTGAGTATGTATCCTAAGAAGAGTTACGTTAGAGGACTGTGCTACTGATTTCTAAATTGAGTATGTATCCTAAGAAGAGTTACGTTAGAGGATTGTGCTACTAATTTATGCATTGAGTATGTATCCATAAATTAACACTGTCAATAGTTTTATGAATATGAATATGCTGTGAATTTATCAATTTGTGAGTATACTATGAATGTGAATATACTGTGAATTTGTCAATTGTGCATATACTATCTATCTGTGAATATACTGTGAATTTGTCAATCTGTGAGTATGTATTGTGAGTCTTTGAATTCCTGGTGTTGTTCTAGGAAAATAGTCTGGGATTTATCTCTATCGGTTCCACACTTAGAACCGATAGAGATGTCTAATCTCTATTGGTTCTGAGCGTGAAATCGATAGAGATAATACACGGATCTCTATCGATTCAACGCTAATAACTGATAAAGATTAGGAGGTTGTCTCTATTTGTTCTGAGCCATTTGTTAAACACATATAACTTTTTATTGCATCGTTTGTAAGCAGTTACAATGGTAATAGCACTTAATTACTAATCTACGCAATACTGTCGCACGGGCGACATTATATGACAATAAATTTACTATAAAAATATAGTAATTATATGATGATACGTATAGTAAAACGACCGAAATCACATTTCCTGCCTTTATATTTTTACTACCATGCTTTGTAAGTATTACTACTGTCGGTGTTTCGAGAACCGGCAAGTAAATTTGTAAGTCTAGAGGGGCCGCGCGTTCCCGTTCCCTGAATGGTTAGACCCGAAGAGAAAAAAGGGGGGTCCAAGATATATACTGGTTCGGGCTGAACGTCCCTACTCCAGTTCGCGAGGTGGTCTTGTGTTATTACTGATACTGGCGATTTTGCCGGATTACAGGCGGAGGCTGAGCCCGAGCTCTGAGCGCCTCGTGTACCGGGGTCGGTTGGAGTGGCAACAAGCGCGAGGGACTCGGAGCTAAGGGCGTATCCGAGCTCTCGGCGGAAACTATCGATTGTTTGGAGTGTTCTGCTTAGCGGCGGTGTTCGATCGCTGCCGCCCCCGCCCGGAGGGGCCAAGCCTCCTTATATAGCCCGGAGGCAGGTTACACGGAGCGTGAAGAAAAATGGATGGGGCCCCCACGCCTAGGAGTTCGGTCTTCCGCCTGCGGTTCTGTCGCCGGACTTGACTCGACGGGTAGTTGTACGCCCCATATCGGGTTGGTGGAGGCGCAGTAACGGTGCGGTCCATTCTCCGGAAACGGCGCATTTATTCTTCGCTGCAGGTCGTGTCGACGCTGGGTCCGCTTAACCTTCAGAACCGCCTTTGGGAAGGTGCGTGGCTTCCCATCTTCGTGTTCGTCATAGCCGAGCCGCCAGATCAAGAAGGTAGGTGGCCGTGATAGGGCCGGTCATGATTTGACGCTTGCTTTTTGGTGAGGATGGGCTTAGCTTGATCTCGATTCCGGTCGGTCCGACATTGCTGGTCGCTATCCTCGTGTCGCTGTCGTCATAGTTTGTGGGGCGCCTGACCGTGGGCGTGGTTTACCGCTCGAGGTCGGCTGGTCGGGAACCGTGCCCTCAGTGGGTCGGTCGGTTGTATCGTTACTTCAAAGTTGTTCTGAGGGCGTCCGACGGTGTTGCGTGGGTCCCTCGGGTCGGCTTTGGTCTGCCATGGGCCCCGAGCAGGCTTGCTTGAGGGCGCAGCGGTGGCCCATATGCTTTCTCCCCGTCACCGATACTCTATGCCTTAGGTATTCGTCCAATAGCCCCGAGTTCCCCGGTGGTCTGAGAGCCGGCCGGGTTCACCGGTCGATGGATCTCGCTGCTGTTGCAGCCGCTCGATGCGCCGGATCTCTGCGTCTTAGGACTGATCGATCGACTGCTATGATTTTCGATGTCCGGCCGATTAGGTTTGGTCGACTTTGCCCAGGTGCGCGCGAGCGCATCCGGTGGATGGAGCCCCCGAGCGGATCGGAGAGCCGGTCGGGGGTTTACCTCGCGTATGGAGGCGGCCTCGGTTGATGGATCCGAGCTCTTGGTCGAAATCGCCCAAGTGCCTGCAAGCGTATCCAATCGGACGGAGGCGGTTGCCTCGATCGTTGGCGCCCGACCAAACGGGTTGGTCGCTTACACCCGTGCGCGCGAAAGATCCGTGGATGGAGCCCGAGCCCCCCGAGCGGCCGAGAGCCGGCCTGGGTTTACCTCTCGTATGGAGGCATCCGCGGCGTCGTGGTCCCCGATGTTCCGCAAGGCCGGGCGCTGGCACGGAGCGATAAAGGGCGCTCCGTCCTGCGTGCTCTCGCAGAGCGAGCGGCGCCGCGCTTTCTACTAATACGCCCCGCCCCGGCAGTGTGGGACTCCGGGAGGGGTGAGCTAGCGCTGCGTTGCTATGCGCGTTGGCTTGAACGCCGTGTCAGGCGAAGCGATAGCGCGGTTTGTCCGAGTGGGCCCCGTGGCTTCCTCGAAGGAGAACCATTTCCGAGCGGACGCATTCTCCCCGCGGGCGCCCGACCGGGACGCACCCATGAGAACCCTTTTACTCAATCCCGTGTTGGACCTGGTGTCGTCTGGCCGACCCGTGAGCGCAATGGCCGCCACCCCGCCGATGGGTTCCGCGGGAGAGTGTGAAGTATGGCCTCAGACACGATTCAAGGTGATTGGGCCATCCGCTAGCCCAACTAGAGGCCCGCTGGGAGCTCACCTTATCCTCGTCCCTCGCTCGATTTTTTGCTTGGGGCGACGCGTATATCCACTTGGTGGTTTGGGCGTTCGGAGCCCGCAACGCTTGGTCGAGCCCGAGCATAAGTTGCTAAGCTTTTTGGGCCTTTGGGACCAGAAGGTCCTAGCGAAGTCTTATGCACTCTTCCAGGTTCGAACGTGGCTGTGAGGAGTCATCGCGCCACTCGCCCGATGTATGGCTCTTCTCGCCGCCGCCGTCTTCCGCCGTGATTAAATGCAAGGGCAATCGGAAATCGAGGCGACGTACCGTTGAACCATCGCGACGGTCGGGGGAGCAAAGCGCAAACCGTTTCTCTTGCGGTATTGCCTGTTCGGTTGATGTCTGTCCGGCCGGTGGCCGTTGCGTATTTTATAAGCCTGAGGGGGAGCCGCTGGGGCGGATTCTGCCATGCTGCCCTATTCTCCACTGTGAAAGAAAGAGAGACAAGGGTAATAGTGAGAGAAATCAAAGCCCAGGAAGGGGATTCCTCGCCTCAACCCTTCTTGCGCTCGCCGGTCCTGCTCTTTCGGGGATGCCGTGGCCGGAGTGCTCCGTTCTTCCTGCCCGTGTTCTCGGCCTGGAGAAGAAATGGTTCCTCCCCCCGCGTGACGTGTCTCGATGGAAGGTACCGACAGGGGCCGTGGCTCCGGAGCTAGGCGACGACGAGATTGTTGTGTCCGCGTTCTTTTTCGAGCGTGGGTTCGGTCTCCCCCTCCACTCCTTCGTTCGCGGGCTTCTTCACTTCTACAAGGTGGAGGCGCATCATCTGAATCCCCACGGCGTGCTTCACATTGCGATCTTCATCACGCTATGCGAGGCTTTTCTGGGGATCGAGCCCCATTGGGCCCTCTGGAGGTATTTCTTCCAAAATGCGATCATCTGGCGAAAAGTTGGCGGCGGCGCATCGCTACGCCGACGGGCCGCCGCCATCCAACTTTGATTTCACCGGGGGGCAGAGTACATCGACAAGAAGCTACCTACGTCGAATCGGGGATGGCATTCCGAATGGTTCTACATTCGGAACGTGGGGGACAGCGCCCCGACCTTCACCGGAAGGCATCCCGAGGCAGTGCCCGAATGGAACCGTGCGGCCGACGCGAAGGAAAAGAGGAAGATGGAGGTGATCCTCGAGCAGCTCGCAGCTCTGAAGAGGCGAGGCCTAATGGGTGATGTTGTCGTCCGCACGTTTATGGCGAGACATGTGCAACCCCTCATGGACAGGCCTCACCCGATGTTCGAGTATGAGGGAGCGTCCGATCCCATGAGGATGGAGCGCTCGGACCTCCCCTCATCGGAAGTTGAGGCTCAGGTGTCTGCCGTCCTAGCTACGAGGGCCACGGTGGTGGCAAGCGGCGCTCCCGAGCCCTTCTCGGCAAAAAACCCCCCAAATCTGGTAACTGGGTGGCTCCCCTATCCTTCCCTGCGTCCCCTGTCTTAATTCCTCGTGTTTTAGCTTGAATGGAACCCCCACATCTTTCAGGGCCTTGCTGGAGCATCTTCCCGGGCATGGCTGCCGGGGGAGAAGGCGATGAGGGTGGCGGCCCGCGAAAAGGTCGCGCTGCAGGAGTCCGCTCGGAAAGAGCGTAGGGAAGGCAGGAGGAAGGAGAAGAGGAAGAAACGCTTGGCAATGGCCGCGCGCGGTGAGGAGGTGTCTGAGTCGACCGCCCTCTCCTCGGTCGGCGCGGGTTCGGCTTTCCAAAGGACGGCAGAGACCCTGACGATCCATACGAAGCGTATGATTTCGTGCGCCGAGCGCGACGACCAGTGGAGGGCGCCGACCGGGGTCACGGTTGAGGTGCCGGCGAAGGAAACACCTCCGCATGAGGTGCCCTTAAGGAAGAAGTGACTATTCTCCCACGGGGAGACCGGGCGAAGAAAGCGCTTGCTCAAAGACCCACCAACGCAGCGGAGCTTTGTTCCGCTTTGTTGCGCGCTACGATTTGCTTGAATTGCTTTCGATCGCCTTCGTCCTTAGGGACTTCGCGGGGGAGAGCTTGACCGAGGCGGCGTGTTTGTTGCCGTCGGGACCGGGCCATGCATTCTGCTTGGCGGAAGATGAGGACACGCCGCTAAGCCGAGCAATGGCGGAGGCGGCGGCGTTGGTCACGCCGCCGTTCGCGACATAACGGAAGGCGCCGCTGGTTGTGCCGAGGCATCCGCCAGCCCGGCGCACCACAAGCCCAGCGTATCGTTAGCAATTGCCGCCACGATCGGGGACCGATGAGGGTGGACCGAACCTTGTGCCGCCGGTCGCAGGAGTGCCGCCGCCCGGAGGAGTCCTCCGCATCGAAGCGTGTTACCGCCGTCGCCGAAGGCGGCGCGAGAGGAGTCGCGCAAATACCGACGGTGATCGTTGATCCGCCGACGACGGTAGCAGAAGTCCCATCGCCGGCGCGCGCGGCTGCGGGATTTACCACGGGGAACTTCTTCGGCCGATTTCCCGCCCATCTTAGTTCTGGCCGCAGTATGCCCCATCTGGCGAGGCATCATTCAGCTGGACGATGGGGCGGAGCTCAGGGAGTGGGAATCCCTGTGGGAGGGTTCCCGACGAGCCCAGACTGAGGTTGACCAGATTCGGGTGAGCCTGGGTCACATCCTCGAGTCCTCCAGCAGGGTGCTAGACGCCATCACCGGAGGGATCGACCTGGCCAGCGTGGTAAGTCGCGCTCGAAGTTTCTCCACCTTTTCGAATTTTGTCGGATCTTGTAGTGATGTGCCACCGGTCGCAAAGATCGTGGGAGTCTGCTTGAAGGTAAGTCCGGGTTCTTCGTCGCCGCCAGACGCATCAGAGAGGACTCGCCACGAGACAGATCGAGACCAGCTGGGCTCCAAGCCGCAGGAAACCTCAGAAGCCGGTGCGCGCGCGGCCACGGCGTAGAGGAGGCCTCGCTTGCGCGCGGATCAGTGCACGTGAGCTTTGCACGAGGAACGCTGAAGTAACCAATTGTTGAGGGCGAGGGTGTCCGAGCTTGAAGCCCTCCTAGCGGAGGCTCACAACGCCCGAGACACCGCTCGCGATGAGGCGGCTGTGGCGGAGAAGCTCAACGAGGAGGCCCGGGACAGGCTCCGAGCAATGACGGACTCTTCGGCTGGTAAGGGGTTGTTATTCGGGTTGATTTGGAAGACGCCATCGTCGAGCGCTGCTGATTTCGCCGATCTTCGTGAGTTGCGTAATTTCAGCTTAAGTCGCGAGGCGCGATTGGACATGGTGGAGGAGCGCCACTGGCGATCACGCAGAGAAAGCGGTGGTTTCGCTTGGCGCCGACAAGCGCGAGGACGATCGGTCGAACTGGTCGCCGTAGAGTTAGCTACCTTTAGGGAGGGTCGGTCGTTGTTCGCAGAATCGAAAGTTTCTTGGCTGCACGGGTACAAGTTTGCTTGCAACCGAAGTTGGCTCGTGTGCCGAGCACGCCGAGAAGTCGCGTGAAGACGAAGTGCTGCCCGGGAGCCACCTTCGCGCTTGTTAACACCATGTCGTTTCTATAACAGTATTAACTCGATAACGCCGGGCGGATCGCCAGAACCGGACCGACGAGGAGGTCGACGCTGGCGCTCCAAGTCGAGCCCCACGCCCGAGCGATCGCCGATCCGATATCGCCGCAGAGCGTCCTCCACGGGGAATACGAATGATGTTAGACATTATTATTTTTTTTGCAGATGTAAAAAACTTTGACATGGAATGAATCGGGGTTCGCTTTTGTGTTTATTCACGAGTTTGAGCTTGTTCCTTCGTGCTTTCCTATGCCGGGTGGTCGCTTGTAACCATAGCCCCGAAACCGCCGGAGTTTTTTGAGCGTAGGCGTGTTCGATTTTTCCGAGGGAAGCGCGAAGGAGGTGCTAACGAACCCTGGGGTCCAAAGGCATCCATTCACGTTTGATGCAGGAGAGGGGTGATTCCGATCGACTTAGAAGTTCACGCCGACGGTAGCCCCCACCGCTGAAGCGCTTACTTCAAACCGAGCATGGGCCGGGCGAGGTCGAGCGCTTGGGTCGAACGAGTTACCGTTGGGGGAAGCCGAGTGGTCAGTCGGGCCACTGACCCGCATTAGTGTGAGTGACGTTGAAAAGCATCCATTCACATTTTAGGCAGGAGAGGAATGTCTCCGATCGACTTTATGGTCGTGACCGCACGGGTAACCCCTTTATCGCTAAGCGCCACTAAACCGACTCCGCCGGGCGAGTCAGAAGCGCTCTGGTTTCGGACGGGTTACCATCAGGGGAAGCCGAGGGATACCGGCCACCCACCCGCAGCAGAAATGTGAATGACATTGCCTCGAGCCTCGAAGCGATGCATGGCGACCAAGCTATGGTCGGCATGCATTGCTGGATTTCGAAATAAGCGTAAAGGAGGTCGAGAGTCGAGTGACTTATCTTTTTGGGCCCGCCGTCGCGCGGCTCGCTGGCGTTTGATGCGAATTCCAAAACTGTCCGTGTAACCTTTGCGCGAAAACCGGATGACCGCGCCGTCTCAGCGTGAAGTGGCGTCCTTCTGCGCTCACGTCGTTTTGTCGGCATTTAATGCGGAGTGGGATTTAAATGGCCATCATGTCGTTGTATTGGAGCGCGGGCGTGTCGGGGGGCGTTGCGGAGCATGCGAGGCGACGGCAGTTTTGGCTGCCCCATTCCGCGCTTATAAATAGGGAATCATGGGGAAGCGTAATCGCACCCAAATTTTTAGCGTCGCTTTCTCCTTGCCCTCTTCGCCTTCCAAGCCCGTCCCCGGAGGAGTCTTTTGAAAGTGCAATGGCGAAGGTGGGTGGCGACAATGTATGTCCGCAAGCGAGTGGTGGAGGCGAAGCTCTGGGGTTCGCCCAAGAAGTCTCTTGACGGAGGGCTGCTCCGTCAAGGGCGGGGGCGGGCTCGACCTGCCCCCGCCGAGGTTTTTCATCTGGAACCCTCGCCGCGGGTAGGTTGCCTTCTGGCTGTTTTGGTGAGGTACTGGGGTTTCCAAGTTGACGTCCATCTTCCGTCCTTGCTTTTGCTGTGTCTGATTAGCCAGTAGCGGTGCCGCAGCGCCGCCATCGGTAGCACCCAGCCCGGTGGCGTAAAGTGGCCTCTGAGGCCGAGCGGGCGGCCAAAGATGGTGGACACATCGGTGCGGTCGCATGCCGCTCGGTTTCCAAGCGGGGCCCTTCGCCGCCTTTTGAGGTGCAGTGGCCGCGGCCGTGGGGTCTGCCGCCGTCGAAGACGAGGCGGCAAGCACCGGCCGCGTCGGCGAGGTCCGCCGAGATGGAGGTGGCCCTCCGCGGCGTGAGGATTTTGACTCCACGCGCGAGGTTCTCCTCTCCATGCTTCGCCCTGCCTACGAGAGTATGGGCAGGAGCCTGAGGCCGCTAGGGTACGGCTGAACGAGCCGGTGCAGCCCACCGTGGTGCAATATGCCTTCGGCCTCACCCGAGCGGCCGAGGCAAAGGAGGGCCTCGCCTTAGGTTTCTCCGGAACGCCTCCGCTCATGAAGGGCGGAGGGTCGCAGCCTCGACGGGCGAGTACGTACACGGGCGTCTTTGGCGCTTGCTACGGCCAGTGGTTTCTTCGACCCTGCGGGCTAATACGCCGCCGGATTCAAGGCGAGCCGACCCAAAGTAGGGCTAGGTACGAAGCGCGAAATGGTGGCGCGGCGGACGACTCGAGGTCTCGCATTTACGAGGCCGAGGTGAGCGGGAGTTCCGGGGAGGACGCTGAGGACGACGTCTTCTTCGGCTCAGATCCTTAGGAGTCCGTCGCGCGCTCGCCCCTGAACTCGTCGTACAGGTAGGGATGAAAACGGATCGGATAGTTTCCGACCGATCCGGATAATTTCGGATACGGATAGGATCGGATCGGATTTTTTTTCTGGATAGTTTCGATCGGACACGATACGGATATATTTTTTATCTGACACGGATACTGATTCGATCGCACTATCCCGGCGGATCACGGATATTGCATCCGGATTTTCCGATCAATTGGGAATTCGGATATCCCATTAACCTCGCCTTTCACATACTTCACAAAATCGCAGCAGTATTCAAGATTGCCTCAAGATTCTGGCCCTCAAATCCAGATCTAGTCCCTATGCCACGACTAATTGCTCTTCGTGCCCGGCGCAACGCCTTTTGTCCTGCCTCCTCCTCGTGGCCGCTGCTCAAGCCTTGGCTCAGATCTCCCCATCGGCTCTCCCATCTGACATCGGCAAGAAGACCAGAGGTATCACAACCATCTCTCCCTGTTTCCTTCTTCTCCCGCTGCCAAGAATCGCCGATCTTTACGACATGATATGATGGCTGCGCAGATCTCTCAGACAAGGACTATAGCACACACCAAGTTCACCCTCACCACCTGCACTCGAGGCGCTGTGAGTACCCTCGCCCTAAAGGAGATGGGTAGAGGATTAGTATATAGCTTCAATTTAGCTTGTCTGCATATGGCATTTGTGCTCTATATGTTGATGATTTTTGTCTGCATATGGCAATTAGCAATTTCACCAAGTACAACCTGCATTGAGCATCACCAATTCAGACCTTATTGCTTGTCTCCATCTATAAGACGTCCAGGCTGCTGCTTGTAGATTACTCTTGTCACACAACTTCTCAAGGAATGAGAGCACACTAATCTTTGGAACTCAGCACACATTGGACCCCATCACTATAATAATTCATATTGCATTAGTTTGTGATGGAATCTACAACTGCAAGTAGTGGAGCATGTTAAGAGGCATATATGGTAGCAATGTCATACTGTCATGTGTAGAGTTCTTATGATTTTTGGATGGTGATGCTCTAGATGGTTGGATATATGTGTTGTCTAAGTGAATGAAAATACTTATATTTGTTCAATTTTCAATAATGTTTTGATTAAATAAGCTAGTTTTGTATTTTCGCTGATTTCTTATGTACAATCTAAGGGGTTATCGGTTCGATAATATCCGTGGATCTGTGATCCGATTCGATTCAGATTCGCCCAGATCCGTGATTCGATATTATTCAGATTCAGATCCAGATTCTGACTATCCGTATCCGTATTCGAATCCGAGAAAAAATATGAAACAAATATGGTATAGCTATTATCCGTTCAGATCCGATCCGCTTTCACCCCTACGACAAAGCGTGGAATCTCCTACTGGGAGCCACTTTCCGCCTTCGTGCTTCAATTGCTTTGGTGATTTTGCACTCTTTTTTCGCTTCGGGATCAAGATAAGTTGTATGCTTTGAATGTTTCCTTCCTTGCAATGTATGCTTCGCGCTTTTGATGAAATACAATGTATCCCTTAGAAGCTTGGTTGCGCTTAATATTTTAGCCTTCGCATTTCTTTCCCTTGCCGAACGCCTACTTGTTGTTGATTGCCCCGAAGGACTCATGGTAATCAGAGGTTGGGGCATCGCCGCCCGGTGAGCTGCGCGGCGCGGCGCAGACTTTACTCCATGAGAACCCTTTGCCGATCGACCGTGGGTCGCCCGTAAAAAGACCACTTTGTTCCACGGATTACTACTTTAGCGGTCGTAGCCAAGAAAAACTCACGGAGTTTTACAAGACGAGGTCCGAGTAGCCGGTCAAGTGTTCCTTCGAGGGAGGACCCTTGGTCGGTTCAAAAGCATGTGAACGAGATTACGTAGACTAGAAGCTCCCGAGCGGGTTCGCGCCACTCGGGCTTGGCAGGCTGATGCGGATAGGAAATAAGTCTCAGGGAAAAAATTGCCTGAGCTTTTCGATATTCCAAGCGTTTGGAAGAACGCTGTTCATCGGCGCTTTGAGCTCAGTAGGTGTCTGGCCGGATTACTCCACAACGGTGAAGGGCCTTCCCACAGGGCGTAAAGCTTGTGCTCGCTAATCGTTGGATCGACTTGGCGCAGACCAAGTCGCTTATGTTGAAGGCTTCTACCGCTGAATCTGGCGACTCGATATCGCCGCAGCTGTCACGACATTTGGCCGACGGAGGATACCGACGTCCACGCACCTCGCCGAGCCGGGTCGACGGCATCTGTCGCGCGAGTCGAGCCCCGAGCCGCCGAAGGTTTGCAGCCTTGAGCGTCAGATTCAAGTCGGCCTACAGATGATACCGGCGCCAAACACCAAGAAGAATGGCGAACCCCGGCCGACGGGTGGGAGGGTCCGCAGGCTCAATGGACGGAGGGCACTGACCGCCCACCGCCCCGCCGATTCTTCAACCGATTGCCGTCAGCCTTCTCGCCTCGGCCGCTGGTCTGCATGCAGGCTACTACGCTTAGTCGCCGCAGAATTGGAGAAATTCTTCCCGTGAATCGGCCCCATTGTTAGTGATGATGGAGTTCGGGACCCCAAATCGATAGACGATGCCACGGAAGAAGTCGGCCGCTTGTGCGGACGTGATGGAGGCGACCAGTTTTGCCTCTATCCACTTAGTAAACTTATCCACCGCGACAAAGAGGTGAGTGAAGCCCCGGCGCCTTTTTTGAAAGGTCCGAGCAGATCGAGTCCCGTGCACCGCGAATGGCCACGTGATGGGGATCGTCTCGAGGGCTTGTCGAAGGTGTGTCTGCTTGGCAAAGACTGGCACCCTTCGCAGTGCGTAACAATTTGTTTTGCGTCGACTACACGGCGGTGGACCAAGAGAAACCTTGACTAAGGCCTTACCCATTTAGGATCATGGTCACAAGGATGACCGACACACCCGCCATGGATATCAGCAAGAACTCTTGCCTTGGTCGGCCAGATGCATTTCTCGAGGACCTTGAGGGACTCCTCTTGTAAAGGTTCGCCGACTCAGACTAAAGATTTCGTTACGCGAGGCGCCGGCCTTGCCTGTCCGGGGAGTGATCCATCCGCAAGCGCCAACGGGGCTTCTCCATGTTGTTCATTGCCAAGACATCTTGGCTCGACTTGACGGGCCCATACCGTCGATGTTGCTGAATGTTTCGGCCGAAGCGAAAAGGCCATTCTTGCTTGTTCAATTACCGTCCGCCGGATGGATGGTTGGTGAAGGTCGTGGGATTTAAGATCCCAGTCGGGACCGGTCCCTTGCTGGAAGAGAGGTTGACGAGGTAGTCGGCCTCGCCATAGCTATAGCGCCAGAGTGTGGTGGAGCTCAAACCCTTGAATTTTTTCTTCGTGTTTATGCGACTTCTGCGCAAGATGTCGCCATGCGGGGTCTCGAGGCTCGAGGTCTTCATGACCGTCGACCACCGCCTTGGAGTCACCGTGGTACGAAGTCAGCCAGACGCCGAGGTCGGGCGGCGATCCGGAGACCGCTGATGAGGGCTTTCAGACGGCGACGTTGTTCAGAAGGTCAAGAGCAATCGAATCGGCATATTGGAGTTTGTTGTCGAGTGGAGAAACGATAACGATTCCGCACTGCTCCGTTTGGTGTAGGATCCGTCAAGTACATTGTCCAATACTGGGTCTTCTGCACTTTGGGGCGCTGGGCATCGGTCCACTCTCAACGACGGTCTCGCAAAGGGCTTATGATTTGATCGCCGCCTTGGGGACGAACGAGATGTCGTGGGCCGCTGAGCTCGAAAGTGCCCATTTGGCTATCCTCCCCGAGGCGTCGCGGTTCTATGGATGATCTCGCCACCGTGAAGAAGTTACCACGGAGACGGGTGTCAGTCAAGTAGTGGATCGCTCCTCTTTGCGATCAAGACCGCAGAGAGTAACTTCGTGACTTGTGGATAGCGGGCTTTGATTCCGAGAGTACTTCATCGATGAAGTAGACCGGTCGCTGCACCTTGAGGGCACGGCCTTCTTCCGCCTGGCTGACGACGAAGCGCCGCCTCCTGAATTGGTCATGGCGGCAATGTAGAGGAGCAGAGGGTTCGCATGGCGGCCGCCCAATCAGGGAGGGCGATGTCGAAGGCCTTCATCGGCCGAGAGCTTCTCGAGCCTCTCTGCCCAATCAAGCGCTTCGGACTTCCTGGCAGCTTATAGAGCGGATCCGCCGCCGCGGCGAGACACGAAGCAGCTCAACGCGAGGCATCCTGTTAGCTTTTGGGCGCCTTTAGATCGGCAATACCGCCCATCCTCATGATCACGGAGACCTTTATCTTTGGGTTGGCCGTTGCAGCGTTCAGATATGATGAAGCCAAGAAGCCTGGGGACCCCAAACGCATTTTGGTTGAGTTTTCGCGAACCGTCAGAGGTTCGCAAAGGTTTTTCGAGGTCGGCGGACGAGGTCGCCTGGTTTTCTGGGTTTTGACGACGATGTCGCCCACGTGACACCTCGACAGTTACGGCCGATTTGGTCGCCAAAACAGCGATACATGCACCGCCGGTATGTAGCACCCGCTTTTGGATCAAAGGGCATCGTTACGTAACAAAACGAGCCGAACGGAGTGATGAAAGAAGTCGCGAGCTGGTCGGATTCTTTCATCGGGATCTGGTGATAGCCTGAGTAGGCGTCCAGGAAGGAGAGCGATTCACACCCAGCGGTGGAATCGACGACTTGGTCGATCCGGGGCAAAGGAAAATGGTCCTTGGGACATGCCTTATTCAGGCTCGTGTAGTCAACACACATCCTCCATTGCCCGGATTTCTTTTTTACAAGGACAGGGTTGGCTAGCCACTCGGGGTGGCGTACCTCTTTTATGAACCCTGCCTCCAAAAGTTTGGCTACCTCCTCCCCTATGAGCCTGCGTTTTTCTTCATCGAAACGGCGTAGGCGCATGGGCGAATGCCTTGTACTGGGTCGAGATTGTGGTATGCTCGGCGACTTCCTTGGGATGCTCTAAGATGCTCTGGAGGTCTTCCATGCGAAGACATCTCGATTTGCGCGAGGAAGTCGACGAGCGACTTTCCTATTTGGCGAGGAGGGCGGACCCTACCCGCATGGTCTTGGCCGGGTCTTCGGGATCGATTGCGATCCCTTCGTGGTCCTCCGCGGACTCGGAAGGACCCGTGCCTCGACTTCTTGGAGTCGGGACGGACTAGGAGGCTTGCCTCAGAGTCGCCGAGTTCGGGGGACGTAATGACCGCCGAGGCCAGCCAGCATGCTCCGCCATAGCTTGAAAGCGAAGCCGAAAGATGAGGCCACGGTAATGATGCCCCGCGGCCCTGGAATCTTCAACTTCAAGTATGTATAGTTGCGGACTGCCATGAACTTGGCGTAACACAGCCTCCCCAAGATGGCGTGGTAAGAACCCGCGAACCCCACAACCTCGAAGGTGAGGTTTTCGGTGCGGAAGTTTTTGGGTCCCCCAAAGGTGACGGGCAGGTCGACCTACCCGAGAGGGTAGGCCTGCTGGCCTGGGATGACGCCGTGGAAAGGCACCTTGCTTGGTCGCAGGGTTGAGCGGGGGATTCCCAGGGCGTCAAGCGTCTCGACATACATGATGTTGAGACCGCTGCCACCGTCCATGAGCACCTTGGTGAGGCGCTTCGACCCCACGATGGGGTCGACGACGAGTGGGTACCTTCCCAGGTGCGGGATGTGGTCGGGGTGGTCCGTCCGATCAAAGGTGATCGGGGACTCTGACCACCGGAGGTACTTTGGGACCGCGGGGGTCACCGTGTGCACCTCACGGTAGGCAAGCTTTTGCCGCCGCTTGTCGCCAGAGCTCTCCGGTCCATCGAAGATCATGAGGCATCCGCTGACTCCGGAACCCGCCGCTCGCCTTTTCTCCCCGACCTCGCGTCCGGGTCACGCTTCTTTCCTTTACCCGCTGTGCGTGGGTTTCGGAGAGAGAACTCCAGACTTCGCAGATCCGGTATTTGTGTTGACGGGTACCCGTGGTTGACATCGGCTTTCCATCAACTTTTCAAAGTGGTCGAGGCGGCTGCTGCGCCGCTTGTCGAGAGCGTCGGCGTCCAGCGACCGCGGTGGTCTCGCGGGCCTGTTTTCCCTTCCGCCTTCGTTTGTCGGAGCGATCAGAAGGAGCGGCAGGCTCGGGGCCGGATTCTCATTTGGCCTTTCCTTTGTCGAAGATGGCCCCCACAGCCTCCTCGCCGGAGGCGTGGTTGGTGGCGATGTCGAGCAGCTCCTTAGTAGTCCTGGGCTTGATGCAACCCAGCTTGTGGACCAAGGCTCTGCACGTGGTGCCGTAGATGAATGCCCCAACGACGTCGGCATCACTGATGTCGGGGAGTTCATTACATTGTTGGGAGAAGCGCCGGATATAGTCCTGGAGCGTTTCTCCTGGCTGCTGCTTGTAGCTTTTAAGGTCCCATGAGTTCCCAGGGCGCTTGTAAGTGCCCTGGAAGTTTCCGACGAAGACGTTCTTCAAGTCGGCCCAGTTTTTGATGGTTCCGGTGGGCAAGTACTCGAGCCAGGCTCGAGCCGAGTCCGCCAAGTAGATGGGGAGGTACTGAATGATGAAAAGATCATTAGAGTTCCCACTGCTCTAAGCAAGTAGCGGTAATCTTCCAACCAAACACCGGGGTTCGTTGCTCCCGTGTATTTGGCTATGTTAACAGGTGCCCGGAAATGGGCGGGGAAATCTGCCTGACGGATCTCCCGAGAGAATGCCTGGGGCCCCGGACTACTAACGGGCTATCCGCGACCTGCGAACGGGCCCCGGCGTCGGCCGCTCTTCTCTGCGCGTCGAGGGTGTCGCGGTAGTCGTGGTGATGCCCGAGACGCTGGCGCGCCGGAGTGTAGGAGGCTTGGGGCCGCTCCAACCGTGGTGCGGTTCTCGCCGGCTCGTGGCAAGTCTGGCTTCGGCGGCCCGAATGAGACCCCGAGCGATGAGTGCCGAGGCGGTACATCTCAGACGGCGACATGCTCTACCACTCCGGAGGTCTTGGTAGGTAGCCCAACCTCGAGCTCGTTTGGCTCAGGGATGCCACGGAGCAGCATCGCGGCTGCGGCGAAGTTTTGGCTAGGATGGGGGAAACACGGGGCAACGACCAGCTCTTCCGCTAATTCTTTGTTAGACTGGCGCAGCATCTTGTATGCGCCTAGCCGCCTAGTAAGGGTGCGAGTTGGCTCGGCCCCGGTTGGTCGACCTTCGCCTTGCCGAGTTTGGCAGCTCATGCCTCCAGCTCCTGCTGCTGGTGATGCTCGTCGTGGCGGATTTGGGGAAGCGGGGGCCTGGTCCTGGGGCGCGACGGCAGCAAAGTCGAGCTCTCCCGCCGTGGTGACGACGAAGTCGAAAGAACCGAAGCGGAATCGGCTCCCGGGCGCAAGCGCGCTGTCGTCGGTGACGAAAGCCATCAGGGAGACAAATGGGAATCCGGAGATGGTGATGATGCACGAGGCCCCTACCTGGCGCGCCAACTGTCGGTGTTTCGAGAACCGGCAAGTAAATTTGTAAGTCTAGAGGGGCCGCGCGTTCCCGTTCCCTGAATGGTTAGACCCGAAGAGAAAAAAGGGGGGTCCAAGATATATACTGGTTCGGGCTGAACGTCCCTACTCCAGTTCGCGAGGTGGTCTTGTGTTATTACCGACATCAATCGATTTTGGCGGATTTAAAGGGATTCCGAGCCCGAGCTCGAGCGCCTGCGGTATGTGGGTCGGTTGGAGTGGCAACAAGCGCGAGGGACTCGGAGCTAAGGGCGTATCCGAGCTCTCGATGGAAACTATCGATTGTTTCGGGAGTGTTCTGTTTGTGCGTGCTATGTTCGATCGTCGTCGTCCCCCGCTCCGGAGGGCCAAGCCTCCCCTTATATAGCCCGGGGAGGCAGGTTACACGGGAGCGTGTGAAGAAAAATGGATGGGGCCCCCTACGCCTAGGAGTTCGGTCTTCCGCCTCGGTGTCTGGTCGCTGGACTTGACCTCTGACGGGTAGTTGTACGTCCCATATCGGGTTGGTGGAGGCGCAGAGCGATTTCGTGGGTCCATTCTCCGGAAGCGGCGTACTGTTTCTGCTGCGGTGTCAGGCCGATGTCGTGCGCAACCATCGGGAACCGCCTTGGGAAGGTGCGTGGCTTCCCATCTCTGTTCGGTCATACTGAGCCGCTGCATCAGCAAGGTAGGTGGCCAGGATAGGGGCCGGTTTATGATGATTTGACGTTTGCTTTTTGGTGAGGATGGCCTTAGCTTGATCGGGATTCCCGGTCGGTCCGACCTGTTGGTCGGGCTATCCTCAGGTCACTGTCGTCATAGTTTGTGGGGCGCCCGACCTGTGGCGTGGGTCGGGCTGCTTTCTGAGGTCGGCTTGGTCGGGAACCAGGTGCCCTCAGGTGGGTCGGTCGGCCGCCTTCTGGTTACTTCAGGTGCTGCTCGGAGGGCGTCCGACTTGTAGTGTTGGTCGGGCCGCCCTTCGGGGTCGGCTTGGTCGGAAGCCATGGGCCTCCGAGCAGGGCTTCTTGCTTGAGGCTTAGACGCATGGCGGCCCATATGCTTTTCCTGGGCCGCTGGGGATACCTATGCCTTAGGTATTCGTCAACTACCTACTAGGACAAGACAATCACCCTAAAAAATCCCATGAGGGGCACATCATAGATGATTTTTGGCTAAACCACCTATGATGTGCACCTCATCATAAACGGTTTTATCTAAAAAATGTCTGTGATGACCATTTCTATGAAACAGGTACAGAGAACCCTGACCTCCTCTATAATTTTAAACTCCCATGTTAAACGCATATAACTTTTTACTGTATCGTTTGTGACCAATTATAATGACAATAACACTTAATTACTAATCTACGCAATACTGTCGCACAAGCGACAATATATAACAATAAATTTACTATAAAAATATAGTAATTGTATGTGGCTACCCCTATTTTTACATAAATGCTAAAATGGAAATCTCATATGCATATAGTGCTAGTCCCGTGATCAGTAGCTAGCACACACATTTACAATAGTTGATATCACATCCATACTCTTTATTATAAATAATAATGGTAATTTACACAATAAGGTCATACAATTCAAAGTAATGCAATGGAAAGGATCAAGAGTCTTGTAATGTGCTCATCTAACCCTCAGGCAACTGACAAGGCATAATCCCTAGAAAAACTCGTTAACATCCCCGAATCCTGCGTCAAATAAGTTTCGTCGAGCTATTCTGATTCTTCACCTAAAAACAATAATAAGCAAGGGTGAGTACTTTCGTACTCAGCTAGACTTTTACAAAACCTATAATATATGCAGCCATTTGAAAGGAAAGGCTTCTACGATTAATTTGCATAAAGCCAATTTAAATTGTAAAACAAGTAGTAATTGCAAAACGAAATTTATAAAAGCAAATTTGACAGATATAAAAATAATAAGTAAAGCATAAGTAACAACTCACAGTCCACCACGACGTGAGCACCGAGATGTCCAATCCTAACATGTGGCTCAAATCTGAGATAAATATTTTTGAACAAATATTTCCAATCCAACCCATTTAGAAAATATAAAAACTGCTAACTAATGCAGGCGCACCAAGTGTCCCTTGACCGAGGGAATGGCTTTTTGAAAAGATTTACACTCTACAGAGGTGTACAACTTTGCCCACAAGACATGTGTCAGCGTGTAACATCCCAAAATTTCCTTTAACTGTATTTATGTTATTTCGAATTATTTAGGAATTTCTGAAATTTATTTGGAAATTTTGGAATTAATTTGAATCTAAGCTATATCGAATTAATCGTATAAAATAACGATCATGCATTTCACGTGCGCATAAATTTCAAATTTAGTTTAAATAATAATATTTGAAAAATAAGGATGTTTCTTTCAAATACCCTCAAAAACTTGTTTATAGATTTAGTTTGTCGATTTTATAAATAATCGTACAAGTGTCTGATTCACTAAAAGAATTTTTGCGAAAAATCTATATATCGAAAAATCACGAAACCAACTTCGTTAGGTTCCGAATATTCCCTAATATTTTAGAGAATTTTTCTATGATTTTTGGAGCTATTCTACTATTTTATCCCAAACGCTATTTCTTCTAAATACTATTCAAAATCAATTAAACCGCCGGCCGTGGAGGTACTGTACATCTTCCACATATGAATCGTCACGAACATCCCGAGCGGGCTTTCTCTCTCCTCCATTAGAAGGCACGGAAACCTTTGAGATCACCTCCAATAAATCACCAAAAATTTAATAAAAATCATAAACGAGATCCACAATGCATCCTTATCCTTCCACAGCTGTTAGAAAAATTAAACACCCACTAACTTATTTATAATCACGGGAGAAACGTTTGGTGGCCGTTTAAGCGTTTCCACAGCAAATGCAAGCCTTTGATCTTCCTTCCGCATTATAATAAGGGGGATTGAGAGCCTCTCTCCATTTCCAACCCGTTCATTTCCTTCCCGGGAGTTCTCTCCACCCGATTCCGCTGGACCGAGTGAGTTCTTGTTTTCTTGAGTGCACTGTTTTCCGGCCACCGATGCCACCCGGCTGCTCCACTATCAACACCAACGCCGCCTGGACGTCTTCTCCTGTGTCACCGCCGTAGCTGCTACCGTCGACTGGAACTTCTTTTCTCTCATGCGCGCATGCTCTATCTTGGTCGGTTGATCTGTGTATATTTGTGCTATATGGTCGAATGCATGTATATATATATACATTAGGCTATACGTGTATATACAAATATATTAGGATTGTACGCAAGTACCTATGTTTACATTAGGAGGATTCGCTTATATAATTTTCTATATGCATGAACACATGTGCTATGGTCGGCTGATGCATATAGATTAGTCGGATGGATGTGATAATACGTAGATATATGGTTGAACAGATGCATATATACATGTACATATGTCAGATTACCACTGAATGTGTTCGCAAAGCATCGGTCACAATGCTCGGATTTGGTTTTCCTGATTATGCTTACGTCTTGGCCGCCGGCGTTGTCTCCGGTCGACTGCACTCGCCAGGCCGATTTCCCCTCTCTGTCTGCATATGCATGTGGTGCATCGCTGATGAACCTTTGAATAGAATTAGTACGTTGGATGCCGCCGTCGCCATCGCTGATGCGCGCCATCGGTCCCGTGCCGTTTACTTGGTCATCTGCTCGCCATGCGCTTTCATTTCCGTAGCTCAGTCCTTCTCTCGTGTGCTTCTAGAAGAAGAATAACCGAACCAAATCAGAGAAAACCGTAGGAAGAAGAATACGCATATACAAGATAAATAGTGCCATGCAACTACATAAGTTTTGTACGTGAATTTGCAACTAAATTACAGATTTTGTTTTTTTTCGCTACAAATTCGTTAT
Organism: Guadua angustifolia; assembly: GCA_036346375.1. NCBI lineage: Eukaryota > Viridiplantae > Streptophyta > Magnoliopsida > Poales > Poaceae > Guadua > Guadua angustifolia. The sequence continues at coordinate 57,893,271 of CM070508.1, forward strand.
AAGTCCAAATTGTATGCAACAAGTTTTTTGAATTAGTAGAAATTAATTCCTTCTCACAGTAATTTTTATGAAATTTTATAAATGAATTTATACTGTTAAAATATTCAAGGAAAGTTCAAAGTTATGAATTTTGTAGCTCTTAAACTATACGTTCAAAAATGCCGAAATAAATTTTATAAATCTTAGAAAATGCTAAACTAATTATCTGGAAGTTTTCATGAAGTTACGAATTAGTTTGATTTGTAGTATTTTTTCCAATGTGTGTTTGTATGTTGTTTTACATGTTTACTTGATTCTTTATGCATTACTGGCAGAGACGTTGAGTTGCGTGAGGCCGCGAATTCAAGGACCAAGCTCGCACCAAGACTCATTTGCTTTTTGAAGGCAAGTTGTGCTTTGACCATGTTGCTCTAATTTTTGGAATATACTTTATTTTAAACTATGCATGCTAATTCAACTAAAAATGGCTTTAATTATTTTGGGTGAATTAGCTATCCAACCAAATTGTTTATGCCACCTTGATATCATTTGTATGCCATAATTCCTTGATAACTTAGATTGGGTAAATTTAGTTGGTTGATGATATTGTGCCAACACGGGAGGCTAGACCGTGAATAGTTGCTTAGTCAGGCTTATATCGTGAATAATCATTTTGGAATACAAAGGAAATACTGACTAAAGAATAGAGAATGCTTTTTAGTAAAATGTGGAATGATGTTGGTATTAACATTGGAATGTAGAGACACTGTGTGGTTCTACATGAAAGATGAATATGAGCATGTGTTGCAATTGTTAACAACTTAGGGTGGAATTGATTTAGACTGGGGCAAGTGGACCGAGGCTTCGTGCGAGTGGGCTTTGTGTGGCAACTGTGGGGTGGGTTGAGTGTTGTGAGGGTTGTGTGCCAATTTGAGAGAAGGAAGTCTTGCCTTGGTCGGTTAAGGACCTTACCTTGCAAGCCTTTGACTGAGTCTCGTACAACCACATGTCTGAATGGGAAGACCTAGTTTAGTAGGATTCGATGTCTTACCTTTGATACCTCGGGGTGGCGATTACGGGGGTAAGTCAGATGGGAGGGCGATGCAGATGCTTGACTTGGTACCCTATCCAGCGGTGTTCGTATGTCCTATACTTGACTCGAGTGAGGGAAGTGATAGTGAAGACAACACGAGAGGTTCTTAGGCTAAGATAGAAGTTTACTAAAAGCTACATTACAGTTAATCGCCTTTGTGGTGTCTTGTTGTATCTTGTGGGTAAAGTGTACAACCTCTGCAGAGTGTTAAAACTGTTTGAATAGTCGAGTCCACAATAATGGACAATGCTCGGGGATTACAGTCAAGGGGTAGTATTTAAAAATAAAATGGGGTGGAGGCTGCGTGCCAAAGACATGTGATTAGGGACTGTGTGTCCAAGATAATGTGAAAATAAACAACTTGAGTTATATATAATGGTTATATGGTTTGATGCTTTCAATCTAATTAGATATTACTTAAAAATATTGATGCAAAGCAAAATAACCAGTACAGCCATTCCTTTATAATAAGCCTTGCATATAGTAAATAGATCTGCATATTGTGCATAACTTGTTGAGTACGGTGTGTACTCACCCTTGCGGACAAACTTACCAGAAGAAGAGACTACGCCTGTCTATGAAGAGGAGTTCGTTGAAGGGCCGGAGAACTAGGGAAGCAAGCTTCAGTCGGGGCGTCTGTGGCGATGGATGGATCATCAAGTTTTACTTTTCAACGCTAATTATTGTTTACTTTGAATAATGTAAGCCTGTGTGGCGAGACTATTGTAAGGTTGACCATAAGGTCGTTACACTCGTTTATATACATGTTTGAAATACTTATTTAATATTCCGTTGTGTATGATGTGGTATTATACCTGTTAAGCTTCGTGTGCACTAAGCGATCTGGACTAGTGCGAGAATACTGAGTGTCCAGGAATTGCAAATTCGGGGCACGACAGAGGTGGTATCAGAGCATACTGACTGTAGGTCTTGACCCTAGCTAGATAGATTGGTCGATCTTTAGGAACTTCAAAATTATTTTCTAAAAAGAAAATTTTAACTTGAAAGAATAATAAGTTCTTGACTTGTCTTATTCTTCTATTCTTTTCTTCTTGCTGAAAGTTTCTATCTTTCCCCGTTGTTTTATATGAAGATCTTATCTAAGTTGTTCCAAATAGTTATCGTTGTTTCATACTTAAGGAGAAAGCACTGGGTGTCGCTGCCAGTCCTGAAGATCGTGAAGACAGGAATCATCGAACGCAAGAAAAGTGGATCGATGAAGTGTTCCAGAAGCTAGAAGAACCAGTGCTTTCGTAGCCAGTTGAGACTCATGTGTGAGAGTCGCGTCTGTCTAAGATAGAAATGTTACCCTTTTAGACGAAAGATTATTGTGTGTTTAGGTTAATTTGGTTTTTCTTGTTTGCTGAGTGTGCAGTATGCGTTGCAGAGCTTTTAGGCTTGGATAAGCAACCATACTAAGTTAATAGTTGTGTGCTTTTGTTTGAGTCAAATCATCTCCCCGCATAAGATTCTTGTTACTTGCCTACTCTATTTCCTCTTTTCCTTAAACTTATTGTTCTTCAGATGGTGAACACTCGTGGAAACCGTGGAGCTAGAGGAAGCGGATCACAGCAGGAAGGAAATCAAAACAATGCACCAAACCCTGAACCACCACCTGTGGATATGAACAACCTGGGTGCATTCTTGGCTGCTCAAACCCAACTCATGCAGACCATGATGCAACAGATCACAGAATGCGTAATCAGCAGCTCAATAACAACAACAACCAAGTCATGCATCATGGGCATCACTCAAAGGTGTCAGATTTCATGAGAACCGGACCCCAACCTTCTCTCTCGAATGTTAATCCCATTGAAGGGAGCGATTGGTTGCGACGATCGAAGGAAGCTGCACATAACTCAATGTGTTGGCAATGAAAAAGTCTCAGTATGCTTCCCACCGCTTAGAAGGATTCTTTCTGCTGAATGGTGGAGAATTCTCAATGCTTCCCATGAGCATCCCCAGGAGATTACTTGGGATGAGTTCACAGTTGCCTTCCGCTAGTATCATGTGCCGGAGGGTATGATGGAGCTCAAGAAAGAAGAGTTCCGATCCTTGAAGCATGGGGGCGATCGGTGGCCGACATTTGAACAAGTTCACATGCTTTGCACGTTATGCATCGGAGGGCGTAGCTACGGACAAGGCTAAGCGATCCCGGTTTATGAAGGACTCAACTCTGGACTTGGCGGGGTGATCACCCCACGTTCCTCGATTTCCGGGAGTTGGTCAACAAGGCACTTATCCTAGAAGATAAGCGAAGAGCTGGATGACAACCATAAACGTCGGATGGCACTGACAAGGAGAAACGCCAGGTCACAGAGACCAAGGGTGGTACCTCAACGGTTTATCAGATTTCAGCCGGGAAGTAGTGCGAGGACACCACTACCTGCACAGCGACCTACCGGTCAGAATCTACAAACCCCTACAAGAACCATCAGCCCAGCTGCTAGTAATTTGTCAATGATAGGGAGACGTTGCTACAACTGCAATGAAATGGGGCATTTCGCCAATGTCTGTCCCAAGAAAGGAGGAGTCACTCCTATTCGTTTTAATCTGGGGAATACTCCTGCCAGAACACCAGTTAAAGGAGGAAATAGAGCACCTACTCAAGCCGGAACTGCACCATCATCAGCTGTTCGCAGAAGAGTTAACCACACCATGGCGGAAGAAGCTCAAAAGCCACACGAAATTTGTCTTTGGGTAAGTTCCTAGTTAATTGAAGACCAGCTACTATTTTGTTTGATTCAGGAGCATCACATTCATTCATTTCTCAAGTTTTTGTTGTGCAAAATGATTTGGACGTGGTCAAATTAAAGAGTATGCTTATAGTTCAAACCCCTGGATCAGAACTCCGAGCTAAAGTAGGATGTTCTGGGATAAAACTACAAATAAGTGGAATAGAGTTCCTAGCGAACTTAATTATACTAGATACTCAGACTATAGATGTGATTTTGGGAATGGACTGGTTATCCAAGCACAAGGCAGTGCTGGATTGTGGGAAAAGGGTTGTGACAATTGAGAGCCCAAATGGCAAGAAGATAGAGGTTCAAGCAGTTAATGTTCAGGATAGTCAGTTAAAGATTAACAGTGTGAAAGCTGTTGAAATGAAGGATGTACCGATAGTTAATGAGTACTCAGATGTATTCCCTGAAGATCTACCCGGAATGCCGCCAGATAGGGATATAGAGTTTGTAATTGAGCTTGTACCCGGAACTGCTCCATTAGCCAAGAGACCTTATAGAATGTCCACTGAAGAATTGGTGGAAATGAAGAAACAGATCGAAGAATTATTAGAGAAAGGGTTTATAAGACCAAGTTCGTCTCCGTGGGGAGCACCAGTGCTGTTTGTTAAGAAAAAGGACGGAAGTTTCAGAATGTGTATAGATTATCGTGCACTCAATGAAGTGACGATAAAGAACAAGTATCCATTGCCAAGGATAGATGATCTCTTTGATCAGTTAAGAGGAGCAGGAGTCTTCTCTAAAATAGATCTTCAATCCGGATATCACCAGCTTAAGATTCGGACTGAGGACATACCAAAGACAGCCTTCTCGTCTAGGTATGGTCATTATGAATTTACGGTCATGTCTTTTGGATTAACCAACGCCCCAGCCTATTTCATGAACACGATGAACAAAGTGTTCATGGAATATTTGGATAAGTTCGTCGTCGTGTTTATCGACGATATTCTTGTTTATTCCAAGTCAGAGGAAGAGCATGCTGGACATTTAAGAATGGTTTTGGAAAAGCTGAGAGAAAACCAGTTATATGCGAAGTTTAGTAAATGTGACTTTTAGAAAAAGAAGGTCGAGTTTTTGGGTCATGTAATGACAGCCGAAGGAGTAGCTGTCGATCCTAAGAAAGTAGAAGCAGTGTTACATTGGGAACAACCAAAGTCTGTTACACAAATCAGGAGTTTCCTTGGTATGGCGGGGTACTATCGCCGATTCATTGAAGGATTTTCTTCAATTGCAAGACCTCTCACGCAATTGTTAAAGAAAGAGAAAAAATTTACTTGGTCGCCTGAATGTGAAAAGAGTTTCCAAGAACTCAAGAAGCGTTTGACTTCGGCACCTGTCTTAGTGTTACAGAATACCAAGGATAATTTTGATATATACTGTGATGCTTCGCGTCAAGGACTAGGATGTGTGCTGATGCAGAACGGTAAAGTAGTGGCGTATGCGTCAAGGCAGTTAAGGCCACATGAGCAGAATTACCCGACTCATGACCTAGAATTAGTTGCTGTAGTGCACGCTCTTAAAATATGGCGTCACTATCTCATGGGAAATCGGTGTGAAATATATACTAACCATAAAAGTTTAAAGTATATATTCACACAATCGGATCTTAACATGAGGTAGAGGAGATGGTTAGAATTAATCAAGGATTACAATGTCGGAATCCATTACCATCCAGGAAAAGCAAATGTAGTAGCAGATGCTTTAAGTCGGAAAAGCTATAGCTTGAGTTTGATGATAGCAGAAGATCAAACTAATTTGTGTAAGGAACTTCAGAAACTAAGGTTGGAAGTTGTACCGGAAGGATTTCTAGCTACTTTGGAGGTTAAGCCGACCCTAGAAGAGCAGATCAGGGAAGGTCAAAAGATGATGAAAAGATTAATAGAATCAAATCCAAAATGGACGAAGACTTAGCCAAGGATTTCAGAGTTGATGAGCGTGGTACTTTGTGGATAAAGAAGCGTAATATGTGTACCCATAAACCGGAGTTGAAAAAAGTGATTTTGGAAGAAGCACATGATTCCAAATACTCGATTCACCCATTAGTGCAAAGATGTACCAGATTTAAAAGAAAGATTTTGGTGGCGAATATGAAGAAGGAGGTAGCTGAGCATGTAGCATTATGTGACGTATGTCAGAGAGTCAAAGCGATGCACCAGAGACCAGCTGGATTGCTACAACCGCTAAAGATACTGGAATGGAAATGGGAGGAAATCGGGATGGATTTCATCACCGGATTGCCAAGGACTCAAGGTGGATATGATTCCATATGGGTCATAGTGGACAGGTTAACCAAAGTTGCACATTTTATACCCGTAAAGACCACCTACTCAGGAGATAAGCTAGCAGAGTTATACATATCAAGAATTGTGTGTTTACACGGTGTACCCAAGAAGATAGTATTGGACAGAGGTACTCAATTTACCTCGAGATTTTGGGATAAGCTGCATACAGCTATGGGTACTCGTCTGAATTTTAGCATGGCATATCATCCACAGACAGATGGTCAAACTGAAAGGGTTAATCAGATACTTGAAGATATGCTAAGAGCTTGTGCTTTGTCATACACCACATCCTGGGACAAATGCTTACCATATGCCGAGTTCAGTTACAACAATAGCTATCAGGCTAGTTTAAAAATGTCGCATTTTGAAGCTTTATATGGTCGTTCATGTCGGACACCATTAAACTGGAATGAGACGGGAGAACGTTATGTTTTTGGACCAGACGTACTTTTAAAAGCAGAGGAAAAGATTGCTCTGATTAAAGAAAGACTGAAGACTGCACAATCTAGACAGAAGAGTTATGTAGATAATCGACGCCGTGAATTGAGCTTTGAGCCTGAAGATTATGTTTATCTCAAAGTCACGCCGCTCAAAGGAGTTAAAAGGTTTCACGCAAAAGGGAAGCTCGCACCAAGGTATGTCGGGCCGTTTAAAATCTTGAGTCGCAGAGGTGAAGTTGCCTACCAGTTAGAGCTGCCGCAGTCTTTGACAGGGGTACATGATGTATTCCATGTACCTCAGTTGAAGAAGTGTTTACGCGTACCAGAAGAACAAGCACCTATCGAAGCTATTGAACTGTAAGAAGATTTAACTTATAAAGAACATCCAGTAAAGATTTTGGATATCATGGATCGTGAGACCAGAAACAATTCAATCCACTTTTGTAGAGTCCAATGGAGCAATCACACAAAAAGCGAAGCAACTTGGGAGCGTGAGCAAGACCTAAAGAAAGAGTTTCCCCACCTCTTCTCTAGTTGATCCCGAATCTCTGGGACGAGATTCATAAGGGGGAGGTTTGTAACATCCCAAAATTTGCTTTAACTGTATTTATGTTATTTTGAATTATTTAGGAATATCTGAAATTTATTTGGAAATTTTGGAATTAATTTGAATCTAAGCTATATCGAATTAATCGTATAAAATAACGATCATGCATTTCACGTGCGCATAAATTACAAATTTAGTTTAAATAATAACATTTGAAAAATAAGGATGTTTCTTTCAAATACCCTCAAAAACTTGTTTATAGATTTAGTTTGTCGATTTTATAAATAATCGTACAAGTGTCTGATTCACTAAAAGAATTTTTGCGAAAAATCTATATATCGAAAAATCACGAAACCAACTTTGTTAGGTTCCGAATATTCCCTAATATTTTAGAGAATTTTTCTATGATTTTTGGAGCTATTCTACTATTTTATCTCAAACGCTTTTCTTCTAAATACTATTCAAAATCAATTAAACTGCCGGCCGTGGAGGTACTGTACATCTTCCACATATGAATCGTCACGAACATCCCGAGCGGGCTCTCTCCTCCATTAGAAGGCACAGAAACCTTTGAGATCACCTCCAATAAATCACCAAAATTTAATAAAATCATAAACGAGATCCACAACGCATCCTTAACCTTCCACAGCTGTTAGAAAAATTAAACACCCACTAACTTATTTATAATCACGGGAGAAACGTTTGGTGGTCGTTTAAGCGTTTCCACAGCAAATGCAAGCCTTTGATCTTCCTTCCGCATTATAATAAGGGGGATTGAGTGCCTCTCTCCGTTTCCAACCCGTTCATTTCCTTCCCGGGAGTTCTCTCCACCCGATTCCGCTGGACCCAGTGAGTTCTTGTTTTCTTCAGTGCACTGTTTTCCGGCCAACGACGCCACCCGGCTGCTCCGCTATCAACGCCAACGCCGCCTGGACGTCTTCTCCTGTGTCACCGCCGTAGCTGCTACCGTCGACCGGTACTTCTTTTCTCTCACGCGCGCATGCTCTATCTTGGTTGGTTGATCTGTGTATATTTGTGCTATATGGTTAATGCATGTATATATATATACATTAGGCTATACGTGTATATACAAATATATTAGGATTGTATAAGTACCCATGTTTACATTAGGAGGATTAAACATATAATTTTCTATATGCATGAACACATGTGCTATGGTCGGCTGATGCATATAGATTAGTCGGATGGATGTGATAATACGTAGATATATGGTTGAACAGACGCATATATACATGTACATATGTCAGATTACCACTGAATGTGTTCGCAAAGTATCGGTCACAATGCTCGGATTTGGTTTTTCGGATTATGCTTACGTCTTGGCCGCCGACGCTGTCTCCGGTCGACTGCGCTTGCCAGGCCGATTTCCCCTCTCTGTTTGCGTATGCATGTGGTGCATCGCCGATGAACCTTTGAATAGAATTAGTACGTTGGATGCCGTCGTCGCCATCGCTGATGCGCGCTGTCGGTCCCGTGCCGTTTACTTGGTCATCTGCTCGGCCATGCGCTTTCATTTCCGTAGCTCAGTCCTTCTCTCGTGTGCGTCTAGAAGAAGAATAACCGAACCAAATCAGAGAAAACCGTAGAAAGAAGAATACGCACATACAAGATAAACAGTGCCATGCTACTAGATAAGTTTTGTACGTGAATTTGTAACTAAATTACAGATTTTGTTTTTTTCACTACAAATTCGTTATAAGTCCAAATTGTATGCAACAAGTTTTGTAAATTAGTAGAAATTAATACCTTCTCACAGTAATTTTTATGAAATTTTATAAATGAATTTATACTATTAAAATATTCAAGGAATGTCCAAACTTATGAATTTTGTAGCTCTTAAACTATACGTTCAAAAATGCCAAAATAAATTTTATAAATCTTAGAAAATGCTAAACTAATTATCTGAAAGTTTTCATGAAGTTACGAATTAGTTTGATTTGTAGTATTTTTCCGAATGTGTGTTTGTATGTTGTTTTACATGTTTATTTGATTCTTTGTCTGTTACGCGTAGACGTTGAGTTGCGTGAGGACGTGGAATTCGAGGACCAAGCTCCAGACCAAGACTCGCTACTTTTCGAAGGCAAGTTGTGCTTTGACCATGTTGCTCCTAATTTTTGGAATATACTTTTTGTTTTAAACTATGCATGCTAATTCAACTAAAAATGGCTTTAATTATTTTGGGTGAATTAGCTATCCAACCAAATTATTTATGCCACCTTGATATCATTTGTATGCCATAATTCCTTGATAACTTAGATTGGGTAAATTTAGTTGGTTGATGATATTGTGCCAACACGGGAGGCTAGACCGTGAATAGTTGCTTAGTTAGGCTTATATCATGAATAATCATTTTGGAATACAAAGGCAATACTGACTAAAGAATAGAGAATGCTTTTTAGTAAAATGTGGAATGATGTTGGTATTAACATTGGAATGTAGAGACCTGTGTGGTTCTACATGAAAGATGAATATGAGCATGTGTTGCACTGTTAACAACTTGGGGTGGAATTGATTTAGACTGGGGCAAGTGGACCGAGGCTTCGTGCAGTGGGCACTGTGGCAACCTAATGGGGTGGGTTGAGTGTTGTGAGGGTCAGGTGCCAATTTGAGAGAAGGATGTCTTGCCTTGGTCGATTAAGGACCTTACCTTACAAGCCTTTGACCGAGTCTCGTGACAACCACATGTCTCGAATGGGAAGACCTAGTTTAGTAGGATTCGATGTCTTACCTTTGATACTTGGGGTGGCAGCTACACGGGGTAATCAGACGGGAGCGATGTTTATGCTTGGCTTGGTACTTATCCAATCGGTGTTGCCTCTGTCCTATACTTGCTCGAGTGAGGGAAGTGATAGTGAAGACAACACGAGAGGTTCTGGGCTAAGATAGAAGTTTCGAAAAGCTCATTACGGTTAATCGCCTTTGTGGTGTCTGATCGATCTTGTGGGTAAAGTGTACAACCTCTCGCAGAGTGTTAAAACTGCTCGAATAGCCGAGTTCACGGTAATGGACAATGCTCGGGATTACAAATCAAGGGTAGTATTTGAAAATAAAATGGGTGGAGGTCAGGTGCCAAAGACATGTGATTAGGGACCTGTGTGTCCAAGATAATGTGAAAATAAACAACTTGAGTTATATATAATGGTTATATGGTTTGATGCTTTCAATCTAATTAGATATTACTTAAAAATATTGATGCAAAGCAAAATAACCAAGACAGCCATTCCTTTATAATAAGCCTTGCATATAGTAAATAGATCTCAGCATATTGTGCATAACTTGTTGAGTACTGTGTACTCACCGCTGCGCATAAACTTACGTAAGAAGAGACTACTACTGTCTATGAAGAGGAGTTCGTTGAAGGGCCGGAGAACTAGGGAAGCAAGCTTCAGTCGGGGCGTCTGTGGCGATGGATGGATCATCACGAAGTTTTACTTTCCGCTGCTAATTATCTTGTTTACTTTGAATAATGTAAGCCCCTGTGGCGTACTATTGTAAGGTTGACCATAAGGTCGCATACTCGCTTATATACATGTTTGAAATACTTATTTAATATTCCGTTATGTATGATGTGGTATTATACCCTGTTAAGCCTGTGTGCACTAGCGCGATCCTGGACTAGTGCAGAATACACAGAGTGTCCGGAATTGCAAATTCGGGGCACGACAGAGGTGGTATCAGAGCATACTAACTGTAGGTCTTGACCCTAGGTAGATTGGTCGATCTTTAGGAACTTCAAAATTATTTTCTAAAAAGAAAATTTTAACTTGAAAGAATAATAAGTTCTTGACTTGTCTTATTCTTCTATTCTTTTCTTCTTGCTGAAAGTTTCTATCTTTCCCCGTTGTTTTATATGAAGATCTTATCTAAGTTGTTCCAAATAGTTATCGTTGTTTCATACTTAAGGAGAAAGCTACCGGGTGTCGCCGCCACCTCAAGATCGTGGAAGAGTGAATCATCGAACGCAAGAAAAGTGGATCGATGAAGTGTTCCGAAGCTAGAAGAACCGTGAGCACAGAGCTGCTGAGACTCATGTGAGAGTCGTGGTCTGCCTAAGATAGAAATGTTACCCTTTTAGACGAAAGATTATTGTGTGTTTACGTTAATTTGGTTTTTCTTGTTTGCTGAGTGTGCAGGATGTGTTGCAGAGCTTTTAGGCTTGGATAAGCAACCATACCAAGTTAATAGTTGTGTGCTTTTGTTTGAGTCAAATCTTATCCCCGCATAAGATTCTTGTTACTTGCCTACTCTATTTCCTCTTTTCCTTAAACTTATTGTTCTTCAGATGGTGAACACTCGTGGAAACCGTGGAGCTGGAGGATGCGGATCACAGCAGGAAGGAAATCAAAATAATGCACCAAACCCTCAACCACCACCTGTGGATATGAACAACCTGGGTGCATTCTTGGCTGCTCAAACCCAACTCATGCAGACCGTGATGCAACAGATGCAGCAGATGCAGAATCAGACTGCCGTCAATAACAACAACAACCAAGCTGTGCATCATGGGCATCACTCAAGGCTGTCAGATTTCATGAGAACCAGACCCCCAACCTTCTCTGGGAATGTTAATCCCATTGAGGCGCATTTATTGGTTGCGCACGATCGAAAGGAAGCCGCACATAACTCAATGTGTTGGCAATGAAAGAGTATCAGATGCTTCCCACCGATTAGAAGGATCACGCTGAATGGTGGGAGAATTATCAGAGCTTCCCATGAGCATCCTGTGAGATTACTTGGGATGAGTTCACAGATTGCCTTCCGCCAAAGATTATGTGCCGGAGGTTATGATGGAGCTCAAGAAAGAAGAGTTCCGATCCTTGAAGCAAGGGGGCCGAATAATGGCGTCATTACTTGAACAAGTTCACACATTTGCACGTTATGCACCCGGAGGACGAGCTATTTAACAAGGCTAGGCGGTCCCTTGCTTATGAAGGACTCAACTCGACTTCTGTGGGACCGATCACCCACACGCGCCTCGATTTCTGTGAGTTGGTCAACAAGGCACATATCCTAGAAGATAAGCGTAAAGAGCTGGATGACAACCGCAAACGTCGGATGGCACAGCAAGGAGGACGCCAGGGTCAGCAGAGACCAAGCGGGCCCGCGCATATGGAGATGGCGGGTTCCCAGCGTCCAAGAGCCGGGGCGAAGCAGGCCTGTGGCGCCCAGCGCCCTCATCGGTCGGAGGATCATCTCGCCCCGCCCCCGCAGGGTGGCAGTGTTGCTCATTTGGAGCCGGCGGGGCACCCCGTGCGACGTCGGCTTGCCATGGAGGCAGCCACCCCTGCACAGAATCTGCATGTTGTCCGTCTCCTCTTGGACCACCCTCCGGTGGAACTTGCGGGAGACTCTCCGGCCACCCCGTCGCTGCGGAGCATTGCCGGTCTTGTGGATGCGGCCCAACTTCAGGTAGGGCTCCCCGACCAGGCGGGTACCGTTGGTACACCATTGCCTGGGACGCACGCTGAGCGTACCCAGGCGTCTAGCCACCCTAATGAAGGCAGCTCTAGCCAGGTGGGCCGGAGCCGAAGGAAGGGCGCGCGCGGCACTAGTCCCGGTTCCGCGAGGAACCGTGGGGACCTCCGAGCGCATTTGGATGAAAGCCGCCGGCAGCGCGGTGACGACCTTCGTGGTCGCCTGCCACGCCACCCGGCTCAGGAGCGCCGCCACGGGAAGCAGATAGTCTCGGACGATGAGAGCCCTTCCCATGGCTCTCACTTCTGGCCGAGGAGAGATTCACTCTCCGATTCTATAGGGAGTTGAGGCCCAGCTCCCAAGGACGAGTCTCCGGACCGGGCCTAATGTGAGCGATGGGTTCCCTCTATGGCGTCGGTGCGAGTTTCTCCGTGCAACTGCCGCGTGGCGTGGCCCGAGAGGTTTCGCCCGGCGTCCCTGGAAAAGTATGACGGCACCACCAACCCGGAGGAATTTCTGCAAATCTATACCACAGGGGTGCGAGCAGCTAGCGGATCTGAAAAGGTCATGGCCAACTACCTCTCTAACGTCCTTGACGGGCTCTGCCGTTCTTCTTGGTCATAAACCTCCCGTGGGTCAGGTGCACTCGTGGGGGAGTTAGGCGACCTCTTCGCCGCCAACTTTCGTGGCTCCTAGGTAGCTCGGCGTGGAGGACGCACCTCCACGCCTCGAGCAGAGAAGGGGAGTCGCCATGATTCATTCAAGCGGATTCGCCATCGCCGCAACACGATCCCCCACATTTCGAACAATCGGTCGCTATCGCCTCCAAGAGGCGACGCGACGCGAAGATGAAGGAGAAGATGGCCACCAGAGCACCATCAGCACCACCTCCAAGCTCTTCTCTCGACATAAGTGTGCGCGCGGTCGCATGAGGCGAGGGGGGGCTGTCATCAATCGGTAGGAAGGAGTTCCAATGTTCCACCACACCATGGCGGCGACCAGTGAGGTCAGGAAAATGGAGCGCCACTTTGAAGGATTGGGGTATATTCATATCCCTCGGCGTGATAACCACCTTGCGGATGGGCTTTCACAGCTTGCGTCCTCAAGGGCTTCTGTTCCGGTCGGGGTCTTCGAAGAAATGCTATCGCGACCGTCCGTCGCAGCCCACAGTCCGGGTGGGGACGATGGTGTCATTGCTGCAGCCTTCACTGTGGGGACGATGGCAAGGTTGCAGACCTCCGGCCAGGGGGGAAGCGGCACACGCCTCGGCCTCCGATTCACGGAGGGAAGGCAAAGGTGCGCTTAGCCCCTGTGTCCCGGAAGCGGAGCGGTCTTGCCGAGGCAAGACCAGGGAAAAGTCTACCAAGGAGTACCCAGCGAAAGCACCGAGTGTTAAATCACGCTTAGCCAGGAAGATCGGTGGATGGATCCTATCCTAGCCTTCTTGCGCGACCAAGTGATCCCCGACGATGATGCCTCAGCTGAGAAAATTGCACGCAAGGCCAAGTGCTATACTCTCGTAGGTGGGGACCTATATCGCCAGAGCGTAAACAGAGTTCTCACCGGCGCATCACTCGGGAAGAGGGAGCAATTTTGCTCTCGATATCCATGGAGGCGTGTGGGAGCCACATGTCCGCCGAACGCTGGTTGGCAAAGCGTTTTGCCAGGGATTTTATTGGCCCTATCGCCTCCGTGATGCTTACGTTTGGTAAGGACATGCGAAGCTTGTCAATTCTTCGCCAGGCAAATCCACCGACCGGCCCAAGCTCTACAAACCATCCCGCTCTCTGGCCATTTGCGGTCTGGGCCGGATATCCCGGGTCCGCTCTCACGGCCACGCGGGGCTTCACCCATCTTTTCGCCGCCATCGACAAGTTCACGGCGGGTTGAGGCCGAGGCGGCGCGCCATCACTACCGCCGCTGTTGCCAAGTTTATGCGCGGGATCTTCACCCGTTTTGGAGTCACCAACCGCGTCATCACCGACAACGGGACTCAGTTCACCAGCACGGCTTTCCTGGAGTTCTGCGATGAAATGGGCACCAAAGTATGCTTTGCTTCGGTGGCCCATCCCATGAGTAATGGGCAAGCAGAACGCGCCAATGCACTAGTGCTGAAGGTCCTCAAGACAAGGGCGTTTGATCGGCTCCACAAGCGGGGCGCACGATGGACGGAAGAACTCCCGACGGTGTTGTGGTCGCTTCGCACCACGCCCAGTCGGGCGACTGGTGAGACGCCTTTCTTCCTGGTATACGGGGCGGAAGCCGTTCTCCCCTCCGAGCTGTCGCTCGGTTCTCCGCGCGTCTCAGCGTTCAACGAAGAAGGCCAAGAAGATCTCCGGCGAGAAGAGGTCAACCTCTTGGAGGAGGTGCGTGATCGGGCTGCCCTTCGCGACCGCCGCATCAAGAAGCCTCGAGCGGTATTATTCCACCCGGTCTCTCGAGAGAACACTAGCAAAGGGCGACCGGTCTTGCGCAGATTCGACGCATGTCGGGTTACAAGCCGTCTCCCGGTGGAGGGCCCTTCGAGGTGGTCTCGAGATCTCGCCCGGGCGGTCAGTTGGCCAATGAGAGACGGCGAAGAATCGATTTAATTCCTACAACATAGAGTTGTTGCGGAAGTTCTATCCTTGAAGGAATTGTAAGTGCCTAGCAGCTCACTTTGGTCAGCCTTGAGGTAAGTTTCTCTCCCGGCTGATCAGCGGCTACTGGTGGTTAGTAAAGTTGTTGCCTAAAAGGCTTTTGCTTTACCATGATTGTCCCTTTTTGTGCCCTGAGCGGCAATTTTTCGCATGAATGTCGCTTGTTCTGTACGTTTGCTAATTCCTTGGCGATCCATCATGGCGCTCAGCGTCTGTGTCTGACAAGCACGGGCAACTGGGAGGTGAGTTGGGTACGGTGCTCAAGCGCAGCTCGCACGCCTCGGGTTGGCTCTCTGAAGCACCGCTGGTCGTCACCGCGAGCACCATCGGCCTGTCTCCACTCCTGGAAGCCTGCCGCTTTGACGCACCGCGCCGTAGTTCGATTTCCTAAAGGGTCGCAGGGACTTAGAAGCCAAACAGGGCGAACCAGGACCTCCCATGCCGGGACTTCGAATGTTGGGCCTACCTTGCGTGCGCCCTTCCAAGCGTCTACTTATCCTTCTGGTAGTTATCTATACACGCAGTGCCGGCGCAGGCGTCGGCTTATTCTTCTAAAAGCCCTGATCTCCGTGGTCGCCCAGCGCTAGGAAGGTCGGGTGGCCGTGCTCGAAGGTCGGATCATGCCTGCTCAAAGGCCGGGTCGCCTTGGCCATTGCAGGTCGGTCGCCCAGCGCTGGGGGCCGGTCGCCAGTGCTTGAGGGCTGGTCGCCCGTCGGCATATAAAGCAAGATAAGTGCTTCTTGCCATTTTCTTGGCCATTTCCTTACGCGCTTGTGCTAAGATGGGTCAGGCTGTGCGTGATTGTCGCGAGTGTCAAAAATCAACGGCCCCTCATGATAAAAGAAAATGTGCTAAGAGTTAACGCCCGGCGTGGCCAAGGACCAAGGGGTGCAAGTTAGGCACGACAGACTAAACACGGCTCAGACGCTTGGTTGGCTCCTGAAGCACCGGTCGTCACCGCCGAGTACCACCGCCTAAAACACTTCGAGACTTGTTGTTTCGCCACGCTCTCAGAGCACGCTTCCAGCGATCATCAGGGTCTAAGTTCCGAAAGGATTTGAATCAGCGTCAATCTCGCACAAAAACCTGATGCCAAGACTAAGCCACGCCTTGCATCTCCTAGTAGACTCAATGTCATTTCTGCCCAAGTCCTACATGACTTGCATGATCTATACTTATGTTCGCAACAAACGCACATATTTGCTGGCAGGACTCAGGAACGCTGCCCTAGCCTAGGCGTTCTTCAGGCATTCCGCAGGCATTGCTCTGGCGTTCCAGCCAAGTCAAAAGGACTGCCTACCTAACGGATTCAACTCAGTGAATTCGATCGCACAAAACAGATAAGCATATGGATAACATTAAAACAAGAAATATCTCTTTCACCCAAGCTTGTCCAAAATGTTTGTGAATGCAGACAGGCCAACAAAAGAGAATAAAAACGAAAAAACAAAAGCGGCTGCATGGATCTTCATTCATCATCGCCGAAGTTGAGGTCGCCGCCGTCATCACCTTCCGCGGCCAGCGGGGTGGAGACGTCCATGACCGGCGGCTCCACCTGCAGCATCCCGGCCATATGTTCTGCGGTGCGTGCCAGCGCCTCACGCCTGTTGCAGATCTTCGACATCACCGGCCACCACCGCCATTGATCGAGGGAGGCGTCGCCGGGCGCAAAGACGAGCGATGTAGGTCACGGCCATGATCGCGACTTCCCATCCCTCTCTGGCGGAGCGGGCAACCCGCAGCAGTGGCAGCCCGAAGTGCCTCGCGGCCCGATTGGTCGCGGGGGGCGGTGCAGGCGAATCCTCAGGCGCTGCGCGTTGGCGCCCCCCAAGGGCTCGAGCACCTCTTCATCTTGGAAGGCCTTCTTGAGCATGATGGCGAGGTTATGCCGCATGCAGAAGGACTCGTGCTCCGCGTGCTTCAGCGCCGTCTCGGTTCTCTCCGCCCGCTCCTCGGCTCTCTCCGCCCACTGCTGCATGGCGGCCGTATTCGCCCTCTCCTGTGCCAGATCCGCCGCCACCCTTGCCCGCTCCCGCTCCAGCTCGCCTCTTACCGAGGCCAGCTATTGAGTCGTCTGAGTGCCGTGCCTGGCGGTTGCCGCGATGACGGTGCCCAGCGAGGCGTGCATATCCCCGAGCTCGGTGAAGAGCTCGACGAAGCGTCTTGGCAGGGCAATGGCGTCACGAGGGCAAAGAGTCCGGAGCGCTGTGGTGGTGCCTCGCCTCGGCCCTTTCTGCAGCGGCGGCCGGAGGTACTTGGGCGGAAGCTTCCGCCGTCCCGGTGGGCGCTGGGGGCATTTGCGCCCTTGGCGCACCTTGAGGAGCCGCCCTTATCGGCACCCTCAAGCTAAGACCGGCCATCAGGAGCGTAAGGCCGCCTTGGCAGGTAGTGACCTGGGCTCCCGTGGCCGAGGATGTTCGCGCCGCGATCGTTGGGGCCGGCGTCGGAGGAGGAAGCGCCGGTGAAGGCACCGGTGCGGGCACCGCGGGAGGCGGCGGCGCCGAAGGTGAAGTCATGGCGGTGGTGTCCTGCGTCGCCGCCCTTTGCTGAGATGCCGCCACGTCAAGGTTGACGGCGGCGGAAGTCTGGTCCGCGGCACGGACCTTCTTGGGGTCTGGGCCCACGGCATCTGGGGCAATTGGCCGTTTGCCCGCGGGTGCGTCGCCGGCGGTGGTCGTGTCCTCGATCACCCGGTCACTGGGTGGCACTACACGGCACCTGTGGAGTCCATCGGCGGAGTACCGATGACCCGCAGCACTACAGGCTCCAAGTCGGCAAGTGGCCGAGCCGCCGCCAGGAAAACTGAGCCGCTCAGTGTTCTGCTTTGATTAGCGACAAGCCACCGCTAATAATGGCTCCTCCAAGTTTTCGCTACCGCAAAAAAATTAAAGAGTGGTTGCCGGTTGGTAGGGAGCCGCGAAAAGAAGCATGTACGTGGAAAAGCTAAAGGAAAACGAAGACTTACGTCCAGGCCACGTCGCGTCACGCCGTTGCCGTATCTTAACGCCATGCGAGGCGACGCGTTGGCGAAGAGGGCTGATCGCTTCGACATGAAGTCCCGCCACCAGTTCAGCTTCCCGGCCCCGCGATCTGTTGACGCGGGCCGCCATCGCGAGGAGTCTCGCCGTCTCCTCAACCGCATGAGTTCCAGCTTCTGAGGTTCTCGCGCTCGTGGCACCCCCAAGCGCCGACTCCATTATCGTTGATGTACTGACCGATAAGCTGCACCATGCCTTCCAATTGGATTTAGGCTGGAAGGCAATGTAGCGGGAGGCCATCCCGTCTCGAAGGTGGAAATAGCAGCTCCCCACTATCTCGTTGTCGTTGGAGGCGCGGCAGAGGAAGAAGTAACGGAAGAGGGGAAGATTCGGCTTCATCCCCATGAACATTTCACAGAGGTGTGCGAAGATGGAAAGAAAGACGATGGAGTTAGGGGTAAGGTGAAGATGGTGGATCCCATAGAAATGGAGGATAGTAAGAAAGAATTCGGAGAATGGCGGGAGCAGGCCCGCCATCATCGCCCAAGTGTGGAGGAGGATCTCGTCGGAAAGACACCGTGGCGTGACGGTCCCTGCTCGAAAGCGAAAGGCGCCCTCCGGCGCGATGATGGCCATCCTCTTTACCGTGGCGGCGTCCGCGGTGGAAGCTGGGATGGAAGGTGCCATGGAGGCGAAAAAGGCAAAAAGGCTTTGAGCAAGAAAGATGAAGAAGCAAAAATTGGAATGCGCAAGGAAGAAGAAGGCGTAAACCGCTCGATACAGATGTATCTATATATCCGCATCACGCGCGCCGACGGTTCGCGAAGAGACAAGATTGTGCACCATTTCGGGTCCCAAGAAATGTCTGCGGATACAGGAGGGGACCGAGGCAGTCGTATCCTCATGAGTGGTGGCCCTGCCCAAGAACGCACCCCACATTTAATGAAGGTTCTAAAAGGGGATCTGGCGCATGTTCCAGGGTGGGCACGGGGGCTACTGTTAGCGTACTCTACACTGGGGTACCCTCTCCGTCACACAAAAGCACGCCACGTGTCGCTCGGCAAGCAGGTGGGCGAAGACGCCCAGCTCGCCCGGCGACAAGTCCACGTGGCGGCCTGGCGATTGGGCGGGCGATCACGGCCCGCCGACCAGTGCCGATCCACGAAGGCCCGGCGAGTAGGTGGCGAGACACCTGCCGCCGGCGACCAGCCCACGTGGCGGCTTCGGGCGACGGGCGGCGAAGACGCCGCCGCCAGTGCCGCAATCCACGAAGCGCCGACAGCAAAGTGGGCGAGATGCCTGCCGCCCGATGACCGGGCCCACGGGCTTTCGGCAATCGGGCGGCGAAACGCACGCCCGCCGGCGAGTCTTGCCGATCCACGTAGCGCCTGGGCGGCGAGTGGGCGAGGACGCCGCCGCCGCCGACGACAAGTCCACGCGGGCGGCTTCGGCGACGGGCGGCGAAGCACGCCCGCTGCAGTGCCGGTCCACGAAGCGCCCGCGGCGAAAGTGGGCAAGGACACTCGCTTCGGTGACTACCCACGGGCGGCTCGGGCGACGGATAAGCGAAGACGGCCTGCCTTCAGGTGCCGGATCACGAAGCGCCCGGCGAAAGCGTGGGCGAGCGCCCGCCGCCCGGCGACCCGATCCACGTGGCGGCTCGGGCGATCGGGCGGCAAGCACGGCTCACTGCCAGTGCCGGTCCACGAAGCGCCCGGCGAGCCGGCAAGGCGACGCCTCGCCGCCGGGCGACCAGTTCAAGGCGCCCGACGCAGCGGTGGGCGAGACGCCTGCCGCCTGCCGCCGAGCAAAAAGGTGGTGCTCGGTGGCTTCACCTCTAAGTCTCCTCCTCACCGCATCGTGTCGACGGCAGTTCGCTGTGCGTGCTTATCAACTTCGAGGGTTTCTGCTACAAGCCTATTCCTGTGACGTGTCTCACCTACCCGTCGCAAAGGGGTCCCATCCGGGCGGACCGGGCGAAGCCATGCGTCGACATTAATTGAGGCTGGAGGAACGGGACAGCACGAGGAGGAGTAATAAATGCATAAGGATCAGCATGATGACCCCTCTTTTACCTACTCCCGTTAGCCTGGCCTATATAAGGGTCCTCTGGTGCATGGGGAGGGCGGATCGGTCGATCAGCCAAACAAACATTAGAGAGCTAGTAGAAGAACTTATAACTGGAGAACTCTGTACTAGCTTCAAACACCCCATAAGAAATCTAGCAGGAAGTAAGGCTATTACCCGCTCAGGGGGCCTGAACCTGGGTAAAAAATCTGTGCGTCATCCTTAGTTCATAGGCGCCAGAGCTCGCCGCGTGAGAGTCTCTAGGGTTTCCTCTTGCTAGGGTTAGCCAGCCGCGAAGACGCCCTCCTATCGAACCAAACCCGGTCTGTAGATTTCGGGCCTGTCAGGCGGAATACGCCGACAACATGACTAACTCTTTGTGCAAGCTATTAGCACACTTCCTTTGGTGTGCCGTAGAGAGTCATGACATAACCGTTACATTACTTAATCCTAACTTTGCACCAGCACGGGACGTTAACCCATACTATATATGGTAGAAGAACTCAAAGCATAGAAATGATGGAGCTTCCCCACAGAATGGCGTACACCGTTGTATCGGTAAACGTTTGATCCATAATCACCTCGGTGTGGACGTCCCTTCGAGCAATCCATTACGAAATAGCTCGTACTACTCTAACCTTCTAATGTGTAAAGCTAGTTTCGAGTAACTTAATAGGTTAAGGCTGTCCCATACTAGCACTTGTGGTTGTACGGAAAGACTTGGATATAACGTACAATTAGTTCAATCCTTAATCTGACACGCGCAATAGTCTCCCCCTATACTACGTGTAAATCCATGCACCTGGCTCCGGCTATTGCCAATAATTGCTGGCATCAAAAACATAGTTTTGTTTTCATTTTTTGTCAAAATACCATAACCATCATCATGTCTCAATATTTACAAGTTTAATCTAATCAAGTTTTCCAATTGATTTATCCCAAGTCTAAAGCATGGCTAAGTATGATTATTAACCATCGCTTATACCCAAATTGACATCATATATTGTCTAACCTTAAGTCTAGGGTTGTCAAAGTTCACAAGTCAACACTAAGGGAACTTCATAAAATAGCAGGCATATCTACCAGTACCCACAAAGTAGTAGTATTTGATGAAAATAGTATATGCAATGAAAATATTTAATAAAATATTTATAAAACTGGGATCAACATGATCAAAGGGGGTGCTTGCCTTGCTTATTGATGTCTTCAACGAAGTTGAAGTCGCAATGATTTATGGAAGCGAAGGACGTCGGGTTCTACACGTCTTGAACGAAGAACATAACAAATGACAAATAACAAGTTTTCAATAAGGACAAAAAGAAATCAGATGGAAATCCAAATAGAAACAAATCATAGAAAACAGGTGCGGTTTAAGGTTTAAGTTCTTACGATTTTAGGTACTCGGTTTCTAGTCGATCTAATATCATTAGAGGCAATGATATTACTTCTTGTTTTATGAATTACTTTTCTTTATTTTATGAATGCAAGATGCTAAAATTATGTATTTTTATATTTATAATATCGAATTCAAGATGTAAAAATTGTTTGGATTAATAGAATTAAAATATTAGTTACTTTGTTGTACGACATATTTGTGAATAGTACTTATTCCTTAATTAACTTTGTATAAGAGTTAGTTTTGAGTATGTTAGACCTGTTAAGTTACTGGTTATATATATTCATGATTTTTAAGAAGGTTCTGGTGATACAAATATCTTAATCACTATTTTATTATTACTTAAGTTTATTTAGCTATGATGCGGATTTTAGGGTTTATATCAATGCAAGGTTATGCTTTTGATGGGATCAGATGCAAGGCAGATTGAAACAAAATTACTTTTATAGGATAGTCTTAAGTTATAAGAGCATATATGAATTAGTTTTATTTGTATTAGTACCTATCGATTGTAAATATACATACATCAATCTTTTATATATAAAGAAAGCATTACCATTTTATGATCATGATTTTATTAAGCCAAATATAATTATTGCATCAAGTTTATTTAACCTAAGGCTTATAGCATATTTATGGATTACATTGGATCTTAATTATGGACTTTATATATATATATATATTAATCGTATGTATTCCATCAAGCAAGATGAACTACAAACTTGATTCAACTTAAATATGAAATATTTTTGCATAAAAAGTATTATTATGTTACTAAGATCTAATAATTAGTTTTATCATTATTTAAATTTATTTGCACTAGTTGCAACTTATTTGATTTCCATATATTGAAAAAACAGTCTATTTTCAAATCTTAATCAAACTTAATTCAAATAAAATATTTTTACATAACTGGAATACTCATGATCTTAGTAACATTGTGAAATTTGATTCATGATTTAAAGGGTTATGGTTTATGTATTTGTAATAGTAACCATAATAGGGTTTGTTTGATCTTTAACTTCAATTCAAATAAAGTTTAAAAATTAAATATTTCTGAAAAATGTATTTATTAAGGTCTCAGGAGCATACGTGAATTATTTCATTATTTATAACTTCAAATTCAAGAGACTAAAATAATTTGGATTAATATTGAACTATTTACTTAATACTCACTACAATTCAATATTTTCCTATAGTGAACCCTAAGTATTTTTGCCTATTCAGGTTCCTAAGGATACAAGGATTCTAATAAAATTTATTTCATTTAATTTGGAGCTTATTTGCAAAAGTTCTATGTATGACATATTTTAAACTCTTTCTTTAAATTTGAATTGAAAATTCAAACAGAGTTCATTTTCAAAAATATTTTTGCATATTCTGAATCTACAATATTTTATATGAATTTATAAATTTATTTCATTTCATTTGGGCTTATGGTTCAAAAGGTATACTCAATTGAATGCACTAGGGCTTAGAAAATACTAAAAATCAGATAATTTACCAAAAATGGAATGTACACTTTCGGCTTGAGTTTATGCTTTCTAGTTTTGGACCTACGCGGGTTGAGGAACTGACGGCCGGGACCCGTGTGATAGTGGACCGGTTCAGTTGACACCTCGGGCCAAGGGCAGGCACAAAGACAAACGCTGCAGTGGTCGACTGCACGGTCCCGGCCAAGCCACCACAAGTAGAGGAGGGCACGTGCGAGCTCACCGCCAGCAAGAGGAGGCCGGAGCCACCAAATGGGTAACACGAGAGGCACCGGCGGATCCAGAGGGTGGGCCGGGTGGGCCCCGGCCCACCCAAAAATTTAAGATCAATTTCTGTCATTACTCTAAGATTAATTCCCGTCATTACCGAGATAGTCATATTGTGAAGATAATATCTTTAGATCCGCTGATCCGATCGGATTGATTCTTATTGTATTAATTTAGAAATTGCATCTAGTTTTTACAGTTAAAATTTCACAACAATCCAACGGTAGGATCTTTGGGAATTATTATTTTGGTGAACGTGAGTCAATCTGTTTTTATTTGGTCTGGCGTTTGATTCAGTAAAAGTGCGAAGAAAATAACTTTAGATCCGTAGATCCGATCGAGCTGATTTTTATTGTGTTAGCTTGAAAATTGAGTCTAGTTTCAGTAGTTAAAATTTCACATCGATCTAACGGTGGGATCATCAGTAATTACTGTTTTAGTGAACGTAGGTTAATCAGTTTTGTCGAATCCGAATCAGTTAATTGGGGTGTTTCAAAAATAATCAAAAATTTGATTTTAGCTTCCGCGCAATCATTCATTGAGAAATAGGATGGGTGATAGTCTTTTGAACGATTGTCTAGTCACATTCATTGAGCGAGATATTTTCTTTAAAGTGAATGAAGAAGATATAATGGACACTTTCATGGCCATTAGAAAGCGTAGACCCAACAAGAAGTAGTACTGTGATCTTCTTCAAATTATTATAGTCGTGTAAGTTTCTTTAAGTCAAATTTCATACCTAGTTGTTGATTTTAAGATGTTCATAAGACACCTTATTAATATATCATGATACACTTTTGGTAAATTCTATACTTGTATTGTATATTGGCATGTTAGATTTACGGTATTTAAAAAATTTATGTCAAGTTGGACCACCCATACCCAAAATCTCGGATACGCCTAACGCATATGTATCGATCTTAATTTCAACTAGGTACGTATGCATGCGCATCACAAGACCATGCTGCGTTTTGAGAATTTGATAGAGAAAAAATAAACCAATAGATAATTTTCAAAGTTACGATAATTTTTCGTCAAGGATATTACCATTTACATCAAAAAGATTTGTTGATTATGCCTATGTCGCCACCAAAGAAGCATACTTGACCGCAACATAGACAAATGCTATCGAACCAACAGTTGCTCCACAGATCATAGCAATACGGTGGCTTCTTAACATGCCTTGTTGTGGCTAAGTCAAGAAAAGGAGAGGAATATGAATAGCACACACAAGAATAAAAATACCAACTTTTCTATTATGGAAGCATATTTCCCAAAGCTGAACAATGAAAAATAAACTCACTTTTTAGGTCATCTCGTGGATAAGAAAGTGGGTCCAGCAGATATGAGGCCCACATCGATCGGGTCCATTTCCGCCGCCGCCCAAAGGATTGGCGGTAATGCATGCCGGACGGATCGAGGCTCGGTGCAGCGTGATCCGAACGACAAAAGGAATAGTGGAATCTAGAGGATAATTAGTTGTTGCCGCCAGGCAGGGGTAGACAGTACGAGTCTGTTTGGATTTGAGTTAGTTAGTCTCAGGGATTCTTATCTGTGGAGTATATGGATCCGGTATATCGCATGGCAGTGCCGTGAGGACCACCTAAGGGGGATAGGCAAGCCGATCGCATGAAGATGGGTATTGCCTAAAGGCGAGGTTGCCGCGCAAAGAAGGAAACCCAGAAGATAGAAACCGACCCTGCTTAGGGAGGATACAATTGTAATCCTATCCGTTATCATATTAAACGGATAAGGAAAGAGATATAATCTCCACCTTGTAACCGATTAGAACTCTCCTTTGTAACTGCCCTCCTCCGCTATATAAAGGGAGGTGGGGGAGAAGGAGAGAGGACCAGAAGACAATCTCATTAGCAAATAGCTAGCCACACATATAATCCCAGAGCACAGGACTAGGGTATTATCTCCTCCGCAAGAGCCCGAACCTGTATAATTCCCGTGTCTTGTGCTACCATCGAGTTTGGATCCAGTGCCTAGCCCCCTTTTCATTATTGTCGGTAACAAACGTCGACATTATCCTTTGTTAGTTCGGTGTCAGTTAGGATCCATATGGATCATCAGAGTCCTTATATATTGCAGTAAAAGGAATAAAGAAGGCAGGCTTGAAGTATCATTAACTTACCTCAGGCGGTGGCTTCGAAAACAGCCAAGTCACAGGCACACGTCGCCACGGCGAGCTCCTCCTCGTCTGCGAGTGACCTACGATCCGGCTTGCGGCCGGGCACGCGGTTATACAAGCAGGTTCATTCTGGATCGGCTCATATCAATTTGGTATCAGAGCCGGTCGTAACCGGGAGCATGGCAACTTCATCGGAAGATCGTCTGGTGACCTTGGAAGCGGAGATGAAGGAGGTAAAGGCATGTTGGCCAACCTCACGCGGCTTTTGAAGGAGAAGGGCCCGATGCAAGAGTCCAACGGGGAAGAAGAAGGTGCGGGGGTGCGCTCGGGACAGTACTCGCGCAGGAGGCCCGACGCGCCTGGGCCGGTCCGGTCCGGCCGAGTGTGGGAGGACTCAGTGCTGGGAGCAAGGAGGCGAGGAGGGAACCGCGAGGACGATGAAGATAGTCGCCGGTGGACACCACGTCCACCACGATTTGATCTGCCAGAATACGATGGGAGAGAGGATCCCCTGGGGTGGCTGAGAAGGTGTGAAAGGTTCTTCCGGGTGCACCGCATCCCTGAGGAGGAGTATGTGGAGGTCGCCAGCCTCCATCTTGCGGGAGAAGCATAGGAGGTGCTCGACAATTGGCAATAGGAAGAATTGTAGATCTCCTGGGAGGACTTCTCGGAGTCGTTTATCCAGCGTTTCACTCGACACTCGAGTGTAGGACCGTTGGGCAACCTCGTGAATTTGAAGCAGGGCAGTAGCTGGGTGGATGAGTATGCAAGGGAGTTTCAGCGACTCCTGGCGCGTACCCCAAGGATGAAGAGAGCAAATCAGATCGAAACTTTCATAGCTAGCTTATCCATAGCTTTGGGAGCGGATGTCCGCTGAGAGCGACCTAGGGATCTCTCTGAAGCTATCGGGTTGGCAAGAGAAGCTGAAGCACGGAAGACCGCATGGATCGCAGAAGCAATTCAAGGGATGGCGGGCGCTGGAAGGGGTCGTGGCTCCTTCAATCGGGGCTGGTCGACTATAGGCCCGCCGCAGCATATATCGACGGCAACTCCTGCATCGGCTACCGAGGTTGTCTCCCAAGGTCGGACATTCGGGGCAATGTCAACTGCTCTGGGCGACAACGCACCATAAGTGGGGGGCGGCGGAACCACGACGGGAAGCACTCATCTCAGTGCCAAGGCGGCTCCAGCAGCCAGCCTCAGTTCCAGGACGCCGCCACCTTACAGCTGACCAACTCGCAGAAAGAAGAGCAAAGGGACTTTGTTATAACTACGACGAAGTCTACCGGAGAGGTCATCAGTGCAAAAGATTGTTTCATCTGGAGGTGGAAGATGAGGAAGAGGTCGAGGGGATTCCAGAGGAGGAAGTGGATGTGGAAGCTTCCCTATCTATGATCGCTGCACTAGGACCCAAATAGGGAAACACGATGCAGCTTCCAATGCACATAGCTGGCAAAGAATGGTTGGGTCTGATTGATAGTGGGAGCACGCATAACTTTCTGAGTGCCTATTCAGTATATCAGGGGAAATGGAATGAGGCGGTGCCAATGGGAGAGGTGAACTTTCCCCAACAAGTTCGGGTTGCAGGAGATTCGTACCTACCATGCCTAGGCAAGCTTCAGGCGGAGTTCAGGATCCAAGGGCAGTCGTTCACAGCTCCCTTCATCATTCTCCCAATTGACGGATTTGATATGATACTGGGAGTGCAGTGGCTGCGTACCTTAGGGAATATCCACTGGAATTTTGAGGAGCTGTAATGGAATTTGAGAAGGATGGAGGTCACGTCAGATTACTGGGAACCCAGCGAGAGCCAAACCCAACCATGATGCTGATCGGAGAGGAAGGAGGCAGGGGTGATACATCAGTTGCTGCATGCATATGAGGACATTTTCGCTGAACCCCAGGGGTTGCCACCTCGAAGACAATGCGATCACCGCATTACACTCATCGAGGGCACAAACCCGGTAGTGGTGCGACCCTACCGGTACCCCTACCGTCAGAAGGATGAGATTGAGAGACAATATGAGGCTGTGTTGAAACAAGGAATCATCAGACCTAGCCACTCTCCTTTCTCCTCCCCAGTTCTGTTGGTAAAGAAGGCGGACGGCTCGTGGCGCTTCTGTGTGGATTATCGCGAGCTCAATGTGAAGACCATAAAAGACAAGTTTCCAATCCCGGTGGTGGAAGAACTTCTAGATGAGTTGGGAGGCGCAAGGTATTTCACTAAACTGGATCTGCGTTCGGGCTATCACCAAGTTCGGATGTGGATGAACGATGTTCCCAAAATAGCCTTTCGGACACACCATGGCCATTACGAGTTTCTCGTCATGCCCTTTGGACTGACCAATGCGCCGTCGACATTTCAGGCCTTAATGAATGAGGTGCTGCAAGACTTCCTGCGCAAATTTGTTCTTGTCTTCTTTGATTGTATTTTGGTTTATAGCCGGACAATGGAGGAACATGAGGAACATTTGCGCAGAGTGTTGGACAGATTACGGCACAACCGGCTCTTCCTCAAGCGGACCAAATGCACCTTCGCGCAAGAAAGTGTCGGGTACTTGGGCCACATCATCTCCCACAATGGCGTAGCTGCGGATCCCGAGAAACTCCGAGTGGTAGCTTCATGGCCTCGGCCGTCATATGTGACAATCCTCCATGAATTCTTGGGATTGACCGGATATTACAAGCGTTTCGTACAGAACTATGCCAACATAGCCGAGCCACTTACAACGTTGCTGTGGGGACATAACTTTGAGTTGACGGAGGCGGCAGAGGGAGCCTTTCACAGCCTGAAAAGGCGATTGATGTCGGCTCCAGTGCTACAAATGCCAAACTTCGAGCTACCATTTGTGGTGGAGTGCGATGCGTCAAGGTCGGGCATTGGGGCAGTGCTTCAGCAACAGGGCCACCCAATAGCCTACTTCAGCCGTAAATTGGCAGAGCGGCATACGAAGCTAGCTGCGTATGAACGTGAGCTTATAGGGCTGTCCAAGGCGGTGCGGCACTGGAGGCCATACTTGTGGGGTCATCCATTCCTTGTGCGCACGGACCACGAAAGCCTCAAGTTTTTATTGAAGCAGGCCTTAGTGACGCCGCCACAGCAGCACTGGCTTAGCAAGCTCATGGGGTTTGATTTCCAAGTGGAATACAAGCTGGGCCATTGCAACACCGCCGCAGATGCATTATCACGCATGCTAGTGGATGAACTTCAGTGCGCGGTGATATCGGGACCCCAAGACGTGACGCGCTCCCAGTGGCATGAGGAACTGCGCAAGGACCCAGGGATCCAACAACTGGCTGCAAGGTGGAGCTGCCCACCAACTGCGGGAACTAGGTTACCGAAGAAGGCGCATCGGACAGAGAGGATGATAGGAACCACCGGTGGCAAACCACATTCACCAAATGCAGCTTGTCTTTGGCGAACAAGCAGGCGTGCGGGCACGCTGGACTACGCGCGAGGGCCTGGTATACCGCGACAGCCGATTGGTGATACCGACTACATCACCATTGGTGGATAATATCATTGCCTCCATCCATGATCTCACCCACGAAGGGGCTCAGAAGACGCTTCACCGACTCCAGGCCGCATATTTCTGGGAACGGCAGCAGGACTCGGTAGAACAATACGTGGCCCGTTGTGTGGTGTGCCAGCAGAACAAAGCTAGTACCATGTCCCCAGCGGGTCTCCTGCAGCCGCTACCGGTACCACACCAGATTTGGGCAGATATTTCCATGGATTTCATCACGGAGCTTCCAAGGTCCCAAGGTAAGACAGCCTTGTTGGTGGTGGTAGACCGGCTGTCCAAATACGCTCATTTCATCCCAATGGCAAGACCGGCGACAGCGGTGAAGGTAGCTCAACTCTTCTTCGATCGGGTGGTCCGACTTCATGGCATCCCTGAGTCCATTGTGTTGGACCGCGATCCGGTGTTTCTCAGTGCCTTCTGGCAGGATTTGTTCAAAAGGAGTGGAATGACTCTACTCATGTCCACCGCATACCATCCTCAAACCGACGGACAGACAAATGTAGTCAATCGCACCTTAGAAATGTACCTCCGCTGCTTGGCGGGGTCGAACCCAAAGACATGGACGCAGTGGGTGCCATGGGCAGAGTTCTGCTACAATAGCTCCTATCACTCTGCTCTCAGAATGACACCATTCGAGTTAGTCTATGGCAGGAAACCACCACCTCTCACACCATATCAGCAAGGGGCGACAGTTATCGATGCGGTGGATTGTGCATTGGTGGACTGGGACGTCTTACTGGAACAAGCACGGCATCACCTACTGAAGGCACAAAACCGGATGAAGCAGAGGTATGACCTGCACCATCGGGAGGTGGAGTTCGCGGTGGGTTCTTGGGTCTGGCTAAAGCTCCAGAAACATCGCCAGCAATCGGTCTGAGGGCACCTCAATTCGAAGCTGGCGCCGCGTTTTTATGTCCATTTCAGGTGCTCGCTCGGATTGGCCCAGTCGCATATCGGCTTCAACTTCCGCTCGCCGCTCGACTTCACAATGTGTTTCATGTGTCCTTACTGAAGGAGTTTCGCGGCGCGCCGCCGGACAAGCCGGCAGTCCTGCCACACGAGGTGCAGCCCGGGATAGAGCCAGCTCAACCAGAGCCCTATAGCATTGTGGCGCAACGGTTCGTCCAGGGCAAGCGCCAATTCCTGGTGCATTAGGCGGGCGAGCCGGCGGAGGAGGCAACGTGGATGGATGCAGTCACCTTTCGGCGCTCTTTTCCTGATTGCAAGCTTGCGGACAAGCTTGTTTTCTAGGGGGGAGGTGATGATATGAGGCCCACACTGGATCGAGTCTACTTCCGGCGTCGCCGCCCGAAAGGATTGGCAGGGGCTGGCACGCCGGACGGGACGGAGGCTCGGTGTGCAGCATCCGAAAGACAAAAGGAATAGTGGAGTCTAGAGGATAATTAGTTGTTGCCGCTAGGCAGGGGTAGACAGTCCGAGTCTGTTTGGATTTGAGTTAGCTAGTCTCAGGGATTCTTATCCTTTGTTAGTTCGGCGTCAGTTAGGATCCATATGGATCATCAGAGTCCTTATATATTGCAGTAAAAGAAATAAAGAAGGCAGGCTTGAAGTGTGTGGCTTCGAAAACAGCAAGTCACAAAGACGCCGCGTCGCCGGGCGAAGCTCCTCGTCAGTCATGAAGCGACTTGCGATCCGGCTTGGTGTTGGGCATGCTTGGTTATCTGGCGAGTTCATTCTGGATTGGCTCGTATCACAGTGAAACAGAAGAGCAATTATTTCCAGACTTGACTCTACAGATCATTGGATTTCAATGATGCTGCTCAAACAAGTAATAATACAAAGGTGTTCAGGAGGAATTCTAGTGGCCAAGGTGAAGGGGATAAGATGAATTACTTACTTGAAAGTTCTTGTAGAAATCTTTGGCAACGGACCACTCAGATTGTTAATGAAAGATCTCTCAGACATGAGTCAATGCAAGTTGATTATTACAACACACCAATGAAAGAGAAAAACAGGAAAAACAAAAAGGAGCGACAGAACATACATAAGAGCAAGCCCATTAATGTGGCTAGTGAATCAAGACAAGAAGAGGACGGAAAAAATCAAGAACCAAGGAAAGAAATCTTACAGATAGTTGAGGTCCTTGAGATCGCCAAGTGAACTTGGGATACCCGATGAAGTCGATTGTTTGACATGCCAAGGTCTCAGAGCATCCCCACCGCTTATGCTACCGGGAGTAGGGCCGTAAATCGCATTATTCTCAGAATAGCTCGTCCAGAACAACGGTTGAAGACTTTCAATCTTTCATTTGTCTAGAATCTAGAGCTATCCATTTCAAGAAAATGTCGTCGCCCAAGCTTCCAATTTTTGAATTGTGTCGATGGTCTTCAATGCATTCTCGAGCATTGTATCCATTGTTTTCTTATTAGTTGATCTTTTGCAAAATCTCATAGGCTCGAACCTAAAAGAAATGTATTATCACGAGGCATGCATGAGATTGTACTGTAGACATTTGTGGATTTTCTTGGCAGAAAAGCATTCCTCGTATCATAAGCACATTCTTGAAAGTGTGTGTGTGTGTGTGTGTATAATATGTATGTATGTATGTGTGTGTGTGTGTGTATGTATATGTATGTCTGAACCTGCACATATATTTGGATTTCAATGAGATTTAAGCATATGCTCGAACATGCCATGCTCAAAAGTTATGATCACATTAAAATTTTCTCCTGCATTTATCGAGTGTGAAACTTGTAACTATCACTGATAATCTCTATGGTGTAATGAATGTCAACACAGTCCGTCACATGGCAGTATGACACATGGGTGTGATTCCACTGGTTAAGAAGCAAGACAAGTACTTTCTATAGGAGGGATCAGTTCCTCTTCAGGTTCAGAATAGGATCTTCAGGCAGAGGGCTTTCCAATTATCATTATCTAACCGAGGCATACCAGGCATTTTCTTTGATGCAAGCATGCTAGGCATCATCCCTCCTGTTCCTGGTCGGTGTAATGGAAAATCTCCAGGTGAAAGGGGGCCGCTTAGCGCACTATGACCATTCCTAATAATAGCTGTTGTCCCTGGATGTAATGCAAGATTCTTTTCAGCCTCAGTGTGAATTTCATTGATAGGAGCTTCTCACTGATATCAGAACAAAGTCGAGCGTATACTGGACAGAAGGTTACATGGGTGAAATTAGTTCTGAATGCAAGTAAAGCTTATTACATTTGGATAGAAAATATTTATCTGTAAAAAGAAAAGATAATAGAACAATTGTTATCCTGAAGTCCTGCGCTTTTTGTTATTCTTTTATGCAATATAGTTTGATTCGCATTTGTTTGAGCCGCTTAATGCTACCGATGAAAAAAAGGCAAGAAACAAATTATGGATGGTTGATTTACATGGAAGCGAAAGATTTCCAAAGACAAGAGCAACTGGGAAAACTGTCAAGAAAGGCAAAATTATAAATTTGTCATTGTCAGTCACATCAGATGTCATTGATGCATTATAAACAAAAAATGGTCAAGCACCTTATAGATAGGCGAAATCCATTATGTCTATGTGTTTGACAGCTGGTGCAATAGATCACTATTTTCTTCGTAAATTTCAAGGAAATGATACTTTTTTGTCTTTTCAATTTCATAGGAATAGTAAGCTTAAACAAGCTCTAAAAGACTCCAAGCAAACAATGCCTCAGTAATCGTTAGAAAACCAAATTTATTGCTGGTTAGTGCACCAAGATAATAATATTATTTAAGTAGTGCCATTGCAGATAATCCACTGTAAATGATATAATGTGAGCTTTTGCACAGAAAAGCTTGGGCATGTACTTAAAGTAATCCAGAAGAGCAAAGCAATTATTTTAATAGCTAAGACATACAGAAATTTTGTTGGTTTCTCAAGAAATCCATGACCCTAAAACACCATATACAACCGAAAGAGAAACATGCTCGCTCAAAGAGGAATATATGCCCTACATGCTTTTTTGGATGACTTATTTGCCTAAACATCCAATTAACATACCTTCTTGATAATATTGGGTCGACGGCTCAAGCCAAATACGAATCACGATAAAATTGCTCTAGTCAACAAGAGGTGAAACCTAGTACGTAAATGTAAATGCCTAGACTATGCCACAATCACTCTAGTTCTAAAACATAACATACATACACAGATGATACAGCCAAAAGAATAAACAAATACGAAACTATCATAGAATACCAAGCATCACCAAGAATGGCGTAAATATGTGTGAAACAGTCTCTAAATTTTAATAACAGCAATGTTTGAGCAACTAAAAATACGGTTAAATGCAAATATAATTCCATACAAAACACCACGACTTTGGTCCTCATACAGTATCTTGTGTGTTGCAAATGAGGCAATAAAGCCAAGGAACAAAATGTTGATTTCAATATGTGATAAACAAAGGCACTCAGTTCAAACTTCAAACCAAAGTGAGGTATTTTATATAGAAAAGGTACTGAAAACCACATAAAAATCTCACCAAACCAATTGCAGTCAATACGTCAAAGATAATGTTACCCCACAGTACTCGTTGAAATTTGGCAACATATGACGAAAAGTGAGCTGCAGTGCATATAACACTCCGTAAGGAATCTAAATTCAAAATACCGAAGTGAAAAGGAAGTTGAACACATAAGATAAAAGAATGCATACCTCCATTAGCTCAAAGCCAACTGTTAAACCTCATTATTGCCTTTCCCCACATTCCAAGAATATGGGCAATAACGAACTCATGAAAAAGGATTTCCTAGAGAAACCTATATTGAAGTCAGTAAGCTGAAATAAGACAAATCAAATTGAACAAAAAAAGAAGTAGTTAGGTGGATGAACCCATCATACATAAACATTGTTAAACCTGCTTTTTGGATGATCAGGTACATATATACGGTAGTTAGTTCCATAAGATCTTTCGTAATTCGCTCAAATGTTGGTAAGCAAATAAGGATTTCTTCAATTACGTAAATCTCTAATATTAGATCAGATATAGAAAATTAACTCAATTGCATTACCTACACCAAGATCAGGGTGAAGATACTTTATAAATTGTCTATTGTCACCACGAGTCTGCAAAATTAAGTAAAAGAATTAAATTTGAACTGAAACATTTATCGATTTTAGATGTACTTAGAACAGTCCGCTATTACCCTTTTTTTAAAAAAAGGAAGTTGATAACTTTCTGTTGGCATTTTGGCTACCTGTAAGAATAATACCTGAACATGGGACCATGCTATGTGGGAAATCCTTTGCTGATTTTGGGCAGATTTGCCACAAAATTTTCTCAGAAAGCTATTGCCGACCCCACTAATCACCTTCACCTGCAATTTATGCTTCTCCAGTTGCTGAATGAAAGGCATTGGGTGAATTGTACACAAGGCATCATGATCAACAGCAGTTACACATACCAAATATTGATGTGGAGCTGACAAGATTTCTGTAAACACCACCCACTCAGGCTTGCTGCCATAAATGAACAATGAGCACGAGGGATGAAGTTTCACGGCCTGATCTATCGAAATCACCTGGTAACCAAATATTTCATGTCCCGAAAACATAGTAAGATTACCTCTTAGGGATGATAGAATAATTCTCTTAAGCAACTTATCGTGCACAGTGGGCTCCTCAGGATTCCAACACCAATAATTTGGGACGATAATGTTTAGCTCACGCTTTAGACAATTTTCATGTTCTGAAATAGTTTCCTGGCACCTCCTCATGGTCTTGGCATTGATGCTATTCTGCCAGCACCACATATTCCTGCTTTCATGCTCATCCTCCCACTTCTTATACACAGCAAGTAAAGTAAACAGATCTCCATCTGGGTGACAGAATGGGACCTTCAGACAGTCTGCTTTATATTTCTCCTCATCAGTGCCCACTCTACAAAGTTGAAACTTGACAACACATTGCAATCTGAAAACATGAACACAACCAAACTCCACGCACAATCTTTCTCCAGAGTTCCAAGCAAAACAATCACAAACAATCAAATGGCTCGAACTGCATAGAGAACTCCCATCCTTACTTGGTTAGCGAAAATGTGATTAAGAATCTTCCTGCCAATTATGGTCACTGCCAATAAGAAGTGCCATGGCTACCATTTGCCTCCTCTTCAATCCAAGACCAGCCTCAATGTCTGCTATGTTGTAGCACTCAAAAGGTTCCTGAAGAAAAATTCCTGATCATGGTACCACGGTACAGGGAAGTTGATAAAAAAATCATTTGCTATGGTAACATAAGTACATAACTACAATAGACTGCTTACCTTACAGTTTGATCGGAGGACCTTTATGATAGTCTTAGCTCCAAAGAGGAAAGCATCACTATCTGAAGTGATGCAAGCATCCACATGACCTTCATTGTTCAACTTAGTGCAAAGGGCTTCAGCTTCACCATTTGCCCACAGTATAGGCATTCCAAGATATTCAAGCGGTTCCTATACATTACAGAAAATTAACATTGTCAAAGACAGGATATTTATCAGTTTTCTATCACAAGTTAGCAACCCCAGATCACAGCAAACAAGATGGGGGAAAACCGGAAAAGTCAGAAATATGTCTGCAACGTAAATTAGGAACTTGCATAAATTACTACCGAACTGCTCTAATGTTTATATACAGACCCAAAAACAAAATCATGTTTAGTCAAGCATCGTCAATACATGGCACTTCAATACATCTTCCTAGACCAAATTAAATCCTAAATTGTGAAAAAACGAGCACAACAACAGCATGGTACTCACAACGCACTCCTTGGCATATCGCGTGAACGCGTAATTCCTCCCTTTCACGAGCGCTGCGACACTGGCCTCCCCCTCCGTGCTCGGAAAAGCAACCAAGTCCATCCCAGAGCCATGAAAGAAGCGCGCAGCCCTCGCCTGCGCCTTGAGCGGCGACGGCTCGCCGTCCGCCACGAATACAGGAAAAACACCCATCTGCAATAGTTCCAGAGACAAGCACTAAAGAAATTGAGGAGCTAAACCATGGAATTAATCCGAAGCCACAAGATTGTGCAGCAGTTGCATATTCAAGATTGAATATTGAAGAGCACAGAAAGACAACCCAAAATGCAGACTGGCACAAGCGCGGGACAGAATACTACACACTTGGGGGGGAAATTACGATGTATGACACTCAATTCGTTGGCCTCGCGCAAAATGACATTAAATTGGGACGCCTGATACGAAACGACACTGTGCCATCCAATTTCTCTCTCCAGTGACATTCTGTCCATTTTTCTCCCTTTTTTTCACACTTTTCTCTGTTTTCCATATAAAGTGACCATATTGCCCCTTGTCTCTCTCCTGAAACTTCAGAACCGAGTACTACCAAAACCAATTTGAAGAGCTCAAGTAAATCCGATCAGCCGCTTGTCTCTCTCCTGAAACTTCAGAACGTGAGGCAAAAAGTAATGTCCAGCAAAACCACTTCTAGTCGGCACATTGATTTTTCTTGCTGTGTGTTCTTCACGAGACAACAGAGAACTCCAAGTTCCAACACTAGTCCCCAAAATCAACCAGTATGCTTCGCACGAGTCTTCACGGAGTTTTCACCTTTGTTGGCGGATCAGCCGAGGGCGATGTCAGCGAATGAGTTGAAGGCAGAGCGCCGGCGGAGACACGGGCGAAGAAGGGGCGGCGAGGCGATCGGCGTTCAATCTGGCGGTGGAGCAGGCCTGCACGGGCGTCAGGATGCTGCGGAAGACTGGAGGCTAAGTATTGGAAGAAGCGGGAAAACCAGATGAAACACAGGAAGTGAAACGAAAGCAGAGAAGTGTTTAAATAACATCAACGGCTGGAGGCAATGTCGAAGGGTTTCGCCACATCCGACGGCTATCTGACCGGGAACAGGAATTACCGAAGAAGCTTAAGCGGTTGTTTTGTCGTTTTGTTTATTTACTAGCCTGTTTACGCTTTGAAGCTGTGAAACTTTGCTTTTACTGCTGTAAGTGGATGAAGTATACATTCAGAAAGTGGAATGGAAGGAGCAGAACTTCCGCATATTACTTCTAGCTACTTTAGGTCTTGTAGAACCCTAGTTCGTATCTTCTGTTTGGAGGTGGCGGCGGCTGGTCAGGTCCTCACTGAATCTTCCGATCATCTGGTGGGAATCAGTAGGGGCCTGACAAAGTGGTATCAGAGCAAGTTGATCTTGGCGATTGGGTGAAGACAACAGAT
Organism: Guadua angustifolia; assembly: GCA_036346375.1. Lineage (NCBI taxonomy): Eukaryota > Viridiplantae > Streptophyta > Magnoliopsida > Poales > Poaceae > Guadua > Guadua angustifolia. Next base: position 57,930,455 of record CM070508.1, read on the forward strand.
CGAGGTTGGGAAACTGTAAAATCCCTTGATCTGGAAGAAGACTAAATGGATCCAGAAGGGAGCGGAAGTGAAGCGATCGAGAGGAGCAATAGAGCCGAAATCCAGAAGCTTCAAGATCGAATGGAGATGCTACAAACCGATATGGCGGAGATTAAGTCTATCCTACTGAGGTCGCCGCAATATTTGGGGGAATACCGAGAGAACACCAACTCTTCTGCGATCTTGGAGGAAAGGGGGATTCCAGGTCAGAGTGCAGCTAATCAGGTGAATGTTGTTTCTCTTTCGCAAAATCCAGCAAGTAATCAGAATCTGTTTGATCCACAAACCATGGTTGGTAGTGGGGGGCCGGTAGTTACCTCAGCAATCAGAATAGCTGCACAACCTAATTTTAGACCACAAGGAAATCTGGGCATTCATGACTCTCCCATCAGAGCACCATCTCTAAGTATACCAGCCCAGGGTAATACCTTGTTTGGACAGGGACCGAATTTATACCAGCAAATTAGATCAGGCAATACTGAATATAATCCTCAGGTTCCTGTTTACCATCATCCAGTGTTGTCGCCAACTCAAGGGATTGGGGACAGAGGTCCAACTTACCATCACCCTGGGGTTCAGTTATTTGATACCCAAAGAAATATGTATGTGGGGGATGTTGGGGGTGGTCAACAATATGCAGAAGCTATTATTAAAGGACCAAGGTTAGAATTGTCAGTATTCTCAGGGGATGACCCAATTGGGTGGATTGATCAATGTGAGAAGTTCTATGAGATGGCAGGTACTCCTGTAGATCAGTGGGTCAATCTGGCAGTAGGGCATTTGGCTGGCAGGGCTAGCATCTGGTTCAGGGGCATAGGAATTGCTTGGCAAGCTCTATCTTGGCATCAATTCAGTGCTATTTTGTGTGACCGGTTCTCTGAGGCTAATGCACACGATGCGGTAGAAAAGTTGATCGGTATTAAGCACTTTGGTACGGTGAGTAAGTACATTGATTACTTTGAAAAATGTGTGGATTTGGTAAAAAGGGATCATTCATACTTGCAAGAGACATTCCTGCTCAGTTGCTTCATTAGTGGACTTAGAGACGACATTAAGTACACAGTTAGTAGTCATCAACCCAGAGGACTGCTAGAGGCATACTGGTATGCTAAATTAGCAGAAAAGGCAGTGGGTGCCAAGAAATACAGTCAGTCGGGAAGTAATTTCAAAGCAAAATCGACTGCTGGAGTAAGACCAACAAATATGCCAATACAAAAAACTGACAAAAGAGAGGTGCAGCCAGAAGGAAAACTGGTTAAACCAGGCAAGACTTGCTGGCATTGTAATGAGGCATGGACACCCGGACAAAACTTGCAGTGTAAAGTAAGAAATGCTTTACACACATTGCTTACGCAGGGGGATGGAAAGAATGAATCAGAGGAGGAAGAAGAGTCACCCAATGAGTTTCCAGAGTTTGCTACAGCCCCAGGCAGCCCTGACAAAAGTGAAAAGGAGAGTCCTCCAGAGCAACTGATGCAAATATCTTCTTATGCTGCATATGGCAACTATGGACCTGTTACATTTTCGTTGATGGTGAACATTGAAGGAAAAAAAGCAATAGGACTGGTTGATAGTGGGAGCACTCACTCCTTCATGGATTACGATTATGCCCTGAAAAATGGATACCCATTCAATACAGTAGCTGGGAGTAAGGTCACAGTGGCAGGTGGGGGTGAGCTTACCTCAAATGCTATAGTGAAATCTCTGGCATACACCATACAGAATGTGGGCTTTAAGTCAACTTTCAAACTATTGAAGTTAGGCAATTTTGATGTCATATTTGGAGCTGACTGGATTTATGATCACAGTCCTATTGAACTAGATCTCAAAGCCAGGATACTCACTATTCAGCAGGAGGGCCAGAAGTATCAATTTCAAGATTTCACTAAACCCGCTGCTAACTTTATGATCAGTGCTGAACAATATCAGAAACTGGCAAGAAAAGGGGTCAGTGGGATTCTGGTTAAGGTGAACATGGTACAAGAGAACCAACATGGAGCATCCAAGTTAATACACCCAGAGATTCAAGCGCTGTTGGCCAGGTACCCTGAAGTATTTGCAGAGATTGAAGGGCTACCTCCAAAACGTGAGTGTGACCATGTCATACATCTGAAGACTGGAGCGGATCCGCCTAACCTGCGACCATATAGGATCCCTCACCATCAGCGAACTGCTCTGGAGGAGATCATAAAGGGAATGCTCAAGACTGGGGAAATTCGGCCAAGTAGCAGCCCCTATTCTTCACCCGTAGTGATGGTAAAAAAAAGATGGAGCATGGCGAATGTGTGTCGATTTTCGCCAACTCAATGCAATGACCATTAAGAACAAATTTCCCATGCCGGTAATTGAAGATTTGCTTGATGAATTGCACGGTTCAGTGATTTACTCTAAACTTGATCTTCGGTCAGGGTATCATCAAATCCGCATGCATGAAGAAGACATTCCAAAAACTGCTTTTAAGACCCACTTGGGGCATTACGAATACATGGTGATGCCTTTTGGCTTGTCCAACGCTCCTCCTACTTTCCAAGCATTGATGAACATGGTTTTTGCGGATTTCCTGAGAAAATTCATTTTGGTCTTCTTCGATGACATTCTAGTTTATAGTAAAAGCTGGAAGGATCATTTGAATCACTTGGAGGTTGCCTTAAAGGTATTAAAAGACAACCAGTTAGTTGCTAAAAGAAGCAAATGTGTATTTGCTGTTGACTCTATTGGATATCTGGGCCATGTCATTAGTAGTGAAGGAGTGTCAACTGATCCTAGCAAGATTATTGATGTGCTCAAGTGGCCGGTACCAGATTCAGTTTCAAAGCTAAGGGGCTTCTTGGGACTAACAGGATACTATAGAAGATTCGTTAAAGGGTATGGAGAGATATGTCGACCTCTGTATAATTTGTTGAAAAAGGATAGTTTCAAATGGGAACTGCAGCACACTAAGGCCTTTGAGCATTTGAAGAAGATCATGACCTCAAATCTGCATCTCGATTACCCAATTTCTCTCACCATTTCAGCTTGAAATCGATGCGGAGTTTTAATGTGCCTCGAGTCGTTTTATGCAAAGAGGCGCACCTATCGCATACCTTAGCAAAGCTTTGGGAGTGAAAGCAGCGACTAAGTCTGTGTATGATAAAGAGGCAATGGCAATCTTGGAGGCGCTCAAGAAATGGAGACATTACCTGTTGGGCAACAAGGTAATTATAAAAACTGATCAAAAAAGCTTGAAATTCATAACATCCCAGAAGTTGGTGGAGGGAGTACAGCATAAATTGATGTTGAAACTGCTGGAATTCGATTTCCAAATTGAGTATAAGCGTGGAAAAGAAAATGTAGCTGCGGATGCACTGTCTCGAATTGGATATCAGCCACTGGAAGAAGAATCTTGTCATGCTGTCACGTATGTAATTCCTGAATGGATTCAAGAAATCAAGGCAAGCTACGAAAATGACTCAAAAGTAGCTGAAATCATTACAGAGCTGCAAACAAACAGTGAGCCGAATAGCAAATACAAGATGGAATCAGACATATTGAAGTACAAGGGGAGACTGTATGTAGGAGAGGATACTAGTCTCAAAACTAAGCTGTTGGAGGTTTATCATTCTTCCCCCATTGGTGGTCATTCAGGAGTGAGAGCCACTTTTCACCGTCTTAAAAAACTCTTCTATTGGCCCAAGATGAGAAGAAGTGTAGAATATCATGTAAAGGAATGTCCTGTTTGTCAGCTCACAAAGACAGAGCATGTGCAGATTCCAGGGCTGCTCAATCCTTTAGCGGTGCCAGAGATGGCGTGGTCTCACATCTCCATGGATTTTATTGAGGGGCTGCCCAACTCCAGGGGAAAGGAAGTTATATTAGTAGTGGTGGATAGATTAACAAAGTACGCTCATTTTATGGCATTGACTCATCCATACTCGGTTCAGCAGGTTGTGCAAATATTCTTGGACAATGTATTCAGGTTACATGGAATGCCTGTGGCCATCATCACAGATCGGGATCGCATCTTCACTAGCAAGCTATACCAAGAAATCTTCAAAGCTCTCAAGGTGTCACTGCGGTTCAGTACGGCGTATCATCCCCAAACCGACGGTCAAACAGAGCGAGTAAACCAGTGTTTGGAAGCATACTTGCGCAGCATGGTATTTTTGGAGCCCAAGAAGTGGTCTCAGTGGCTCACAATGGCTGAGTGGTGGTATAACACTTCCTACCACACATCATTAAAGGTGACGCCCTTCCAAGCTTTATATGGCTATTCTCCACCTCAGTTAGCTGAATTGACAATTCCATGCAATCTATCTGATGAGGCGAGAGTGACAATTGAAGAGAAGGAAGCTATGCTCAAACAACTCAGAGACAACTTGTTGAAAGCTCAAAACCGTATTAAACATTTTGCAGACAAGAAAAGAACAGAAAGAAGTTTCCAAGTTGGAGATATGGTTTATCTCAGAATTCAACCATACCGACAAAATGCTTTCGGTTTGAGAGGTTCCTTGAAGCTAAGAGCTAAGTTCTATGGGCCATTTCGGGTGATGAGCAAAGTAGGAACAGCTGCTTACAAACTCCAACTACCACCTGAAGCCGGAATACATCCTGTCTTCCATGTAAGTCAGTTGAAAAAGCACATTGGTTCTAAAGCCATTCCATTGCCTGGATTACCACTAGTGGACTCAGAAGGAAGGATCAAAACTGAACCGGTAGCAATCCTAGGTAGGAGAATGATTCCACGTCAAGGCAAGCCTGTAACACAGTGGTTAATCAAATGGCAAAATCTGTCAGATGAGGAGGCGACATGGGAGGATGCTGGTTTCATCAACAGCACCTTTCCATGGTTCTCAGCTTGAGGACAAGCTTGAAGTTCAGAGGCGGGGCATTGTCAGGATGCTGCGGAAGACTGGAGGCTAAGTATTGGAAGAAGCGGGAAAACCAGATGAAACAGAGGAAGTGAAACGAAAGCAGAGAAGCGTTTAAATAACATCAACGGCTGGAGGCAATGTCGAAGGGTTTCGCCACATCCGACGGCTATCTGACCGGGAACAGGAATTACCGAAGAAGCTTAAGCGGTTGTTTTGTCGTTTTGTTTATTTACTAGCCTGTTTACGCTTTGAAGCTGTGAAACTTTGCTTTTATTGCTGTAAGTGGATGAAGTATACATTCGAAAGTGGAATGGAAGGAGCAGAACTTCCGCATATTACTTCTAGCTACTTTAGGTCTTGTAGAACCCTAGTTGAATCTTCGCTTGGAGGTGGCGCGGTGGTCGTCCTCACCGAATCTTCCGATCATCTGGTGGGAATCGAGAGGGCTCGACACCTGACGGGCGCAGGCCGACCCAATCGGAAACGCCGAGCCGAAGGCGCAATGTAGATCGCGGTGGCGCGTCGACTCCGCCAAGAAGATGAATGGCGGCGCGAGGAAGACGCAGATCGGCACCGAGAAGACGACCGCGTGACGCTGGATTTGCGAAGGCGAACCGGCGGTGAAGGTCCGCGATGGAGGCGCGACGGCGGAAGCGGCGGCGCGGTTGAGCGCCGGCGATGGAGCCCGCCGAGGAAGAACTCGCGAAGAACGCGATGAACAGACGAAGAACAATCTGAGTTTGAATCTCGAGCGCCAGACAACCACAGGGGCAATATGGTCAATTTACATGGGAAAACAGAGAAAAGTGTTGTAAAACGGAGAAAAGTGGGCAGAATGTCACTGGAGAGAGAAATTGGATGGCACAGTGTCGTTTCATATCAGACGTCCCAATTTAATGTCATTTTGTACGAGACCAACGAATTGTGTGTCATACATCGTATTTTCCCCACTTGGGGAGATCAAGAAACGGGCGAGAGCAACAAGGAACACGAATCGCGAGAGCAACAAGGAACACGAATCGAGTCAGAGACAAGAGAGGGGGTGTGAAACCGAGAGAACAATCAGAGAAATAGGCCTAACACAACGAGCGCGATAGCAATCAAACAATCAGAAAAGAACGGCGTGGCACGCGCGACGCCAACACGAGGACGAGAACGGCATCAAAACAGATACAACACTACTCTGAATGAACCAACGCTGTAGGCGGCGGCGCAGGATGAACCAACTGAAGGATCAGCTGGACGCTTCCCACGAAGTATGGCCTGACGCGAGCTCGAGTCGACGCGGCCGGATCCATGCGCAGGAGAGAACAGGCCAGGCAAGAATAGAAAGCGCGGCTCGCGGAATCTACAAACCCTCACTGACGAAGCCGGCCACGCAGAGAGCAAGAACACAGGAAAACGAGGAAGGAGCGAAATAGCAAAAGAGGCGATAGCGCCGAGGGAGATGCGTACCGGTGCAAGAACCGCAGAACGACGACGGATGTTAGCGCCGCTGCTGATGACCTCCGGTGATGCACTCGGGAGAAGAAACGTCGACCGCGGAAGAGAAAAACGATGGAGGTAACGAATCTGGCGAGTAAAAAGAACCGGCAAAATATCCGGTGCAGTCAAGTTTCGGTGTAACCACCATACAACTAAACTAAAAAAGTTTCAAAAAATTCTGAAAAAAATCATAGATGTATATCTTAACTTACCCTATCTGCATATAAAATTTTATGTACTAGAAGTTACAAAAAAAGACAAATTTAGGATGCATTTGAACTATTTAAATTTGTCAGAAATTTGTCTTTTTTATTACTCTTAACATAGGACGAATTCGATCATGAAATTTTATATGTAGATGGGGTAAGTTGAGATGTACATCCATGATTTTTTTCAGAATTTTTTGAAACTTTTTTTAGTTGAATTACACGATGGTTGCACCGGAACCTTGATTGCACCGAATATTTTGCCAAAAGAACCAGCCGCACCGAACAAAACGTGCAACGCCACGCGCCGGCATTGCAAAAATCCAGAGCTGCAGGCGCACGAGGACTCGAACGCCGACCATAGGCTCGAGCGCGAGGGAGCTGACCGCTACGCCACACATTTGGACGTGAAAACCACCGGCGACAAAATAATTGAGCTATACGAGAGGCTGAGCCAAGCAGGCGGAGGCACGCGCGACGCAGCACGAAAACGGAGGGCCACGTCGCCACGAAGACGACGTGGACGAGACCAGCAAGCGCGAAACCTTTCATCTTTAATATCTGTATTGTATGTATTATATTATGTATGTACGTAGTGTACATGAGCTACGTACCTCCTGTCCTTCAAAACGCATTGGATAAAATTATATGTGCCAATTGTTTTCTTGCTTGATTGACACTCATCTTAAACCAATTTGCTAACATTAATTCCATGCAAGACAATGATTTCCTTAACTGGTATTAGCTAGCGATTTCTGATTACAGGTGGTGATTTCTGATTCGCTCCGACTCTAAATCATAGCTGTTGTGACTTACAGGACCAATTTTTCTAAAATAAATACAGATAGATAGAGGATTACAATATTAATTGTAGATGCTCCAATTAATGGGTGTTGTACATTTTTCCCGGGGGAAATGCTACCTGATAAATGTCCAACAATAGACACCACTAGAACAAGTCACGTATAATATCAGCTCCGCAGTGTGTATATACTACAAAATGTTCAAACACCAGGATATGAGCAAGAAGTTAGGCGTTTCGAAAATTTACCTTCGAGAAGATGAGTACCTGCAGGTGGACATGTCTTGGCTGTTTGGCGAGCACTCTGTGCCTACTGGGCCTCGCCTGCCTTCGTGGAGCAGTCTAGGATGAAGAGGGGCAATGTCAGGCAGGTCCTAGGGTAACTCAGCGGTATGGCGCCGATGGACATCTTCGTCTCGCTAAGCGAATGGTATGTTTGTTATATCGTGCTTGTTAGTTCTTTAGATTATATCTTACAATTGTACTCACTAACACAAGTGAATATTGAATTACAGGAGGCTCAAAGTAGCGTTGCACCAAGCTCTATTGAGACGTATCTTCGGAGCCACTACGGAGCTGATCCTACACAGCCAGATCAGCTTTGTAATTCTACAGCTTCACAAAATTTGGTCAGTACAATTTCCAAAATACCAACTCAATGCATTTTTGAGATTTCTCCTTAATTGCATATATTGTAGGCTCAGTACGGAGAATTGATGGTCGAACGTCACGGGGAAGACTATAATTGGAGAAAAGAGGAGATCGACATGGTTGCTTTGTACTCGAGTGGTGGTGGAAAGAAATATGGTAGATTTCCCAGGTTCAACGGGATTGTCGATTCCAGTGAAGCCTTAGCCGAGGCGAGATCGTCTTCTTCTCAGAGTAGCTCACGAAGTTCTCGTGATGTTAGGCAGGAGGAAGAGATGTTGAGGCGATAGTTGGCAACAATAAGGCAACAAGAACAACTGCTGAGACAAACAGAGGAAAGGATGAAGAAACGTGACCAGTATATGATTGAATGGCAGAGATCACAACAGCAACACATTCAAGTAAGTACACCAAGCTGTAAATACATGGTTCCTAAATGCTAACTAGTTACTTCATTAGTATTTGAATCTAATTCATTTGGATCTTACTGTCAGGTTCATGCTCAATGTTACTAGATTTTAAAATTTGCACATAAAATTGATGTTCTTACTTTTCAGGATATTTTATCTGCTCACATGGGATCGGCGTCACTTCCACCATTTCAACTTCCTTCACCTCCTGCCTTTTTCTTCCCACCTACAAATATGGTATATTTCATTCCAAATGTTTGGTTATTTACATTAATAGTGATAATTTTTTTACAAATTTTTGGATACATCATACAAGGGCCGCCACCACCTCGTGAAGCCAGCGGCAATATTGGTAGTAATTCAGGGTCACCATCAGTGGGTGAATATTTCAACTCAGGCGGCGATGCGGGTAGCGGCCACGACTTCCACACTTCACCAAATTAAATTTGAATTTGTGAGGTAAACTTGTTGCATGTGTGTGCGATTGTGATATAATGAACCTATTTAGTTGTGATGTGGATTTTGTGAATTTGTGATGGAGACTATGGTTGTGTCATATGGATTTGTGATGGAGACTATATATATATGGTTGTGTGATGTGGATTTGTGAACTTGGACACTATTGTGGTGAATTTATAACAAGAATGTCTGTAATGAACTTGTGATGGAGACTCTACGGTTGTTAGACTTTTCTACAATTTTTGTGGAATTAGCCAACAAACTACACGTAAGATCTTCCAGTTCAACAAAATTCTTGGGCCAACAACCACTCAAGGTAATATTGCTCTAAACTGTTTTACTTCCATTAAAAATGTTTATGCATTTGATACATAAAACCACTTATAATACTTGGTATTTTTTTAAAATAAATGCAGGATCAAATTCATCTGGATGAGGTTAAGGACCCTCTTGAAAGTTTTAAGGTAGGATAGCAATGCCTTTTGTTCTAGCTTTCTTTATCACCGCAGACATTATCTTTACAATCAAGTCCAATTCTACTATTATCTTTACATTTGTTGACTGACGGTAATGAGCTTGCCATTGATGATAAGGATCAGTTCCTTGAAAACTGCATTAAGGAAAAATTGATTATCTGGCTTCTCCATAAAGTAGGGGGGATGGTGGCAAAGGTCCTAGTGTGTTAGATGAGGAGGGGCAGGGTGTGCTTCATCTGGCAGCTGCCCTAGGATATGATTGGGAAATACATCCAACAATAACTGCTGGTGTGAATATAAATTTCAGAGATGCTCATGGATGGACCATTGGGATTTTTTAGTTTTGCATGGTAAGTTTGTGTAGCTATGGTTAAATACATAGGCATGGCATAGTTCAATGTTAGTTAGGGAATTTTGTACTACGAAGACTAATTGCATCCTTTTACTCTTCCAAGCTATGGAGGCACCAAGGCAGAGAAGGTGGTATATTTGGGTTTTTGACTACTTATAAATTTTGTTATGCTTTTGCATATAGATTCTACTTCTAACTAAAGGCTTAAGACTTTAAATATTGGTGTGATTTGAGCAAAATTTATTGGTGCTTTGATTTGCATGGCCTTTTCTGCTCCCTGTAGTTTGTCATTTTCATTGTTTTATAACATTTATGTGTCTTGTTTGTATTGTACCCCAGGTTAACGTTTGTGATATATCTGGAGATGTTGGTAGGGAGTATCTTCTGGCTACATGCACTAGATGCTTTGAGGGGGCGGAGCATACATAAGATACAAACTGTTTTGCCTTCTTTCTTTATCAATTTGTCAAAAATATTATATGCCAACTGAAGTCATTTGTTCATAATTAGATTTTTTTTTTGCACACTGGAAGTAATGGTTGTTTAAAACATGAATCGTGTGCACAAATTAAACTAGCTTACTTAGGATGATTATTATTTTCATCACTCTTTCAGGACATGTTCGACAGTGTAGAATATAAATAATTGATTTTGGGAGTTAATGTATACCAATAATCTATTATAGTACTATTCTCACAATGCACTGAACTAATGATTTTACAAACAGAATGTATGCTGTAATATGCTAGCTATTGACATTCATTTTATTGTTGACTGGTTACTGCATGTGAGTCATTTTATTGTTGACTGGTTACTGCATGGCTAAATTACCAAATCAACAACTGGTGTATGCGTTTGTATATTAAGAGTTTGGTTGGAGTTTTTCTTATTAGGCTCTATCTTTTGTTTACATTGAAGTTATACATGCAACTGTAGCATTATATGCATGCGGTGAATTTTTGTAAATTTTCAGGGATTTTTTTTTTGTTTATGCTCACGGTTTTCAGAAATTTTCAGGAATTTCTGTAGCATTTTTATATTTATGCAACTGTAGCATTATCTTTTGTTTACATTGGAAGTTTTAACCCAACTAGTCAATCCATACATCTGTATTTCGATCTATTTATGTTCTCATTGTCAACCAATGTTAGCTACCATGGAGAATGTAGTAGAATGTGTGTTTAATTCTAGGCAGGCTCCGTTGTTAGTGCTCTTCAAACATGTAAATTTCGGATGTACTAATCGTGTGTAGAGTACCAAATTAAGATTTGAGAGATACATCATATACATGTATGGCACTGGTTGCTTGTTCCTTATCTAATGTTTTGCTTATCCTTTCATTAAGAGCATCTCCAACAGTTCCTAATATTTAGACTCCCAATATTTTTAGATTGGGACCTTCCCAAAAAATTTTGGGTCTACAAAATACCTTGTTCTCCAACAGTTCCTATATTTTCTCCCAAAAACACCTTTGAATTGGTCCGGTGGGCCATCCTGGGCGCGAAATAATGTTGATTGGGAGCGCGGACAGAGCGCACAAAAATGAGGAGTCGGGGTGCTGTTTTTGGACGTGCCAAAATTTGAGGAGCTAGAAAGAGGAACTGTTGGAGTACTTTTTTTTGCAATCAAGCCCAAAATCAGATTTTGGAAATGGATTTTAGGCACTGTTGGAGATGCTCTAAGTACCAGCGCCATACATATGTTCGCCCGTGGCCCGCGGTGCACATGGAGGACAGTCTGCGAGAAGTTCGCCCGTGACAAGGGCGTTTGTATGCGTTTGTATATTAAGAGTTTGTTGGACTTTTTCTTATTAGGCTCTATCTTTGGTTTACTTTGAAGTTATATATGCAACTGTAGCATTATATGCATACGGTGAATTTCTATAAATTTTCAGGGATTTTTATATTTTTTTTAATTTAAAATACTATTTTCGTCGGTCTAGGCCGACGAAAATAAAATTTTTATATTTTTTTCAAATTTAAAATAGTATTTCCGTCTGCCTAGGCCGACGAAAATAGAATGAAAAATTGCCGATGAAAATAGCAAACAGGAATCGCCGACGTTGCTTGGCTGCTGACGTGGCACAGATATCGGTTGCTCTGTCCGACGTATTTTCGTCAACATAATTTCGTCGGCATATTTTCGTCGGTTTTCCCCGTATTTTCGTCGGTTTTCAGCCGATGAAAATAGTGGCGATTCATCTAGTGTAAGATCACCTTTTGAAATGTCTCAGCTTGATATGGATCAACAAGAGATACCACTGAAACAAATTGTATAATATAAGTTGTATACTATTCTTTCATCAGCCGCGTATCAGACAGCAGGAGATTCATCTTTAACTTTAAGGAAATAATCTCTAGTTATTAATTCCTCTTTATACTACTAAAAAAACTTATATTAGACCTCTCATTACTGATGATTTTTAAAAACATTACCGATGATTTTTAAAAACTATCTCTGATGGTTGATCTTCACTGACAACTTTTTACAAAAACAGTCAGTGATAAGTTCTATTGTCATCGCAAATGGTTTTTAGATAAAACTGTTTGTGATGAAGCCTGCATCACAGACAATTTTTAGTCAAAAACTATCTGTGATAAGTATGACTCATCACAGATGCTTTTTCAAATTAAAATCGTCTATAATATATCCTCAATCTAGATAATTTTTTTAAGCTAAAACCGTCTGTAACAAGCCAATATATATTTACCCGCTCTCCCTGTCCAAACCCTAGCCTAGCCCCGTAGTTATCGTCTCTCCCCCAGCGTCTCCCCGAGTGTCCAGCCCCCCGACTATGGGTGAAAACGGGTCCCGTATCCGTATCCGGAATAAATTTATCTGACATTGCGGACACGGGTTCGGGTATTTTTGGTTCGGGTACGGATTCGGGTACTACCCGGATAATTTTTGTTCGGATACGGATCGGATACAAGATAGAAAATACCAAACGAAAACGGATCGGATACGGGTACAAACCGAGTAATTGCAACCGGGTACCGGTAAAATGAGTGGGCGGTGGGCCATCTCCTCCCGGGCCGCATTCTTAGAAAGTCAATAAGGTTGATAAGTCGTTTTTTTGAAGCGAGAATAATTGCAATATATTAGCGAGGGGGCAAGAACAAGTGATGCACTGAGGTGCACCGAGATTAAGTACAATCCAGAGAAGAGGGAGAAATAAAATTAAAATTTAAAATAAAGACAGAGAAGAAAAGAAAAAAGGAGGGGGAGTCGGTTGTTTGTGTGTAGCCGTTGCAAGTAATTTTTAAGTCCCATTGCTCTGCGATGCTCCGGCTTGACGCCTCTTCTTTGATGGAATCAAGAGCACTTCGTGGGGCAACCATTTATGCTCGAAGATTCGGTGTTGCGCTCTTTCCACCATTTCCAAAGATACTAGGATGACAAGTGATTTAACACCTTTCACGAAATGCGTGATGAGTTAAATCTGTCCAAACTCCATTGCTCCGTGTCCGTGGGACGGCCGCCGATGAAATTTGGTAATAGAGTGGAAGAGCGATCCAGCGGCAATGGACGACCTGGTTTATTTAACGTTGGGGCACTCAACGAAGAGGTAATGGGCGGTTTCTAGGTTTCGACAACACATGTGGCGAAGTATGAATTTGGCCACCCTCTAAGTTGTAGGCGTTGGGCCGTCCAGAGTCGGTTGTGCAAAGCAAGCCAGAAGAAGAATTTACATTGAGATGGTGCCCATGCTGACCAGGCTAAGGTGCGGAAAGGCTTTTGGATAGATCCAGCAAGTTGTGCGCGGTATGCCGAGCGAGCATACATAGCTTTTGGATAAGTCGTTTTGAATATTCCGTATAGAAAGAGTCCAGACGCTGTTTACATAGTACTTTATTTTTTCTTCAATGGATAATAAGCGGTGCTTCTGCTTTCCTTTCTAAAATAATGCTTTTTCTATATGTTAATGATCAAAGTGTTAAAGATGGTGATCGAATCATCCGTCTCCTAATTCCGGGAGAATTCCCGCGCGCTCGTGACTTTGAGCCGAGCTTTAGCCGGCCGGTCGGCTCGGCTCAAAAAAAAAATTGCGTTTTGATCCTTTTATAAATTACGAATAGGTCCTTCGCGATTTTTTGTGAGAGAAAGATATTTTCCCCAAAAATCGCGTTTGGGTCCCTCAAGCGCCATTTTACGGAAAGAACCTCCCGTTAAATTCAAATCGCGAACAACCCATTTTCTAATTTTTCAGGATAGCGGACAGGTCCAAAAACGTAACATTCAGATCCTTACTCCTTACGTCTAGGTTCTTTCTCCGTTTTTTCCCGGAAAAAATTGTTTTCGTCACTAGAAATATGTGTGCAGCTCTATCTCTAGACTTTTTCCCTACCTCGATTTCCCATCTTGATCTCTAATATTTTTTAGACCATGTATTATTACTCTAGATTTTTTTCCCACCTCGATTTCCCATCTCGATCTCTGATATTTTTTAAAACATATATTATTACTCGGTGAACACGTAGAGTGTTAGCCTCGACAAAAGAAGGTTGTCATCTCTAATAATTTTTCACCCTTTTCCCTCTAGACTTTTCCCCACCGTCTCTAGACTTTTTCCCCACCGTGGTTTTTCAGCTCGGTCTCCAATATTTTTCAAATAATTCGTCGAAAGAGATATTTCTACAACTCTGCCTCTTTATTTTTTTCCTCGTTTCGCTCAATATTTCGACGATTTAAAAAATAAAACGCCGTCGAAAAACAATTTCTACGAAAAACGACACGCGCGTCCCCACCTCGATTTCCCATCTTGATCTCTAATATTTTTTAGACTAGGTATTATTACTCTAAATTTTTTTCCACCTCGATTTTCCATCTCGATCTCTGATATTTTTTAAAACATATATTATTACTTGGTGAACGCGTAGAGTGTTAGCCTCGACAAAAGAAGGTTGTCATCTCTAATAATTTTTCACACTTTTCCCTCTAGACTTTTTCCCCACCGTCTCTAGACTTTTTCCCCACCGCGCTTTTTCAGCTCGATCTCCAATATTTTCCAAATAATTCATCGAAAGAGATATTTCTACAACTCTGCCTCTCTATTTTTTCCCGTTTCGCTCATTATTTCGACGATTTAAAAAATAAAAAGCCGTCGAAAAAAAATTCAACGAAAAACGACACGCGCGGTGTGTTACGCCGTGAAAAAATTTGTGTTCTTTCAGCCGTTTCGCTCATTATTTTGGCTATTTCAAAATAAAACGCCGCCCAAAAAAAAGATTTTTTTCCTGTGAAAAATGACACGCGTGGCGTGTTACGCCGCGAAAAAAATTGTGTTCTTTCAGCCGTTTCACTCATTATTTCGACGATTTAAAAAATAAAACACCACTGAAAAAAAGAATTTTTTCTATGAAAAAGCGACACGCGCAGCGTGTTAAAAAAACGTATTGACGTTTGGATCGTTCGTGAGAGGATCCTAAATAGATACCGAAAAAAATGTATTAACGTTTGGATCATTCCGATTGTTTTACACGAAAAAGACCTTTCGATTTAGCGCAAACGCAGATGCACTTTTGTTTTTTCAACCGTTTCGCGTGTTTCCTCGATGATTTAGTGTTCTTTCAGCCGTTTCGCTCATTATTTCGGCGTTTTCAAAATAAAACGCCGCCGAAAAAAAATTTCTATAAAAAACGACACGAGCGACGTGTTACGCTGCAAAAAAAATTGTTTTCTTTCAGCCGTTTCGCTCATTATTTCGACGATTTGAAAAATAAAACATCGTCGAAAAAAAAGGAATTATTTCTATGAAAAAGCGACACGCGCGGCGTGTTAAAAAAAACGTATTGACGTTTGGATCTTTCATGAGAGAACCCTAAATAGATACCGAAAAAAACGTATTGACGTTTGGATCATTCCGACTGTTTTACACGAAAAGGACCTTTTGATTTAGCGCAGACGCACTTTTGTTTTTTCAACATTTTCGCGCGTTTCCTAGATGATTTTGCGTTACATCACAAAAAAAATTGTGTTCTTTCAGCCGTTTCGCTCATTATTTCGGCAATTTAAAAATAAAATGCCGCCGAAAAAAAAAGATTTTTTTCTATGAAAAACGACACGCGCGGCGTGTTATGTCGCGAAAAAAATTGTGTTCTTTCAGCCGTTTCGCTCATTATTTCGATGATCTAAAAAATAAAACACCGCCGAAAAAAAAGAAATTTTTCCTATGAAAAAACAACACGTGCGGCGTGTTAAAAAAACGTATTGACGTTTGGATCGTTCGTGAGAGGATCCTAAATAGATACAAAAAAAAACGTATTGACGTTTGGATCATTTATACTGTTTTACACGAAAGGATCTTTCGATTTAGCGTAAACGCAGATGCACTTTTATTTTTTCAACCGTTTCGCGCGTTTCCTCGATGATTTTTTAAAAAACGCTGATGGAAAAAAACAAAAATTTTCTCGTGAAAAAAACAATGCACGCAGTGTATACGCCGCGCAAACTATTCTAGTTAATTCTAGGACGACATATAAGAAAGAACAAAGAGAGTGCATTGCTAGATTACAGATTAGTTAATGCTAATGCATTTGCAGCAGCTCACCTAGAAAGAATTAATGTTGATTGTGTTGTCTTATATCTTAATTTGGTTCTATGTGTTGAATTATATGTGATAATTGGACTATGTGTGTTAGTTAAATTATTTTTATTACATGCGTTGATCCTAGGTAGTTTACGTACTATTCGACTAAGTACCTGTTATCCGTATTGTATCCGTCCGTATAATATTCGGTATTCGTTTTCTATCCACTCGTAAATACTTGGTATCTATATCCATATCCTATCTGATTTTTCACTATTTATATTTGTATCCGTATCCGAAAAAAATAATTAAAATAGAATATGAGATGAGCTACTATCTGAACGTATTCGACCGTTTTCACCCCTGCCCCCGACCTCCCCGAGTCGGCTACTACTCGGCGCCCTGGCCCGCCACGGCGCTGCTCTCCTGGCTCCTCCGCCTACCGCTGCCCGGGGGGCTAGGAGAGCCGCTCGCCCCCAAATTACCGCACCGCGCACACCCAGTTATCCAAATCCTCAGCAAGCGAATCACACCCATTTCCTCCTTCTCCGCGACCAAACCATGGTGCTCGCGCTGTGCTGCCTTGCTGCCTCGACGTCACTGGCCAAGACCCCCTTCCTGCCCTCCTCCTCCTTCCCGCCGGCCAGGCTCTCGAGGAGGCCGGCTGCCGGCTGCAGGTGCCACTACTACGACCACGGCGATGACGGCGCCTTCCGCAAGAACTACGACCACATCCCCAAGCAGTTCCGCGAGGAGAACCTCAAAGATGACCGTGAGCTCGCTCCCCAGTACCTTTCCCCACCACCTATTTACTGTGTCTATCTATCGACAACATCTTGCTAGGTTATGTTGTGTAGAGTTGCATCCTCCTGCCAGGGCTTGGGGCCAGCAGCAGATTCCTGGGGACTGCAAAAATATCTATTTGATCTATGCGAATAAATAATGTGCAACTTTGGTTATCGACCATGCAGTGATAACCCACCGACGAATCCTGTTCTTTCTTTGTGCTTCGTTCTAAGCTTTTGGGTGAACTGGTTGGTGCATGCAACTCAATATGGTATCAGAGCCAGGAGGTCTCGAGTTCGAGTCCTAGTAAACGCAATTTAGCGTCCGCTCCTATTTCCACGTGTTGAGTGCTGCCCAAGGCGCCTCCACGTGAGGGGGAGTGTTGGAAATATAAAGCACGGCCCATCCTTCCCCATCAGCTTAAGCTTTTGGGTGAACTGGTTGGTGCATGCAACTCAATAACACCGTTACACGACATTTGAGCTACCACTTTTGCTAGAGCACGACGCCGCAACCTAATCAAGCCACCGCCGGCACTCAAACAGCCAAAAAAAAAAATCAAACAATATCAGCCACCATCCAAAAATATAGTGCCTATTTTTTGAATAGTTATGTCCACAAATATGGGACATGTTTCACATTCCAATTCTAATTAAGTGTGTAAGACAAACTACACATTATAATTTTAGACGGATGGAGTACTATTTACAGTTGATGTATTATGGACTTCTAAGGATATAGGACAAACCATGACATATTGGGTGGTTAACAGTTTTGGTTCAATCTCAGTGTTTATAAACGAATGATCCGGTGTGTAGAATCATACGAAACTATGTAAAGTAAGCATTGATTTCAAATAAGCCTAGTGTTGCTTTAGGGAATAAAAAATGAGATACTTTTGTTAGTTGCTTTGAGCTTTGCAGATCTGTATAGCTGAGCAATATCAGAATGTAGATAACACGATTGCCCATGTATCTCTTTCAAAGTGGTAGCATTTCAGAAATCTCATTGACTTAACTAGGACTTGTAAGGACTTTGTATACGCTTATATGCTTTCTTAATGGTATTTCTTTTTTTCTGGATATACAACATCTATAACACTTGTATATGTGTTATAGAGTTAGGCCGTTGATGTTGTGACATTATAAGGAAACAAGTACTGCATCACAGGATGGGAATGTTCAGGCCTTGCTCCCAGTGTCTTTCTTGGTTGGGAGCTTATCCACGCCGACATTGACACCCTCAAGATGGAGCACCTGGTCGCCGATCTTAATGTGCCATCTTTTAAAGTTTATACTTTTAAAGTTGAATTCAAGTCGAAGTTAATGTGCCATCTTTTCTAATTCACCTGGAATTATGGCCCACTGCCTGCCTTAGATAACGATGTGCTTGAGTTGCTCAAATTTGGATGCTTATATTTAGATTGCTCAAAGTAGGATGTTTATTTAGATTGCTCAATGTTCCTACTGCATGTCCAATTTTACTGAAGATCAAAACCCTAATTGCTTCTTTTCAAATAGTAAGATTTTGGCATCATCAGACATACATCTTTGATCACCAAACTTGATCTCGAAACTCCAGTAAGCCATGGCTTCCAAACTAGTAACTGAATTCTGTAGACATGTGTTCCGTTATGTTTTAAACATACTCAACTAAGCTTTTTTTTGTGCTTGAACCATGTCTACGATGCAGTTACTCAACATATTCAGTGTCACCTAATTCTTATTTGCATAATGCTATCCTTAAAGAATTAAATGATATAGCAGAGGAGACAAGAAGGATGCAGCAGTCTAGAAATTTCTCTGATATATCAGCTTTCAATGAGAGGCTTCAGTTTATTGCAGATGTATGCATCTTCCACGCTGGTGATGACTCAGTTCGTGCTACTTTCTATCTCCATGCATTCTTCCTTGTTAGTGCTCCCAATCTATCATTTAGAGAAGAGCTAACTGCAGTATAATTCCTATATAGTCGTGTAGTACGCACTGTAATTTGGTTAATCTCTCTGTCTGGATAGATTCTTAAGTTGAAGGTGAAATTCGAGGGCGAGAAGCAGGGCAAAGTGCAGGTCGTGGCATTGGTATAAAAATTCTAAGCCAGGTGTTTTCTTGGTATGTAATGTCTGATGCTTTTTTTAAGTAATAGCTTCGTATATCTCGTAGAAATCTATCTTTCATCACAAAGCTGCTAACCATTTTTTTTAATACCTGTACTTCATAAACATCTAGTAATTAGACTATTTAGACTTAGAAACTGATGTGCTTTAAGTGTACATTTTGCATCTATGACAAATCCCTCTAGCAATATCTGTTTTGTTATGTTTCGTAAAACAGAGAACCATGAAGCCTGACCATGAACCAAGTTTAGAGCTTTGACAAATGCTGAATAAGATGCTCTATTGCCCTTGTATGTTAACTGCCGCGGATCTTTACATCGCTGAATTTTTTGTTTTGACATGACACATACACTCAATTATATAGTTCTAAACTAAAACTAGAAGTGTCTGTGATGAGTATTCATCATAGATGGTTCTAAATTAGAATCGTCTATGATGTATCTTTTTACTAATGGTTTTTGAACCATCTATGTTGTGCATATACATCACTAACACATAGGGAAAACCGTTTGTAATGACAATTCCACCCCGTCTGTGATGATATAATGTGTGGTAGTGTTAGCACATGTTGTGCACACAAAATCTTTCTGAATAGAGAAATCCGTAGTTTTTAATTCATAGCTAGCAAAATTATTTATGATATTTCTTATTATTCTCTACCCAGGATGACTCAGTATATCACGCCAAATTTTAAGTAGTTTTGAGTTTCTAAAAATTATTTTCATCGCATCATATGTTTCAGAGGATTTAATATGTGCGTAGTACAATCCTGGTGACGAGGAAGAGAGCTTCTAAACCACTATTCTCTCGAATCCATCTTTTCTAACCAGGAGTGGATATTCAACATCATTCTCACTGTTAGTTTCTACATGAAACCCGATAAAGCGGATATCCAGAGAACTCAAAAGAGTAATTTGGATTCGAGGTGAAGCAGAGCATCTTATGTGACTATTCTGGTACCCATAGGGAGGATGATGTAACTCTTCTGGTGCCAACTATGTGAGCATCATTTGCTGCAATGGTTATGATGTTTCCAATCATTTTTCGCAATGTCCGGATATATTTAGTTAGCCTAAGTATCATATTAGTGGTGCAACAATCTACAAGGCATATTTCCTTTTCCTCCGCTCTTGGATGCCATACAGGTTCTATAATAAAGCATTAAAAACAATTATTCAACAAAGATAAGGCTTTCAAATAAAATTAAATTAGTACTAATCTGGAAAAATAAGTCTTCAATCAAACGATACCATGCTTTCTTAATGCTTCCAATAACAATAGTTGTTCCATAAACGAAATGTAAACTAAGTGCACACGCTTCTAAGATACAAATTGGAACCACTGAGCAAGGGTTTGTGCGCTATGCTGCGCCACGCGAAATTTGGTTGCGTGACGTTGTGCCATGCAAAATTTGGTTTGATGATTATTTCTAAAAAAATGGGTGTGAGGCCATAAACGCAAATTCGTTTTTTCTTCGGAATTCTCTAAAAAAATGCACTAGCTAGGACCCAACGGCGAATTTGCGGCACTACGGGTTATATTTGTGTGGTGCGGAACCGTAGGAGTCATCATTGAATCTATGAAAATATGTTTTTTTTGCGTGATTTTGGTTTTCTCAGGTTATTTTCTAAAAAAATGGCGGATTCTTTTTTCGCGTAATTTCGGTTTTCTTTTTTTCTTTAAAAAATAGGTTGTTAGGAGTCGTCATTAAATATGTAGATTGCTATGAGCCGTCGGTGAATTAGTATTTTTTTTTAAAAATGTGGAGGGACATAAACGTAATTTCATTTTTTTCAGATCAATTCAGCTAAAAACCTTTTTTAGGACCAAAATGTAATTTTGTTTTTTCTCGAGTCTATTATGTTAAAAACCGATGTTAGGACCTGAATGTAATTTTGAATTTTTTGGAGGACCTTCTCACGAGAAAGGTGATGTGGCTGGTCTAAGGAGATGGCATTCTTTTCCCTTTAAATAAAGGTATACATACCTCATCTAAAGCTGAAAGGAATGATGAGCTCTGAGAGCTCCCATACATTTAGGTTGTGTTTGTTTAGGCTGGTGTTGGAAGAGAAGCTGCTGGAGCTGAAAGAAACTATTTGGCCTGCTGGAGCCGGATGAGGATGGCAATTTTTCGTAAATAAGTTAAGTTGTAAGGGTATTGGGAAGTGGGATTTTCGAAGCTCAACCTACCGAGAAGCATCGTTTTCCTTGCTTCTCTCGCGTAGTGCAAATTGGGTTGGAGCTTCTTCTCTCCATCTGGCTGGAAAAATACTGTTTGTTTTGGTTTATGGTTTATAGAGGTCTAGAAGCCAAATAAGCTCAAACTCAAGTCTAAACAAACATACCCTTAGTCCTCTAATTAAAGCGCCGCAAGTGTCACCTTCTCAGCTTTTCCCTCAGGGTTCTAGGAATTTATGAAGAGGTCATATGCCTCCAGCAATTTTACACGTAGTCTCTCAGGCTCCCGAAAATTTGCAAATAGGTCCTACACAATTTTATATAGAGAGCCTTGCGGTTTTGGGAATTCATAGAAAGATCATGTGCCCTCTAGCAATTTTACAGATAGGCCCTCAAGGTCCTAAAAATTAACAAAGAGATCCTTTACAATTTTACACGAAAACCCTCGGAGTTCTGAAAATCCAGCATATCCCATCCGGCGCAGCCTAGCGCGCAAACCCATGTAGTAACATCAACAATATCTTATGTATGCAACAATATAAAACGATATACATGGCACAAAGACGAATTGAAGGTGGCTGGCTATTGAAGAATAGGGAAGGCTTAATACAAGGAAAGAATTCATTCATTAGGAGATGGTGTCTACTGCCAGCGTCCTCTTGGGGGCCGGGTGATCTCTCGATTATCTGCTTCTGCAAGTCCAGAAATATTATCCCCTTGTGCGCAAGCAACGTTCTGGGGTTGATCACCGAGAGCTCGCTATATTTTGGGATAGCGAGGTCGTCAGACTGTACCAACTCATCATACCTGCAAGTGATCAGAAAGAGTTACCACGCAAGAGTAATAGCCTGCATGCGGTTCAACGAAATAAGCTAGGAATGGAATAGCAAGACTGCTAGCTCCAAACATAACACGCAGGATGATCACCAGTCAGTGTGGAACTGCCATCGTATACAGTACGGTGGTGAGCAGCCTCATGGGTCAACTGAGTGGCGAAAATAAAGTGTAGACTCAAAAGGACTAAGCTAAATTAACACAATCGTAGTCTTGTACTATTGTACAATTTAAATTTCACATAATAATTATGCCCTCGACCAGTCCACTACTCGATCCCGTCTTGATCATAAATAGCTCCGCAGAGCTGTCGCTCGTCTGATCCCTCCCCTCATGGTAACCTCCTCCCATCCTCCATCCTTCCCCTCTCCAGCTCCAGCTCATGACACCGCCGCCCGCCGCCCCAAGCTCGAGCATCCCCGCGCGGCCTCCCCTCATCCGACAGGCCGCGCCTCCTTGCGTCGCCCCAGCTTCCACGGCCTGTTGTTGGCCAGCCGTTATGGCTCTAGGGGTTTCTTTGGCTCAACTACTTGCCCGCTTCAAGTGCACTCTAATTTGGCCTTGTGGACTGGTGATTATTGGTGGCTGAGTGTTGAGGAAAGGCTTATCTCCATCTTCTTGTCTATTCATTCTTCTGTATGAAGAGTAGCTCATAGTTTGCATCCATGGTCATGGCTACCTGCCGCTCGGAGGGTGGGGGTGCTACAACGCTGAGGGAGGGGTAGGCTAGAGCCTAACAAAGCCTCCCTACTAGATTGGCCCATGGGTGAACCTCAAACATCTTTCAACTTTGGGGACTTCTAATCCGTTCAAACTGCACACACAAATGTGAGCAGTACATGGGTAACGCCGTTGAACAACAACAATCGACAGTGTGCTGAAGCATAAGACAGGAAGTAATAAGTTGAACTTGTGATCTTCGCCATATCTATACATAGGATGAACGCTTTTCAGGTAATAATGTTGGGTAAACCTGAGTAAAATAAATAGAATGAAATCACATCAAAAGGCTTGAAATATTTGCTTTGAAATTAATATTACTGCCATCGGATCCGATGCTTGGGAATATGGGATTGGCTTGGCTGCACTGGGCCAGGCCGGCCTTCAGCCAGGCACACGAGACATGACCGACCGGACAAAGGTTGCCAGTAAAAACAAAGCAAATTATTCGCCTATATAGATTAGCATATCCTCGGATCATCCTCCTAATCTGATGCATGAATATAATTAGGGATCTCAAGATGTGTTATCGTCGTGAGCAAGATGGAGATTGGATGTATTAATCAGCCCCAGGTCAACTAATCAACAAACAACAATATGATTATGACCGCACTACCCTAGTCTTGTTCTTTAAAGGAACATGTAGGCTAATAGCTTAAATGACATTGCTGTTATTTGTTGTCTGTGCCATCGCGATAGCCAGGTCTATCACTCCATGCCCAATTAATAATGCTAGTAAGGCCATTCTCAGTGGGAGTTTCATTCTCATTAAATGACATGACACATCATCATGTTTGGTGATATAGCAAGGTAATTATGAAGAGAGAGATAGAGAGAGTTTCATGAGAGGTGAGAGGGTTTGATGAAACCTGAGATACACAGTTATCTAGACAAAAGCTGATGTGGCATTCTTGGAAACTGAAAAATGAAACTATGCATTGAGAATGGCCTAACCGTGCAGTACATCTTTACATAGGCAACATATCCTGTGCACACAAGGCTTCTCGTGTACACACCGTGCACACCAACTAATAAAAGTTATGAAATTTTTTGAAAAAAATTGTAGATGTACTTCATAGATTACTCTACCTATTTATAAAATTGTAAGTTCAAATTCATTATATATCGAGAGTTACAAAAAAGAGAAAGTTCTGACAAGTTTAAACTTTTTAAACTTGTCAGAACTTTCTCTTTTTTGTAACTCTCGATATATAATGAATTTGATTTTGAAACTTCATACATAGGTAGAGTAATCTATGAAGTACATCTACAATTTGTTTCAGAATTTTTCATGACTTTTATTAGTTGATGTGCACAGTGTGTACACGAGAAGCCTGTGTGCACAGGATATGTTGCCCTTTCGATACCATATATTGCATAAAATATATAATCATATTCAAAATTTTAAAAACTATAGCTATTGCAATATAATTTAACCCAAATTTATCAATCAATCTCAAATACTTACAGTAGGCCTGGTCCAATCCACAGGGATCCCGAATGGAAATATACTTCTCAAACTAGGCCTAAAATTGCAAAGTGACCAATATTATCAATCACCCATGCATGCTCTTCAAGAGGATTAAAAAAGAGATGTTTCTCAAGTGTAACTCATGTAATTTTCTCCATGGTACTATTAATGAGAACATAGTGTTTTTTAGAAAAATTACTATTTAGTGAAAAACAAAGTACTGATGAGTTGGATATGTACTTTACAACCAAAGTAATAGTTAGTTGATTATGATAATTATCAGTGCAGTAAGCCAGTAATCTAGCCAAATGATTGCTACATTCCTTTAATGGCTCAAAGTTACAAATTCAAGTCAGAGCATCAAATCAGAAGTAATTAAGTTATAGGGATCAGAGACCAGGATCAGACTCGAGTTGCTTGGTGGGAAGTATAGGTATAACAGCCCAAAATATCAAAATAAAGTAAATACAAAGTGAATTATGAACTTTGACCCCAATTTAAAATTTTGCCATTTTCTGGATTATTTGAAATTTCCCTCTTAATAAAAAAATACTTTTAATGAGAAAATTGAGAATGCTAAATTTTAAATCTCAAATAAAAAATACACAAAATCTGAAGAAAATTTAATTAAATCTTAATTGATCCCAAAAGAACCTCTGAAAAGTTTCAGAAAATTTTGAAATTATGTTGTGATTCTAGAAAATCTTGAAATTATGTTGTGATTCTAGAAAATCAAAAAGTACAGTAGCACTGTCAGATTTTTTTTTTTAAAAAAAATCCACAAGCTTGATCTTACTCTGAAATTGTTATGAAAGCTTAAGCATCTCCTCAGGACACTGCTCAAAATTTTTCAAAAATTTGAAGCGTTGTTTGGTTGCTCAAATAATTCAGAAAATCTCTGCCAAAAATCGGATTTCGAATTGTTTTCTTTTCCTCTCCCTTTATGTACTGAGCACCTAAAAAGCAAGACTTCACTTGACTAGTTAAGAAGATGCGCTAAGGTAGAGAAAGAAGCAGAATTTCAAAGAAAGAAGGGGGTGTTAATTTGATTCGGCGCCTAACTCTAGTAGGTTTGAGTTTCCCAGATCCGTTTGGGTTTTGCTTCAACGAAGCTCCGAAACTTCCTCGGTCTACCTGCTTCGCTTCTCAAGCTTATTAGCAACTATATATGTCAGGATCATAGTTTTGAATTGAATCGGAGATGCTCAGATATATATGATACCATTGTAGGAGACGTGAGGACATGAGAGGTTGCGGCTTGACCCAGTCTTCAAAATGGAAATTAAAATGAGCTCGTCGTCACTTCAAAATAGCTATGCGTTCGCTTTGGGCGGCTAAAAATTACCGCATTAATAGAAATGAAAAGAAAAAAAAAAGGTGAACGCTGCTTGATTTGACGTCTTTGAAGGATCCATTCAAGAATACTCTGCCGCTTCTGCTTTGTCGCTCCTGTTCTTCCACTTTGTAAAGATTCTTTCCGGTTAGCTTTGTTGATGAAAAGTTGTGCAGGCCGGCGTAAGAGCCCGCCGTAGTTCCATAAAGAGAATAGATGTGTTATCGCAACATGTAATAGCTTAAATGACGTTGCAGTTATATATTGCCTGTGCCATTGCGATCGCGCGGTGTCTCGCTCCGCGCCCAATTAGTAATACTAGTAATCGTGTACGTACAATGCTCCTCTTCTATATTATATACGGTATGAAAGATATAATCACATTCAAAATTTTAAAACTATATCTATTGCAATATAATTTAACACAAATTTATAAATCCATCTCAAATACTTACCGTAAAAGTGCAAAGTAACCAACATTATCAATCACCCATGCTCTACACAAGGACTAAAAAAAGAAATAATTCTCAAGTGCAACGCATGTAATTTTCACCAAGATGCTATCGGTGAGAATATAGTATTTATGGGGAAAATTACTGTTAGTGAAAAACAGAGTACTTATGGGTTGGATATGTACTTTACAATTAAAATAACTATTAGCGGACACTTAAGTCTACCAAATATACATTTCTTCAACTAATCCATGTATTTCAACTTGGTGGCTGAGTAATAATCTAGTAGCAGCTGCTGCCTTTGCCAGCTCTACCGAGAAGCAGAGTTCAGTTAACTTAGCGTGCTGAAGAACTGAGCGGATGAGCGCCACGGGTGGCAAAGCTGGAGCAACACGCCCTTGATGTCGCCGACGGGCCGCCCGACGGCGCCAACGGTTGTGTGAATTCCGTTGCTGTGCTCCAGGATTTGCACGTATCTTGCATATTAGCATACGGTTGAAGTGGTGGCGTCAATATATAGCCGGGTGAGGCAAGTAGGAAGACGGCCATTCTCGGTGTCGCGGGTGTGTTCGGTGAGTGGCACGGCGAAGCATTGGTTCGGTGTGCGTTTTCAGTGTTGATGAGCATGTACTCTCTCTTATTCACTTTTTAATATCTCTGTTGTTTTCTCTTTCTATATATTGTTTTCTCTTTCTATATATACGAGAACCGTAATAGCACTGGCCACAAGATGAGTCATAGCATACCACAGTGTCACGGTAGGATATTCTACTACATACCTTGTCTACTCTGTGTCATATCAGTCTAAACATAGCTCATCGCTCAACGTACCTGGCCATAAGGACCAGCACGACTGCATCTGCTGTGCCACCAACTGAAAATAGAAAGGCCCACCCAAGGATTGAAATCTCGATTTCGCTCTAAATGTCGTCTGTAGATGGAAAATGAAATTTCGGTGAGATCTCGGCAATTCAAATAAATTCCGGCCGAAATGCAAAAACAGCATTTGAAATCCAGTTTTGGAGTCACTAGTTTTGCCGAGATCTCACTGGTTTTGCTGAGATCTCGACAAAATCAGACAGTGTGAAATACGGTCGAAACAAAGTCAAAAAATTTTAAAAATTTTCTACAGATCACTAACACATTGATGATATTGCCACAAAAATTTCAGATAATTATGAATCCTGTAGAATTTCTAAAAATTAAAATATTAATATTATCCTAATAAAACGCTGACCGGTAATTTTGAACCAAAAAAATAGGACAAACCACGGTAGAAATATTTGTAATTTTTTGTGCATGATTCTACCATATCAGTAATGTTTCTATAAAATTTCAGGTGATGGTGAAGCTCAAGGTATTTTTAAAAATTTGGATAGCGGTGATGTCTGGTTGGAAAATGGTTGAAAGTACGTTAGAAAATTTTGAAATTTTAATTGGATGAGTGTGATGCATCATTAACCTTGCCATAAAATTTTTAGATAATTATCAGTCCATAAAGTTGGATATTTTGGCAGCATTTTGACTGAAATTCAGATTTGAAGAGTCACAATTGCAGATAATCGATGTTTATTTGCACGGCAATTAATAGACATGAAATAAAATTAATATATATGACAATTTATCCCATATTTGCATGATAATAAAATCAATGTCTATTTGCATCACGTAACTACGAGTAGTAGTACGTCTGTAGTGCAAACTCTACCTCCGTGTTGTTGGTAATGACCTCGTGATGCCTCCTCTCGTGTGGTTGCTTGTATTCTTCCCAGGTCATGTCCCGCGATAGCTAGAAAGACTTCCAATGTTCGTAATGAAATATCCGGCCGTTATAATTTTTGGACTAGTAAAGATACCTAACATTGACAGATAAATGCCGTGCGTATGGATCAATGTAGTCAAATAGACAAAAGATGCTAGATGTGTCATAACTCTATTTGTAATTGTACCCACCCTGATCCCCTCTATAGGGTATTGAACCATATCCACTATGCTCGGTTGAAAAACCCAAATGGCTAGAAGACTGGCTACTACACCATGAGTCTGCATCATCTTATTGCTGTGCTGCCTTTCGTCCACCCCCACCACTCGACACACCTTCCCCTTACTATGAGTCTACCTTGTGAGCCCCTCCTCGAGGGGCTAATTCCCTATTGTGATCCTAGCGGCGATTGTGGCTGTGAATGGAGGCGCATAGTATACCGGCCAATTTCTGTCCCATCGTCACTGGAGAGTCTGTCTTTGTCACTGAGCTACTACTGAGACACTGATCATTATCAGTAGGTGTATTCATCTTATCATTACTGCCGATATTAAGCTCATCATCAGCTATATCTTTGTCTTTTCCCTTAGGTGGCTGGCTGCCCGATAACTTCTCCAATCCGCGTACAGCTCTTGCCAGCATGTCGTCATTAGCACGCTTTCTTTTCCCTTTGTGCGTGTCACCAATCATGTATTCGGCCCAATCTGAGAGACTCTTCCCACTTGTGGCCAATTGTAAGTAATATTAACACTGTTGTGAGGTTTTGACATACATAATTCACAAGTGAAATGGAAAACAATTACTTTGGTTATTTGTGGCCTTGTTCATCTCTTCCGACGGGATGGAGTCTACCACGAATCTCACTAGAAGAAGTGGGTTATCCCACTATCCTCGTCCAGTAGGGGCTCTCCACCAGACCTGGACGAGTCGAACCACTCTGCAATAGGGTCACTACCAGGATGCATCGCACCCTCAATGAAGCGATCGAGTGGGTCTTCATCCTGAGCCTCGTGGGTGGATTCGTAGTCCCGCAGGCGAAGTCGTAGGTTGTAGTGCACGAATACGAGCTGTTAGAGTTTTGCATAACTTAATTGGTTCCTGAACTGCGTGTGCACTAAGACAAATGTGCTTCAATCGCGCTCACAACCAACCGCAAGGCATACTTCTAGAAAGCTGGCGTCTCATTCCCAAATGACATCCACCATTGAACTGCAGGCAATATGGCAACATCATCAATGTGCGTCACTCAATTCTAAACAACAATGTAAAAATAACTGAAATTATGTACTTACCTACCGTCATGCGGTCATCAACAGCGCTGGATTGTGCAAGCTGGGTGGCAAATCATCCCCTCCTAAGACGGTATGATCAGCTTCCCGTATGGCCTGCACCGTGGTATCGTCGTCATCAGACATAATGCCTAGTGTAGTAGAAAGCGCTCCTATGTACTGCAGAGTGCTGCATATATTGTACGAAAACTGAGATCGTGGGTCAAGTACGGAGGCTGCAATGGATAAATCATTGTATGGGATTTGATAAACATCAACCGGATGTTTTTTTTGTTGAAATCACCCAAATCTAGAACCATTGGATCATTGTTGAGATTCGGGAGTATCGATTACATCCGATCCTATGATTTGATCCAACGGCCCGGTGAATTTGGATGTTAGATCCAACGGCCCGGTGAATTTGGATGTTAGTTAAGACAAAAACATCCGGATGATACCTATACACTCCCTCATTGTATAGTTAGTGTAACAGATACGAACATTGCATAGTTACCATAATAGAACTGAACATATTAATTTCACTAACCTGCTTGCATGAATGTGGTTTCCTTTATTTCGGTAAACCTTTTTTCCAGGACATGCAAGAATATCTTGTAATGCTCTCTGTGCTCCTGCAAGCGGTTACTATACTCATTTCGCAAAATCACATACTGAATCATGACACCATTGATCATTGGTAATTTATCTTGATTCACAAACCTCAGCATCTTGTACAAGGGTTCTACGGCCAAGATGGTCCACTCCATCCACTCCCAAAACTCCCTACTCAGGAGGTGGTCATATGTATACTTGCCCTCCTCCATCACAGCCCACTTGCTACCTGTCTAGTCAGGATGTGTCATCCACTGCTAGAACTGCTCCTTTTTTGTGTAAGCTATCTAGGAAAACAAAGGTCGTGCCAAACCTAGTGGCATTTGGCCTCACCAACTCTCTCCTAATATGTTGCCGCATCTGTGCGTGCAGATTTTTGTAGTTGTACATGAATCTTCAAATCGTCTTAGCCTGTACTACAACCTGTTTGATTTTTAGGACATCACACACATCTTTCAGCATAAGATTCACAGTATGTGCTAAACATGGCTTCCATATAATTTGTGGGTATTGCATTCATAACATTTGGCATGCTTTCTTGAAGTTGGCACCGTTGTCTGTAATCACCTGCATGACATGCTCTGCCCCAATATCCTCGGCCACGACCTTTGTTATCTCACGTAGCAGGTACTTGTGATCCTGGACCTTGCCTATGAATGAACAAGTCAGAAAGTAGTACGTTCATTATTCATGGTCTTTTGGAAGAGTAAAAACTTAACCGAATGTTGTACCTATTGCATTGATGGCTTTATGAAAGAACATGACCTCATTGTAGTGCACCATGAAGTTGATGATGTTCTGATGAGTTGGTCCAACCCAGACGTCACACATGACTGTAACACCAAATGTGGCCCAATCGTCCTTAAACCTTCGAAGGTACTAGGTTATCTCTTGCTCGTTCTCATCCAGGTACTTCCCGTCTATCTCGTGGCCCCGTGTTGCACGAACCTTTGGGCCTAGCTCCTGCGTCAGCTTAATTGCAGTTGTCCATTGCGGCCATAAGAGGTTAGTATAATCATCACAAGAGTTGTAACTGAGGAACATATGATCATATCGTACCTATGAAATATGGGCACTCGGCCTTACTTCCTGAAATTGCATTAGCATGGAACCACTTTGACCATCCCCTCCCTAGCTTCTACCGCACCACATGCTTGAATGCAGTGTCAATACGGGGTTGGTGTTGGGCACCACTCCATGCCAGGTCAACATTGATGGAGGCATGGCTTTTCTCGTGTTGATTTGGACCTCCCGAATATTCTGCTGAGAGTAGGTTGGACTGAGGTCCTCGCTATACCACTCCCAGACCCCCGAACCTTGGGCCAAACCTTGGCTCCTGAGATAGTCCTCTTCTTTGGAGGCCCTGATGACCATCTTGAGCTGCTCCTACTTGGTATGGTACTCTATGGCCAAGGTGGCTCGCTCGTCGCAAGCCTCCTCCTAACGGAGGCACGCCGCCTCCTTCTCCTCCTTCTCTCGATCTTCATGGAGGTCATCTAGCACGGCCTATCTAACTATTTTAGGCACGCTTGGACAAGCCTTCACATTGCCAGTGCGGCTAGCCAAATGTTCCTTCAAACGGGTCACCCCTCTACCCTTCATGATATGCCTGCAGTAGTTGCATTTTAACCCAGCCGGTCCGACGCGCTCCCCATGATCCCATATAGTACCCACACAGCATTGCTTGCCATAGATAAAATATTCTTAATCCTGGGCACTTCATAGAAAAAATAATGATTAGGTGCATACAATGGGAGTTCATTGTACATACGGAATCGTAATTCATTTTTTAAGAATATGTCACTACTATTTGTTTATTACTGAAGAAGCTCTAATGCATGCATGTCTATACTTGTTCTTCAATATGATGCATGCATGTCTATACTTTAATATACAACACGAGAAAAGACTATGCAATGACAAGTTTCTACGTATCATCCTTACTCATGGTATTATCAAGAGTACGATGCATCTAACTTCCAAGGAACTAAACAAGAAGGGAAAAACAGAACAAAATTTTTTTACCTCGATCTGTTGCTGTTCGGGCGAAATCTCGATAGAAATGATCGAGATCTCAATTCCTCCAACCGAGATTTACCCTTCTCCGGCTGAAGATGGCTTCAACACTACCAGAATTGGCCGGATTTATCCCAGAGATGGCCAGCGACAGGGAGGAGAAACTGATGAACTCTCGGGTTGATCTGGTTGAGTAAGTGAGAGTAAAGTGAGTGAGAGAGTCAATGATTATGTCTTAAAGGCAGTGCAAATGATTCATATAAATGGATTAATTCCTCATTGGTATTACACAATAGAAGTTGTAGCTTAGTGGTGAGGTCTCAATCATTCCATCAGGAGGTCTTACATTCAAATCACAACGTTGGCACTTCATTTGTAAGTTTTTTTTCCATAGTTTTGAGCACGCAAAAGTTATGAAAATTTTTGTGGATACTTGTGAAGCATTTGTAGTATTCTCATAAAATTTTTACATCATGATGAAACCTAACAAATTCTCAAAAGATCTGAAGGCGGTACTTCATAGTTTTTGGACTTCAGAGCACTTGCTTGCATCGTTTACAATATTTAAATGAGTAACCAAAACAGGTTTACATTTTAAAAAAATTTTACACAAGGGTTCTGAGGGAGTTATTAAGCTCTCATTAAAATTTTAGATCGTGATCAAACTTGACAAAAATTATAAAATACCAACACTGTTACTACCTCATTTATGTTCATTCTGTTTTTTATTTATTCCATATAATAGTTTAAGTTAAAATAGTTTATAAAATTTTGTGTATGATCCTAGGGTTCTTAATGGTACCATAAATTTTTCATAATATGAAATGGCTTATACAATTTTATAAAAACCTGATAGTGTTTCTGTCGAAATTTTAAAAAGTCCCCAAAAAATGTCTTTTGGACAAATTATCATGGAAGATCACTTCTCTAAGGGTTCTTGACTTGATTCCTATCAAATCTGAGCTTCAAATTGAAAATACCGGACTGCAATGCCAAGATCTCAGGTGAAATATGCAAGATCTCACCGAGAAAAATGAGATTACTGTAGCAATTGAAATTTTTTTGAATTTTTAAAATTCAGTCGGTATTCCTATAAACCATCATGGTCCGGAAACCAAGATCTTGACGAAATCTCATAAAATTCTGGTGCAGCATGCCACGATTTAATTTTGCGATAGTGAGGTCAGCCCATACCAACTCACACTACCTATCATATAGCGCGTGGGTTCCCTGCTAAACGACAAAGGAAAACGTGTACGAGGGGAGAAAGGGAGAATAATTGCCTCGGCATACCCTGATCATCTAGCTTAAAGTCAAAGTAGAGTTAGAGGAAGGAACTAGGGTTCGCAAAACTGTTTCGAACGCATTTTTCATTAGCCCAGTGGTACCGGTTTTCGCGAAAAACCGCTCAAAAACCATGAAAAATCGAACGGTTTGCAAATTCAAACCGGTTTGAATTCTGGTCAAAGCTACAAGCGAAAACCACGGTTTTTGATGAAAAACCACTCGATTTTTGTGAAAAATTGAGAGGTTTTTGGGCAAAACAGCACAAACCGAAACCGTTCAGTTTTTGTGAAAAACCAAGCGATTTTGAGAGAAAACCGTGAAAACCGACTAAGGCTGGAAAAATGGGGTGAAATCAAAAAAAAAAGGAAAAATTGTTGTAAAATTTGTAAAAATACTAGGAAGGATAAAATTTAGTAAAAATGTAATAAATATATAAATAAGGTATGTGAAAACATGAGAAAATTTCAGAATGATCTCTCCTAAATTTGGAAAAAATTCGACATGACCTTTGCTATATTTTAGACAATTGGATGTTGTAAATTAGGCATTTAACAATAATATGTCAATAAATAATCTTTCATTGCAATACTACAATCACACAAGTGCAAAAATAGGCATTTACATAATCACATAGCAAAATCATGCGCAATTTCATTACCATTCACTTGTCAGCACCATTTACATTATAATACCTTTTAATTGAAATTGTGAAGTAGGCATAGGCATAGCTTCGTCATTCTTCTATTGTCACAAAAATACTATGTTCGACCTACATGAATGGAATGTCCGTAAAAAATTTCACTTGCAATGAAATCGAACATACAATTGAAACAAAATTTTGGCATGACTTTTGCTACATTTTAGACAATTTGAAGTTATAAAGTAAGTATTTAGGCTTTAGCAATAATATGTGAATAAATAACCTTTTATTTCAATAACAACCACATATCAATCTAATAAGTGCAACAAATAGGCATTCAAATATCCATACCATTTACATTTAGATACCCTCTGTCGATGTTTGTTGTCGGCAACAATGAAAAGGGGGCTGGGCGCTAGATCCAAACTCGATGGTAACACAAGACACCGGATGTATACAGGTTCGGGCTCTCGCAGAGGAGATAATACCCTAGTCCTGTGCTCTGGAATTATATGTGGCTAGCTATTTTGCTAATGATCTTCTGGTTCTCCCCCTCCTTCTGATGTTCCCCCACCCCCCCCTTTATATAGCGGAGGAGGGCGGTTACAAAGGAGAGTCCTAATCGGTTACAAGGTGGAGATTGTATCTCTTTCCTTATTCGTTAAACATGATAGCGGTTAGGACTACAATTGTATCCTCCCTAAGCAGGGTTAGTTTCCATCTTCGGGGTTTCCTTGTTGCGAATGGTGGCCTGCCTCCTGGGCAATACCCATCTTAATATAGTCGGCTTGGCCCATCCCCTCTTGGGTGGTCCTCAAGGCCCACCATGCAGATACCCGGGGTCCATATACTCCACACCCTCCATTTGAAGTTTTAAGGTCAGCATATTTTCGTCGCCCTTCCCACACAGATGCCATGTTGGACTTGTATGGACACTATGTTAATATAATATTAAGTTGCAATAAAATAAAACATGCAAATGAAATATTACCTTCGGGGCTACGGGTAGTATTGTTGTGTGTATACTTGGTTGGCCACATTATATTTTTCAATGGACACAAGGACAATCCTCGTGTAGCTAGCAACTCCGCCTTGTAATCGTGCCAGCTTTGCCCCATCCATATGCTTGTCGTTTGCTATTGTTGATACAACATGGCATAAAACTCAAGGTCGTGCCACTCGTAGACCCGTTGCGTGGGAGGTTGTGCGTGAGAATCAGGAATGGCATAGTCATAGCTACTATATGAGCTATAGCTCCCTTGCATCTCAATGACACCATAGCTGTCCTATGGTACGCAGCTATCCTGTGGTACGTGTGCGCTCTTTTACTTTCCCTTCTCCTTAATAGTTGTCCTCTGTGATTGAGGAGCGCCATGATCTCTATCCTGTATTGCATGAGTGTACTACGACTCCCCTATAAATTTGATGGGCTGAGGCTCTTCTGATTGGTGTGTGGTAGGTATGGGGGTATTGTCACCGCCATCGGTGTCTGTTTTTGAGCTGCTATTATTGGACTCTTAGTATGTTGGGTTTCGACTATTCCCCCTCCTCAGTAGAGTCATTACTCCCTACATAATGGGATTCACCTGCAGAGGATGCTCTCTTTTTTGTTGTATCCCTTCTCGGGACTGATTGGTGCTTCCTCTTCCCTGTATGAGTGTCCCCGACTGTCTTGTTTGCCCATTCGGAGATAGTTTCAACCTCCGTGTCCTTTCTTAACTCAGTAGGATGAACCGGATCTGTGATAAGTTGTGATGGAAGAGGGGGTGTCACTCTCTGTATCCTCCTCATCAAGTAATGGTTCACTGTTGGATCTTCCTTTCTCCATCCACTGTCGGATCAGGTTTGTATCATCGCATATTGTTAGCTCCATAAGCCGCTGGAATGGATCGTCTTCATCTGAACGTCTTTGAATTTCTGCAGCTTGAATTCGAAGCCGAAGGTTGTAGTTGACGTACACCAGCTTATGTAGCTTCTTGTATGACAGGTGATTGTAGATTTTTGTATGGATGAATGCAAATGTACTCCAGTTGTGCTCACAACCGCTAGAAGATGCGCATTGTGACACGAGACGTATGACAAATTGCTAAAGGGTGGGTGTGTTCGATCCGAACACATACCACCAATGTTCTGCAAATTAACGAATAAAATAGTTAGTACTAACGAGATTACCATTACATTTGAGACGGTACAAGAAAAATACCAGAGGATGTTTTGCCATCTTGTGCCATCCTCGCAGCTAGAGCTGATGAGAACGATCCAACCTTTCTTCTGAAAATGTCAGCGTCATGAAGAGCTTGCGCAACGCTTTTAGTATCATCAGCAAGCGCTTCAAAGGCATCCCAGAGATTTGGCAAGAAGGTGTTGGTCGTGTCATAAGCGTAGATAGTCCGCAGGTTTAAGGCGGCAGCTGTATGATGTGAAACAATGCATGTCAATTGAAGTATGTTACATATGTACAACTGCAATGTAATGTGTTGCAGGAAAGAATATATTACCGGCATTCATATAAGTGTCACGTGTTAAATCGTCCATTCGTCAGTCCACCACATTCATGTAAATGTCTTTTGTTGATGGAGACTCATAGAACAAACTATCGTACTCTTGTCGCACTATGGTGTACCGTAGGATCGTCTCACTCAATGTGGGCACCTGTCCTGATCGACGAATCGCAAGAAGGCGTACAATGGTTCCATCGACTTCAGAACAGATCGAAGATTATCCCACTAGTCCAAGCTTGAAAGGCAGCCATACATATACCTCCCCTTGGTGTTATCAAGAAAGCGAGAGTGTATAAATTCTTCGGCAACCATCCATTGCATGAACTTATCCTTGCACCAAAGAAACTGTCCAAGAACATATAGTTAGTGCCAAAATAAGTTACATTCCACTTGACCAACTCGCCTGCAATGTACTTCTTCATCATAGCATCTATCTTGGAATAGTTGTATATCTATCGAGAGATTTTTCTTACACTCTCAATGACCGAGGTGTGATCTGGGAACTCTCCAATCTCCTTCAGCATCAAATTAATAGTGTGGGCCACACAAGGCTACCACACTATGTTGCGGTGCTGTCGTGTGATGAGTTTGCATGCCTTCTTGTAGTTCGCACCATTATCCGTCACAATCTGCACCACATTTGTTGGACCTACCTCGTTGACTATGGAATATATTTCCTGCGTGACCAAACAAAACAAAGTACAACAATTACATTATGTATACGTTAATTCAACTTCAGAAGAGTACAAACAAAACCAGTTATTTTTCTCAAGTACGAGGCATTCTGAGAGACACCAGTGGTATCGACGAATTTGTGGAAGAACATGGCGCCATTATAGTAAATCATGAAGTTTATTATATTTATGCGTGTCGGTTCTATCCAAGAATCACACATAATTGTTAGTCCGTATGTAGGCCATTCCTTCATGAATTTTGCGAAGCTCTCCTTAATTTCTACTTCATTGGCATCTAAATATTTCACATCTATATCTCGGCTAGTCGGGGATAGGATATCCTCACCTGCAAATGAAACAGAAATGTTAACTATGAATCGGCATATAATTGAGCAACTATTTTAAATCTCACTTACCGTATTTTTGTGTTTCCCGTATGGCGCTAATAAAATACAGACTATCTGCTTTCCTCCCTGCGATACCAGTAGAGTGAAACCATCTAGTCCGCCCAGATTGGACTACCTGCTTCCCACCCTTCCCCTTCTGTGTCCACGGATGGGTGTCAATCCTTGGTTGTACCAGGGGACGGGCTGAACTAATGTTGTAATCCCCCACTGCCGACGGTCTTTCTCGCTGTGACGAACTCTGAAACATATTGGACAATAGACTGCCACGATCTCCTCCAGTTCCCTTGGAGGAGCCACTGCCACTGCCACCACCGTGCTCGTACCTCCTACCTGCCCGGCTTCTAAATTCTGCCTCCGCCCTAGAGGCAGCCATGGTATGCTGGAGTTGGGCCTCCTCATCAGCATCACCCACGTACTTTGAGTATACACTTCGCCTTGGTGGGGAATCTCCAGCTGCTGCTGCTTCTTTCCTCAGCATCTCATCTCTCCTTTTCTTCCTCTTATCCTTCGTCCTATCTAGCTCACGCTGAAAGTACTTGCGAACGTCCGTTGGAACTTTAGTACAATGGACGACACCTATACCACGTCCTGCCAAGTGCTGCTTGAATCGGGTCGCACCACCTCCTTTCTTCTCTTTGAGACAGTGCTTGTATCGAAATCCGAAACCCACCTTCTTGCCATGCTCCTACACCACGTCGACATCTGCCATATGTTAAAATAACACAATAAAACTATCGATACTTGCACAACTAATACCATTTGCGGGTGTCATTCATTGCTACTAAATATAATTAGACAAATAAATAGTTACCATTTTCACCGTGAATACAGTGAGGGTATCATCACAAAGTTAATAATGCTACTACAAATACACATACATGCATCAAGTCGATGCTCTTCTCGTAGGTACAAATAGCATTGAAAATTCTATTCATGATTCATCTCCCAAAGTGTTGTCTACTATAACATTACATCATGAAGCAAAATGATTTAGTTACATAGGGAAACATGGTTCATAGGGCTGTTTAGAGGGGTGTTCTTTGCATAGCAAAATGTGGACAAAGGTGCATCAAATGACTTCATGCAATCCTCATCAACAACACATAGCTTAGCTTCATGTTCTTTGGCCAGCAAAATGTGAACAAAGGGGCATCAAATCAAATGACTTCATGACTTATCACCAACATTCAACACATAGCTTAGCTTCAATCAAATACTGCATATAAGTACTAGCTAGAGCAACGCCAAAGTGATTAGATTAATCAAATTCTGTTCATCACATTATGGCTACGAATCAAATACTAGAGCCGCAACTTCTACTTGAACAATTGCCCATATTACGTATACATATGTACGTAGATACAACTACCTGAGCGAAATCCGTATAAATCGAGTGAAATCCATGCAAAACCAATCGAAAACTGAGTCTATTTCATGAATTTCATTCATACAAGCAAAAACTGACTAGAGCTCGAAAAACCGCACAAACCGAGCGGTTTTTGGGCCTTACCGCGTGAAAATTGAAGCTTGGATAGCGGTTCGACGG
The DNA here is from genome assembly GCA_036346375.1 of Guadua angustifolia. Taxonomy (NCBI): domain Eukaryota; kingdom Viridiplantae; phylum Streptophyta; class Magnoliopsida; order Poales; family Poaceae; genus Guadua; species Guadua angustifolia. The sequence goes on from CM070508.1 coordinate 57,969,314, forward strand.
CGCTTGGCAGCAGGGTCTGGCTGGCGGCATCTCTCTCAGCACCAGGGAGGGGTGGGGAAAGTGTCAGCCGAGTTTGGTTGGAAAGAGCTCACGGGAGTGTCGGGTGATTCACGGGATACTAGTTGGCTCTCGGGTGGGCCGGTCGGCCATGGTGGTGGGCCTCGTCGCGGCCCACAAATGGCGCAGTTTTGGCTTGGCCTGTGGGCCGAAAGCCCACAGGTCGCATTTTCTTATTTTTTTGTTTTTTCTATATTCAAGATTTTGAATGTATTAAAAAAGTGTCTAAATTGTTTTTTCAAAAAAATTTACACCAGAGATCATCAAACAATTAATATTAATTTTAGGATTTTTTTGGATAAAATTTTATAAATTTTCTGAAAATTTTGAATTTAAATTTGAATACCACCGAAAAACCGGCCGGTTTGAGCTACCGAGCCGTTACACAAGCTAAATGCTTCGCATAATAAAAAGTTCTGTACTCTCTCCACAAATAATTATAGTTTTAAATATAGAAGCAATTAAATTTTTGAAATTTTAACTATCACTATCTTTTTAAATATTGAAACAAGATATATGAAAAATCATATTTATAGATTTGTCACAAAAATACTCTCATAATATTATAATTTCATTAGGTTTTGATAAATATATTATAATAAAATTAGTGATTAAAAATGTGTTTTAAAGATTCTGTCGACATCTAAAACAATATATCTTTGATCAAAGAGAGTAATACCTAATGATCAAGATTTTTGGTAACTTCATACACTCAGTACATATTTCAAACACGAGAATTTTACAAGAATTAATACATTTGTTCATGAACAAGAATTGCATACACTCACTGCATATAAGTTTGTATGTACAGAATCAAACAGTTCATCATGAACGCGACTGCAGTAAAAGTCCCATCTCAACTTTCTGTAGGTTCAAAATCGTGCAAGAACTTATCATTGAAACCAAACCCTAGCACTAATGCTAAAGGTTAACATTGAGAAGGCCTTCGACTCAATTTCTTGGGAATACCTGCTGGACCTCCTGCAAGCCCGCGGTTTTGGCCCTCGGTGGCGAGAATGGCTATCAATCTCCTTCGTGACATCGACTTTGTCTGTCCTTCTCAATGGGGTGCCAAGACCCCAGATTAGTCACCAACGTGGAGAGATCCCCTATCGCCTTATCTCTTCTTGCTAGCCATTGACTTTTTGCATTACATCCTCACCAAGGCCACTCAAAGTGGCGTTCTATCTCCCTTGAAAGGCCACGCACCCTCACTAAGACTCTTCCTCTATGCGGACGATGCAGTGATATTCCTCAACCCGGTCAAGGAAGAACTTGAGGCAGTCATTTCCATTCTCACATCTTTTGGGGAAGCCTCCAGCCTACAAGTTAACATGCAAAAAAGTTCAATCGCTCTGATCAGAGGCGATGTCTAAATTTTCAAAATATCCTCCAGCCTTTCCATGGAGAGATATCCACTTTCCCTATCAAATACCTAGGCATGCTTCTGACTCTTGGTCGACTACGCTGTGCAGACCTCCAACTAATCCTTGATAAAGCTGCACGGCGTCTGGCAGGCTGACAGGCATGCCACCTCACCATGGGGGGCCGCCTGGCCTTGGTCAAATCAGTGCTCACCTCAATTCCAATTTATCTACTCACAACAGTCAGAGCTCCCAAAAAATTCATCTCCGATTTTGATAGGCAAAGAAAAAAATTCCTATGGGCAGGCAACGGTGTCATTCATGGCACGAACTATAGGTTTGTTGGACAACAGTTTGCTGGCCATTCTATATGGGAGCCCTAGGGATTCTCAACCTGGGTAGGTTCGCCAGGGCGCTACATCTTCGCTGGCTGTGGTTTAGCTGGATGACCCCTGACAGGCCATGGAATGAAATGCCCACACCATGTGACCAGATAGATAAACAGCTTTTCTCCACGGCTACAACAATAACCATTGGAGATGATCAAATAGCAGCCTTCTGGACTGACAGATGGCTACAGGGTACAACACCTTCCCAGCATGCGCCGAACCTCTTCAGGCACTCCAGGCGAAAGTCGCATTCGGTGGTAGATGCCCTCACAAACAACAATTGGATTCGAGATATTCAGCACAACCTAACAGTTCCTCTACTACTACAATATGTCAATCTATGGCAGAAACTGCAATTTGTACACCTCCAGCCGCACGTTCATGCATCATAACCTAGACTCAAACTCCCAGTGACGTCTACATTGCCTCGTCGGCATACCTTATGCAGTTCATAGGAAGTACCTTCAAATCTTTCCGTACCGAAATCTGGCCAGCGTGGGCTCCGTCGTGTTGCAAAGTTTTTCTATGGCTTGCACATATCAATCGGCTATGGACAGCTCAGTGACTACAATGCAGGGGATGGTCAAACCAGTATTTCTGTCCAATGTGCTGCCGAAATCTGGAAACTGGGCATCACCTTCTCATAGATTGCCCTCAAGTTCAATGTTTGTGGAAACGCATCGCCAGGTGGGTATGATTGCCGTGTCTTTTGCCGGACCAGTGGGATCCGGCCGCCGCACTAAGCCTAGCAGACTGGAACCTTCATCTCATAAACTATCAGCTAAGATTTTGTAAAGAGCTAAAGACTCTGATCATCCTAACGTGTTGGCAATGGTGGAAAAAGCAAAATAATAGAATTTTTCGAAATAAGGGGAAAGCCGTTGATGCGATATTACAATCAGTCAAAGACAAGACCACAACCTGAATTACTACTGGTGCGGTTCATCTTAAAAATCTGCTGGACCGACATATTTGATTTTCTCTTTTTCTGTCTCCTTTTCTCTTCCTCGGGTGCCTTTTATGCGCTTATTCAGTGCGAGATCTTGCACCTTATACTCTACTAGTCTTTTCTTTCTAATATAATCTACAACAATGCTGTCTTTCAAAATAAAAAAGTAAAAGTCCCATCTTGTGATCCTGAAACAACTACTGTTCATTAGTAGTTTAGTGCTAGCAAGTCAGTTATTACCACAGATCACCGTTCAAATCTCGAAACCTGCCCATTGCAACGTTTCAACACAACTAGGAGAGCACAATTCTCGCGAACGCAGTTTATAGTACAGGCTACAGCAACCAAAAAACATGGCATTCTTGACTTGGCCCGGAGCGCCCAGAGCGATCCGTATATACCATATGCCTCCCTTGCATCTCCTCTAGCTTCACTCCCCTCCAAAACAGGCAACGACTGCGGTGCAATCAGAACTCCCGTGCAATCATTGTACAATCCAACTAAGAAAAGTTTTAAAAAATTCTGAAAAAAATCATGGATGTACATCTCATCTTACCCCATCTATATATAAAATTTCATGATCAAATTCGTCTTATGCTAGAAGTTACAAAAAAGACAAATACCTCAAATTTGTCTTTTTTGTAACTTCTAGCATAGGACGAATTTGATCATGAAATTTTATATGTAGATGGGGTAAGATGAGATGTACATTCATGATTTTTTTCAGAATTTTTAAAACTTTTCTTGTTAGATTGCACTGATCAGACGTGAGCCTTGATTGTGACCGCATCAAGCTCGCTTCCAAAACAACAACCTATAATAATACTACTATATATTTACAAGAATGAATTATCAATCTTTTCAGCGCGTCCATGTCTCCATCGATAGCTTGATATTTATCGATCATAAATAAATTAGATAATGCCAGCTTACAACAACAGCAGCATTGTTGTAGCAGTTTTTTTCAGCTTGCCCATGTCTCCCATCGATAGCTTGATATTTATCGATCATAAATAAATTGGATAATGCCAGCTTACAAAAACAGCAGCATTATTGTAGCTGTTTTTTTTCAGCGCGTCCATGTCTCCATCGATTTCTTGATATTTATCGATGATAAATAAATTGGATAATGCCAGCTTACAACAACAGCAGCATTGTTGTAGCAGTTTTCTTCTTGTTGTTACCTCGATACAACTACAAGTACTACATCCAGAGGGACGCAACACAACAGATCAGATAACATCAGCACTATCTAATACAACGCTATGTACACGGCACAAATACGATAGTAGCTGGCTATCCGAGGACAAGGGAGGAATTAATAAAAGGAAAGTGTTGTCGTCAAATTTTGATTAGCAAAATAGTCGACAAAAGCCTTTTAGCATTTAACGTAATTATAAAGAAATGTTGGGAATTGTCAAAAATCAAAGCTAAGCATCTGCCACGCTAAACCTCCGAAAGATACCGGCTAAGGGAAGGTAGATGCGAAAAAGGAAATCATTAACAAGAGATTAGAAACATGAAGACTCAGAAATGGACAAGAACTATAAAAGAAGATTGAGTCGGCTATTTTGGACTATAAATACCTTGTACCGGTTGACGAAAAAATGTGTGCACGCTAACATTAGCACAACAATTTTGATTTAGTCATGTGCAATTTTAGATGACAGGTAGATAAAAAATTTTTAGGCAACTGAGAATTAGCAGACAGCTAGAAAAATAAGTAATTGGTGGTTGAGAAATGTTCTATCCGTTTAAGTTTATAATTCGTATTTTTTTCTTAGTATATAGATCAAGAAGATATTAAAAATAGCTAAATTATCTTTAATTATTATCACTAAACAGTTCAGTTGACCTAGTGTGGTGTTGAACTGCAGACGACGTGTATATATTTATAACGCGGCGTGGTGCCTACATACGACTGAAATGTACAGCATCTAGTTTTCAAGGCCCATAAACGGAGAGAGGAGCGCAACATCTGAGAGCGGCTGAGCGCCACGGCTGGATCAACGCGCACATGACGTCACCGACGGCCGTCAGGCAGGAGAGCAAGACGACGCCAACGCCCAGGATTTGGAATTTTTTAATTTAATATTTATTTTAAATCTTTTTTTCGAAAATAATCAATGAAAAAAAATAACGAAAATGCCCTCCCGTCGCGGATATGGATGTCGCCCTTTTCTCAGGCGATAGGGAGCCTTTTTCCCTCGCCGTTCTGTTTGCTGCCAATTCCAGTCCTGGTGTTGTTTGCTAATGCCTAATGATGTTAATTCAATTATCAGGTTTACATTCTATTATGCCATCGTATTCCGGTTGAACTGCTCGTCATCTAGGGGTGCAACTGGAACGGATATTTTCCGACCGACCGACCGACCGAATCAATTCGGATAGTGATTTGAATAGTTTTTCGGATATTCGAAGAATTTTTCAGATACGGATACGGATAAGGATAGTTATCTCGGATAAGGATACGGATACGGATAGTAATTATCCGACGGATACAGGAATATCTGAGTTTATAATCGGATAATATCCGGATATAAAATATGGTTATTATCCAAAAACTTTAAAGACTTCTCCAAGACTGTGAGTCTATAACTCTCCAATCAAAGAGCACCGGTCACGAGTGCGGAGGCACTAGTACCAGTGTACCAATACCACTCTTGGTACTCTACGCACAGTGCCAAGCGCCAAGTGCCAAGTACCAACTACCATTCTACCAAGTGCCACACCGCCCTTTGCTAAAGTGCTACCAAGTGCACCACAGCGCTTGATCGGTGCCAAACCAAAAATTTATCGCGTGGTTTGACTTCCGGCTTATCCATCGGCGCCAGCCAAAAGCTGAAGGCAATGCGACAACGCCACGCAAAGAGACCCAAAACCAAAAACATAAAATCCCCAATCCATCATTCGTGCTCTCTTTCTCTATCTCTATTCTCTACTAGTCGATAGTCTCTCTCCTCTAAAATCTCCAATCCAAACAAAACCTAGCTGAGCTGAGTGGCTTGAGTTGAGGAGGCACCGTGTCCGGCGACCATGGTGGCCATAGCCCGCAGCCCGTGAGGTCGTAGCCACTGGTGGTCGGCGCACCACAACCCCATAGGGCAGAGTCTGCACCACCCACGGTCCGACCAGATTGCTGCCGCCGTCCGCCGACTCGATGGTATTATATGATTCTATCATGTTTACCTTACTAGTTTGTGACTTCTAATTTGCTAGTGCCATTGTCTTTGATAATTCTATTATGACTCTACATTTAGCTTTTATATAATCTCTAGTGCGTTCATTATTAATTCTTAATTATGTACAATGCAACTATAGTAAATTCTTGTACTATTTTCTTCCCATTTTGTCAATAATTATTCATAACTCATAAGTAATCTACCATTCAGTATGTTACATGTGCAATAAATGATCTATATTTTCGTGTATTATCCGGCTAAAAATATTCGTACCCGTATTGAATCCGGTCTGTATTCGCTTCGTATTCGTAAGTGATAGTATCCGGTATTATTCGCATTCGTATTCACATCCGACACCATTCGTATCCGACTTCGTATTCGATAAAAAATATGGATACGGATACAGAATGAACAATATCCGACCGTATCCGATCCGATTACATCCCTATCGTCATCCCGCTTGTTGTGATAATTAAACTATATAAAATGCCTAAAAACATTATTAGTCTCCCTACCATCACAAATGCCCGCGTATCGCCCCAAAATCGGGCATTTTCGTTATTTTTTTCCGTTGTTTATTTTTTAAAAAAGATTTAAAATAAATATTAAATTAAAAAAATTCTCAGGATTTGCAGGTAGCTTCATGGGCCATGTTTGTTTTCCTCGTCATATTTTCCCTCCTTTTCTTTTCACTTCTGTTCTTTTCTTTTGTTTTGTTTTGAGGACGGTGTGGTTTCTCACTTTCTTGTCCCAGCCATCCAAGCGTCAAACGTAGGTATCCGGTACATACAAACATAAGATTTTCTATCATCCTTAAAAAGTACAAAAATTTATATCGAGTCAGTCCTAAGAGTGCCAACTTTTGATACCTCTTATTACTATTTCAATGTAAATTTTAGTACATTATTCTAAAGATAGTAGAAAGTTATACATGTACATGTACACACACATATATATACTATTCTACAACTGCGTGTAGCATAGCTTATTCTACTTCCTAGCTATTTAACGTGTACCAATCGAGCCACTTATCATAGCATTTAACGCAAGAAATTGTCCCAATGCCTATTTTCTACGTGGCAAAACACAACTGTATCCCAATTAGTAAATGACTAATAATTTTTTTGATTTAGTCATAACTTTCAAATGAGAATGATTTTGGTCTTTAAATTTTTTAGGATTATAGAATCTCATATCCTCTATGTATGTTAATTTTTTATGAATTTTTGAAAATATGTACATTTGTTTTTCACGAACTTTAGAAAAGACTGGATACATTGCCTTTTACTATTCAAGCAAATGACATGTTGCGAGTTATTACACCATATTGAAACAAAGTATTACACAACAACTTTACATAGGATATAATAACACATTGAGTAATAGACAATAAAATGTTATTTCCTTGACAACAAAAGACAGTATATCCTACTATTAGCAATTTGTCAATTTCATATCTTTCAAATGCGATTGAGGTTGATTTTTAAATTTTACAGAGTTATAGAAGCTCACCTCCTCTACCTATGGTAATTTTTTTGATAATTTTTCAAATATTTTACTGCAGATCTGACAAAGAGAACTAAATTCTTATTTATAAAAACCATAAGTACATGTTTTAAAAAAATTCTCAAAACATTACCATACATAGAGGAGGTGAAATTATACAACTCTGTAAAATTTGAAGACCAAAATCAATATCAACTGAAAGATATGAAAAAGACAAATTTGGCTATCTTGTGATTTTTCACTGTTTAGTGCTTTGTCAATTTTTATATCTTTCAAATGTTATTGAGTTTGGAGTTCAAATTTTGCAGAGTTGTAGAAGCTCACCTCCCCTATATATGGTAATGTTTTGAGAATTTTTGAAAATTTATACATATGATTTTCATACAATTTACTCTGTAAGCTTATTTTGTACATGATATAGTAACACATTGAGTAATAGGTAGTAAAATATTGTTTTCTTAATAGTAAAAGACCGTACATCCAGTTATTTAGCACTTTATTTTTTTTTTATTTTTCAAATACGATTGAGTTTGGTCTTTAAATTTTACGGGGTTGTAGAATATCATTTCTCCTACATGTGATAATTTTTTATGAATTTTTCATAGTAAAATATTATTTTGTTTGAGAGTAAAAAATAGCATATCATGTTGTTTAGCATTTTGTCAATTTTATATCTTCTAAATGTAATTGAGTTTGGTCTTCAAATTTTACAAGATTATAGAAGCTCACATTCCCTGCTTGTGGTAAAAATTTGAGAATTTTTTAAATATTTTATTGCAGGTCCGAAAAATAGAACTAAATTCTTATTCATTAAAACCATCTGTACATGTTATAAAAAATTCTCCAAAAATTACCATACATAGGGGATGTGAGATTCTACAACCTATAAAATTTGAAGACTAAAATCATTTTCATTTGAAAGTTATAGGCAAATCAGAAAAAAAAGATTCATGTACAAATGAGAAGTAGCATTTATTAGTTATTTACCGTTCGTTGCGTTGGGAGACGTTACTGATCGGCTTACGTGATTGGTTTGAACTTGTTTATGCCTTAGTTTTGCATGATGTTGAGTTACGACCAGTATGAGGAGGTTTATGGCTTGCGCGTAGAATAGGTAGTGCTACGCGCTAGCATAGATTAGCACCACCAGGTATATATATATGTATATATGTATATATATATATAGGAAGCCTTGGTGGGAGTACATTCTCCTAGGAGCATGAAACTATTTTCTATATGTGTGTGTGTGTGTATATGTATATATATGTATGTATATATATGTATGTATGTGTATGTGATGTTGTTGCAAATAATGCATAGAAAATAAAAAAAATAGGAGACATAAATTTTATGTGAAAAATCCTTTCAGGAAAAACCACAGGCGCAGAATGGTTATATCACTATATAAGGAGATATAAAAACTCTTGCTTTTCCAATGATTACAGGGAGTATTTATAGTGGTACTTAACAGATTTTGCGCAGGAGTAGAATTGAGATGACATAGGAAGCGAATTCGTATCAAACTCAAACTCAACAATCTCCATATTGAAATGAATTCCTCTTGTAGCCAAAATATAACGCAAATCTCCTCGAAACAAATCATCATGAGCATCATGTGCGCCAAATGTCCAAAGGGCTTACCAAGTGATTCCAGCTAAGTTTGAGCATAAATATATATGTGTTTGTGTGTGTGTGTGGGAGGGGGGATACCTTGGTGCCAGGGCCGTTCCTGGGCCTGGGCAGTAGGGGCGACGGCCTAGGGCCCCTGGCCCAGGGCCCAGTAACATTACCTATGCATCGTCTCCTCGCTTCCTCCCCAAATCTCGATGACTTCAATCCCCAATCCTGGTTCCTCCTCCCCAATCCGACTTCTCCAATCCCTGATCCTTCTCGGCCTCTCCCCGCTACCATTACTGCAAGGCGGCTCGACTGCTATGGCCTATGGAGTCCCCGATGCCAATTTGTGGAGAGGATGCGCCACCACGATGCGGTTCCCCATTCTTGCAATTTTGCAATCCTACTCGGCTGTTGTGGAGTCCAGCTCTGTCCGTGTTTGTGGGCTTGTCCGCACTAGCCCACCGCCGCTCCTCCTCCCCCTCAGGCACCTGGCCACCAGAGAAGCCGCTGCCTCGCCGTCACCCATAGTAGTTGCTGGGCCAAGAAGCTCACCAGTCGGCCCTCCACTCCTCCCCAATCCCCACTAGGAGAAGCCGTCGGCCGGCCCCCACGTAGTCGCCGTCACCCGTCGCAGCTTCTGACCGGCCCCCATGTGCCACGCAGTCGGCGTCGCCCGTCTCCAGCGCCGGCCGCCGGGCTGCAGGTGGTGAACGGCCTGTTCACCGCCGACTCTGTTGGTGGTGGCGCATCCTCTCCGATCTCCTGCAAATGCCGAGCGCCCGAGTCTTGGAGATTTGGGGGAGCCGGAGAGGATTTGAGGAATCGATTTGGTGGTCCGGCGCAAGAGCCAAGAGGCAATTTGTTACAGATTATACTGCGATTTTTTTATCGAGGTTAGTTAGGTCTTGATCAATCATACTAGTTACTAACAGAAATTGTTTTATATGATTATTATACTTTGATGGGTTTGTTTGTTTGCATTTCTAGGTAAAACATAATGGCTTTCCTTGATCGTTATTGGCCGAAGTGATCTTTTCATCAAGTCTCAAGTGTGATCTTCTATACAATATATATATATATATATATATATACTGTGTTCTATGTTTTTAAGATTATAGGGCCCTCACTTTTGATTTTGCCCTAGGGCTCTCAAAATGTTTGGAACGGCCCTGCTTGGTGCTAGGTACTATGATAAAAAATGTATGTATGTTTTTAAGATTATAGGGCCATCACCGTCGCCACTACCTTTGTCCTGAGTTCAACCGCATCAAGGATGACTTTCATTAGGGAAGGAGATGCCAACACAAAATTTTTCCACATCAAGGTGAACACCGTAATAGGAAAAATCATATCTGAACTATCTCAACCGACAGGGGCTCAGTCCACATCTTCTTTGATAAAGGGATTTAACTCTACAATCACTTTAGCCAACAACTAGGGACCAAGAAAAATCGGTCTCACTGTTTCAGATGGGACTCTCTTGACCTTCCTCGCCATGACTTGCGTACTTTAGAAGAGCCATTCAGCATCGAGGAGGTTAGGGATGCGGTGTTTTCCATGCACACCGAAAAGGCACCGGGTCCCGACAGGTTCACCGGTCTTTTCTATAGGCAGTGCTGGGACATTATCAAGGCAGACCTCATGGAGGTGTTTCGACAACTGCATGGCCTAAGCGGCCGCCACCTGCAGCTTCTGAATTCGGCACACATTGTGCTGCTAACTAAGAAGCAGGATGCAACGCAGATAGCTCATTTCAGAACTATCAGTCTCATTCATAGTACAGGGAAGATTTTCTCCAAGTTGCTGGCAAACAGGTTGGCACCTCGTTTACAAGACTTGGTCCACCACAACCAGAGTGCATTTATCAAGAAAAGATCCATTCAGGGCAATTTCCTCTACGCAAAAAAATTTGATCACCGATTTGCACAGGAAAAGAATCCCTTCACTTTTCCTCAAATTGGACATAGCCAAGGCGTTCGACTCCTTCAGTTGGGAGTTCCTTCTCGACCTATTATACGACATCAGTTTTAGGCCGCGTTGGAGAGAGTGGATTTACATGATACTAGCATCAACCTCTTCCAGAGTTCTCCTCAATGGCGCCCTGGGTCCCTCGATCTAGCATAGGAAAGGTATGTGGTAGGGAGACCCATTATCCCCCTTGCTTTTCATCTTGACCATGGATCCCCTGCAACGGTTAGTCTCCAAGACGATGGATGCAGGCATTGTCTCTGTGATTCCAACCAGGTGGGCTACAACATGTGTATCCTTGTACGTAGATGATGTGGCCATCTTCACCTACCCTCACAGGGAAGAGCTCAAAGCAATTCAGGAGATCCTACTATTCTTCGGAGGGGCCACAGGTCTTCACACCAATCTTCAAAAGAGTGAGGTCTATCCCATAAGGTGTGAAGCGCTCAACTTGCCAATAATTCTATAGGATAAGGTGTGAGGCCGCCTGGCAAGTTGGAAAGGGAAGATGTTGTCTAAGGCTGCCCGATTGACTCTAGTAAACTCAGTTCTCACGTCTCTTGCAATCTACCATCTGATAGTGCTACCACTTGGCAAGTGGGTCACAAAGAGGCTTGATAGGCTTCGACACAATTTCCTTTGGAGAGGAGAGCAGGAATGCAACGGGGGGCATTGCCTAGTCAATTGGAAAAAAGTTTGTCGACCAAAGTTGCTGGGGGGCTAGGGGTAAAAGACATTGATAGATTTGGCCAGGCACTTCAAATTCGATGGCTTTGGTATGCTTGGAAGGAGCGGCAAAAACCTTGGGCAGGTTCACCACTGCCTTGCAACACATCAGACCATAGTTTGTTTGCTGCGAGTACCATCATAACTTTAGGGGATGGCAGAACAGCTAACTTTTGGGAGTCCAGATGGCTGTAGGGCAAATCACCGGTGGACTTAGCTTCGTCTTGTTACAAATTACTCTGGATTAGGAGAGGCACAGTGAAGGAACTATTGCAATCCAGGAATTGGATGCCATGCCACCTCTTTGTAGGATCACAAATGAAACACAACTTCGGGAGTTCGTTCGGCTATGGCTCATGCTATGCCAGGTCCAGCTACAACCATAGGTTGAGGACATTGTCCACTGGAAATGGATGTCAACAGGGGAGTATTCTGCAAGCTAGGCATACAGGACTCAATTCGCCGGGGCGACCATGGATCACAGCTACAAGATGATTTGGTAGGCCACCATGGAAGGAAAATGCAAGTTCTTCACTTGGCTCTTCATTCAGGACAGGATTCTAACAGCTGACAGGCTCGCCTTTAGGGGATGGCCGCACTCTTCCGCATGTGTTCTCCGTGGCTCCGAACCCAAAACATCATTTCACCTTCTGCTGCTGTGCCCCTTTGCACGACAAGACTGGGTGAGGGTGCTTCGATTTTCGCATATTGATCACAGTGCTCCACAATCCCCTATCGTGCAGCTAGGAAATTCCACTTGGTGGACGAACGTGAGTCATTTGGTGCCCGAGCATAGACGAAGGGATTTTGACAGGTTTGTCACATATACCATGTGGAACTTATGGAAAGAGAGGAATAATAGGATCTTAAAAAATGCTTATCGTATGGTGCAGTAGGTGGCGAGCGCAATCACCCAAGATGTGCACAAACGAGTGGCTGCCTTCGCTGCGATCTGAGGTGGAGAGGACACCACCTTTACGATCTGCTCCATTCACGCTTTTTATAGACCATATTGCTTTTAACCTGAGAGTGGACGCCGTTGTCATGGTATTTGGTTGTTTTGCGCATGTTGTCCAAGCTCTTTCTGTTTTCAAAACATTCGTAAACTCTTTTGTTCTCACCTATCTTTAATGCATTCGACAGAGCTCCTACCTTCTCTTTCAAAAAAAAAGTTCATCTGCTGTTCCAAGCATTTAGCATAGGGTTGCAATACTTTTATGTGTGGGCGATACCAAGGTTCTGAAGACGAACGGTGAGTGGTATACTTGGATGAGTTGGTTTCAATTCTAGTATGGTTGTTTGGAATAGAATTGAAACTCATGGATACGTAAGTGTGTACAGTGTAACTAGGTGGCTCATATTTGTTTGGGTGAGGGCCATCTAGTTAATACTCAGTACACGGGACTTTTGGGTGACAGTGAGCATACACTTAAGTGGAGTATGGGTGTCATCTCTAAATCCAACGCACGTGTAAGGATCGATTCATATTTTTGGGTGCCCACAAAGCCTTTAGGGATTAAATGAACTAGATTAGGAATTCCACAGTCCACCATTTGCAAATTCATCGGAGAAAATGAAGTATTAGTGATGTTGGGATCATCCGTGTTCGTGTTCGAAAATGTGAGGAGTCGCGCACGTGGGGGGAGAAGATGAAGAATTCAGTTAAAAAACTCATCATAGACGATTCTAGACCTAAACCATCTGTGACAAGTTTCATCATAGATGATTTAGGTCCAGAATCATTTGTGATCACCAAATAGGCCCTACCCTCTGCCCCACTTATCACAAGAGGTTCAAGACTAGAATCGTCTGCGATAAGTAGTTATCACAGATAGTTCAAGGTTAGAACTATCTGAGATGACACCAATATAATACTTCTAATCGGCTTCGTCTTACCAGCAATACCCCTATTCCCCCGGTACGTCCCACTACCCCCTCTAACCCTAGCCGGCACCTGCCGCCTCAGTTGCTCCCATATTGCATAGCGGTTCCCCCTCCCTCTCGATTACTCCCTCTAGCGCAAGTCACCCAAACCCTAGCACCGTCCTCCTCCCCCGCGCATAGCTTCCTACCCCAGGCGACCGTGTTCTCCACTGCACCGGCCTCCTCCACCATGCCGGCCTCATCACCCACGCAGGCCTCCTACACCGCGCCACGCCGACCTCTTCCTCCACTGCGCTACCGAGGTAAATCATGGCAACCTCGATCTGTAGTTGCTAGGGCAAATTATGTGGTTATCATAGAAGTGAACTTGTAATTGTAGTTAGAAATATGATATTGCTTTACTTAGAAATTTGTAGTAGCCATTTCTCTGACATAGAGCATGTGAACAGGGGGTAAGCTAATATTTGAAATATGGATGAGCCGTGTATAAGTGAAGCTTATTACCTTTTACCATGTGTCTTCTACCCATGGGTCATGATGGACGTTGGGGAAATATTGGGCGTCTTCTAGTGGTCAGATACTTTGGCATATAAGAAAAAGAATGCACCTACTAATTGCATATAAAAGAAAAAGAATGCACTTACCGATTGCACATAAAAGAAAAAGGAGGAGGTACCAGCTTTCCTAGTTTTAGGAGAGCTATCTCATCATGTATTTTGTGGTTGATCTCTGGAATAATAGATTTCTAACCATAGATATTTCAGTTTGAGGTCTTTTGAATTGCAATGATATTCAACGTAATAATTATAAATTGCTTTATCCTTTCGATTATGTCATTTTTGCAAGTTTTGAATTGTGCACATTACATTCCAAATAAATCTACATGTCCAACATCGGTTGTGATTCATCATATATATATTTATGTCTCAGTGATTGCAAATTGCACACATAAGTATAATGGATCTGGGAAACAAGATAGACGGCAAGCATGGAAAAGCTGTTAGATGCTAAATAAAAACTTCAGGTAGAGATAGAACAATTGAAGGGAAAGTTTGAGTTAATAGAAAAGATTTATGACATGAAATAAAAATGAAAGACATAGATGATAAGTTACAAGATATTGAATCTTTTAACAATGTACTAGTTATTAAGGAGCACAGGGCGATTATAGAGATGGAAGAAGCCAAAGCTGAGCTTATGGAAATAATATAAAGATTTCTAATATTTAATCCCACGTGGCTACTAATAATATACCAAGACAACCTATTTTCACAAGAAAATGATTGCTTTTGTAAGGATTAAGAGAAATGACTGAAAAACAAACAGTTATTGATGTCAAACAAGTTTGGATTATGCTAGAGCCGTGGAACTTCAGAGAGAACCAAAAAGCCTTTCTTGCGGAAGTTATAGCATATATGATGGCAAACATAGAAATGCCCTAAGGCCTCATAGCCTTGTCTTGATCTATGAAATAATATTATTTCCTATTGTATACTTGTTGATATTTGTGGTATCATAACTTGTCAATGTATTACCACATGAAATTATCATTAATATTTGCTCATCTTACTTGTTGGAACAAAAAGTTTTTCTTCTCCTCTTGATAGAACTTCCACAAATAGTACCTATTGTTCGAAATTTCATTCTTTTTAGATATTTTTGCAACGACATTTGTAAGGCACAACCAGTTATAGATTTTATAATTATGGGCACCCAGAAATATAAATCGATTCCTCACATGTGCGTTGGACTTAGAGGTGACACTCATACTCCACTTAAGTGTATGCTCACTACCACCAAAAGTCTCGTGCACGGAGTATTGACTAAATGGCCCTCACTCAAACAAATATGAGCCATGTAGTCGCACCGTACACACTTACGCGTCCATGAGAGTTTCGATTCCATTCCGAACAACCATATCGTGGTTGAGATCAACTCATCCAAGCATAGCACTCGCCATCCATCTCAGGACCTTAGTATTGCCCGCACACTCCAAGGGGAGCACGAGCAATAACCAAAGAACGACGGTCGCACGAGTTTATGCATTAATGGCTGATGACAATTCCAGGTACCCGGAAATGTGTCTAGTGCTAGTTCCCAAGATCAACGCCTAGCACCCACATATCCCGCATTCGAGATGTATTGCAACACATACACATGAATCTAAGTAGTTGTCACAATTTAAACATAAACTAGAACTACTACAACTACTTACTATTACAAGTAGTGGCCGACGGCCAAATATTACATGTTCAAAAGTAAATTGCAGCGGAAATTAAACATATACCAAAAGTAGGACAGCGTTATGCCCATCCATAAAACCCAAAGGCAACCGACTTGGAAAAGCCCAAGTTCATCCATCAACATCATCGTCGGACCCCGGAGTAAAGTACATGTCGTCGGGGCGTTCTTCCATACCGTCATCTATATTGTGTTGATTAAGCAACCATGAGTACATGTATATACTCGCAAGACTTTAGTGTATGGAAATAAAGTAAATGCACAGCTAGATCAAAGATACAAGCTTCTACACTAGTCTCATTTTCAGCATAAGGCAGATTTTGCTTCCAAGTAAAAGATTCATAAAACGGTAACGAATTTGTAAAGAGTATTTAATAAGAAGTTAAATAACAGTAAGTAAAGTTCATAGATGACATTTCCCAACCCTCCTTGGCTGCGAATACAAGTAAAAACAGCCACCATTGGCTTTCCAATTCACCAACCCATTCCAACACCATTTCCAAAAGTTTTAGCAATAACGAAGACTATACTTGACATTACTTTCCCAAGTTGCTCATGACTGCGAGCATGCCTAATTAATTAGATTTTAATCTCTGCTGAGAGTGTACACTTTACCCACTTGACACATTCTAACAATCATGTCAACCATGCCATGCGATACTCAACGTACCCGATTTGCTAGACTGTGACGAAACCGTTCAACTAGTTAAAGCTTAATCTTGGACCCGCCCCGGTGAATGTTAAACCCTTGTCACAGTCCAGAGATCCTAAACCACGATGGTGCCCCCCATCGGGAACTCTCCCCATGACAAGGCATGCACCGTTGTATTGGAATGCTTGGGCCCCAACACCTCGGTGAAGGGAGCACCTACGAGCAACACCGTTCCTCGATGTTTCCTTACTACTCCGGCCTCCAAAGATGCAAGATTAAATTTCAACTAATCTAATGAGTTTAGGCTATCCCATACTAGTACGTGTGGTTGCACCAAAACACTTAGGTGATAGCATCAAGTTCGGTCCTTAATGGACCCAAAGCGAGAATCTCCCTTATCTACGCTGCGTGAGGTCCTTTTCACGCTCCAAGTTAGGTAATAACTCGCCTGTGTCTAAATCAGATGTTTTGAGTTGATTTTTACTAAGATACACGGAAACCATACCTCGGTTCCGCATAATTAAACAATGTTGCTCATAGTAGTTAAAATGGTATCCAACATTTAAAATTCGCTCTATTGAGCATGTCTAAGCAGGTACATATGTTAATCTCGCAAATTTTACCCAAGTGACATTAGTTATTTTCTACACCATTACTAGATTACGATGGCAAGTATTCAAATGACAAGGTGAGGAACGCATACAAGTGGGTTTAGCTACCGATTCCCACAACATAGTCGTTTACAACATACACGCATGCATATAGTTTGATAAAGCAAAATAACATTGCAAATATGGGATCAAAGTGGTCAAAGGAGGGTGCTTGCCTGGTTGCTCTTCTTTGGGAATGTAATCTGGATCATAGTCGATGTCGTTATCAATCAGGTCTGAAATATCGTCGTCTACGCGTCGAATAATAAGAACCGAGACAAAAGCAAACAACATCGAATCAGGTGGGACAAAAAGAAATCAGATAAAAATTACCAAATTAAATCTTACCAAGAAGGTTATGGTGGATTTTGGGTTCTCGAATTATTACTTGCATAGCAATTTTATTAGTACTCAGTTTACGTGAGGCTTTTAGCATGAATGTGGTACTTTCTTTCACCGATTACATGGAACTATAGTTATGATCACACATAAGGTTGTTTATGAATTCAAGAGGCTATATTTGTGTGTTTTATTATTTATAATTTTGAATCCAAGATGCAAAAATTATTTGGATTAGTGAAAGGAAGTCATTAGTTAAAGTGTTATGTATAACTAGTGCTTATCCTTAAGTGTTCTTGCATGGGAGCAATTTCTATAAGTTGAATATGAAGTTTTATATTATTGGCCGGCACTATAAGGTCATAGGAATGGTTCTTGCTTTGCGAAAACTTCGGATAAGGACTTATATTTACTATTATCCACGTATTACAGTTCTAGGAACCTTATTACTTAGGGTATTTGCATTGACGAGTTTTATATGATAAGCAAGTTATAATTTGGATATTTTTCTACATTTTGGTTGTCCATATATTGAAGTATGATTCTGGACCAATTCCCCTAAAATTTGTGTTTAGGTGAACTGTTTTACAAGTCCTTGAAAAGGCTTAAGTGATAACAATTCTGTGCAGTTTATAACCATTTAGGGTTTTTCTTGTGATTGGATTAATATGCAAATGAAGTTATAATTAATATATTTTTCCATATTATGGTAGCATATTTATCAGACAATAATCCTAGGCTATTCTCTCATAACTTTATGTTTAGGTGTGATATTTTACGGGCTACCGAAAAGGCTTAAATGGCCATGTTATTAGCACGATTGCGGTTCAGTTTTCCTTTTTCGTTTGCGACTGCACTAAATGGGATAATCTGATCATTTTTCAGGTGTTAGTAGGGAGTACCTTTAAGAGTTATTGATGTCTTCTACTCATTTATCCCGAAGAATTCGATAGGACAAAAAATCCCGAAGAATTTCTATCAATCTACTCAACGGCCATCTTGGCAGCCGGGGGTGACGAGGCTGTAATGGCTAATTACCTCTCGACTGTTCTAGATGGCGCGGCTCAAACCTGGCTCTTCAATCAGTAGCCCGGCTCCTTCCGGTCATGGCACCAAATCCAGAGTGCCCTGCGATCCAACTTCCAGAGTTGCTACGAGCGGCCGGGAAGAGAGAAAGACCTGGATCGCGTTATCCAAGGCAAGAACGATCCTCTTCACGATTTCATGTGGCGATTCATCCGCACGAGGAATTCTATTTCGAGTGTCTCTGACGAGGCTATGATCAAGGCCTTCAAGTTCGGCGTTCGTGATCGGCGTCTCACCGAGGACCTGGAAATTACGACGAGGCTCAACATCAACAAGCTATTCCGCATGGCGGAGCGATACGCGGACGCAGATGACGCGGTCCGCTGGAAGCATGACTATGATCAAGGTAAGCTTAGCCTAAATTCTGGTGAGGCAGGCCTGACCAACTCCAAGGGAGCCGATCTAGGTCCGACCATCAAAAAGCGGAAGAGGGATCGCAAGGTCGGTGGTGGTCAGCCGTGTGTCATCGTCTCGGCGAACGGCCAGCGCGAAGTCCTGGAGGTGCGGGAACCGGCCAGGAGGAGCCCCAACCTCACCAAGGCCGACCACGACCTTAGAAGGTGCCGAACCGACCTCAACAGGGGAACCGCCGACCGGGGACCTAGCGGGCCGGTGCTCAGCCACAGGACGTCGAAAGGCGACCCAGGTTCGATGAAGTGAAATTCTGCCCGTTCCACAGGGCTCCAGGCCACGACCTGCGGGGCTACAGGGCTTGGCAGGCTAAGCTCGATTCCTTTTACGATGGGCGCGGTGAAATGCCCATGCTCCCGAAGGAAGGCGAGCAGCCCGACAGGGTTAATGCTGGCGCCAACGTCGACGACCTCGACTTGGAATTTCAGCTAGGCGACTGCCGGATCGATGTCATCTTCGGCGGCTCATCAACGTATCAATCCCAGCACGAGCTCAAGGCTGTTGCACGCACCGTTTATCAAGCTACCGCTGGGAGGCCCATCGAGTAGCCCTGCAAGTGGGTTGGGGCCACAATCTCTTTTTGAGGGGAAGACGCCCCCCAAGGTATGGCTAAGGATCTAAAGACCGCCTTGGTCGTGACACCGACCATCAGCAACACAATGGTAGGGCGCGTCATGATCGACGGGGGGAGCTCTCTCAATCTACTCCAGGCAGACGCACTCGACCGGATGCGGATTCCCTGGTCGAAGGTCAAGAACATAGCGGTTCCGTTCTTTGGGATCATTCCTGGGAATTCGACCATTCCTCTTGGGCAAGTGGTCTTGCCCGTCACCTTCAGTGGCTCGGATAACTTCCGCACCGAGCTGATCACCTTTGAGGTGGTCGAAGGAGATCTCTCATAAAACGCCATCCTCGGGCGACCGGCGTTGGTCAAATTTATGGCGGCTAACCACTACAGGCATCGTTGAATGAAGCTTCCAGGCCCTAATGGCGTCATCACGGTGCAAGGTGATCTCAAGGCAGTGCACGGATGCGAAACCAAGGCCTTGGCCCTCGCCAGCATACTGCCGCAGTGAGGTCCTGAGGTAACTGCAAAAAGTGCGCTCTAGAAAGCAACAATTCTGCCCAGCAGGTCAATGAAGACCGTGCTGCTCGAGGAGAGCGATCCGACCAGGTGTGTTCACATCTCGAACGGGCTGAGTCCCAAATAGAAACTCGAGCTCGTCACCTTCCTCCGCAACGACAAGAGTATATTCGCTTGGAAACTGGCAGACATGCTGGGTGTCCCGAGGGAGGTGGTCGAGCACAAACTGCAGGTATGACCCGACTGTCAGCCCGTACGCTAGAAGCTGCGTCATTTTTCCCCTGAGAATGTCACAATAATAAGGGAGAACCTCGACAAGTTGTTGAAGGCCGGCTTCATTCGCGAGATCGACTACTCCGAGTGGTTGGCCAACCCGGTCATCGTGCAAAAGAAAGGCGGAAAGTGGAGGATGTGTGTCGACCACACAGGGTTGAATTCGGCGTGCCCGAAGGATAATTTTCCCTTCCCGCGCATCTGGTCTGGTCGATTCCACCGCAAATGCTAAAATGTTAAGCTTCTTGGATGCTTACTCTGGATACCATCAGATCAAGTTAGCGATTGACGACGAAAGCAAGACGTCATTCATCACACCGTTCGGCACATACTGCTACACGACCATGTCATTCGGTCTCCAGAATGCTGGCACGACATTCCAGTGCCTGATGACCAAGACGTTCGACTCTCAGATCGGTCACAACCTCGAGGTCTATGTAGACGACATCATCGTCAAGATCTCGTCCGAAGGCGATCACGTCCAAGATCTTGAAGAGACCTTCGCCAACCTGAACAAACATAAGATCAAGCTCAATCCCTGAGAAGTGTGTATTTGGAGCTACTTCAGGGAAAGTGCTTGGCTAAATGATCGGGGACTGAGGGGTTGGACCGAACCTGGAGAAGATCGATGCGATTGAGTGGATGGCCTCTCCGAATTCTGTAAGGCAGGTGCAGTGTTTAACCGGACATATGGCTGCCCTTAGCAGGTTCATCTCAAGGCTCGGTGAGCGTGGGCTGCCATTCTTCAAAGCCTTGCGTAAGCAAGGGAACTTCGAGTGGACGCCCGAGGCACAGCGATCCTTTGGCGAGCTAAAGGCGTACCTGTCAAGTCCACCTCTGGTCACAACTCCGTAGCCGAGCGAGAAGCTGCTGCTCTACCTCGCGGCCACCGCCCAAGCCGTTAGTGCCGTCTTGGTGATCGAGCGGGACGCACGGCAACACCCGATCTACTACGTCAGCGAAGTCCTTCATGGCCCGAAGGAGCGCTACCCGCGGGTTCAAAAACTATTATATGCCCTCCTTATGGCTTCACGCAAGCTCCGGCATTATTTTCAGGCGCACTCCGTGGTCGACCCGAGCAACTTCCCGCTCGGGGAGATCTTGAGGAATCCGGAGGCCGGAGGTTGCATCGCCAAATGGGCCATGGAATTAGCGGCGTTTGATGTCCAGGTAGTAGCGCGCACAGCCATCAAATCGCAGGTGCTCGCTGACTTTGTGGTCGAGCAGATATCGCAGCCTGCTGCCGAGCTCGAGGTCGAGGAGGAAAAGCCCTGGGTCATGTACTTCGACGGCTCGAAGTCCTTCAAGCGCTCGGGGGCTGGAATCCTTATCCTCACCCCACGTGGTGAGAGGCTGAGGTATGTGGTTAATTTCGAATTTCCAGCAACAAACAATGTGGCAGAATATGAGGCTCTCCTGGCGGGCCTCCGAGCTTGCAAGGCATTAGGTGTGCACCGTTTGATCATCAAGGGCGACTCTCAACTTATCATCAATCAATTCAATAAAGACTACCAATGCTCGGAGGACACGATGGCCAAATATCTCGCCGAGGTACGTAAAATGGAGAAATGGTTCCAGAATCTGGAAATCAAACACGTGCCTAGGAAGGACAACTCCAGCGCCGATTTCCTCTCAAAGCTCAGGTCGTCTGACGACGAAATTCCTCTAGATGTCATTCTAGAGACCTTGGCAGCGCCCTCGATCTCCGATCAAGAAGTCGCGGGTGCCTTCCTCGAGCATGTTCCCTCATGGGCTGACCCAATCCACAACTTTCTAGCACGAGGTGAACTTCCGTCCGACCTCGCTGAGAGGAGCAGGATCAAGCGACGGGCATGTCTATACAAGCTCGTAGACGGTGAGCTTTACCACCGAAATATTTCTGGAGTCCTGACCAAGTGCATCACCACGGAGAAGGGTAAGTACCTGTTAAACAACATCCACTCGGACCTCTGTGGAGCACATTCTTCTTACAGGACAATGGTTGGGAAGGCTTTCCGCATGGGGTTTTATTGGCCAACGGCGCTCCAGGATGCTCATGACATCGTCCGCGCCTGTCGAGCTTGCCATTCCATGCTCAGAAGTCACACCAACCTACCTATGCACTCCAGACCATTCCGCTCGCTTGGCCTTTCTCGACCTAGGGATTGGACATCCTCGACCCTTTTCCTCAAGCGGTTGGAGGGAAGAAGTTCTTGTTCGTCGCCATTGACACCTTCACCAAGTGGATCGAGGCCGAGCCCGTTTCGACAACTGTCAAGTTTTTTCGCCTGTTCGTGGTCACCAGGTAAGGGGTTCCATGCAGAATTATCATTGACAATGGAACACAATTTACCAGTGAGCTGTTCCAGGAATATTGCGAAGAAATTGGCACCAAAGTATGTTATGCTTCGGTGAGCCACCCGCAGAGCAATGGAGCAGTAGAGCGCGCCAACGGACAGATCGTTCAGGGCGTCAAGAAGCGAGTGTTAGATGAGCTCGAACGACACGGCAAGACCTGGGTGGACAAACTTCCCACCGTCTTATGGTCTATTCATACCACGGT
Organism: Guadua angustifolia; assembly: GCA_036346375.1. NCBI lineage: Eukaryota > Viridiplantae > Streptophyta > Magnoliopsida > Poales > Poaceae > Guadua > Guadua angustifolia. Next base: position 57,992,234 of record CM070508.1, read on the forward strand.
CAGCCAAGCAACAGGGTCCACTCTCTTCTGGTTTGTATTCGATACCGAAGCCATCCTGCCTCCGGAGGTCACGCTGGGCTCTGCTAGGTTAGCTTGGTCGACCAGGTCGACTTCGAGCAAGAACGGTGTCTTGACCTCACCCTAGCGGAAGAAGTAAGATGCCGTGCACTGCTACGATCAGCGCATTACCTGTAAGCTCTTCGCAGACATGCGTCTAGATCGGTACGACCTAGGGAGCTCCTTGTTGGGGACCTAGCCCTAAGACGAATTCAGGGCTCATCCAACACCAACAAGTTATCCCCGCGGTGGGAGGGCCCCTATAGAGTTGTTTCAACAGATCGCATGGGGGCTTACCGGCTAACGATGTCCAATGGTAGAGAGCTCTCTAGCTCGTGGAACATTGATCAACTACGAAAGTTCTATGTGTAAATCTTTTGCCTTCAATTTCAATGAATTTATCATTCACTGGCTATGTTAGTCTTTGTGTCCTCTCTTGAATTCATGTTGCGTGCTGGCTTGTGTTCGAGGTTTTTCGGAACTCAATCTATGGATAAGTGCTCTAGGTCTGGACCCAAAGGTTGTTAAAATTCACCCCCAGGGATCGAGCTACTTGCAAGCCAAATCTCTTCGCATCACAGCTCTCCCTGCACCAGGGTTCGAACCAAGTCCACATTTGGGACCGACGCGTGAGCACTAATCGTGATTGAGATCCGGGAATCTAACTCGCAAATTAACCATGCTATTTTCAGGGTTGAAACCCATCCCTACAGGTCTTTATTGTATTATACTTAGCATATTTCCCTGTGGGTTTGTTCTCGACCGTGCAGGTCGTAACTTGCAGGTTTCCACACTTGTGCTCAAGGTCAGCATTGCTCGACCTTGACCATAATGGGAGCTGGACAAGGGTAAATTACCTTGAGAGGCTAAGTATAAATAAAAAATAAATATATTCTGACAAGGGACGAACATAGACACAAGCTCCTTCTGTCAAAATGACTTTGTTCCATCAAACTTTTACCTTACAAAAGTTTTGTTTATAAGCTGGCAGGTCTAACCCTATCTACAGGTCGGCCATGTCGCGAGCGAGTTTTTCTTGCTCAAGCTCGGCGACCTTAGCCCTTAAGGCTGTCAGCTCTCCTTGGAGTCAAAGGGCTTCGGCGGCGGACTCGGAGGCACGGCGCCACTCATCTTGAAGTTGGGCCATGGCGCTCTTCGCCGCTTTGGTCGCCCGCCCTAATTTCTCCTCAAGGTCCTTGTCCTTGGCCTCGAGCTTGATGGAGGCCTTCGCCGGGGCGGCGGCTTGGTCCACGGCGGTCTTCTTCAACTCCTCCGTCTTGGCCCGCTCGGCTTCAAGTGCTTTGGCTGATCGCTTCCGCTCCTCTTCCACGGCCTTGTACGCGTGATCGCATTCGTCATCGATGGCTCGGCGGAGTTCGGAGGCGTGGGAGGCCTCAAGCGTCTTTATCACCTGGCGGAGGGCGGCGAGCTCGGTGGAGTGGTCCGTTGCCCTGCGTACGGCCTCCTCTTGCTCGTACGCTAGGGTCTCCTTAAGCCGGAGTCATTGCACCTCCCGCTCCTCCATCAAGTCAAACACGATCTTCAGGGCATTGGAGTGTGCCTGGAGACCTTGTAACCCTTGCGACACATGGTCAATAACCTGCGAGGATCAAGGAAAAATGATGGAGCCCTTTTGGCAAAGGGGTTCGAGCCAAGAATGTTCAATTGCAGAAGTAAGTGTCGTACCTGGCTGAGCCGGTCTTCAAAACCCGCTCGGTGGGGCCAGACAGCCCATCGCTCAAGTCCTGTCAAGCGATGCTACCCTCATCATGGCCGAGGCGCTAGGGCGAGCATCTTGAGGCACCTCACCGAGGATCGCTCCAGCTCCGGTCTCCTCTACTGATCGCACGACTTGCCCTCACGCTTAGCTTGGCCCTCCGGATAGGTACTAGCCTCTGTGGTTGAGGTGTTTTCAACAACCGCGGAGGCCTTGGCTGGATCCTCAGCCCTGACTTCAGCTGGGTTGCGATCGTCCTCCGTGACCGGGGTTGCCCCGACCTCCATGGTCGGGACGACCACGGTGGGCGTGGTTTGGCTAGCCTCAGCCGTTGCAGTTGAGGTGCCCAGGGCGCCATCTTCCGTGGTGGCCTTGGGCGGGGCGATGTCGGCCTCGACTGTCTCGATGTCGTCGGTGGTGACCTTTGTGACAGCACGTGAGGGATCACCCTCGACCGGGTCATCCACTCCTTGGTCCAACTCGTCGGCCACAACCCAACTCTGCAAGCCCGTGGGAGTGCGCCCCTGGCTTGAGTGCCGGTGGGGCGCCAGCTCGTAGGAGGTCTCCTCCTCCTCCTCAGACTCGGATTCGCCCTGGACAACAATCATTGTGAAGATGGGAAAATGTTGAGCTCGAGCACTCGAGGTCTGCGATAAGGAAAAAGGACTAAGCTCAAAACAATTGGAGACTGTGCAATTGAAGGAGAGATTGTGTACCTGCGCCACGAGTCTTCGCTTCGCAGGGGGCTGGCGAGTTCCTCGGCGTCCCGAGGTTGTTGTGGCATCCCTTCAGCGGGTACCACAAGCTTGGGGTCTTGGCGCTTGCAAGTCATCCGCTGCAGAGGACCCGGAACCCTGTGATTGGGGCCCTTGGGTCGCCCGAGGACTTGAAGTCCTGGCTGCGTCCGCAGCTTTCTGCTGCTGCAAGGATGTAGAAGGAGTTAGAAAAGAAGAGGAATCAAGAGCAGGAAGCTTGAGGGCTCGACCAAAAGGGAAGTCACCACTGCACAATCGCCCTATTCGACGTGCGACTTCTTTGAATCTCGGTAGACCGCTCCACCCAGGGCTGGCCTCTTGCTCCTCTTCTTGGCCTTGGCTGCCCCGGGCAGAGGCAGCATCCTCCTCGCTGTCTCGAACAACTCTCGGTGGTCCTGCGAGAACATCCACGGGTTAAAGAGAATCTTAAGCAGCCACGAGCCAAGCCCGGGCCCGAGATGGCTTACCTCGGCACTCCGGTGCAGGACATTCCTTGGGACAGGGTCGTCGATGGTATAGTCGTGTGCGGCTTTCCCGAACATCTCAAACATCCTAGCCGCGATCCAGGACTCCTTCGGTGCTGCTGGAAGGGCAAGGTCATCAGAAGGGCTCGAAAGTTTGAATTCAAGAAGACTGCTGAGGATGAAAGCTTACCAGACGTGCCCTCGCGAGTCAGGTCATCACGACCTGTGATCTCGAACAACGGGTGCACCCTCTTTCGCAGAGGGAACACTCGGTTCCGCAAGAAGTCATTGGCGATGGCCTGCCCGGTGAGGCCGCGCGTGGCACAAATGTGGATGGCAGCGATGGCCTCTTGGTCAACCTCCAGGTCGTCCGCCTCCGGGGTCTCCTTCTTCTCGGTGATAGGAGTCTCGTCCTACGCCAGTGCACCATCTTTGCCTCTCTTCAGGTAAAACCAACGCTCGGTCCACGGTCTGAGGGAGTCACGAGAGCAGATTTGGGGGAAGGCCCAAGGGAGACCTGCCCGCAACCAGAAGTAAAGACACCCAACCACGGGGTCCTTCCCGGAACGGAACAAGGAGAAGAAGCGAAAGAAAAGCAAGGGGGTGGGAAGGATTCCATGGAACCCCTCGCACAGATAGGAGAAGATAGAGAGGAGAATTATCGAGTTTGGCACCAGGTTAATAAGTTCTATCTCGCATTGGGTGAGAACTGATGCGATGAAGTCGCTCTCCGGCGTCCGCAGGCCAAAGAGCATGTAATGCTCGTTGCTGATGAGCTCGTCGTCTTGAGGCCTCGGCTCGATTTCAACGCCCGGTGCCCGCCATGACGCCGGGTCCAGCAACCCAAGATCTTCGAGCTCCTTCAATCTCGCCGCTGACAAGGTGCTCTTTCCAAGCTTGGCCATGGCAGTCGTCTGGAGTTAGGTCAGGAAGAGGGTGCTGGGGCAAAAGAACGGTGAAATTTCAGAAAATGACACCCAATTCATGTGCCTTTCAGCTCCTATGTATGACATGTGGGTCTATCTGAGTCTATGACAGTGGGCCAGGGTGTCAAATACCGAAAAAATGATTTTTAAAGGTGGCAAGTTCTGAAATCTCTCCAAAAGAACGAGGGGCAAAGATTGCAAGAAGGCTGATAGTTTTTCAAGGTTGCCGCCTCCTCAGGTTTTATAAGCCCTGTCCGTTGTCAATTACGGATTCAAAACGTCTAAAAAGGTGCGCCGGCGGTGATTAGACAGGCGCAATTAAGGATTGGGGCGACTGGTTCGAGGCGTCTCAGGCGGTTCCACTGCTCGGTCATGCCCGTACGAAGACTTTGAAGCCCAAGGGGGCCCAGGTGTAGCGCCGCTAGGCCTCCCTCGTCTGTCCCCGCTTGACCTCGACTAAAAGGGGTGCCAGGTGTAACACCGCTAGGTCTCCCTCGTCGGTCTCCGCTCGACCTCGACCACCAACTAGCGGCGACCAACAGACCGTCCTCTTCGTCCAAGTCGTGAGGCTCGAGGTCGTTTCGAGCGTCTTGCACGACCTTGAGCCTCGGGGGCTAGCTGACGAGGACTGGAAATTCCTGACAAGCCAAGGCTGGTCAACAAGGCCCCCTAGCTCGGGGTCGAGCCACGGCCTTTAGACCATGACCTGGCTATGCGCGTCCCCGCACGACCTCGAGGTAAAGAGGGGGCAAGGGTTCCGCACGACCTCAAGCTCGGGAAGCACTGACTCAGTCCTCGCTCGGGGGAGTTAACCCTAGATTTACAATGTGCGTTTACTCGGCGGTTACCAAGGCCTTGAATGCAGGAGTTAAAGCAGGTGCGGGCGGCAGAACCGGGATGGTTACAACCCACCTTCAGCGTGCATGAGGCCACTACTCTGGGAATCTCTCCCGGCCATTTCTAATAATGGCTGAGAGAGGTATAAGACTTCCCGGCATGACGGCAACAAGATAGGCAATCGAGGCAGAAGCAGTAACCACCACAAACATCTTAGAGCCTGAGCTATAGAGATCATACTTGTACTCAAGCATAAAAAAAGTCCTTCGCCTCAGGGCAAGACAGGAGTAGAACTATTACCTTCTCGGGGGCTCGAACCAGTATAATTCGCCGTGTCCCATCTTCTTTCTTTCTTCCCCGACCAACGAAAAGACAGACCCGTTCCTCTGGTGAGCAAAGCTCAATTTGGGTCCCTCATTCACACTAACCCCATTTCACATTTGCGGTCAGGCGATCCCAATTGTCGACACTTGTGTTAAGGTTCCATGCATAAATTCTTAAGCCCACCTCACAAACCCTAGAGCTTCACAACCTAGCAATGGCGATTGGCTGGGCTGGTAGAACTGAAGAGGGAGCGCGTGGAGCGGAGAGGTGAGGCTCAGCTGGTGGGATCCTTGGCGTCGGCGGTGATCACTGGAGTACGAAAGGGCCACGGCCGGGCAATCCTCACGACGAGACGATCAAGGAGGAAGCACCACGCAAATGAGCTAGCTCCACTTGCGTGAGATGCTTGCACCGATGCTAGCTTGCTAATGACCTGATGGAGAAGCAAGGTCAGCGACCGGGAACTCATTCACGGGTTGAATGGGTTGCGAGCTCACCGAGCTTGCTCAGCATGAAGAATATTTCTACCGCTTTGCTCGGTGAGACTTGCAAGTGAGCAGCATGAGCGGAGAGGGCCGAGAGGTAGCCGGGTTTTATGTCTCTGTGATGGCAGTAGGTGAGCTGCGGCATGGGCTGAGAAGCGGAGCAGGCGAGGCTCGGCGGAACGGGCCACGTGGCGCAAGTTTTCTGCCGGGGCAGCACATAGGCGAAGAAATGTTGCCGTGGCAGCAATTGGGCAAAAGCCTGGGGAAGGAGAGAGGGAGAGGAGAGGTTGGCTAGTGGGCCCAGGCACGCGTGGGACCACCCTGCCAGAGACTTAGCCAAGGATTACTTTGGATGCAACGACTCCTTTTTGGCAGTTGAGTGCAATTAAGTGAGGAGATGACATGATAGTTGGGTAGGCTTGGCAAGGGGTGAAATCTTGGTTGAAAAATTCTGTAAATTTTTGAGCAGGTAGTTCAAAGGTTCTACTATCCATTTTGTTTGGTTTCATCTCATTATCTGCTGTCATTTAAGAACAGTAATTCTTCAAACTTGACTGGTTTTCAATCTATTTTAAAATTTTTAAGCTATATAATTTCTGGAAAATTTATTTTTATTCATCTTTTGGTCTCTAGTATTTTAGAAAATTATTTGCTATAGCATGTTGTTTGATGTTTCTTTGAGTTTCATCGATGTGTTGGATTTGGCAATTAAAAGATTTTATTAATATGACATTAGGAAAACAGATTATACTCCAAAAATAAATCCAATAAGAAATTCCAAAATGCAACAAGAATCAAAACATGCCACTTTACTTACTTGATCAAATTTGGGATGTTACAAACCTACCCCCCTTACATTAATCTCGTCCTCGAGATTAGCTGGATTCGCTAAAGAAAGATGGAAACTCGGCTCTAAGACAATCATCGCGTTCCCAAGTAGCTTCTCCCTCGGTGTGGTTACTCCATTGGACTTTAAGCATTTTGACTTGGTGATTTCGTGTATGACGTTCAGCCTCGTCAAGAATGCGAATTGGATGCTCGCAGTAAGAAAGGTCAGGTTGCAAGTCAATGGCTTCTAATGGAGTGAATTCAGTGGGAGCTCGAAGACATTTCTTTAGTTGGGAAACATGAAACACGTTGTGGACATTGGAGAATTGAGGCAGAAGTTTGAGTTGATAAGCCACTTCACCCCTTTTTGCGATAATCCGATATGGGCCAATAAATCGAGGTGCAAGCTTTCCGTGGACTCAAAATCGTCGAGTACCACGCCATGGTGAGACCTTTAGGTAAACAAGATCATCAACCTCGAAGCTTAATTCACAGTGACAATTGTCGGCATAGCTCTTTTGTCGCGATTGCGCTTCTTTCAAACGGCTTCTGATCAGCCAGATGTGATCTTCAGCCTCTTGGATAATGGTTGGTCCAAAGAATTGCCTTTCGCCTACCTTAGACCAGAACAGAGGGGTTCGACATTTTCTGCCATAGAGTGCTTCGAAAGGTGACATTTGAAGGCTGGATTGAAAGCTGTTGTTGTAGGAAAATTCGGCGAACGCTAAACACTTCTCCCAATTGGTGCTATATGATAGCACGCAGGCTCTCAACATGTCTTCCAATACTTGGTTTATTTTCTCAGTTTATCCCCCTGTTTGAGGATGAAAGGCTATGCTGAAGAACAATTTGGTGCCAAGAAATTCATGCAGATTTTTCCAAAACCGTGACGTGAATTGAGTGCCACGATCAGAAATGATAACTTTGGGAATACCATGGAGTCGAACAATATGATTCAAATATAGTTCAGCAAGCTTAGCTCCATTATATGTGACGCGCACGGGAATAAAATGGGCTACTTTCGTTAAACGGTCAACAATCACCCAGATGGAGTCGTGTCCGTTTGACGTCTTGGGTAGACCGGTAATGAAGTCCATACCGACTTCATCCCATTTCCATTCAGGAACCTGCAAGGGTTGGAGCATTCTCGCGGGGCGCTAGTGTTCGGCTTTAACACGCTGGCACACATCACAAATGGCAACATGTGCAGTGATGTCTCGTTTCATACCAGGCCACCAAAATTTTTCTTGAAGATCTTGGTACATTTTGGTACTTCCAAGGTGGATAGAGAGCGGGGACTCATGTGCTTCCTTTAGGATTAACTCCTTGATCTCTGGATCATCCGGAACACATATTCGTTATCAACGCATGATCAATCCATCGGCATTCTCAAAGAATTCCGATTGCGCATCGCCCTTCATCTTGCGCTTAATTTCAGCTACTCCTTCATCCTTAAGTTGAGCGGCTTTGATTTGTGATTCAAGTGTGGGTTGGAGGGATAGGGCAGCAACATACCCTCTCTTAACAAATTCCAAATTGAGTTTGTGAAACTCCTTGATCAACTCTGGCTGATCAACGAGAATGAAGTTGTTGGCAGCATGTAGCTTCCGACTGAGTGCATCGGCTACTACATTTGCTTTGCCCGGGTGATAGTGAATACCCAGATCATAATCCTTGATTAATTCAAGCCATCCTCGCTGCCTAAGGTTTAGATCTGGTTTGGTGAAGAAGTATTTTAAACTCTTGTGATCAGTGTATATCTCACACCAATTACCGATAAGATAATGTCGCCATATCTTAAGGGAGTGGATGACGACTGCCAATTCCAAGTCATGAGTAGGATAATTGGCTTCATGAAGCTTCAATTCACGAGAAGCATAAGCTACAACTTTGCCCTCTTGCATTAACACACACCCAAGGCCTAAACGGGATGCATCACAATACACATCAAAGCTTTTGTGTATGTTGGGCAGTGTAAGAATTGGAGCTGATGTGAGCCTTCGCTTTAGCTCTTAGAAGCTTTCTTTGCAAGCTGATGACCACTCAAACTTCTTCTCCTTCTTGAGCAATTCAGTCATAGGCTTGGCTATTTTGGAGAAGTTCTCGATAAACCGGCGATAATATCCGGTGAGACCGAGGAAACTTCGAACCTCGGAAATAGTGTGGGGCTATTCCCAAGTGAGCACATCTTGCACCTTGCTCGGATCAATGGCAACACCTCCCTTGGACAGCACATGGCCTAAGAATACAACTTCTTTTAGCCAGAACTCGCATTTGCTAAACTTCGCATAGAGTTGATGCTCGTGAAGCTTATCAAGTACCATGCGCATATGCAGCTCATGCTCTTCTTCAGACTTGGAGTAGATGAGGATATCATCGATAAATACTACAACGAACTTATCCAAATACTCCATGAATACCTTATTCATAAGATTCATGAATGTGGCAGGTGCATGGGTGAGTCCAAAGAAAACTACGGTGTATTCATACAACCCGTTGCGAGTGGTGAAAGCAGTTTTTGGAATGTCCTTCGGGCGAATTTTGAGTTGAAAGTACCCAAGTCTTAGATCAATTTTTGACAAGATATGTGCCCCGTTCATTTGATCAAACAAGTCATCAATAGGAGGGAGTGGATACTTGTTTTTGATGGTAACTCCATTCAATGAACGATAATCAACGCACATTCGGAGACTATCATCTTTCTTTTTGACAAATAGCACCGGACTTCCCCATTGGGACGTGCTTGGGCGAATGAAAACCTTGTCGAGCTGTTCTTTGATTTGCTTCTTTAGCTCAAACAACTCGTCTGGGGGCATTCGATAAGGGCGCTTGGATATAGGAGCCGTTCCGGGCAGAAGATCAATGACAAACTCTATATCTCGATCCGGCGGTAAACCTGGTAACTCCTCAGGAAAGACATCGGGATATTCACATACCACAAGCACTTGGCATACCTCAAGAACTGAGAGAGGGTGGAGAGATGGCTGTGGCAAGATTGAAGTGCGATCGGAGTTATAAGTGACACGAACACCGTTAGAATTGGTCAAGGAAATAGCTCGGTTAGCACAATCAATGTGTCCTTTGTTTTTGGATAGCCAATCCATGCCAAGTATAACATCAAGTCCCGGTGAATTTATGTTATTGTGATCTCCCTCAAAGTCTACCCCATTGATCATAATACGAATGCCCAAACTTATGAGTTTTGCTTTCATAACGGTCCTGGGTGAATAAATTAACATGTTGTTATCTAGATAATTGACTTGGACCTTTTGTTGCTCAACAAATTTTGTGGATATGAATGAATAAGATGCTCCAGAATCGAATAAAACCAATGTAGGGGCTGAATGAACGAGAAACATACCCAACACCACGTCGGGTGCATTGCTTGCCTCTTCTACAGTGACATGGTTGAGACGGCCACGTCCAAAGCTTTGGGCTGGCTTGGAACTAGTACGAGACCCTTGGGAATTTCCATGCCCACTTGCTGGGCCCTGAGTACGTGGTGGAACATTCTGAGGTTGAGGACGACTCGCATGTTGCTTCTTTTGTGGGCAATTGCTCGCATAATGTCCCTTCTCATTGCAAGCAAAACAAGTGACTAAAGCGGCTTTGTTTTGACCTTTAAAAGGCTGTCCTCCACAGTTATATTGCTGAACCACGGGTGGTGAAGGATGAGAAATACGGCCTTGAGGTCTTTGGAGTGGTGGTGCAGAAGAACGAGCAGTGGACGGCTGCCCAGTACGCGGTTTTAAGGATCCGCTACTTACTAATTTCTGAGCCATCCATTTGCGTTTGCGGCTCTCGGCCACCGCCTTAGCACTATCCTGGACTCTTATGGCCTTATCCACCAAGGTTTGCATGTTGGGGATGTCAACAGCGGCAAGGGAATGTCGAACTTCCTCATTAAGTCTCTCCCGAAAGAGAGCAATCTTACGAGTCTCACTTGGTATCTCATCGGCAACATACCGACTAAGATAATTGAAGTGATGAAGGAAGTCCATGACCGTCATGGTGCCTTGCTTGAGATTATAGAATTCCCTCTTCTTGATTTCAATTATGCTTGAAGGAATATGAGCAGATCGGAAAGCATCTTTGAAGTCTTCCCAAGAATTGACTTGACCCGGCGGATGAATAGCTTTGAAGCTTTCCCACTAGGCTGCAGCGGCTCCTTGAAGATAATATGCAGTGTACTGCACCTTTTCTTCCTCATTGCAATGTGCGATATCGAGCTTGCCTTCAATATCACGGAGCCAATCATCAGCATCTAAGGGATCAGTTGATGAAGAGAAACTCGACGGACGAGTTCACTGGAACTCTGCCAAGCGTGACTGATGTGGCATGGCTGCCATTCCACCATAAGCAGCAGCATTGAGGTTCTCAGTATTCTGGACCATCCTCTCAAGTAGATGGGTTTGCATCACCAGAACTTGTGCCATTGAGGGTGGAGGAGGCAACTCCTCACTTTTCACCTCTTGCTCATGACAAGTACTTTCTTGCACATGCACCGAGGTACCAGAAAGTTGCGCATGCTAGGAGCGCGATCTCGAATGCATAGGATTGGGATGCACAGGATTGGGGGCCTCATTTTCTGGAATGCGGGCCTTCTGAGTTGCACCACTAGCCAATAGTGCTCTTAACGAACGGGTTATAGGCATCCTGTTTCATACACAAAATTTGAGCAATATGCATGAAACAGTTAAGGTATTGACGTGAGATGGATATAAGATCAAAGTAGAACAATTAGCATGAGAATTGCAATTTGAGAACTGATTTTTAAGCTCAATTTAAATTGTGGACAGCAAGGATAGATTTTGATGCCCTCAATTGATTTCGATATCCTTAGAGGGTCTGAACATTTTACAAGATTGGATTACAACATGGGTTCATTCTAGCAATTTGACCCATCCCATTAGCATCTTTTACAACCTTTATGATACAAAAGTACATCCAAAAGTTGCTCACACCAATGCCCAAAAGTGAGCTTCACTTCACTAACTCAACTAGATCTTGCTCTAAGCATCACCACCGCTATTGGCGGCATTGGAGGTGTCGGGTGCAGTGGGCGGCGATGAGGGTGCAACCGGCATCAATAACTCATATGTCCATCGAAGAAGAGAGACTGGCCTCGCACCGGTCTCATAGAGCCATCGATGCGAACAGCTGAGACATGCCGTCCAGTGCCTCTCACTGACATTTGAGCCTAGCGGACGATGCGGTGATACGTACCATAAGGACGTGGAAGGCCTTCCGTGGGGTCATAGGCATTGGGGTCCCCATACACAACCTCCAATGTAACTAAGACAAGGTCGGCTATTGGGGCCATGTGTCTCTCGAGCTCGGAGATGCGATAACGAGCAACATTGAGCTCGTCGTGGAGACGGAGAAGATACTGATCAAGTGAACTGAGTTACTCCACATGCTGCACGAGAGTGGTGTCCAGAGCGGCTTCCATCACAGTGTAGGTATTCTACAAACTATCCGTCTCACGGGAGGGGTAGTAGGGATACAGCTGCGCCATGTAGGGGAGGTCATGGCGAAGCCAAACGATGGCGGCGTAAGCCCCATCGTACAAAGCCGTGAGTGGAGTTGGCGCTGTCCCGAGGTAGCGACGAGCTGGCTCCTCACTGTAGCGACCATGAATGGTCACCTCAGCCACATAAATCCCCGAGACGGGGGTGGTCGCAGCACGGGAGATAAGATACTCCGGCGGTTCAGTGAATCCCGCACGGCATATCATATGCCAAAGTGTTTGCTGAACTGAACCTTCAATTATCGCCCGCGTATAGTAGCATGGTTCCCAATGATGTGCCATCTAAGAAAGAAAAGTTGCAGGTTAGCAAGCCGTTATATGGAAAGCAGCATAATTGGTTAAAGGAGAAAGCAATAAACCACAACTCAGCAATGTCTGTCATTCTGTACAGCAGTTTTGAGGAATTTTTAGACACTACTACAAAATTGATAAAATTGCGAAAATTTTTGGGTGGCTTCCTGGATTAGAAGTGCACCCAAGATAAAATTTTTGAAATTTTTACACAGCCAGATTTTCCTACAAAATTGAAGAAGTGAGGTTCTGTCCAGATTAGTCATTCTGCGCGTACTACCCCCTTTTTAAGGTTCTAACCTCTGTTCCTTAAGTCGGAATTTCACAAGATCCTACGGGCTTAGTCTCGACCCAGAGTTAAGACAATCCAAAATTTTAGTGAAGTTTTGTATATCTCTAAGTCAAACAAACAATAGCCTAGATTTCCTTAACCTTTTATCTACTTGCGGCCTATCTAGCTTTTGACATAAGGTGAGGTTTTTGAAATCTTTCAACTCCAAGGAGAAAGTTCAGAACAAGGTGAGATTAGGGAGCTCCATGCCGATCCTTTCAAATTTTAGAGTTCAAAACTTAATTAAGTTGAATGGTGTGAAAAGTAAAGCAAAGTTTTATGATGTTGTTTTCCAGAAAACCTATTTTTTTGAAGTTTGAGATGAGCTCAAAATCTTTTGAAAGGTAGGATGAGGAGGAAAACCTATGGAAGAGATAAGGATAGCATTCTACATTTTCACAATTAACTTTCATAACCAAAAACAATCTTTTGAGAGGAAACATTGTCCTTATCTATCGACCATTCTAACTAAGGTTTTTTTCCTACAGTCGTATGGGCTCTGATACCACCTCTTGTGGGCACCCGAAAATATAAATCGATTCCTCACATGTGCGATGGACTTAGAGGTGACACTCATACTCCACTTAAGTGTACGCTCACTGCCACCAAAAGTCCCGTGCACGGAGTATTGACTAAATGGCCCTCACTCAAACAAATATGAGCCATGTAGTCGCACCGTACGCACTTACGCGTCCATGAGAGTTTCGATTCCATTCGGAACAACCATACCGGGATTGAGACCAACTCATCCAAGCATAGCACTCGCCATCCGTCTCAGGACCTTAGTATCGCCCGCACTCTCAAAGGGGAGAACGAGCAATAGCCAAAGAACGACGGTCGCACGAGTTTATGCATTGATGGCTAATGACAATTCCAGGTACCCGGATATGTGTCTAGTGCTAGTTCCCAAGATCAACGCCTAGCACCCACATATCCCGCATTCGAGATGTATCGCAACACATACACAAGAATCTAAGTAGTTGTCACAGTTTAAACATAAACTAGAACTATTACAACTACTTACTATTACAAGTAGTGGCCGACCGGCCAAATATTACATGTTCAAAATTAAATTGCAGCGGAAATTAAACATATACCAAAAGTAGGACAACGGTATGCCCATCCATAAAACCCAAAGGCAACCGACTTGGAAAAGCCCAAGTTCATCCATCAACATTGTCGGGACCCGAATGTGCAAATCCGGACCCTCTGTGTATTCTGCACTAGTCCAGGATCACGCTAGTGCACACAGTCTCAACATAGATGAATATCACAATCATACGCAGCGGAATAATAAAAGTAACACAATTGTAAAATATAAACTATTGGACGACCTTAAGGTCAACCTTACACTTGTGAGGCCTTGACGGCTTCAACTCCAAATAAGTAGCAGCGGAACGAAGAACGTCGGTGAACCCCTCCAATATACCACAGGCATCTAACAGGGTTCGACTCCTAGATAGTCGCCTTCTTGCAGAACTTCTCCTTCTTCGAAGACAAAGACTTCTTCTCAACTGGTGATGTTTTGTTAAAGCAAGGGTGAGTACACAACCGTACTCAACAAGTCATGCACAGAATGCAGTTCTATTACTACATGCATGGCTTATTCCAAAGGAATGGCTGAATGGTTCTTTTGCAATAAAGCAGCTTTCACAAATAATCGTAGTAGATAGAAAAGCAGTAAAACAAGTAATACCAATAATAACTTTCGCAAACATTCTCAAGTGAAGCATTTCCATCCTTAACCAAGTTCCACATCACATTATCCGCATTCCCAACCTCATTTTTATCAAAATCTAACCCTTGATGTAATCCCGAGCAATGCTCAATACCGTGAGCACGGCTATTCAATAGTTTTTACACTCGCAGAGGTTATACACTTTACCCACAAGATATAATCAACTCACCACGTCACCGTGAATCGCCATACAAGAGTATGCGAATGAGCGATCATAACAAAGCCTTTCCAAAGTTTCATCTAAACTCAAGACGCCGCTAAGGTTTCAACTTTGGAGGGACTGGTTACCACACCTGGGGCCCCCTCTTGCGCCATGTGAGTTCTCATTCCGCTTCTCCGGCCTCACACCACCACGACAGTACCAAAGAATAGATTTCACAGTTTACTCGGCTAGGTCCGTCCCATTCGGAACTTGTGGTTGTATGAAAGACTCAGTCAAAGGCTCGCAAGGTTAAGTCCTTAGTTGACCGAGGCAAGACTAACCAAAAGTTCATCACATCAACATGTCATAATACCAATTGCGACCGCCCAATTGCCACTCTTGGCCCATCGAAACAATCTTGCCACTTGCCTCGGTCTAAATCACTTTCCCACCCCATTTCTTTACCATGCACCACGTGCCATCATCAACTCAATAACACATGTCACATTCTCAAAAACACGCTCCATATCTCTTTAAGTCAATATTAACTTTAATTTTCCAAAATTATGACAAAGCTACGTAAGGGGGCTAAGCACACTACATACGGTCTAATTAACCCATGTTGGCAAATTATTAATGTCCAACTATTAACCCACAATCTAGGGTGACAAATGAATCATGGCATACAAATAATAGAGACAAGGTGGCAATAACAAGTAGGTTGATTATCTAATCCCAGATTAATTGAAAACAGTTTATTTCAAACTAGCATGCAATAATTTCAAAGCGAAATAATTTTAAAAATGGGATCAATATGGTCAAAGCACAACTTGCTCGGCCCTTGCAATTTTATTATTCTTTACTCTTTTATCTTCGATCCTTGATACTCGATCTTCAATCTCCGCTTGCTTGATTCTTAGCTCCTTAGAGCGACTTCCCAGCACGCGCCTAACGATAAACAAACACAAATACAACAAAACTCAAAAGGCAAATCAAGTAAACTCCAAATTAAGAACGAATAGCATTGGGCACAACGGCTTAGATGAAATTAGGAACTTGAATGGATTAGGTCGATGATTAGACAAAAGAGAACGGCTTTGAAAAATACATCAAGAGAAAGATTAATAACATTGAAAGAAGGAATAATATCCCAAGAATATTTCCTCCGGGTTATTATCTTGATTGGATAGTCGATGTCATATGGACTCTCGATCTATAGACCGGTCCACGGTTACGTTAGTTCGCCATGAACTAAGCAGATGCTTGAGGTTGACTTTTGTTGATCGAACGGCACAGTCAACCAAAAGGAAGATAGACTGATAGACTAAGTCTAGCACAAGAATATGTCATATGGCTAATGGTCTATCGACCAAGACCACGAATGAATTCTAGGTTAATGGCAGATTAGATTTTAAGGATAAGACAAGGACGGATGGGATCGACATCCACTATGGTTCGATCCGGAGATTAGTCTTACATCGGGGACGGAACTCGACAACGATGAGGCGGTTATGACCGGAATACGAGGCTGAACTCAACGTGATGGGCTAGATCACAATAAGGCGATAGAAAAGGTAAGGACATCACATTAGGGCTTTCACTTGCATGCACCCATGCGATGACAGCGATACGATGAGAGCAAAGCGTTAACGGTGGAACGTTAACGGCGGAACGTTAACGGTGGAACGTTAACGATGGAACGTTAACGACGGAACGTTAACGACGAAGCGTTAACGACGAACGTTAACGGTGGAACGTTAACGATGAAGGTGAAGCGTTAATAGAACACTTATGAGATTACAAGGTGGCGACCATCGGTACAATGGTAGGGCAGCGAGGTCATGACATGGCTCATGTTTGATTTGCGATCTGTGGGGTACACATGTCGTGACGCAACGACAAATTGGACCAAAGGTTAAGTCCGGGTTAGAGCGAAACGATTCAAGGTTGGATACACTTGGCATAGGGTAGAACGCTAGGGTTGGCTCTGCGATTAAAGTTTATCAAGGATGGCGAACCAAAACGCGAACCGATGCAAAGGACTAAACCGAAAGACGACGGGTAGATACTAGATTATGGCTTTGACGGCAACCGGAGATCAAATGAACTCAAGGATGGCCAAAACAGTAGGGTATGGACCTACCGGACAGGGTGACATGGTCACGACAATCCAAGATGGTTGGCGGCAAGGACGACGCGGCGGCGACGGCGAAAGGCGGCGCCATTTAATAAAAAATTTCGGTAGATGCAACAGCAAAGGAAGTGTCCATCACGTAGAACACGATGAGACGAACTCAACAATATAGGCGGATTTGGCGGCGACCCACCGGATTGATCACAAACTGCCGATGAACGGCTCTCGGAGCTAATAGATCAAACGGTCATAACTATTAAAGTACTGCTTGAAACTTAACCAAATTTTACAGAGAGCTATCTGGGATCATTTGGCACAAAGTGACGCGAACGGATATGAGTTTTACCTTTTGGATCAACGGGGAACGCACGACGAAGTTTCAGCCGTCCGCAACGCAGTCTGATCGGGGAAGATTGATTTTTCTGCGCCAATCCCGCCAGCAAAACCATGAGTTAGGGTGAGCACCGTGTAGGGGACATCAAGAGGAGCCTACCATAAAAATTTCACGGTCAAACTCGCAAAAACGAGGGAGAATGGGCTCCGGCAAGATTTGATCTTTGGGCAGCCGTAACTTTTGATCCCGTGGATGAAATTGCACCAAATTTGGATGGGAAATAGAGGGTACCATAGAGCACTCCGTGGAGAAGACGGATCTTGAAAATAGTCGACGAGTTGACGGGGAACGCGAAGCAAAGTTCGGCCGACGCAGGATGGCATGCATAGATTGATCTGAAGAAATATAGGGTTTGGGGGATGATCTGGACATTAGGGCTGCGTGGGAGGGGTCTAGGGACTCTTATATAGGCTAGGGAAGTCGTGCCAAGTAAGGAAAATAAATTTGGAAGGAGTTTGAATAGGAAACGGATTGAAAAGGATCCGGATCAAGCACCTGGCGCACGCGCTACAGTAACCGATGACGTGGCCTCTTCTGGTTCATCGGATCGGAATCGGAGGGCTGCGGCGACTCGGCGACGTGGCCGAATGAGGAGGCGACACGTGGCATCGCGAGAAGAGTTCTAGAAATTCATTTAATTCAAGAAAAATAGAAATATTATCAGGAAAATTCCAGAAAAATTATATAAAATATTTTGAGACATTTTTAACTCAAATAAAATATTTTCAATAAACTTTATATAAGTTTTTCCAAATTTTTAATTAATTACATAAAGGACTTAATTCAAATTAATTCTTTTGAGGCAATAAAAATACCAGACAAATTCTAGAAAATATTTTGGGACATTTTGGAACTAAAATAAAATATTTTCAGTATAAATTTATTTTCTTTTTTGAAATATTTAATTACTTTAAGTAAAAGGCTTAGTTTAAATTAATTCTAATAATTCAAAATAAATTCCAACAATTCTAAAACAAAATACAAAAATAATCCCAGAAGCACAAGGAACCCAAATAAAACTGAATTTCTTTTGATTGAAGTTTATATTAGTTAAATTAAATCATCTTGGCTTTAGAAAATTCCATTTAAGCTTTATTTAAGCGAGAAAATTATCGCGAATTTTTGAGGAGCTAAACTTCACAAAATATTTTTGAAAACCCAAATTTTGGGATGTTACAAACATCATCGTCAGACCCCGGAGTAAAGTACATGTCGTCGGGGCGTTCTTCCATACCGTCGTCTATATTGTGTTGATTAAGCAACCATGAGTACACGTATATACTCGCAAGACTTTAGTGTATGGAAATAAAGTAAATGCATGGCTAGATCAAAGATACAAGCTTCTACACTAGTCCCATTTTCAGCATAAGGCAGATTTTTCTTGCAAGTAAAAGATTCATAAAACGGTAACGAATTTGTAAAGAGCATTTAATAAGAAGTTAAATAAAAGTAATTAAAGTTCATAGATGACATTTCCCAACCTTCCTTGGCTGCGAATACAAGTAAAAACAGCCACCATTGGCTTTCCAATTCACCAACCCATTCCAACACCATTTCCAAAAGTTTTAGCAATAACGAAGACTATACTTGACATTACTTTCCCAAGTTGCTCATGACTGCGAGCACGCCTAATTAATTATATTTTAATCTCTGCAGAGAGTGTACACTTTACCCACATGACACATTCTAGCAATCATGTCAACCATGCCTTGCGATACTCAACGTACCCGATTTGCTAGACTGTGATGAAACCGTTCAACTAGTTAAAGCTTAATCTTGGACCCGCCCCGGTGAATGTTAAACCCTTGTAACAGTCCGGAGATCCTAAACCACGATGGTGCCCCCATCGGGAACTCTCCCCATGACAAGGCATGCACCGTTATATTGGAATGCTTGGGCCCCAACACCTCGGTGAAGGGAGCACCTACGAGCAACACCGTTCCTCGATGTGCCCTTACTACTCCGGCCTCCTAAGATGCAAGATTAAATTTCAACTAATCTAATGAGTTTAGGCTATCCCATACTAGCACATGTGGTTGCACCAAAACACTTAGGTGATAGCATCAAGTTCGGTCCTTAATTGACCCGGGCGAGAATCTCCCCCTATCTACGCGTGAGGTCCTTTTCACGCTCCAAGTTAGGTAATAACTCGCCCGTGTCTAAATCAGATGTTTTGAGTTGAATTTTTACCAAGATACACGGAAACCATACCTCGGTTCCGTACAATTAAACAATGTTGCTCATAGTAGTTAAAATGGTATCCAACATTTAAAATTCGTTCTATTGAGCATGTCTAAGCAAGTACATATGTTAATCTCGCAAATTTTACCGAAGTTACATTAGTTATTGTCTACACCCTTACTAGGTTACAATGGCAAGTATTCAAATGACGAGGTGAGGAAATGCATACAAGTGAGTTTAGCTACCGATTCCCACAACATAGTTGTTTACAACATACACGCATGCATATAGTTTGATAAAGCAAAATAACATTGCAAATATGGGATCAAAGTGGTCAAAGGAGGATGCTTGCCTAGTTGCTCTTCTTCGGGAATGTAATCTGGATTGTAGTCGATGTCGTTATCAATCGGGTCCGAAATATCGTTGTCTACGCGTCAAATAATAAGAACCGAGACAAAAGCAAACAACATCGAATCAGATGGGACAAAAAGAAATCAGATAAAAATTACCAAATTAAATCTTACCAAGAAGGTTTTGGTGGATTTTGGGTTCTCGAATTATTACTTGCATAGCAATTTTATTAGTACTCAGTTTATGTGAGGCTTTTAGCATGAATGTGGTACTTTCTTTCACAGATTACATGGAACTATAGTTATGATCACACATAGGATTGTTTACAAATTCAAGAGGCTATATTTGTGTGTTTTAGTATTTATAATTTTGAATCCAAGATGCAAAAATTGTTTGGATTAGTGAAAGGAAGTCATTAGTTAAAGTGTTATGTATAACTAGTGCTTATCCTTAAGTGTTCTTGCATGGGAGCAATTTCTATAAGTTAAATCTGAAGTTTTATATTATTGGCCAGCACTATATGGTCATAGGAATGGTTCTTGCTTTGCGAAAACTTCGGATAAGGACTTCTATTTACTATTATCCCCGTATTACAGTTCTAGGAACCTTATTACTTAGGGTATTTGCATTGACGAGTTTTATATGATAAGCAAGTTATAATTTGGATATTTTTCTACAATTTGGTTGTCCATATATTGAAGTATGATTCTGAACCAATTCCCCTAAAATTTGTGTTTAGGTGAACTGTTTTACAAGTCCTTGAAAAGGCTTAAGTGATAACGATTCTGTGCAGTTTGTGACCATTTAGGGTTTTTCTTGTGATTGGATTAATATGCAAATGAAGTTATAATTAATATATTTTTTCACATTATGGTAGCATATTTATGAGACAATGATCCTAGGCTATTCTCTCATAACTTTATGTTTATTTGTGATATTTTACGGACTGCCGAAAAGGCTTAAATGACCATGTTATTAGCGCGATTACGGTTCAGTTTTCCTTTTTCGTTTGCGACTGCACTAAATGGGATAATCTAATCATTTTTCAGGTGTTAGTAGGGAGTACCTTTAAGAGTGTTTTTCATATAAATGGTTATTAAGGCTTAATATGAGCTTAACTCAAAGTTGTTCAAACTGTTATTATTTTTGCATGGCAAGCTAAGGCATAATGTTTCAAGGTCATAGAAGTTAGTTTTGTTGAGTTTAGGATTCGTTTGCTAAAGTTACGACCAATTGGACTTTTCTCGCCTTGCATGTTCGACTATCAAGCAAATAGTGCAAACATTGGTAAGATCTAAATATTTTTATATATCCATGATCCTTGCAATCCCAGGAGTGCAACTAAACTGATTCTACCATATTTTAAATTGATTTGGTTCACATTCTATGAT
Organism: Guadua angustifolia; assembly: GCA_036346375.1. Classification (NCBI taxonomy): domain Eukaryota; kingdom Viridiplantae; phylum Streptophyta; class Magnoliopsida; order Poales; family Poaceae; genus Guadua; species Guadua angustifolia. The sequence continues at coordinate 58,013,110 of CM070508.1, forward strand.
TCTAACCACTTATTTCTTGCATGCATGAAAGGCTTTTTACAATTGATTTTTGATCCAATTTACATCCGAATCTAAGTATTTTTACAAAAATGGAACTCTAATGATCACATGAGCATGCTGAATTTATTTCATGATTTTTGAAACCTTTTATTACCTAGTTGCTTAACAACACCTAAAAGAAGACTTTTATTCAATCGCTATTTGGACAACTATACTGCAAATAACTTATAAATTTTTATTGCATAATCCAAGACCTTATTGCCTAACTCAAATTTAGAAACTGAGTTTGCTTCATTTGGACACTCCTAGCAAAAGATATGGGGGTTTAATCACATGAGGCAAAAATGAAAAAAATAAAATGGCAAAAGTGGGAGTCGAACTCAAGACCTACTGGATTAAGCCGAGTGACTCAACCACTGCACCAAAGCCTTACTTGTGTTAATGTTCCATGCATAAATTCTTAAGCCCACCTCACAAACACTAGAGCTTCACAACTTAGCAATGGCGATTGGCTGGGCTGGCAGAACTAAAGAGGGAGCACGTGGAGCGGAGAGGTGAGGCTCGGCCAGTGGGATCCTTGGCGTCGGCGGTGATCACCGGAGTACGTAGCAGTGGCCACGAAGTTTGGGCAATCCTCACGGCGAGACACGCTAGCGGAGGAAGCACCACACAGTGAGTTAGCTCCATTTGCGTAGATGCTTGCAGCCGATGCTAGCTTGCGAATGACCTAATGGAGAAGCAAGGTCAGCGGCTGGGAACTCAGTTCACGGGGTTGAATGGGTTGCGAGCTCACCTGAGCTTCGTCTACACGAAGAACAGCTCGGCTGCTTTGCTCCGGTGAGACTTCGGTGAAGTGAGCAGGTAGCGAGCAGAGGAGCTGGGAGAGGTAGCTTCGGGTCTTTATGGCTCCGTGATGGCAGTAGGTGAGCTGTGGCATGGGCTGAGAGGTGGAGCAGGCGAGGCTCGGCAAAACGGGCCACGTGGCACAAGTTTTCTGCCGGGGCAACACGCAGGCGAAGAAACGTTGCCGTGGCAGCAATTGGGCAGAAGCCTGGGGAAGGAGAGAGGGAGAGGAGAGGAGAGGAGAGGCTGGCCAGTGGGCCCAGGCATGCGTGGGACCACCCTGCCAAAGACTTAGCTAGGGATTACTTCAGATGCAATGGCTCCTTTTTGGCAGTTGAGTGAAATTAAGTGAGGAGATGACATGGTAGTTGGACAGGCTTGGCAAGGGATGAAATCTTGGTTGAAAATTCTGTAAATTTTTGAGCTGGTAGTTCAAAGGTCTACTTTCCATTTTGTTTGGTTTCATCTCATTATCTGCTGTCATTTAAGAACAGTATTTCTTCAAACTTGAATGGTTTTCGATCTATTTTAAATTTTTAAGCTATATAAATGGTGTGCCAAAATTTTGGAAAATTTATTTTTATTCATCTTTTGGTCTCTAGTATTTTACAAAATTATTTTCTATAGCATGTTGTTTGATGTTTCTTTGAGTTTCATCGATGTGTTGAATTTGGCAATTAAAAGACTTTATTGATATGACATTAGGAAAACAGATTATACTCCAAAAATAAATCCAATAAGAAATTCCAAAGTGCAATAAGAATCAAAACATGCCACTTTACTTACTTGATCAAATTTGGAATGTTACAATCTCTCAGATGTTTAGATATTGAATTACAAAATCTGTAACTGGTTGTGCCTTGTGAATGTTGTTGCAGAAATATCTAGAGAGAAGGAAATTTTGAACAATAGGTACTATTTGTGGAAGTTCTATCAAGAGTGGAAGGAAAAAAGTGTTATCCCAGACGGTTCTATATAAAAACCATCTGTAATGATTAAATATGACGGTGATCTATAATCAGAGATGGTTCTACGCTAGAACCGTCTGTGACAAGGACTCATCACAAATGGTTCTAACCAAAAACCGTTTGTGTTATTAATTTTCACTGACGGCTCAAAAACCCTCTATGATAAGTCCTCATTATGTCATATGTTTACAGATGGTTCATAAAACCGTTTGTATTAAGTTTATGAACCGTTTATGATCGGTTTTTGTGTAGTAGTGATGACCAATCAAAGATGGCGATGGCCAATCAATACACGGCGCTTTCTCAGTTAGGTCGAATGAATGCATATGTTAGACCAAAGAATCGTACAGTACATGTAGTGTGTTGAGATTGGTCATGCATGTTCACACACCTGATGATCACCTGGCAGGCTGGCACGCATTGTGTAATTCAATATCGATATTGAATTATAAAATCTATAACTGGTTGCGCCTTATAATGTCGTTGCGAAAATATCTAAAGAGAAGAAAATTTCGAATAATAGGTGCTATTTGTGGAAGTTCTACCAAGAGTGGGAGGAAGAAGTGTTATCCCAGACAGTTCTATATAAAAACCGTCTGTAATGATTAAATATCGCAAAGATCCATAATCAAAGATGATTCTTTATGCTAGAACCATCTATGATAAAGGCTCATCACAGATAGTTCTAGTCAAAAACCGATCACAGACGGTTCATAAAACCGTTTATATTAAGTTTATGAACCGTCTATAATGAGTTTTTATGGAGCAGTGATGGCTGATCAAAGACGGCGATGGCCAATCAATACACGGCGCTTTCACAGTGAGGTCGAATGAACGCACGTGGTACAGTACATGTAGTGTGTTGAGATTGGTCATGCATGTTCACACACCTGATGATCACCTGGTAGGCTGGCACGCATCAATAACTTGATCTTCACCAGCAGAGCCCCTAAATCAGCCTCTAAACCTTAAAATAGGGAGTTTAGTAAAAAATACAGATCCAGCAGGGCCTCTAATCCAGCTCCTAAAATTAGAAGGCCCCTAAATTTGCCTCCTCAGCCCCAATTCCCAGGGAGCCCCTAAACCAGCCCCTAAACCTTAAAATAGGGAGTTCTTAAAGATACACCAGGAGATTGAAGACAGGAAAATACATGAGAGGCTTCGAGATGATTTTATTGAGCATTTGTGGGCAATTCACAGTAACCGTAGTTTGATTCATTGTTCGGAGTTTCTATTTATCTATTTATCATGTTTTGAAAATTTTAAATTTAAATTTTAAATATCATGTTTTTAAATTGTAAATATTAATATGCTTATGTTTTATGTATTACAAATATTTTTGATTGAATTTTAGTGGTGTCAAATGAAGATTATACATAGCGGATATGTCAAAATAGGAGAAAAATTAAAATAGGGGCTGAGATTTAAGAGATGTTGCTGGACTTGTGCTCTGAAAACAGGGCCTCAAAAAATAGGAGGAGTCACTAAATCCAAAATAGGGATCCTGTTTTAGGGGCTCTTGCTGGAGATGCTCTATGTGTGATGTTCAAGAGTCAAACTAGGCTATATATATCTCGGGCAGCCCGCGGCATGCTGCCCGGTACAACATCTAAGCTAGCTAATCCTTCAAAACAGAAAACAAACATCTAGGCTAAGTGCATATTTAGAGAGAGGATTGTAGCACGCGAGTACGGCAGATATCGAACACGCCGAGAGTGACAAAGATTCGCAGGTAGGCCGGCGGGTAGCCAGTTGTATCAGATTTTTTGTCTTGCTCTGTCTCTCTTTTCTTTTCTTTAATTTTCTTTTGGGGGTTCAGCAGAACAGCGGTAGTGCTCCTCCAAATACTGAGAAGCATAACATGGACCAGTCCCTCGTGGAGATGCGCGGGTGGATGGTGACGGTGGCCACGCTCTTCGTCGGCGTAGCCTTCCAGGCGGCGCTGCATCCGCCGGGCTGGTTGCTCAAGGGCGACTGGGATAAAGCATATCGCGACAGTCTCAAGAAGCATTATGGGACGACGACGGGTGCCTCCTCCTCTCACGCTGATCGTCCCGCGATGCTTTCTCCTTCCCCAAGTCCTCCTGAAAACATCACGTTTGGTAATTTTGCGATGACAGATGTGTACCTGTCCACAAACGCGGGTATTTTCACGATGGCACTTTCCCTGATGGTAATCGCGCTGATGACAAATAAAACCCCCCTGCCTCAGGGTACCATGTTACTCATGAGAGGTATCGTGGTGCTGCTGGCCTTTTTTACCTCCGTTACCTTCGTCATGACCAGCTCCGACGTGCTAAGAATTCAGCTCGGTCTTTTCTTTTCCATTGCGGCTTGGGCCGCACTCATCTTCTTTGTGCTTGTCCGTCTAAACAAACAGAGAGGTGCACGTCATTTATAAGAAAATATATTTAAATATAGGGAAATACTAGGGATCAGACGTCCGATTACTATGCTTCTCGTCGGACGCCTCTTGCAACATTTTTTTCTACGCGTGCAACATTTTTGTCTTACGTGTACAACATCTTTTTTGAACTCTTGCAACATCCGTTTACTGTAGCAAAATTCACTGTTTGTCGAAGGAAAATGTTGCACACGTTGGTGAAAAATGTTGCACACATATGAAAAAAATGTTGCACTGTGTCCGAAAATTCCGAACGTCCGGACACAAGTAATATCGTTAAATATATATTTCACACGTTAAAAGAAAGTATTATAGTACGCCCGCCCGGACTACATGCAAGATGATCTCAACCTTTGATGACTCCCCGCACTCAATCCTACTCATTATCCAGACCAACTATATATTTGTACTTCTTTCATTATAATTTTAATTTTTTTTTGATAAAGGAAGTTTTATTAATCTTCAAGAGCATTACATCGAGGAGATACAAAGTCCTTGAAATTCTTTCGCCTCGCTAAAAAAGCACAGCCCAAAAAACAAAGAAAAACACGCACACTCTAATGACTAGTGATCCGAAGGCTAGACCGCCACCCATGCGCTGGGAAAAGAATCCCAAGGCCACTGCAACAACGCGTGTAGCCTCCGCCATGAAAGATCGCCATTCCGCTTCAAGCACAGCCCATGTAACGTGGCTGGGAAGTAGCAAAATAACTCGCAGAGGATGAATTTGATTTTTCATCAAAAACAAGCGATTCTCGCCAACCAAAGAGACCAACAAATAGTCAGTGGCTCCTAGTAGGACAACATTATGAAGATTCTTCTCAAAACAGCCGATCCATTGACCAAACAAATGAGACACACTAATAGGTCTAGTGATGCCAAAAGCTATGTGCATGAAACCCCATACCGAACGAGCAAATCGACAGTTAAAAAACAGATGCCTAATTGTCTCCAATTCGTGACAAAAGCTGCATTGTTGACTACCCTGCCAATTACGTTTGGCCAAATTATCCTTGGTCAAAAGAACCCCTCTTCGTAAATACCATAAAAACACTTTGATCTTGATCGGAGCTTTTAACTTCCATATCCGCTTGTTAAAATTAGGAATATCACATTTAATCAAGGCCAGATAATGGGAATGCACTGAAAATTGTCCAGATTGGCACAAATTCCAACGAAATTCATCATCACATTGAGTCAGATGTAAATCAGCGATACGTGAAAGCAAATTATGCCACGCCGCCAACTTAGGTCCAATTAATGACCGTCTCCAATGTAAACTTATTTGAGGAGTCGTGAGAGCATCAGCAATGGTTATATATTTATTCCTTGTAATGCTATATAACCCAGGATATTGATCTTTTAACGCGCAGCTTCCCAGCCATATATCTTCCCAGAATCTCACCTGTGATCCATTATTAATTTTGAAAGTGCCAAAGCGAAGAAAATCTCGTTTGGCCTTCATCAAACCGGACCAGAAATGTGAGTCTCCTGATTTCCACTCAACTTGTACTAATGGTTTAGATCCAATGTATTTTTTCCTAAGAAGTCACGCCAAGTACCATCCGATGTTAAAAGCAGGAACAACCATTTACTTAAAAGTGCAGTATTCTTAACATGTAAATCATGAATCCCCAGTCCCCCTTCATCTTTAGGTTGGCATAGGATACTCCATTTTGCAAGGCGATATTTTCTTTTATCTTCGTCGCCTTGCCAAAAAAAACGTGAGCGATAATAATCAAGTTTTTTAAGCACACCTGTAGGAATCTCGAAAAAGGACATCATATACATTGGGAGACTACTTAACACTGAATTGATAAGTGTTAATCTACCCCCAACTGAAAGGTGCTTTCCCTTCCAACTACTAAGTCTCTTTTCGAAACGCTCTTCCACCCTTTTCCAATCGGAATTCCTCAACCTCCTAAAGTGAATGGGGATTCCTAAATATTTCAGAGGGAGTTCCCCTTGTTTGCAGCCAAAGAGATCCACATACTATTGTAAAGATTCTTGGGCATCACCAAAACATAGGACCTCGCTTTTATGGAAGTTAATTTTGAGACCCGATATTTGCTCAAACGCACAAAGCAATAACTTCATGTTACGAGCTTTATCGAGATCATCTTCCATAAATAAAATTGTGTCATCTGCATATTGGAGAATAGATAAACCTCCATCAACTAAGTGAGGCACTACTCCACCAATCAGCCCCTGTTCTCTAGCTTGTCTAATCAGAACTGCCAACATGTCTGCGATAATATTAAAAAGTAATGGTGAGAGAGGGTCACCTTGTCGTAGCCCTTTTTTAGTTTGGAAAAATGTTCCAATTTCATCATTAACATTCACTGCCACACTTCCACCCGAAATGAAGGACTTAATCCAAGAAATCAGCTGAGATGAGAATCCTTTCATTCGAGGGTCTCAAATGTAAAAGGCCATTTAACCTTATCATAAGCTTTTTCGAAATCAATCTTAAAAAGAACCCCACTGAGCTTTTTCCTATGCATCTCGTGAATTGTTTCATGCAAAATGACAACCCCTTCTAGAATGTTTCGGCCGCGAAAAAAAGCTGTCTGTGACGGACTAACAACCTTGTCTGCAACCATATTCATTCTGTTTGTCATAACCTTAGTAAAAATTTTGAAGCTCACATTTAGTAGACAAATTGGTCTATATTGCTGAATTACATTTGCTTCCTGGACTTTGGGGATTAAAGTAATGATGCCAAAATTCAGGCTAAAGAGAGGGATATCTCCAGAATGAAAATCCTGGAACATAAGCAAAAGGTCGCCTTTGATAGTATCCCAAAATTTCTGATAAAACTCTGCAGGGAAACCATCTGGACCAGGAGCCTTGTTATGTTCCATCTGGAAAACCGCGTCTCTAACTTCTTTCTCAGTGAACTGAGCAGTAAGAAGATCGTTTTCCTCGTGGGAGATTTGCGGAATATCTTGATTATACTCCTCATTTAGGTCTAAGAGACTCTCCTCTGGTTCCCCAAATAGACCTCTGTAGAACTTTGTTATGTATCTTTTAAGATTATCCTGTCCCTCAATCTTACTATCCTCATGGGTCGAGAAAAATTCTTTTCTTTCTATGTTTGCCGTTAGCAATCATCTGAAAGTATCTAGTGTTATTATCCCCAAGGTGACAAGATTCACTTTTGCCCTTTGAAAATATTTAATTTCTTTTTCTAAGAAGTTTTGCCAAGAGATCACGAGATCGAGCAAATTTCTCTTTCTGACTCGAGACAAATCTCTTACCCGCAACAATATCCAACTCATGATTGTTGCTTGGAGCCCCTTTTCTTCTTCTTATAAACACCGTTGTTATGCAAAGGCCCAACCCCAAGAAAACTACGAAAGCCCCCATTTTTCGGTTCAAATACCGACGAATTATTCCTCTTCTTGGACTATTCCAAATTTCTACCACCTTATCATGGAAATCCTCTCGGGTAAACCAACTAAGCTCAAATTTGAAATGTTTAGCGAACCCAGAGAACGCTGGAACACCGGTATCAATCAGAAGGGGGGTATGATCCGACAGTCCTCTATCCAATGAGTGAACAGAAACCAGTAGGAATTTGAATTCCCACTCCGTAGTCATAAGAACCCTATCTAACTTCTCATAAGTTGGATTAGGCAAAGAGTTCGCCAGTAAACCGACGACCAAATGAGTTCGATCTCTCTCAAATCAAAGTCATCAATTACAAAGATTAAATAAGAAAGGCCAGCGTTCACTGAATCGATTATTATTCTTTTCCTTACTATTTCTCATAATATTAAAATCTTCCCCAATAAGAGTCGGTAAATGGTTTATTTGGCACGTCCTCACCAATTCAGCCAAAAATGATGATTTAAACTCATCCTCGGCTGGACCATAGATTGCCATTAGGACCCATTTAAATTTGTCTACCTTATTGCATAGATGGAACTTGATGAAAAATTCCCCTTCCACAATCAAAGATAGATCAAAATAGGCCGTATTAATCCCTAAAAGAATCCCTCCCGATCTTCCTCTAGGTGGGAGATGATGCCAAGCGAAATCTGCACCTCCAGATAGTCGTGCGAGATTCGATTGTGACATATCTTGTTTTCCTATTTCCATGACAGCGATAAATTCCAGATGATACTCTTTAACCGCCTCTGAAATATACCAAAATTTAGCCAAGTCTGAAAGACCTCTGCTATTCCAGAATAAACCTTTCATAATATCCCTTTCTTCTGTTTTGATTTACGGTTCCTACGAGATTTACGAGTGGAGGCCATTAGATCACAAATTCTTATGTCTAGATCCTCCAACCCTTGTTCACCTTCGGAGACATCCTCGATCAAGTGCGCAAGTAAATCACTATCAACCTTAGCGACTTCCTCGTCACTTGACCCAAAATGATTAACCTCCCTTATACCTGATGAAACTTTATTAGGCCCTTGTTGTCTAGTAGATTGACTCACTGTCAACCTATCTACTTCTATTCTTTTCAGCGCCTTAATCGAAAGGTTAGTCCCACAACTACTCTTTATCATTCTAAAACCTATACTGTCTAGGTTTTCTGCACATATATCATCTGACATTGCCGCAAAAGAATGAGATTTTGAAAATAAGGACTTACCAGTCTCATTGGATAATGGGATGGAAGGCAAAGGAGTCAAAGGCACATATGGTTTCTCACATGAAGTAACCACCGTCTTGTCTCCTGACTTTGCATCTAGATTCCAAATCGCAGTTCGACGCATTGCTTTGTTTAAAGAGTCATAATCTGTCATATGTGTACCATCAGCCCCTTGTACATGACATCGTAAACTCCGACGGAGACCATCAATATAGTGAAAATGAGACGGGGACGTACCATTAGTAATGACAGTTGCTGTCCCTTCAGGAGTAGTAGGTGCATTCGAAACAAAAGACACCTCCATACCTTTCTGGACCGGCCCCTGCATCTCTTTACCATGCCGAGGAGTACAGAGAACCTCCTGAGTGTTATTGAGTGCTTTCCCCTCAACACAACTCAGGTCAGGATCAATCTCTTGCAACTCGCCACTCCCAGAACTACAAAGAATCTCCGTGTCCTCTGAATTGTCCACATGGATAATCTCCGATTGTGATTGCAAAGAAGGACTTACTTTCTTCTGCAAAAAACCAGCACAACCATTCATATGCATAGAAAGGGAGCAATTCTTATATAGAGGATAAGAAGGTACCTTTGCCGAATCTTGCTTTTTGGTCTCCCCACCAATGTCCAGATCAGCAATACCCACTGTTTGCACCTCACCACTCTCAGAGTTACCAAGAATCTTCATGTAATCTGAAGTGTCTTCTTGAGTATTCGCCGTTTTAGGTTGCGAATCAGGGCATGCTATCTTCTTTGACATGACAGACATGTTGGTCCCTCCACCAATCACCATAACAGAAGTGTCAACTTCTTGCACCTCTTGGGTAAGCTCCCTGGTAACTACATTGCCCACATGGATATGACAAGCTGCCTTCTTTGACATGTCTGGCATTTTAGTTACCAATATATCCGGCAAGGTTCCTTCAAAGCAAAAGTTGGGAAAACAGTCCTTTTCCCCTGAACACCTCCAAACTTATGAACAAGCAACCCACAAGCCACTTGCATTGGAGCCGAACCTCCTGCAGATGAATCTGTGTTAGAAGTAGCATTCTCCTGCAAGCTTCGATGTTTCTTTGCACTCTGATCTCCTTCACACCCCTTGCTCGCCTCATCTGAACCATTCTCACCATCCCCTCTTTGGTCAGGCTCATGGGGATTTGGCGGGAGCAAAGCTGGCTCAAAAGCATTTTCTTCAATTGTGAACACAAGATCATATCCCACTTTGTTGAAGACCAAATCAGATTTGATCGGTAGCTGTTCTCTGTCTAACATACCAACTAATAGCCGGATAACCCCTTTCTTCCTATAAGTGTACATATCCACATCCAGGGTGACCCCAATCAAAGACCCAAGCGCCCAGAAACCGAGGTAATGCCTCCAAGCATGAGGCACACCAGTTACATGCACCCAGACCTCATCCAAGTAATATGCAGGGGTCACATCTCCGCTTAACTCCCATTCTGAGATTGTAAGCGTAACCTGATGATTCTTCAATTTATATTCAATGTCTGACATTCGTTTCAATTCATCCTCGGATGGGAAGGCAACAAGAAATGCATCTTTTCCATGAGGTAATGCCTCCCAATTCCAATCAATGCGTGTTAACCGGGCAAGTTCCATTTGAACTGTGGCTGCATCCAATTGTCCACCCGAGATCGTGACCAATGCAGTCGGTGCCGGATCGGGTGTTTCCAATTTGTAATCAAATTCAGGAATTCTAAAGAAGGCAAGCTCATTTCTGGCACAGCCAAACATAGCAGCACTAGGTTTCGGCATCTTAAGCAAAGGACATTTAACATGCAAATGGGAGTTCAGTTTATTACAGATGAAGCAATCAAGGTTCGCCTGACAAGCCGACTCAAGGTGCCCAACTACTTTACTTCGAAAGCAAAAGGGAGGGTGTGGTTTTTTCACCTTGGTGTTGTCAGACAAAGTCTTCTCCTGCACAGCCCCAACCGAAGCATTCTCCCCACACTCCACCGGCCGAACCTCCGATACAAACTGCTGACGAGCCAAAGTAGAATGTCTTCCCCTTCCACCGGAGAAGAAACCTCGAGCAGAACCCTGGACACCACGGCCCCTCCCCCCCGGCGGACCTCGACCAGCCCCAAACTGACCAGCAGCCGGCGCAGCTCGCCCTGCAAAAGCCGCCCGCCCACCAGGCCTCGCCCCCGCCGGAACATGATCTCCTCCTCTCTGAGTTCGGCCACTCGAGACCCGCTCACGATCATTCCGACCCGCCGGCGCAGACCAGGGGTTTCGATCCTTCTGCGGACGCTCCATCACCAGTGGCGGCGGAAGGGCCGTAACTTGAGGGTATGAGCGCCGAGGAGCGTCAACTCTGGTCACAAAGGGTTGGGACGAAGCATTCAGCCGAGGAAGCCTCTTATTGGTGGGCCTTTTAATGCATGCCACTTCTCTGATCCTACCCATGCATGCCGCAGCTGATCTGATCTGCTAGCGATATACAATCAGCCGGTACGTGTAAAACCTGTAAACCCAAAATGCGTGCACCCCTATTTTTTATTTTAATTTTCTTTGCCAGTTTGCCACCCATATGTATCGATCTTAATTTCAATGTAAGTACGTAGTGTACATGAACTACGTACCTAGTGCGCTTCAAAACGCATTGAATAAATTTATGTGTGCCAATTGTTTTCTTGCTTGAATGATGCTCATCTTAAACCAATTTGCTAACATTAATTCCGTGCAAGCCAATGATTTCCTTAACTGGTTGTATTATCTAGTGATTTCTGATTACAGGTGGTGATTTCTGATTTGCTCCCACTCTAAATCATAGCTGCTACCAATTTTTTTAAAAAATAAGTACAGATAGATAGAGGATTGCAATATTGATTTGAGATGATTCAATTAATGGGTGTTGTACATTTTCCTTGGGGGAAATGCTACCTGATAAATGTCCAACAATAGACACCACTGTAACAAGTCGTATATATAATATCAGCTTCGTCTTGTCAGGAGATTTCAGATCACCTTGTGAAATTTCTCAGCTTGATATGGATCAACAAGAGATACCACTGAAACAAATTGTATAATATAAGTTGTATACTATCAGCAGGAGATTAATCTTTAGCATTAAGGAAATAAGGTCGAGTTATTAATTTCTCTTTAGCATATGTCGTGCACACAAAATCTTTCTGATTAAAGAAATCCTTAGTTTTTAATTCCTTGCCAGCAGAATTATTTATGATATTTCACATTATACTCGACCCAGGATGACCTAGTATATCATACCAAATTTTAAATAGTTTTGAGTTTCTAAAAATTGTTTTCATCGCATCATATGTTTCACAGGATTTAGTATGTGCGTAGTACAATCTTGATGACAAGGGAAGAGAGCTTTTCTCAACCATAATTCTCTCTAATGCATCTTTTCCAACCATGGGTAGATATTCAACACCATTCTCATTCTTAGTTTTTACATGAAACCCGTTAGGGCGGATATCAAAAAAACTCAAAAGAGTACGTTTGGATCCCAGCTAAAGCAGAGCATCTTATGTGACTACTCTGGTACCCATAGGGAGGATAATGATAACTCTTCCGGTGCCAACTATATGAGCATCATTTTCAGCGATGGTCATGTTGTTTCCAGTCATTTTTGGTAATGTTTAGAAATTAAATATTTAGTCTTCCTAAGTATCGTATTCGTGGTGCAACTATCCACAAGATATATTTCCTCTTCCTCCGCCATTGGATGCCATACAGGTTCTATAATAAAGCATTAAAAACAATTATTCAACAAAGATAAGGCTTTCAAATAAAATAAAATAATTATTAATCTGAGAAAGAAGTATTCAAGCAAATGGTACCATTCTCTCTTAATGCTTAGAATAACAATAGTTCTTCCATGAAGAAAATATAAACTAAGTGCATACGCTTTTAATAGATAAATGTGTGCGCCATAGATAACTAATAAGATACAAATTGGAACGACTGATCATATAACATCAGCAACATCTTATCTTACCAACAATATAAAACGCTATACTCGGCACAAAGACGAATTGAAGAATAGGGAAGGCTGAATACCAAGAAAGAATTCATTAGAAGATGGTGTCTACTGTCAGCACCTCCCTATTGGGGGCCCGGTGATCTCTCGATTATCTGCTTCTGCAAGTCGAGGAACATTATCCCCTTGTGCGCAAGCAACCTTCTGAGGTTGATCACCAAGAGCTCGCTATATTTTGGGATAGCGAGTTCAGAGTTTCAGACTGTACCAACTCATACCTGCAAGTGATCAGAAAGAGTCACCACGCAAGACAGATTGCCGAGACTCTCTCTTAGTGGCGTGGAATATCACAGGGTCTCATGTACATAATGTACTAGTTCTATGATCAGTGCTTAGCACGCACAATCATAACATTGTCATTATATCCACACAACTTGACATAGATCGAATTTATACAAGGGCAAAATTAATTGTTCTTACAACAAAAGTGTCTTTGACCAAATAAAATATAGGAAAAAGTAGTAATGTTGACAGTTTTTTTACATATTTATACAAGTTGTGCTCTTTCGAGTGAAAACTTGTAAGATAAACTATTGATGAAATTGGATTTTGCCTTAGAATCAATCAACATCACAATAAGAAAGATGATGATAGTGTTACAAATATTTGTATTTTAACTTAAGTCCCTCTCATCAAACAAGCTGTTACCTTAATGCATCTAGGATGTCTTGATATTCAATTGCAAAATCTATGACTGGTTTACCATGTAAATGTCATGGCAGAAATATCTAAAGAGAAGACAATTTCGAATAATAAATACTAGTCATGGAAGTTCTGCGAAGAGAGTTAGGGGAAAAAAATATCCCAAACGGTTCTATTCAAAACACGTCTGTGATGACTTGCAATTAGAGATGGTTCCATTAATAAACCGTCTATGATAACTTACCATTAGAGACAGTTCTATCCTAGACTGTCTATGATATTTTGTTTGAGATTTTTACAGGTGATTGTTGTAACATTCCAAAATTTGAGTTTCGGAGTGTCTGAATTTCAAAATTTACCATTTGCATTTTTTCTTGGATTAATAAAGCTTAATCTGGATTTTCCCAAAAGCAAAAGGATTTAATTTGTCTAATCTATCCATCAAAATAAAGAATTTTTGGGGTTCCTTGTGCTTCAAGGAATTTTTTCTGTATTTTTGGGGATTTTTATGAATTTGTTTGCTATTTATTTGAATTTATTTGCCTTTATTCAGATTTCTGGAATTTCATAAATTCGGAAAATGTTTTTCTTTTTCTTTTTCCCCCGGGCCGAATTCCTTCCGCTCGGCTCGTTCTTATTTCCCCCTCCGCGGCCCAATCCCGTCGCCGGCCCACCTTCTGTTCGTCGCGGCCCGGTCCGCCCGGAAACCCTAACCCCCAGCCGATCCGAGCCGTCGGATTCGATCCAACGGCCATCGCTCGCCCCGCGCTTAGCACCGCCCGATCGCCACCACGTCGACGGCCCTGGTAGCTCCACGTTGCCCGCACTGCGCCGCCACCGTCCTAATTTCCCAGCCGCGTCGCCGCCTCGTTCCCCGCGCTCGGCACGCCTCCTGGGGCTACTTAAGGTCCCGAGATGCCTCGTGCCGTGTTCCCCTCCTCACGCCGCATCTTTTGCCCCAACCCTCATCGCCCGAGACCCCTCCTACCATCGGTGAGCCCTCGCCAAAGTTGCCGCCACACCCGAGACCCTCCGCCGTCGATTTCTTCCTCTCCGGTGGGTCTCCGCCGCCACCGGTTGCACTTCCGGGTAGCCCGTGAAGTCTTCTCCTCGAACCACCAAGCCTCTCGGCCGATCTGTCGCTCCTTCGCCATTTGCCGTCGCATCTTCCTCGCGTCCGGTGAAGTAGCGCCGCCGCCTCACCGTCGAGTTGCTTCAACCGTTCTTGGCCGTCCGATTCCGTGCCGACGTCCCAAATCGTGCCGCGTCGCCAGCCCCGCGCCCTCATCCCTTCGCCGTCCGATCTGGCCACACCGTTGGATGTGTGCCACGTGCCCGCGCCGTGTCAGCGCGCCGCGTCACCCGTCGCGTGGCTGCCACCTCAGCCCTAGCCGCCGCGTGTTCCGCCGAGTCAACTAGGTCTGTCGCGTCACCCCGAGAGTCGCCTCGGTGATCCGAGTCCACCATGAGCCGTGTCTCTGATGCACGGGCCCCATGTGTCAGCCGCATTTATTTTCTTTTTCTCTGATTTTCCGAAAATGCAAAATCCCAGCCAATCAGATGGTGCCACGTGTCACTCTCGATTTTTCCCGATTTTCTTACCCGAGAGACTTCCAGGAGCCCGTTCTCCTCCGTCCGAGCTCCGATTCCAATGATTCAAATTTCTAAATTCATCTAAATTCATGATCTATCTTCCAGTACCATTATTTTCAATTTTTGAATTTTATTTGAATTTGTTTTATTTATTTGCTCTCATTTTACGTGTAGACGACGCAGTCGAAGCGCAGGCAAATCAACAGGCAGAGGTAGAACCAGCAGGTGTCAACGAAGGCAAGTCTTCCTTGATCATGTTGATCCCAAATTTTATGAAAACATTATGTTGTTTTAAATTATGCATGCTTATTATTTTGCGTAATGTACTTTAAATGCAGTTTTAGAGTTTAGTTAAATTCCTTATTGTTATGCCCTCAATGACTTTAATCATGACAACCTTTGCCACCCTAGATGATATTAGCTACTTTATCTGGTAATAACCAACAGTGTAGCATGGGACGGTAGAATTGCTTAGTCCTGCTTAAACGTTTCGGTATCATGCCATTATGGAAAACCTTTTCAATCATTGTTCAAACTTAATTGTGAGATTGTATCAATTGGTGTTGCTGCTGATATTTAAATGAATTTAAGTGGAAATGGTTTAGACTAGGGCGGATGGATGTTTGGTGGGTGCTTGATGCACGAGATCTTGTAAAGTGAATGTTCCGCCCTAGTCAATTAAGGACCGAAGCATGTGTTACCATGGACCGAGCACTACCATACAACCACAAGTCTATATGGGTACGACCTGGCTAATTAATTTGTTTGTCTCGTTGTTGGCTTTGCCAATGGGTTGAATGTGGGTGTCGGATGGAGACACTGCAAGGCGCAAGAGGGGCTTCAGTCTTGGGTGGTGAACCCTAACAATGTGAAACCTTAATCAGCGAAGTTAGTAGCGGGTCATGCATTGTAAAGGCCTTGTCATGATCACTCTGCCGGCACACCAAAGGAAGTGTGTTAATTGCATGGCGACAAGAGTCGATCATGTCTTGTGGGTAAAGTGTACACACTCTGCAGAGTTAAAACTACTTAAGTAGCCGTACCCACGGTCAAGGGCGGGCAAGGTACGCTAGCACATTGTAGATCTTATGGTTTTGTTTTAAATGGAAATGATGGTTTGGGAATCCGTGAGTGGTTGGAACTCTCGGGTTTTGGTTTGGCGGTTGGAGCCAGTCAGGTGGTTAGAATCTGTTCAGTTGTTATATCAAATTCAATTATTATTCAATTACTATTCTATTACATTTTGTTAAATGCTGCTTTGTGAAATTACTATTGGTATTTAAAGTTAAATTCTGCTTTATGCAAAAGAAACCCTATTATGCCTTCAATTGTTCAGCCATGCATATAGTATCGTGCATTATGTTTCCAAGACTTGCGAAGTACGGTGTGTACTCACCCTTGCAACATCCCAACTTTCCACAGAAGAGAGTGCTGAAGCTGAAGGTGACTACGAGTTCTATACTTGTGGTTATGATGAAGGCGATCTGGACTACTAGGATGCGTACCCCAGTCGATTGCCTGTGGCATATGGATTGGCCCATTCTGCTGCTACTATTTTATTTCCGCTGCTTCTTATTGAACTCAAGCCATGAGGCTGGATAATTGTAATACTGTGGCCATAAGGCTGAATCTCTTTTTGCTTAATTAATATTAGTTGCTTCGTGATATGATTGTGATATCATCACTGTTTCTACTGTGTGTACTAGCTGTTCCTAGACTAGCACGGATATACACAGAGAGTTCGGATTTAGAAATCCGGGTCCCGACAATTGTCAGATGGGAAATACGATTTCATTCATTTTACTATACGTTTCACCATACAATTTCTATAGTTTTATTGTCATTTTATTGTCATATACTATCGCCCGAGTGACCACCCGAAGTGAATACCATCTGGTCCATGGGCTTTAAGGCACATTTAGCCACGTCATTTAGCCGCATCCCCACTAGCACCGGCGCTATAGTTACACAGGTCAGTACAAACTAGTAAACATATGTTTTTATCATCGTAAGTGTTCATTTAGGAAATAGTAAAGTCGCCACATCAGCACACAGTAGTGTTTACTAGCCTATATACTAGAGTTTGCGCAGTGTAGTAATTAACACAGTAGTGTTTACTTGCATATATACTAGAGTTTGTGCAGTGTAGTAATTAAGTGTTATTATTGTTTTAATTGCTCACAAATGGAACAGCAAAAAGTTATACGTGTTTAGCATGGGAGTTTAAATTTTTTTTTCAAACCGAATCCACAGCTGTAGTAATATTCTATTTACACAGTAGTAAACGTTATTCATTCTGTTTGCTCACGGGATTTTTTACGGGTGATTGTCTTGTCCTGGCAGGTAGTAATACTTGCAAAGCTTAGTAGTAAAAATATTAAGAAAGGAAATGCGACTTCAGTCGTTTTACTATATGTGTCATCATACAATGTAACATCCTGAAAAATTCAAAAATGAGAAAAATAAAAATTGAAAATTTAAAAATGAAATTTAAAACAAATTTAATTTAAAACAATGTCTTTTTTCTTATTTTCTTGCATTTTAATCTTAAAGAAAAGAAATATTTCAATATTAAAACTATTTCTTCTAAAACAAACAAACTATAAGAATACATTTTAAATATGATGTTTAATTTAAAATGTTTATTTCCTGATTTTTATTGAATTATTGGATTTTCTTGAGTTTTTGCCTTAAAAAGAAAATCAATGAAGTAAAATGGTAAAAGTAAAAAGGTAAAAAAATAAAATATCAATAAAAATCTGAAAAAATCATATTAAAATATCAGAATACCCTAGAACCCTACTTATGATGGTTGATATGATCTGAACCAACAAAATATATTAAAAAGGTAATGTAATCATGAGATACGATATCAATCTTGATCTTGTTAGATTTGTGTAGAAATCTCCATTGCTTTTATGAAGCCAAGATTTTTATCATGCTGACATCAACTTGATATATACCTCTGGTAAAAATATCAAAAATTAAAATTTACATTTGGAGACTTTAAAAATTCAAATACAAGAAAATAATTAAATCTGGAAATAGTAATGTCAGACTTTTTATAATTTAAATATAAAAATATGAAAATTTTACAGAAGATACATATTATGATTACAAACTCTTAAAAAATCTACATAAAATATAGACCTTATTTTGATCTTAAATAAAATAAAAATCAGAAACTGAAAAATCTGGCAGCATGCATTGTCAGAATTATTTAAATTTTTATACCAAGAATTTTAATCTGAAATTTTAACTGGATGATGATCCTTATCTTTTAGACCTTTTAAAAACATTTTTACAAAATCTTGAGTCGGTTTGTTGGTTCGATCTTGCGGGTCATCAAGTCCTATCTAGTAATCTTTCCAAAACATGTCTCCTTCGTCGGCTTACATGTGGGCCCGGCACCGCAGCTGTACCTTGCCGACTTCTCTTGCTGCCAACCTGTCCCCACACGTCAGCCAGTCCAGCGTCTCTAGCCTTCTTCCTTTTTATCCCCTCTTCATTTCTGTTCTCTCTCCTGCGCACAGACCAAGCTCCACCGCCTCGCCACTTTGTCGCCTTCCCGCCGCAATTGCGTCGCCCGAGATTGCGGCTCTGACAGGTTGCTGCCACGTTATCATCTTGGTTGTTTTGCCCCTGCTGTGTCCTAAAATTCTCGTGAAACTCCGATCGCAACCTCTGTCGCGACAAGAATTCACCATGATTTTTCCTACCACGGCGTGAATTCAGCAGCCAGTTGCAAGGCCAGCTCACCCGCACCTTTGCCAGAACCCTGCCATGGCAAGCATTTCACTACGTTTTCTCTGCCACGGCAATAATTTGCGGCACTGCGTCATTGACCACCGTTCAGACCCTATTCAAGCCGACCTCATCTACTTATTTAAGCTCCACAACACCTTGTCCAGTACACCATACTCCCCTCAGCCGTTCTATAGCCTTGATCTCCTCTCTTGTGCAACTGTCTTCCCCATTTCTGGTTGCACTCCACCACGACCGAGCAACTACCTATCTCCTCCCTTAGACCACCAGAGCTCAATTCCCAGCTCTTGAAATCATCCTCAGTACACCTACAACTCATCCTCGGCCACAATTGAAGCTTCTTCTCCTCGGTGTGCCACCACGTTGTGTTCATCCGCTGCAGCTGCCCGCGCACGGTGAGAGACTCAACTGACAGTTCATATTCTAGTCTAATTTCAAAAATGAAGTTCTTATAGCTTGTAGATGCTAATAATGGTGAAAATGAAGCAAGAGAGTTCCTATTCTAGCTGCGCCACCGGTTGGCCATGGCCACCGCCGCACAAGCTCGGTGGCCCGCCGACTCCGGCCATTACCGAACCCACTGATACCACATCTACATACGTAGGTAGTCCCTGAAGCTAACCATGCCACTAATTCTTAGCCTCTGGTCACACCTCGCCGGCGCGGATTACATTCGTCGCCGCCACCATGAAAGCCCGTAGGTGACCTCGCTACGTTTAACTACCTGCCACCAAAACCCATCCCCAAGGTGCGCGGAGAACCGGTGATGCCTCTCGTCAGTGGCGTATCCAGGATTTTAGGTATGGGTGGTTCAACTTGACATAAATTTTTTAAATACCGTAAATCTAACATGCCAATATACAATACAAGTATAGAATTTACCAAAAGTGTATCATGATATATTAATAAGGTGTCTTATGAACATCTTAAAATCAACAACTAGGTATGAAATTTGACTTAAAGAAACTTACACGACTATAATAATTTGAAGAAGATCACAGTACTACTTCTTGTTGGGTCTACGCTTTCTAATGGCCATGAAAGTGTCCATTATATCTTCTTCATTCACTTTAAAGAAAATATCTCGCTCAATGAATGTGACTAGACAATCGTTCAAAAGACTATCACCCATCCTATTTCTCAATGAATGATTGCGCGGAAGCTAAAATCAAATTTTTGATTATTTTTGAAACACCCCAATTAACTGATTCGGATTCGACAAAAACTGATTAACCTACGTTCACTAAAACAGTAATTACTGATGATCCCACCGTTAGATCGATGTGAAATTTTAACTACTGAAACTAGACTCAATTTTCAAGCTAACACAATAAAAATCAGCTCGATCGGATCTACGGATCTAAAGTTATTTTCTTCGCACTTTTACTGAATCAAACGCCAGACCAAATAAAAACAGATTGACTCACGTTCACCAAAATAATAATTCCCAAAGATCCTACCGTTGGATTGTTGTGAAATTTTAACTGTAAAAACTAGATGCAATTTCTAAATTAATACAATAAGAATCAATCCGATCGGATCAGCGGATCTAAAGATATTATCTTCACAATATAACTGTCTCAGTAATGACGGGAATTAATCTTAGAGTAATGACAGAAATTGATCTTAAATTTTTGGGTGGGCCGGGGCCCACCCGGCCCACCCTCTGGATCCGCCGGTGTACATATGGGTGGCAAACTGGCAAAGAAAATTAAAATAAAAAAAATAGCGGTGCACTCAATTTGAGTTTACAGGTTTTGCACGTACCGGCTGATTGAAGATTGCTGGCAGATCAGATCAGCTGCAGTATGCATCGAGTAAAGAAATACTAGTACATATATAGTTGGTCTGGATTATGAGTAGGATTGAGTGTGGGGAGTCATCAAAGGTTTTGATCACCTTGCATGTAAGTCCGCGTGTGCTACAAACTTTCTTTTAGGGTGTGAAGCATCCATTTATTTAATGAGTGGTACTTTAATACTTTATCTCTCAATACAAGTTACATAAATATTAAAGCAAGCGAAGAGGTAAGTAATCGCCATCTACTCTTCATTTATGCTTTAATATCAAAACACCTCTCTTATTTTTTCAAATAACTGGTGAGTGAGGCCAAATTCAGATAGAATAAAAAGAATGGTGTAAAAGGCGAAAAACACAGTGGTAGCTGCAACCCAGTACTGAATTCTTGGAACGGCGGAGGAGCTCAGGACGAAGGTAATGGCGACGGTGATGGCGAGGATCGCCAGCATAGAGTTCAAGAATCTCATGGCAATCTTAGGCGCGGGATTTTTTAACAGCGGCAGGATTACCACCAGGGAAAGTGCCATCCCAAAAGTAATCGCGTTTACAAACCAGTAGATCCTTGCCAACTCAGCATCATGAAGCGTGATGTCAGGAGGACTTGGGGGAGGAGAAAGCATCGCCGGACGATCAGTACGAGAGGAGGAGGCGTCCGTCGTCGTTCCATAATGCTTCTCATGACTGTTTTGTAATGGTACAAGCCAGTTGCCCTTGGGCATCCAGCCCGGCGGCTGCAGCGCCACCTGGAAGGCCATGCCGACGAAGAGCGCGGCAACCGTCATGAGCCACCCGCGCATCTCTACGAGGAACTGACCCTTGTCCTCAGCGCCGCTGTTCTTTTTCAGATCTACGACTAGTTTCCCTGTAAGAGGGATCTCCATGGTCCCCTTGTCGCCCATGTCAACCACCAGCTTGACGTTGTTCTATACGTACAGGTAGAGTGGCATGTATAAGTATTAATTACCATCCTAAATTGAACACCTCCAAAAGAAAATTAAAGAAAACAAGAGAGAGAGAGAGAGAGAGAGAGAGACAGAGCAAGACAAAAATCTGATACAACTGGCTACCCGCCGCCGGCCTACCTTCGAATCTTTGGCCCCAACAATCTCAGCCTGTTCGATATCCGACATACTCGTGTGCTGCAACGAGAGTTTAAGTTAGGGAACGAACATGGAAAATCACTCCCAGTGGAATTGATTTTAATTGAAAATCGGTGAAACTGAACGAAATTCAAAATCAAACTTGTGAACTCGGACAGTCAAATAACAGCGAAATAATTCGAAAATCGACTGGTTTTATCGATTTTCGATCGATTTAGGTAAAAATCGGCACACTTAGCGGAAATTAGAAAAATTGAAGAAACATTTGCCAAAATTTTTTCCCAAATTTCATGGTAAATGTCAAAAAGTTATTAATACTATTTTTAGGGAACTTTTAGATACATTTTCTCAAATTTTCCAATTTTTTTATTTGAATTGGACCGGTTCATCGACTGATTTTGTTTATCGAGCAGGACCGATATGATCGAAAATCATAATTTTTGAATGATTTTCGTTGATATTTTAAACCCAGCTGCAATCCTCTCTCTAAATATGCAGTTAGCGTAGATTTTTGTTTTTTCTTTTGAGGGATTAGCTTAGATGTTGTACGGACGCCATGCCGCGGGCTGCCACAGAGAGAGAGAGAGAGAGAGAGAGAGAGAGAGTTTTTGACTCTTGAACATCACACCTGGCTAGATGCCATTTATCAGCACATACCGCAAAATCGTGATCCAACTGATGGTCACAGCAAAATCACCCGTATCGGTCAAGCTAGAACACACTTTGACCATTGTAATAATATTATCTTGCAATTCAAGAAAAAGAATGTTAAATATTGATAAATCATGTTATTTGCATATGATATATTCATAATAGAAAGAAGTGACTAATGTGGGTCTCTATGACCTATATTGTGTGAGCATAAAAGATCTATTTCGGTACGCAGTTCTACGGGATAAAGGGGGTGAGAGGGTGCGATATCAATAGATGTGTACTTAGCTATATCGGTATATACTATGTGATAAGCTTACGAGTTCATTCTACACACTGACATGTACCTCCCTTAATTAATTAACATGAATTAAATATTTCTCAAATATATAACACGTGTATCGACCTAGGTAGCTAGGTTCGATGCTTGGGTTCAGTAGCATTTGTCTATGTTGCAGTCAGTATGCTTCTTTGGTGGCGACATAGGCATAATCAACAAATCTTTTTTGATGTAAATGGTAATATCCTTGACGAAAAATTATCCAGAACTTTCGAAAATTATCTATTGGTTTATTTTTTCTCTATCAAATTCTCAAAACGCAGCATGGTGCGCAGTGCGCCGCGCCCACGTACCTAGTTGAAATTAAGATCGATACATATACTGCCACTGCTTTTGGCGAGGGTGCCTCCGCCGGTTTGCCAACTATGTCAACAATGCCGCCGCTGTTGGATCATCATTTCAAGCGAGGGTGGATCTAGTCCAAAACGCCGGTGCTATGCCGATGTAGAGGCCAGGGCCATGGCGTCTGCCCAGCTGTGCGCCGCTATGCTTCAGGCACAGCGGAAACCGAGACATGTCTCTAATGTTTTTTAAAGATGAACAGTAACTATCGTGCTCTCAGATTGCAATTCAATAGTCCATGCCAGTCTATTACCTTGATTCAACCCGTAGGGAAGATTCTGTTAGGCTATCGCGTAGGATTTTTTCGGCAATCCGAATGGGTGCTGGCATGATGGCGAGTTGATTGCAGATCGAATCAGGCGATCAATCGCCGGAAGTAGATCGTTCGTGGTAGTCGACGATCCTCCTTCTTGTGGTAGAGACTCGTGCTGATAACATGTTGTAAAATGTCGTTGAACACCCTCGATGAATCACAAGTTATAGACGCAATCATGGGAGCAAGAACAATAAACACACGATGTAAGGGGTGGAATTCTCTCTCGCTCTATTGATTCCACTCTTACAATGGGCAGCACCCGACATATATAGCAATATGAGAGATGAGTTCGGATTCGACCACACCATAAGAGATATAGTCCAAAACTGATACAGTTTAGAGTTCTTATCTCATAACAAAACTTTATAGATTTTTACAAAATTATGACATTCCACTGTTTTTAGTCAAAACGTATTAATTTACTTTTCTTTTCATTCATTAATGTGTTCATATTGCTTTTGACTGCATAAAAATAGCTCTAGAGACTTCTTATATTTTAATATAAATTTTTGTAGATTTTTACTGATGTTTGTTTTTACTTTCTTATATTTACCTTTTTACAAATTCATTATAAAAGGCTTTTCTTTTATAGAAAAAACCAAGAAAAACCAATAATGCTAGAAAATTCAGAAAATGGAAATTCAAATTAATATCATATTTCAAATTTATTTTTATAGTTCGTTCATTTTAGAAGAAGAATTTTGAAACTACATCTTATTCTTTACTTAAGGTTAAAATTCAAGAAAATGAGGAAAAAAGTGATATTTTAAATTATAATATTTATTCCAATTAAAATTTTCATTTAATTCTGTTTTTAAATTTTATTTTATTTTTGAATTTTCCAAGATGTTACAAAAACATTCACACATCACAGATGGTGTGGACTAAAGAACAAACGAACCGATGGTGCGTTTGCATGTGCAAGGACAAACTTATTTTCTCCGGACAAACGAACGGACGCTGAGTTTGCATGTGCAAGGACAAACTTATTTTCTTCGGACAAATGAACGGACGCTGCGTTTATATGCAATTGTCAAGTCTTGGTTCTTCTGGAAAAACAACCCAAAATCTTGAGTACCTTGGAGGTATCTGAGTAAAGTCTTTACACCAGCCCAATGCGTTCTGGTTGGAGCTGAACTATGTCTTGCTACCAAATTCACTGCGAATGCAATATCAGGCCTTGTGCAATTTGCAAGGTACATGAGTGCTCCAATGGCACTTAAATATGGGACTTCGGGTCCTAAGACTTCCTCATCTTTCATCCTCGGTCTGAAAGGGTTTTTATCCACTTCAAGGGATCTTACGATCATGGGGGTTTTCAAAGGATGTGATTTATCCATGTTAAATCTTTCCAATACCTTCCGGGTATAGGAAGACTGGTGGACAATAATTCCTTCTGAGAAATGCTCTAGCTGCAGGTCTAAGGAAAATTTGGTTTTACCCAAATCTTTCATCTCAAACTCCATCGTGAGGTAAGCACTTGCTTCCTTTATCTCCTCTGTGGTTCCGATGATATTCAGATCGTCGACATACGCACAGATGATACTGAATCCTTTCTGGGATTTCATTACGAACAGACAGGGACAATCATCATTATTGGAGTATCCCTTCTTCAGGAGGAACTCGCTAAGCCGGTTATACCACATTCTTCCCGACTGTTTTAACCCATATAGTGATCTCTGCAGTTGAACGCTGTCGGTGTACTCTGCACCGGGGTACCCTCTCCGCCGCATAATTAGTGAGCCCGAGAAGCGCCCTAGCCCACTTGGTGGCCTCGCGAGCAGGTGGGCGGTCATGCCCTACTCGCCGAGCGGTAAGCCCATGCGGCGCCCTGGCGGGCAGGTGGGCTATCATGCCCTGCCTGCCGGGCGACAAGACCATGTGGCGGTCTGGCGAGCAGGTGGGCGGTCATACCCGCTTCGCCAGGCGATAAGCCCATGTGGCGCTACTGGCGGCGGTGGCGATCATGCCCTGCCCGACGGACGAGAAGCCCACGTGGCGGCTGGCGGCGGTGGGCGATCATGCCATGCTCGTACGGGCGGTAAGCCCATGTGGCGCTGGCGGCGGTGGCGTTCATGCCTGCCGCTGGCGAAAGCCACGTGGCGGCCTGGCGAGTAGGTGGGTGGTCATGCCCTGCTCGCCGGGCGGTAAGCCCATGTGGCGCCCTGGCGGCGGTGGTGATCATGCCTCGCCGCCAGCAGAAGCCCATGTGGTGCTGGTGGCGGTGGGCGGACATGGCTCGCTCCCCGGGCGGTAAGACCATGTGGCGCCTGGGCGGCAGTGGCGATCATGCCTTGCCGTCGAGCGAAGCCCCGTGGTGGCTCGCGGCGGTGGGCGGTCATGCCTCGCTCACCGGCGGTAAGCCCATGTGGTGCCTGGCGGGCGGTGGGCGATCATGCCTGCGCATGGGTGAGAAGCCCGTGGCGACCTAGCGGCGGTGGCGGTCATGCTTTCGCTTTCGCCGGGCGGTAAGCCCATGTGGCGCCCTAGCGGGCAGGTGGGTGATCATGCCCTGCCCGCCGGACGATAAACCCACGTGGCGGCTGGCGGCGGTGGGCGGTCACATACGCTCGCTGGCGGTAAGCCATGTGGCGGCTTTGGCGGTGGTGGCGATCGGGCCACACTCGACAGACCACGGAGGCAACCATAGGAATGTGGAGAAGGCTTCGCCTCGAAGCCTCCTTCTCCTGATATGCTGCGTCAAGGCCATTAATTGCGAATAATGCTGCTATCGACACGACGACGACCCATCCCTCTGACGCCTCTCACCAAACCCGTTGCAAGAGTGTTATATCCTGGACGGACCGGGCGAAGCCACGCAACGGCATTAAATGGGGGTTGAAGGACAAGACCACAGTGATGGGTGTAATAAATGAGTCATGTGTCGATGTAAGACTGGAATGATGGGTGCAATTAATGAGTCGTAGATCAGTATAGCGTCACCTTCTCCCCTGCCCGGGCCAACCCGTCTATGTAAGGGCGCCCCGGTGCATGGAGAAAGGGGGCACATGAGAAACATAGGGCTGAGGGAGGAAAAGAGATAACTCACCCAAGCTCAAGAACCATTGTAATCGCCTCCACATTTCTCCAACAAAGATCCAGCAGGACGTAGGGCTATTACCCGCACTAGGGGCCTGTACCTAGGTACATCACCATGTCCATTGATCTGTTGATCCCTGGAATCCACTGTGCGAGATACATTAGGGTTTCCGGCCACGAAGACGCCCTCTACTGAACCATTCCTTCCACCCTGGGAGTAGTCAACCCTGTTCGTTGACGAGGTCCTGTCAGGCAGAATACGCCGACAGGGGCAAGCCAGGTAGGGGGCTAGTGGTTGGCTCACCTAGCCATCTCTCTGGTGGATTCCGGTCTTCTATCCGCAAGGACCTTGCGTCTAGTGATCGCAGGTTCACACTCGCAGCGACAAGAGATGGCGGAGGCTAGCAGTGCCCAGAACATGTTCCGACACTTTTGTCAGACGAGGGATCGCATCACGCCGCCCCCGCAGCAGGGCGGCGGCTACCCCCAGGAAGCTGCTGCCCCCAGGCAGCGGCCGAACTTCCGGTCCGACGTCAGCTAGCCATGGAGGCCGCCACTCCGGCCTAAAACCTGCATACGGTCCGTCTCCTCCTGGATCACCCTCCGGTGGAACTTGTAGGAGACACCCCGGCCGCGCCGTGGCTGCGGGAAATTGCTGGCCTCGTGGATGCGGTCTAGCTCCGTGTAGGGATGCCCGACCGTTCCAGGACCGTCGGTACCCCTCAGCCAAGGGTGCACATCGATCGCACCCAAGCTTCCAGCCGCCCCAGCGGGAAGCGTTCTGGCCAGGAGGGCCAGAATAAAGGAAAGGGCGTGCAAGAAGAAGGTCCCGGCTCCGCAAGGAGCCGTGAGGACCTGAGGGTCCATCTAGAGAAGTGTCGCCAGTGCACGGCGGTGATTTGCATGATCACCTGCAGCGTCGTCGCGCCCGTGACGGACGGATGGCCCCTGGGGGTGAGAGTTCTTCTCGCGACTCTCACCTTTGGAGCGAGGAGGAAGTCTGCTCCTCCGACTCTCTGGGTAGTCGCGGTCCGCACTCCTCGGCACGGTCTCCGGGCCAGGGTTCAGGTGGACGGTAGGATTCCCCCTACGGCGTCGGATGCCAGGTGTTCTCCCGACGGCTGCGCCATATGGCGTGGCCCGAAAGGTTTCGCCCGGCCTCCATCGAGAAGTACGACGGCACCACCAACCCAGAGGAGTTCTTGCAGATCTACACCACGGTGGTGCGTGCCGCTGGTAGGTCTGAGAAGGCCATGGCCAACTACTTCCCAACAGCCTTGACGGGGTCCGCCGAGTCCTGGCTGTTGAATCTCCCGTGAGGATCAGTGCGCTCGTGGGGAGAATTGTGCGGCCTCTTCGTCGCCAACTTCCAAGGCTCCTTCGCACAGCTGGGCATGGAGGATGATCTCCATGCCCTCGAGCAGAAAAAAGGGGAGTCGTTGCGCGACTTCATTCAGCGGTTCTGCCACTGCCGCAACACGATCCCCTAAATTTTGGAACAGTCGGTCGTCATCGCTTTCCGAAGAGGCGTTCGCGACCACAAGATGCGGGAAAAGATGGTGACCCATGACATCGCCACCACCTTCGACCTCTTCTCCCTAGCGCACAAGTGCGCGCGGGCGGCGAAGGCTCAGGGGCCGGTGTATGGTGCCACGCGAGGACGCGGTGGAGACAAAGCCGGGACCTCGAGGGGCCCCGGCCCTGCGAACAAGAAGGCGCGAAAGCGCGAGGCGGTCGAGACCAGGCGGGTCCTGACTGCTGAGCGCGAGCGTGAAGACGCCCGGCCACAGAGGCGCGATCGCCGCGACCGGCGGGATGACCGCCGAGGCCTGCGTGGTGACCGCCGTGGTCGGAGGAACGACCGCCGCGAGGAGAAGGAGGGCGAGCGTTTCTGCCCGGTCCACCGGACCAATACTCGTGGCCTAGACAGTTGCCAGGTTGTGAGCAAGATGGTCGAGCAGCGGCTCAAGGAGCGCCGCCCCTCGCGACGACGACAAAGATGAAGACCCTGCTTCGCTGGCCTTCCAGCAGGCGGATCGTGTCATGGCGTACATTCATGGTCACTTGTCCACCTACCCCTCCCACGCATCCTATAAGCGGCTGAGGAGGGAAGTCTGCGCTACGACGTCGAGTTCAGGGGCATGTCGGTTGCTGAAGTGGTCGGAGGAGCCGATCACGTTCAGTCAGGCTGACCACCCTAAGAGCACCGTCGGCATGGGTCACCTTCCGATCGTTGTTTCTCCCACGATCCGGAACGTGAAGGTCGGGCGAGTGTTGATGGACGGAGGGAGTTCCCTCAACCTCCTGTCCTTCGAGGCATTCTGGGCGCTCCAGGTGTCGAACCAGGAGCTGCACCTGGCCTTGCCCTTCTATGGCGTAGCGTGGGGGGCTAGCATGATCCCCCTGGGCCAGGTGCGCCTCCCCGTCGCCTTCAGGGAGGAAAGCAACTTTCGTACGGAGCTGGTCGACTTCAAAGTTGCCGATTTTGACCTTCCGTACAATGCCATACTTGACCGACCGGCGTTGGCCAAGTTCATGGCGGCAACCCACTACGGATACATGGTGGTGAAGATGCTAGGGCCTGGTGGCCCCATAGTCATCCGGGTGGATAGGCCAGAGGCTTTGTGTTGCTACAAGCGCGCACTGGACCTGGCCGGAGCTACCTGCGTGAAGCCGGCTGATGCCGCCTTTTCAGGAGCCCCTCAAGCACAGACCCGTGCCTCGCCCGGCTCGGCCGGCGAGGTAAAGATGGTCTCCCCGAGTGAGGGCGAACCCGGGAAGTACATCTTCATTGGTGCCAGCCTCAGCGCCAAATAGGAAGACGCGCTTGTCACCTTCCTCCGGTCCAATTCCGACGTGTTCGCTTGGCAACCGTCCTATATGTCTGGGGTCCCTAGGGAGGTGATTGACCACCGACTGGCTACGCTGCTCGAGGTGCGCCCGGTCCGCCAGAAGGTCTGGCGCAAAGCACCGGAGAGGCAAGACGTCATTTAGGAGGAGGTAGAGAAGCTGCTGCGCGCAGGGATCGTTCGGGAAGTCTCTCACCCTGAGTGGCTTGCCAACCCTGTGCTTGTCAAGAAGTCCAACGGGAAGTGGCGGATGTGCGTCGATTTCACCGACCTCAACAAGGCCTGCCCGAAGGACCCTTACCCCTTGCCGCGCGTCGATCTCATTGTCGACTCGACGACAGGATATGAGTTGCTGTGCTTTCTGGATGCGTACTCAGTGTACCAGAAGATGAAGAGAAAACCGCTTTTGTAATACCCATGGCGTTTATTGTTATATCAGAATAGTTTTTGGGTTAAAAAATACTGGTTCTACTTACCAACGCGCCATACATATTACTTTTTTTCCACAGATAGGGTGCAATCTTGAGGTGTACATTGACGACCTGATCATAAAAGTGAAAAAGAGCGTAGATTTGATTGAAGACCAGGAGGAAACCTTCGTCAACCTCCGGAAGAATCACTTGAAGCTCAACCCCGAGAAGTGCGTGTTCGGCGTGCCCTTCGAAAAGCTATTAGGGTTCCTCGTGTCCAGGCGGTGCAATGAGGCCAACTCTGACAAGATAGCAGCCATTGAACACATGAAGCCGCCGGTTCGGTTCAAGCAGGTGCAGAAGGTGGTGTGGACTAATGAGCAAAAAACACATGAAGCCGCCGGTTCGGTTCAAGCAGGTGCAGAAGGTGGTGTGGACTAATGAGCAAAAAAAAAGTGATATATTAAATTAAATCTTTATTCCAATTAAAATTTTCATTTAATTCTATTTTTAAATTTTATTATATTTTTTGAACTTTTCAAGATGTTACATAAACATTCATACATCACAGATGGTGTGGACTAATGAGCGAACGAACGGACGCTCCATATCAGCTTGGACTCTTCCCTGATCTTGGACTCCAATCAACAGGTAAAGTGATCCATCCTATACGTTAGTGTATCCTGGCAAGTGGCAACGCATAACACCATTTTCAGAGCATCGCCGGTTATCGACCTCCTCGAAACCTGCACATTGCACCATTGTTTACTCTGAAAATACATCTCATTTTTGTCTCTCTTTTTTAAACACCAATTCCATCTAACTTCCCTAAAAAAAAAGTTGGCCTTTAAAAGATTAAGGGTGTCTGGTAAAGCTCCAGATCCCAGCTTCAACTGAGATCTGAAACTTGTCAGTTAAAATAAAATGAATTCAGTTTATATTTTTGGTCTAAAATATAAAAAAATAATCTATCTAAACACACTTATTGTACTCACAGTTCCAACTTCACGGATATGGTGGAGCTAGAAATTTCCAACGAAGCGGAAGCTCTACTAAACACACCCTAAAGCAAAAGCTGACACGCATGGGGCCTGTGCACAGGTCTAATTTTGTCCCAATTGGAAATGGCTTGGTTTGATCACGAACGAACAGAGAAATGGCTGGCTGTGCAAAGTGGTGATAATGGGACTTGGTGGCTGCGTCGTCATGCGGAAATCCCGGGTACTAGTGCTGTGGCTCAGGAACTAAATAGCACGATGGTGCAGCGAAATTGGGATTTGATTTGATCGGGCTTGGCTTTAATCTGGAGTAAAGGAGTGGGAGAAGAAATGGCGTGAGGAAGAAGGCTAGGTGCAGAGCTCTTATGTATGGGTTGGCAAGGACAGGGGTCCCACCTGCAATGAACCCATTAATTAGGGTTCCCTAATCAAAGTTAAAATTTTCTGAAAATTTTTCTTCATAGCGGAAGGATAATTGTTGCTATCCAGTAAAAATTTCAAGTTGAAATAATTTGTAGAAAATTCTATTAATTCTGACAAGTTAATCTGTTCTTTCTTTCCTTTTCTGTTTTTAATTTATTTACGGATAGAATCTTGACATTAAATTTTTGAAAAAAAATCACATTAATATATTTTATATTTATTTTCTAATAAATGTAATATTATAATTTCCAGATTTTCAAGTTTTCTGTTTTAGAATTTTAAAATGAAATAAATGTGTATTTTAATTTTTAGTATTTTTAATATAGATTAATATTTCCTTGAGGAAGATATGGTAAAAATTTTAGCTCAAGATAAACTTTGTAAATTTTTACAAAATTCTGACATTCCACTGTTTTTAGTCAAAACCTATTAATTTACTTTTCTTTTCATTCATCAATGTGTTCAAATTGCTTTTATTGCATAAAAATTGCTCTAGAGACTTCTTATATTTTAATATAAATTTTTGTAGATTTTTACCGATGTTTGTTTTTACTTTCTTATATTTACCTTTTAACAAATTCATTATAAAAGGCTTTTCTTTTAGTGCAAAAACCAAGAAAAGCCAATAATGCTAGAAAATTCATAAAATGGAAATTAAAATTAATATCATATTTCAAATTTATTTTTATAGTTCATTCATTTTTAGAAGAAGAATTTTGAAACTACATGTTATTCTTTACTTAAGGTTAAAATTCAAGAAAATGAGGAAAAAAGTGATATTTTAAATTATAATATTTATTCCAATTGAAATTTTCATTTAATTATATTTTTAAATTTTATTTTATTTTTTGAATTTTTTAAGATGTTACATAAACATTCACACATCACAGATGGTGTGGACTAAAGAACAAACGAACAGACGGTGCGTTTGCGTGTGCAAGGACAAACTTATTTTCTGGGGACAAATGAATGGATGCTGAGTTTGCATGTGCAAGGACAAACTTATTTTCTCCAGACAGACAAATGAACAGACGCTGCGTTTACATACAATTGTCAAGTCTTGGTTCTTCTGAAAAAACAACCCAAGATCTTGAGTACCTTGGAGGTATCTAAGTAAAGTCTTTACACCAGCCTAATATCTTCTGGTTGGAGTTGAACTATGTCTTGCTACCAAATTCACTGCGAATGCAATATCAGGCCTTGTGCAGTTTGCAAGGTACATGAGTGCTCCAATGGTACTTAAATATGGGACTTCGGGTCCGGAGACTTCCTCATCTTCCATCCTCGGTCTGAAAGGGTCTTTATCCACTTCAAAGGATATTATGACCATGGGGGTTTTCAAAGGATGTGATTTGTCCATATTAAACCTTTTCAATACCTTTCGGGTATAGGAAGACTGGTGAAAAAGAATTCCTTCTTGTAACATCCTAAAATTTGGTCATTTTGAATTTCATAAGTTATTTTGAATTTTTGAGAATTTTTGGAATTTATTTGGATTTAATTTGAATTTATTTGAATTTCATAAGGTAAGGATCCTTCGGGCAGGTCTTGTTGAGGTCGGTGAAGTCGACACACATACGTCACTTCCCGTTGGACTTCTTGACAAGCACATGGTTGGCAAGCCACTCCGGGTGAGAGACTTCCCGAACAATCCTTGCTTGTTAGCCTTCTCTACCTCCTCCGAATGGCATCTTGCCGCTCGGCTTGCCTCCGGACCTTTTTGCGG
This sequence comes from Guadua angustifolia, assembly GCA_036346375.1. NCBI lineage: Eukaryota > Viridiplantae > Streptophyta > Magnoliopsida > Poales > Poaceae > Guadua > Guadua angustifolia. Next base: position 58,045,958 of record CM070508.1, read on the forward strand.
ATCGGGCGCTCGAGGGCGTTGCCGTCGGTGCTCGATCACCTCCACAGGGACCCCAGTCATGTCGAGCAGTTGCGAGCGAACACGTCGAATTTGGTGGAGGAAGGTGACGGCGTGTCTTCTATTGGCGCCGAGGTTAGCGCCGATGTTAACAGTTTTTGAGGCTCGCCCTCACTCGAGGCGACCACCTTGACCTCACCGGCAGAGCCAGGTGAGGCATGTGTCCGGCCTGAGGGCTCCCGAGCCGGGCGGCGTCGGCATGACCGGCCTTGATTGGCACCCACCAGTCCCAAGCCTACTTGTGGCAGCGCAGGGCCTCTGACCTGTCCACCTGAATTGTAATGGGGCCGTCGGGCCCCGGCATCTTCACCACCATGTAGGCATAGTGGGTTGCCGCCATGAACTTGACCAACGCCGGTCGGCCAAGCAGGGCATTGTATGGGAGGTCGAAATCAGTGACCTCAAAATCCACCATCTCGGTGCGGTAATTGTCCTTCTCCCCGAAAGTGACGGGGAGGCACACTTGACCCAAAGGGATCAAGCCAGCCTCCGGGGCTACCGCGAAGAATGGCAGAGCCGGGCGCAGATCCTGCTGCGGGATCTGGAGCGCTAGGAACGCCGAAGAGGACAGGAGGTTGATGGAGCTTCCTCCGTCCACCAGCACCCGCCCCAGCCGTATATTCCGGATCGTGGGTGACACCACAATCGGGAGATGCCCTAAGCCAGGGGTGCTTTCAGGGTGGTCAGCCCGGCTGAAAGTGATCGTCTGCTCCGACCATTTCAGCGTCCAACCCGCCCCTGAGCTCGACGTCGTGGCACACACCTCCCTCTTTAACCGCTTATATGCGGCGTTGGAGGGAATGGTGGATGAACCACCATATATGTATGCCACAGTGTGATCCGCCTGCTGGAAAGCCAGCGGGGCGGGGTCTTCGTCTTGGTCGTCGCCGGGGCGACGCTCCTTGAGCTGCTGCTCCACCATTTTGTTCACGACCCGACAGCCGTCCAGGTCATGCGTGTTGGTCCAGTGGATCGGGCAGTCGAGCTCGCCCTCCTTTTGCTCACGGCGGTCGTTCCTGCGACCGCGGCGGTCATCGCGCCGGTCACGATGATCATCACACCGGTCACGGCGGTTATCACGCCGGTCCCAGCGGTTGCGCTTCCGCGGCGCGGGGTCCTCATCATCGCGCTCGGCGGCCAAGACCTGCCGGGTCTCTCCTGCCTCGCGCTTCCGCGCCTTCCTGCTTGCATGGCGGAACCGCCGAGGTTCCGGCCCGTCCTGCCTCGGCCACCAGCGGGCGGATCTTTGCCCCCTCGCCTCCGCGGCTCGCGCACACTTATGTGCGAGGGAAAAAAGCTCGGAGGTGGTGCTGATGATACGGATGGCCATCTTCTCCTTCATCTTACGGTCTCGTACGCCTCTCCGGAAGGCGATGATGATCGATTGCTCCGAAATATGGGGGATCGTATTGCGGTAGTGGCAAAACCACCGGATGAAGTCGTGCAACGACTCCCCTTCTCTGCTCGAGGCGTGGAGGTCATCCTCCATGCTGGGCTGTGAAAGAACCTTGAAAATTGGCGGCGAAGAGGCGCTAACTCCCCCACGAGTGCACCGCCCTCGGTTTAATGACCAAGAGCGGGCAGAAACCGTCAAGGCCGTCGGAAGGTAATTGGCCATGATCTTCTCAGACCCACCGGTTCTTGACGCTGAGAACCCGCCATCTCCAGATGCGCGGGTTTGCTTCCGAGCAAAGAACACGAAACCCGTCGGGAGTTGGTGGAAAACCAACCACTAGCCCCCTACTGGCGCACCGGTGGCGTATTCCACAGACGGGCCGGAGCCTACAGACCGGGTTTAGTTCGATAGGAGGGCGTCTTCGCAGCTGGCTAACCCTAGAGGGCGAAAACCCTAGAGACTCTCACACGGAGGGCTTCGGCGTCTAAGAACTAGGAAGACACGAGGATTTTTACCCAGGTTCTGGCCCCCCTTCACCAAGGTAACAGCCTTACGTCCTGTTAGATTTCTTGTGGAGTGTTTGAAAACCAATACAGAGCTCTTAGGTTACAAGTTCTGCCTTAGGCTCTACTGCTGAATTCTTGATCCATCCCCCCCTTGCCATGCACCAGAGGGCCCTTATATAGCCCAGGCTAACGGGGGTAGGTAAAAAGGGGGTCATCATACTGGTCTCCATACATTTATTGCTCGTTCCCGCGTTGTCCCGTTCCTCCAGCCTCATTAAATGCCGATGCATGGCGTCGCCCGGTCCGCCCGGTATGTGACCCCTTCGTGACGGGTAGGTGAGAGGTGTCAGAGGAATGGGCTTGTTGCAGAAACCCTTGCAGCTGATAAGCCTGACACGGCAGGCCTATCGTCAGGCACGTTACGATAGGGGAAGGAGACTTCGAGGAGAAGCCACCGTGCCCCACCTTTTTGCCTTGCGGTGGGGCGGCGGCGTCTCGCCCACTTTGCCGCCGGGCGCCATGTGGGCGGCTTTGGCGCGGCGGGCGTGCTCACCCGCCGGTCGCCCGAGCCGCCACGTGGACTTCGGCGCCGAGGGCGGCGTCCTCGCCCACTGCTCACGGGCGCCCGTGGGTCGGCACGGCCGCAGGCGTCTTCGCCGCCCGTCGCCCGAAAGCCGCCACGTGGGTGGCGGCCGGCGGCGGCGTCCTCGCCACTGCTCGCCGGGTGCCACACGGACCGCTTTTATGCGGCGGAGAGGGTACCCCAGTGTAGAATACGCTGATAGTAGCCCCCGGGCCCGTCCTAGAGCGCAGGCTTAGAGCCTTTTTGGAACCTTTATTAACTGCTTAGTGCGCTCTTGGACGGGGCCACCACTCTTGAGGATACGACCGCCTCGGTTCCCTCCCGTATCGGCAGATTTTTCTTGGAACTCGAAACGGCGCATGATCTTGTCTTTTCGCGAACCGTCGGCGCGGGTGACGCGGATATATAGGTACATCTTTGCCAAGCGGTTCACGCCTTCTGCTTTCTTGCGCACTCTAGTCTTTCGCTCCTTCATCTTCCTTGCCCAAAAACCTTCAGCATCCTATTGTTCTCATGGCGCCTTCCATTCCTGCTTCCATTGCCGACTCGGCCACGGTGGCGAGGCTTTCCCGGTTCGTGCCAGAGGGCACCCTTCGGTTTCGGGCGGGGACCTCCACGCCGCGGTGCCTCTCCGATGAGATCCTCATCCACGCCTGGGCGATAATGGCATGACTGGTCCCGCCATTCTCCGACTTCTTCCTCACTATCCTCCACTTTTACGAAATCCACCACCTTCACCTCACCCCCAACTCCATCGTCACCCTTGCCATCTTCGCACACCTCTGTGAAATGTTCATGGGGGTGATCCCGAACCTTCCTCTTTTTCGCTATTTCTACCTTTGCCGCGGTTCTACCGACAGCGAGGTAGTGGGGAGCTGCTACTTCCGCCTCCGGGATGGATTGGCCTCCCGCTACATTTCCTTCCAACCCCGGTCCAACTGGAATGTGTGGCGCGACGAGTGGGTGTACGTCAACGACGACAGCGGAGTGGACGCCCTAGAGGTGCCAAGCGAAGCGATGGAAGCCTCGAAAGTGGAGTTCGCCCGTCGAGAGCGGCGAGCACTGCTGCGATGGCGGCCCGTATCCACGGATTACGGGACGCCGGATTAACTGGGGGGCTGGTGGCCCGGGACTATGTGACCCGGAGAATCAGCCCTCTTCGTCGACGCGCCCGTCCTGCATGGCAGTACACGAGCGACGATGACATTACTCGCACGCACCCCGGACGTAAGCCCTCGCTTCCTTTTGGCCCTTCCCTTTCTTCTCTCTTCCCCTTTTTTTTTTGCTTTTCAGGCTTCTTTCTGCTGCTCCCTACCAACCGGCAGTCTCTCTCTTTTTATCTTTCACGGTGTGGAAACACGGAGGGCAAGTCATCGGCAGATGGCTTGCGAGCTATCTGACCGATCTCAAGCGGTTTGGACTTCGGCGGACGCCGTGGGCCGAACGCACGGCGGCGAAGCGTCTCGCCCACTTTCGCCAGGCGCACACGGACCGCTTTATCTGCGGCGGAGAGGTACCCAGCGTAGAATCTGGCCAGCGACCCGTGTCGGGCGGTCTCGTGTCGGCAGCGTGTCATGGAAACCCAAAGTCGCGCCGCTACCTCGGTTGACGTCATCTGATTTTATTTTAGCCGTTCGATTGAGATCCAGTGGCTGTGGTGAAGCCACGTGTCAGCTCCGGGGTAAACCAGAGACGAATCGTCGTTTCAATCTCAACCGTTCGTTTTGAATCGGACGAGTGGGATTGAATCTAGTCTCGGATTGATAACATCTAGATTGTGCCACGTGTCATGCTGACGTCATCAGTGGGACCCACATGTCAGTCATGGTATCGTGGGTGCTGACGTCATCCGTGACATCAGCAGTGGGGTCCACATGTCAGTGAGTGTATTGTTCCGTAGACCGAGTTCACGGTGGACCAAACCCGAGCGGTAGTCTAGGGCTCCTCGTGTCCAGGCGGTGCAATGAGGCCAACCCTGACAACATAGCAGCCATTGAACACATGAAGCCGCTGGTTCGGTTCAAGCGGTGCGAGAAGGTGGTGTGGACTAATGAGCAAAAAAAAGTGATATATTAAATTAAATCTTTTTCCAATTAAAATTTTCATGTAATTCTATTTTTAAATTTTATTATATTTTTGAACTTTTCAAGATGTTACATAAACATTCATACATCACAGATGGTGTGGACTAATGAGCAAACGAACGGACGCCCCATATCAGCTTGGACTCTTTCCTGATCTTGGACTCCAATCAACAGATAAAGTGATCCATCCTATACGTTAGTGTATCCTGGCAAGTGGCAACGGATAACACCATTTTCAGAGCATCGCCGGTTATCGACCTCCTCGAAACCTGCACATTGCACCATTGTTTACTCTGAAAATACATCTCATTTTTGTCTCTCTTTTTAAACACCAATTCCTAACTTCCTAAAAAAAAGTTGGCCTTTAAAAGATTAAGGGTGTCTGGTAAAGCTCCAAATCCTAGCTTCAACTGAGATCTAAAACTTGTAAGTTAAAATAAAATGAATTCAGTTTATATTTTTTGTCTAAAATATAAAAAAATAATCTACCTAAACACTCTTGTTGTACTCACAGCTCCAGTTTCACGGATATGGTGGAGCTAGGAATTTCCAACGGAGCGGAAGCTCTTCCAAACACACCCTAAAGCGAAAGCTGACACGCATGGGGCCTGTGCACAGGTCTAATTTTGTCCCAATTAGAAATGGCTTGGTTTGATCACGAACGAACAGAGAAATGGCTGGCTGTGCAAAGTGGTGATAATGGGACTTGGTGGCTGCGTCGTCATGCGGAAATCCCGGGTACTAGTGCTGTGGCTCAGGAACTAAATACCACGATGGTGCAGCGAAATTGGGATTTGATTTGATCGGGCTTGGCTTTAATCTGGAGAAAAGGAGAGGGAGAAGAAATGGCGTGAGGAAGAAGAAGGCTAGGTGTAGAGCTCTGGTATATGGGTTGGCAAGGACAGGGGTCCCACCTGCAATGAACCCATTAATTAGGGTTCCCTAATCAAAGTTAAAATTTTCTGAAAATTTTTCTTCATATCGGAAGGATAATTGTTGCTATCCAGTAAAAATTTCAAGTTGAAATAATTTGTAGAAAATTCTATTAATTCTGACAAGTTAATCTGTTCTTTCTTTCCTTTTCTGTTTTTAATTTATTTACGGATAGAATCTTGACAGTAAATTTTGAAAAAAAAATTCGCATTAATATATTTTATAGTTATTTTCTAATAAATGTAATATTATAATTTCCAGATTTTCAAGTTTTCTGTTTTAGAATTTTAAAAGAAAATAAATGTGTATTTCAATTTTGATATTTTTAATATAGATTAATATTTCCTTGGCGAAGATATGGTAATAATTTTAGCTCAAGATAAACTTTGTAAATTTTACAAAATTATGACTTTCCACTGTTTTTAGTCAAAACCTATTAATTTACTTTTCTTTTCATTCATCAATGTGTTCAAATTGCTTTTGACTGCATAAAAATAGCTCTAGAGACTTCTTATATTTTAATATAAATTTTTGTAGATTTTTACTGATGTTTGTTTTTACTTTCTTATATTTACCTTTTACAAATTCATTATAAAAGGCTTTTCTTTTAGTGCAAAAACCAAGAAAAGCCAATAATGCTAGAAAATTCATAAAATGGAAATTAAAATTAATATCATATTTCAAATTTATTTTTATAGTTCATTCATTTTTAGAAGAAGAATTTTTAAACTACATGTTATTCTTTACTTAAGGTTAAAATTCAAGAAAATGAGGAAAAAAGTGATATTTTAAATTATAATATTTATTCCAATTGAAATTTTCATTTAATTCTATTTTTAAATTTTATTTTATTTTTGAATTTTTCAAGATGTTACATAAACATTCACACATCACAGATGGTGTGGACTAAAGAACAAACGAACAGACGGTGTGTTTGCATGTGCAAGGACCAACTTATTTTCTGGGACAAACGAATGGATGCTGAGTTTGCATGTGCAAGGACAAACTTATTTTCTCCAGACAAATGAACAGACGCTGCGTTTACATACAATTGTCAAGTCTTGGTTCTTCTGAAAAAACAACCCAAGATCTTGAGTACCTTGGAGGTATCTAAGCAAAGTCTTTACACCAGCCCAATATCTTCTGGTTGGAGTTGAACTATGTCTTGCTACCAAATTCACTGCGAATGCAATATCAGGCCTTGTGCAGTTTGCAAAGTACATGAGTGCTCCAATGGCATTTAAATATGGGACTTCGGGTCCAGAGATTTCCTCATCTTCCATCCTAGGTCTGAAAGGGTATTTATCCACTTCAAAGGATCTTACGACCATGGGGGTTTTCAAAGGATGTGATTTGTCCATATTAAACCTTTTCAATTCCTTCCGGGTATAGGAAGACTAGTGAAAAATAATTCCTTCTTGTAACATCTTAAAATTTGGTCATTTTGAATTTCATAAGTTATTTTGAATTTTTGGAATTTATTTGGATTTAATTTGAATTTACGGAAATTAATTTTTCTTTTGAAATTAATTAAATAATGAATAAGTTTTTGCAAAATATAAATGAAATTATTTTATTTGAGTTCAAAATGTTCTAAAATATTTTCTTGAATTTTTCTAGAATTTTTCTGATATTTCAAATGCCTCAAATGAATTAAATGAATTTCTGGAATTAATTTTATTTGAAAAACCGAGAAAAAAAACGTTGAACTGTGTTGGGTCTAGCCCATTACTGTGTCGCCGCCAGCCCAACCGACGTAACCCTAAACGGCATCGTTTATTCACCGTCCGATTTGGATCAGACAGCTCCGGAAAAGCCACGTCGCGCTCGTTTATGGGTCGTTGGATTGTTGCTGCGTGGACGAAGGAGATTGCGCCACATCGCCGTCTTTAGTTTCTGGAAGCGCCGCCGCCGTGCGTTACCGCTGTAGAAACCACGCGCCATTAACGCCGGCGTGTTAATTCTTCCGCTTCATTACCTGGCGCACCATGAAGATCATTTCGTTCCGCGCATTTTGCGACCTCTCATGCCTCCCAAGACACACCGTAGCGCTCCTTGCGATGGCGGCCCGTATCCACGGATTACGGGACGCCGGATTAACTGGGGGGCTGGTGGCCCGGGACTATGTGACCCGGAGAATCAGCTCTCTCTCCGTCAGCGCGCCCGTTACGCATGGCGATACATCGCGGCGACGATGATACTACGCCGACGCACCGGGCGTAAGCCCTCGTTTCCTTTTGGCCTTTCCCTTTCTTCTCTCTTCCCCTTTTTTTTTTTGCTTTTCAGGCTTCTTTCTGCTGCTCCCTACCAACTGGCAGTCTCTCTCTTTTTATCTTTCACCAGGTGCGGGAAACCTAGAGGGGCAAGTCATCAGCAGATGGCTTGCGGGCTATCTGGCCGATCTCGGCGGCAGACTTCCGCGGCCGTCCGGCCTTCGCCGACTTGGAGCATCGCGGCGCTGCGGATCGTCGGCGGCTCCGCCGATGGACTCCACAGACCAGCGTAGTGTGGCTCTTGACCATTGGTGATTAGGGGACAGCCCATTGCCAGCGATCGAGGCGGCGATCGCGCCGAACAGCGGCGATCGCCCAAGACGCCACGGGCCCGGATGCCAAGAAAGCCTGCACCACGGGCAGACTTCGCGTGGCCGCCTTTTGTGGCGGCGCCGCGCGCAAAGCGGGGCGCGAACCGCTAACCAAGACTTCGTCACCGGAGCTGTCGCCTCCCACGGCGCCAGCTCCATCGCTTTCACCAGTTCCTCCTCCGGCGCTGGCTCCGACTGTCGCGGCGCCAACACCATCGGCCACGGGAGGCCATGCCGGCGCCCAGCAGAGCGGGCTTACGCTCCCGACGGCCGCCTTTAGCTTGAAGGTGCCGCCAAGGGCGGTCCCCCAGGACGCCCCAAGGGTGCAGATGCCTCCTGCGCCCACTGGGGCGGCGGAAGCTTCCGCCCAGGCGCCTCCGCCGCCCATTGCTGCCGAGGAGGAGGCGGCCCGAGCACCGGCGCCGCCAGGCCGTCTCGCCCTCGCACCCTGCCCCTGCTGGCGCCCGTCGAGCTCTTCACCGAAGTGGGCGACATGCACGCTTCATTGGCATCCTTTACCGCCGCCCGAGCATAGAGCCTGAGCAGCCAGGCCGGTAGCGTCGATGACGGTGGTTGGCGTGAGGGAGCGGAGAGGGAGAGGCGGAGTTGGCGCAGAGAGGGCCAACACGGATCGCCATCTTTTGAGCGGAGAGGGGCAACAATGTTGGGCGCTTCGGAGCTCGAGTCATACCGACTGCGGCACAATCTCGCCATCATGCTCAGAAAGGCCTTCCAGTGCACGAAGAGGTGCCTGGAGCCATTGAAGTGGCGGCGAGTGTGCCTCTCGGCGACTTCATACGCAATCGCCCATCACGACCAACCGAGCCTGAGAGGTGCTCACGAGGCGCCTGCTGCCACGGCGCCCGCTCCGCCAGAGAGGGACGGCAAGTTACGATCATGGCCGCAACTTACGCGCTGGCCTGCTGCGCCAGCCGCGACGTTGCCTTCGATCCGATGGCGGCGGTGACGACCGGCGTTGAGGGAGACGCGACGCAGGCGGAGGCACGGGTGCGCGCAGCCACCGAGCACGTGGCCGGGCTGCTATAGGTGGAGCAGCCGGTCATGGACATCTCCACCCCACTGGCGGAGGAAGAAGAGGGCGCCGGCGACCTCTACCTGGGCGACGCGTGAGGGGGCTAGGCAGCCACTTTTGTTCTTTTGTTTTTGCATCCTTTTGTTGATTTGTCTGCATCCAAAAACACTAGACAAACCTTGGGTGAAATGGATATTTACTGTTTAATCATGTTTATCTGCCTTGTATGATTGAATTTATCTGATTAAACCGTTAGGAGTCTAGTTTTTAACTTGACCAGAACGCCTGAAAAATGCCTAAATTAGGGCAGCGTTCCTGAGTCTCGCCAGCAACTCTATGTGTTCGCTGCGATCATAAGTATAGATTGTGTAAGTCACATAGGACGTAGGCGGAAATGACCTTAAGTCCAACAGGAGATGCAAGACGTAGCTTAGTCTTAGCATCAGGTTTTTGCGCGAAATTGTCGCAGGTTCAAATCCTTCCGGAGCTTAGACCCTAATGATCACCTGGAAGTGTGCTGCAGCGTAGCGTGGCGAGGCAACAAGTTTCCGGAAGTGTTTTTAGGCCAGTAGTACTCGACGGTGACGACCAGCGGTGCTTCAGGGAGCCAACCCGAGGCGTACGAGCCGTGTTTGAGTACCGTGCCTAACTTGCACTCCGGTGACTTGGCCTCGCCGGACATTAACACTGAGCACATTTCCTTTTATCATGAGGGGCCGTTGGTTTCTGACGCTCACGACAATCACGCATAACTTGACCCATCTTAATGTATGCTCATAAGGAAATAGCCAAAAATGCGGCATGAAGCACTTATCTTGCTTTATACGCCACTGGGTGACCAGCCCCCAAGCATCAGGGCGACCAGCCTTCTAAGCGCCGGGTGACCAGCCCCCAAGCGTCTGGGTGACCAGCCTCCAAGCATCTGGGCGACCAGCCTTCTGAGCGCCGGGCGACCAGCCCCCAAGCGTCGGGGCGACCAGCCTCCAAGCATCTGGGCGACCAGCCCTCTGACCGCCGGGTGACCAGCGAAGATGCTGGGGCCTTTCGCAAAATAGGCTGGCACTTCTACGCTTAGCCTGCGTGTATATATAGCTACCAGAAGGATAAGTAGACGCTTGGAAGGGCATACGCAAGGTAGGCCCAAGCACTCTAAGTCCCAGCATGGGATGTCCTGGTTCACCCTGTTTGGTTTCTAAGTCCCTGTGACCCTCCAGGAAATCGAACTCTGGCAAGCAGCGTCAAGCGGCGGACTTCTAGGAGTGGTACGGCCGGCGGTGCTTTCATGGCGAAGACCAGCGGTGCTTCAAGGAGCCAACCCAGGCGTCGCGAGCAGCGTTTGAGCACCGCACCTTCGCCCCAGTTGCCGTGCTTGTCGGAACCGAGCGCCGAGTGTCGCCATGGATCACCAAGGAATTAGCAAACGTACGGGACCAGCGACATCCATGCGAAAAATTGCCACTCAGGGCATAAAAAGGGACAATCATGGTAAAGCAAAAGCCTTCTAGGCAACAACTTTACTAACCGCCGGTGTACGCCGATCAGCCAGGGGAGAAACTTACCTCAAGGTTGACTGGAGCAAGCAGTTGGGTACTTACAATTCTTTCAAGGATAGAACTTCATAACAACTCTATGTTGTAGGAATTCGCCGATTCTTCGCCGTCCTCGTTATGGCCGGACCGCCGAATCGAGATCTGAGACCACCTTGAAGGGCCCTCCCCAGGGAGACATCTTATACAACTTTGGCATGCGTCTGAATCTGCGCAAGACCAGGTGCCATATCTGATGTTCTCTCGGAGACCGGGTGGCATGGTACCGCTTGAGGCTCTACTGATATCGGGCGGCGCGAAGGGTGGCCCGATCACGCACCTCCTCCAGAAGGTTAACTTCTTCCCGCCGGAGGTTTTCTTGGCCTTCTTGTTGAACGTCGAGACGCGTGGAGAGCCGAGCGATAGCTCGGAGGGGAGAACAGCTTCGGCCACGTACACCAAGAAGAAGGGTGTCTCGCCAGTGGCCCGACTAGGTGTGGTGCGAAGTGACCACAGCACCGCCGAGAGTTCTTCTGTCCATCGCACGCCCCGCTTGTGGAGTCGATCAAACACCCTTGTCTTGAGGCCCTTCAACACCAGTGCATTGGCACGCTTTGCTTGACCATTACTCTTAGGGTGGGCCACCGAAGCAAAACATACTTTGGTGCCCATTTCTTCACAGAACTCCAGAAAAGCGTATTTGGTGGCGGGTTCCATTAGCCGGTGATGATGCGATTGGCGACTCCAAAACGGGCAAAGATCCCGCGCATGAACTTAATAGCGGCGCTATGATGGCGGCGCACCGCCGACCTCAACCCGCCGTGAATTTGTCGATGGCGGCGAAGAGGTGGGTGAAGCCCCGTGGCCCGTGAACGGACCCAAGATATCCAGCCCCGGACATAAGCGGCTAGGAGGCGGGATGGTTTGCGAGCTTAGGCTGGTCGATTGGATTTGCTGGCGAAGAACCGACAAGCCGCATGTCCTCACCGACTCACAAGCATCCTAGAGGCGAGGCCAATAAAATCCTTGGCGGCAACTGTCGAGCTAGCGTTCGACCGGGCATATGGCTCCCTTTGCGCCTCCATGGATATCGAAGCGGTGCTCCCCTCTTTCGAGTGATGCGCCGGTAGAACTCGTTTCTACTCGGCGGTATAGGTCCCCACCTACGAGTATAGCACTTGGCCTTGCGTGCAATCTTCTCGGCTAAGGCATCATCGTCGGGGATCACTTGGTCACCTTGAGAAGGCTAGGATAGGATCCATCCTTGACCTTCTGGCCAAGTGTGGCGAACACTCGGTGCTTTCTTTGGGTACTCATTGGCCAAGATTTTCCTGGCGCTGCATCGGCACCGTAGTCTTCCTCCCGGACACAGAAATTTGGCGCGAACCTGTTGCCTTCCTCCTGAGCGGAGGCCGTGGCGTGGCCGCCTTCCCGCTGAGCAGAGGCCTGGCAGCCATCTTTGTCGTCCCCCACAGGCGGGGCTGCGGCAGCGACACCATCATCCCCACCAATCGTGAGCTACGATGGACGGTCGCGATAGCCTTTCTTCGAAGACCCCGACCGGAACAAAAGCCCTTGAGGACGCAAGCTGGGAAAGCCCGTCCGCAAGGTGGTTGTCGCGTCGAGGGATATGAGCATACCCCAATCCTTCAAAATGACGTTCCATTTTTGGACCCCGCCGAATGCGCCGCCATGGTGGGGTCGAAACTTCAGAACTCCTTCCGCGCTTGATTGATGACCAGCAGGGAGTCACCCTTGACTTGGAGATGTCGGATGCTCAGCGCCAAAGCGATGCGCTACCCTGCCAGCATACCTTCGTACTCAGCTATGTTGTTTGTGGCCCTAAAGTCGAGGGTGACCACATACTGAAGGGTATCACCGGTTGGAGAGACCAGGACAACCCTAGCCCTCGCGCCCTCCAGCCTGAAGGAGCCATCGAAGAATAAGGTCCAGGGAGAAGGCGCGGGTGCTTCTTCGGCTTCCGAGTGGCGGGGAGTCCACTCGCGACGAACTCCCATGACCGACTCTTGATGGCGGTGCGGGGTACAAATTTGATGTTGAATTCCCCAGTTCCACCGACCATTTAGCAATGTGGCATACGCTTCCGCGGTTGTGGAGGATTTCTGCGAGAGGATAGGCGTAACCACGGTGATTTCGCCCTTGGAAATAATGCATGACTTCTGGATGCCACCAAGACCGCATCTGACATCTTGGGCTGGGGATGTCGAGTTTACGCCGTGCAACACCTTGCGATATAGTAGACCGACTACGGATACCTTCTCTCTCGCAACCAATACGCGCTCACCACCTCGAGAGTGGCGGCGATATCTGAGCAATAGCTCACCGGTGTGAGGAGACCGGCCTTGGGGGAGAGGAGAGAGTCTTGCTTTAAGTCTTCAAGCGCCTTTTGTGCCTCCTCTGTCCATTCAAAGTGGTTAGTCTTCTTCAACAACTTAACAGAGGCAAGCTTCTTTCTTCCGGTAGGCGATGAATCGCCCCAGGGAGGCCAGGCGACCGGCCAGGCATTGAACCTGCTTGAGTCGCATTGGTGGCTTCATGTGATCGATGGCTGCTATCTTGTCAGGATTGGCTTCAATGCCTCGGCTGGACACCAGAAAGCCCAACAACTTGCCGGAGGGCACGCCGAACACACACTTTTCTGGGTTGAGCTTCAAGCAGTTCTTTCGGAGGTTAGCAAAGGTTTCCTCCAGGTCTCGGATTAGTTCTTCGTTCTTTTTAACCTTCACGACTAAGTCATCAACGTAGACCTCAAGATTTTGTCCTATTTGAGGACGGAAAGTGATATGCATGGCACGTTGATAAGTAGAACCAGCATTCTTTAAGCCAAAAGCCATTCTAACATAACAGTAAACACCCATAGGGGTTACAAAAGTAGTCTTCTCTTCATCTTCTACCGCCATGCTAATCTGGTGGTACCCAGAGTGCGTCCAGAAAGCACAGTAGCTCGCACCCGGCCGTGAAGTCCACGATGAGGTCGACTAGCGGCAGGGGGTAAGGATCCTTCGGGCAGGCCTTGTTGAGGTCGGTGAAGTCGACACACATACGACACTTCCCGTTGGACTTCTTGACAAGCACAGGGTTGGCAAGCCACTTCGGGTGAGAGACTTCCCGAACAATCCTTGTGCACAGCAGCTTCTCTACCTCCTCCCGAATGGCATCTTGCCGCTCCGGCGCCTGCCTCCGGACCTTTGCGGATCGGGAGCACTTAAAGTGTTGCCGATCGGTGCTCGATCACCTCCAGGGACCCCAATCATGTCGGACGGTTGCGAAGCGAACCGTCGAATTTGGTGGAGAAGGTGTGGCGTGTCTTCCTATTTGGCGCCGAGGTTAGCGCCCGATGTTAACGATTTTTCGGGGCTCACCCTCACTCAGGCGACCACCTTGACCTCACCCGCGAGCAGGTGAGAGCCTGAGTCCCGAACTGAGGGGCTCTGGTGGCGGCGTCGGCATAAGCCAAGCAGTGGCACTAGCCAGTCCCAAGCACGCTTGTGGCAGCCTTGAGACCTCGACTGTCCACTGAATTGTAATGGGGCCGCCGGGCCCGACATCTTCACCACCATGTAGGCATAGTGGGTTGCTGCCATGAACTTGACCAGCGCCGATTAATGGCGGGGCATTGTATGGGAGGTCGAAATCGGTGACCTCAAAATCCACCATCTCGGTGCAGTGGTGTCCTTCTCCCGAAAGTGGCGGGAGGCACACTTGACCCAAAGGGATCAAGCCAGCCTCTGGGGCTACCTCGAAGAATGGCAGAGCCGGGCGCAGATCCTGCTGCGGGATCTGGAGCACCAGGAACGCCGAAGAGGACAGGAGGTTGATGGAGCTTCCTCCGTCCACCAGCACCCGCCCTAGCCGTATATTCCGGATCGTGGGTGACACCACAATCGGGAGATGCCCTAGGCCAGGGGTGCTTTCAGGGTGGTCGGCCCGGCTAAAAGTGATCGTCTGCTCTGACCATTTCAGCGTCCAACCCGCCCCTGAGCTCAACGTCGTGGCACACACCTCCCTCTTTAACCGCTTATATGCGGCGTTGGAGAGAATGGTGGATGAACCACCATAGATGTATGCCACAGTGTGATCCGCTTTCTGTTGAAAGCGGTAGGCGGGGTCTTCGTCTTAGTAGGCAGCCGGCGACTCCTTGAGCATTTGCTCCACCATTTTGTTCACGACCGACAAGCGGTACCGTCCGGTCATGCGTGTTGGTCGATGGATCGAGGCGATAGAACTTCGCCCTCCTTTTGCTTTCGCATCATCGCTCGGCGGCCAAGACACTGCGGCTCTCTCACCGCGCGCTTCGCGCCTTCCTACTTGCATGGCCGGAACCCTTCACGTGGGTAGGCGGCAAGGCGGCAGGCGTCCTCGCCACACCTCGCATGGGTGCCACGGACCGCTTTCTGTGGCGGAGAGGTACCCGGCGTAGAATCTGTTGACAGTAGCCACCGGGCCCGTCCTAGAGCACAAGCTTAGAGCCTTTTTCGAACCTTTATTAACTGCTTAGTGCGCTCTTGGCGGGGCCACCACTCATGAGGATACGACCGCCTCGGTTCCCTCCCGTATCGGCAGATTTTTCTTGGAACTCGAAACGGCGCATGATCTTGACTTTTCGTGAACCGTCGGCGTGGGTGACATGGATATATAGGTACATCTGTGCCAAGCGGTTCACGCCTTCTGCTTTCTTGCGCACTCTAGTCTTTCGCTCCTTCATCTTCCTTGCCCAAAAACCTTCAGCATCCTATTGTTCTCATGGCGCCTTCCATTCCTGCTTCCACTGCCGACTCGGCCACGGTGGTGAGGCTTTCCCGGTTCGTGCCGGAGGGCACCCTTCGGTTCCGGGCGGGGACCTCCACGCCGCGGTGCCTCTCCGATGAGATCCTCATCCACGCCTGGGCAATAATGGCGGGACTGGTCCCGCCATTCTCCGACTTCTTCCTCACCGTCCTCCACTTTTACGAAATCCACCACCTTCACCTCACCCCCAACTCCATCGTCACCCTTGCCATCTTCGCACACCTCTGTGAAATGTTCATGGGGGTGATGCCGAACCTTCCTCTTTTTCGCTATTTCTACCTTTACCGCGGTTCTACCGACAGCGAGGTAGTGGGGAGCTACTACTTCCGCCTCCGGCATGGATTGGCCTCCCGCTACATTGCCTTCCAACCCCGGTCCAACTGGAATGCGTGGCGCGGCGAGTGGGTGTCGTCAGCGGCAATACAGTGAGTGGGCATACAGAGGTGCCCGACGAGGCAGCGGAGGCCTCCGAAAATTGGAGTTCGCCCGTCGAGGTGACGGCGGAGCTCCTTGCGATGGCGGCCCGTATCCACGGATTACGGGACGCCGGATTAACTGGGGGGCTGGTGGCCCGGGACTATGTGACCCGGAGAATCAGCCCTCTTCGTCGACGCGCCCGTCCTGCATGGTAGTACACGGGCGACGATGACATTACTCGCACGCACCCCGGACGTAAGCCCTCGCTTCCTTTTGGCCTTTCCCTTTCTTCTCTCTTCCCCTTTTTTTTGCTTTTCAGGCTTCTTTCTGCTGCTCCCTACCAACCGGCAGTCTCTCTCTTTTTATCTTTCACCAGGTGCGGGAAACCTGGAGGGGCAAGTCATCAGCAGATGGCTTGCCGAACTATCTGGCCGTCTCGGCGGCAGACTTCCGGCGGCCGCCACGTGGGTGGCGAGCGAAAAGCGTCCTCGCCCACACTTTCGCCGTAAGGCGTCACACGGACCGCTTTTATGCGGCGGAGAGGTTACCCCAGCGTAGAATACGCTGATAGCCGCGTGCCGGGCCAGTCTCGTGTCGACGCGTGTCGCATGGAAACCGAGGAGTCAGCGCCGCAACCTCGGTTGACGTCATCTGATTTTATTTTAGCCGTTCGATTGAGATCTAGTGGCTGTGGTGAAGCCACGTGTCAGCTCCGGGGTAAACCAGAGACGAATCGTCGTTTCAATCTCAACCGTTTGTTTTGAATCGGACGAGTGGGACTGAATCTTGTCTCGGATTGATAATCTTGTGCGCGCGTTGCATCTAGATTGTGCCACGTGTCATCTTGGCGTCGGTGGCGTCATCGATGGGACCCACATGTCGATCATGGTATCGTGGGTCTTGGCGTCATCCGTGACATCGGTGATGGGGTCCACATGTCGATGAGTGTATTGTTAAGTGAGGCCGAGTTCACGGTGGACCAAACGGCGGTGATCTAGGTCTATGGACCGGCTGACGTCATGCTTGCGCAATAATTCGATTTTCCTTTAGAAAAATAATTCAGTGGAAATTCAATTTGGTGATGACGTCATGCTGACGTCATATTTCCGAATTTTCCGAATAAAAATAAATAAATTCGGTTTATTCTTTTTAATTGATTTTTAAAATTTCAAATGATTATAACTTTTGCGTTTTAACTCCGATTTGAGTGATTCCAATTTCTAAAAATTTGTAAAATTAAGATCTATTTATTAGTGAATTTTATGATTTTGCTCTCTATAAATTTTATTTATTGTGTGTATATTTATTTCGAGTAGACATTGATTTGTCGGAGAGCTATGAGGGGGAATTTCCAGCGCAAGACCAAGCTCCATATCAGAACCAGCCACTGTTTGGAGGCAAGTTGTGCTTTGACTATTTTGCTCCTAAGTTTTTGAAAATATATTTTGATTCAAACTATGCATGCTAAATTAATTAAAAATGGATTTAAATAATTTGGGTGAATTTGTTAAATCAACCCATTTGTTATTGCCACCTTGTCACTTGTATTTGTATGCCATGATTTCATTTGATGCCCTAAGTTTGGTAATATTAGTTGGTTGTTAATATTGTGCCAACACGGGAGGCTAGACCGTGAATAGTTGCTTAGCTTTGCTTATATCGTGAATAATCTTTTCAAATACAAAAGCAACAATGACCAATGGAATAGTGAATGTATTTTGATAAAAGGTGGAATGTTGTTGGTAACGATGTTGGAATATAGAGACCTGTGTGGTTCTACATGAAGGATGATTTACAGGCATGTGTTGCACCGTAAAACAACTTGGGTTGGGAAATGTTTTAGACTGGGGCAAGTGGACCGAGCCTGTGTGCCAGATAGAGCCTGTGTGCAGGCAAATGAGGTGGCTGTGTGCCAAATTTTTGGGAAAAAGGAAGTCTTGCCTTGGTCACCCTATGGACTTAACCTTGCGAGCCTTTGATCTGAGTTATTCATACAACCACATGGCTGGTATGGGACAAACCTAGTTGAGTATGATTCTGAAATCTTAGCATGTGAGACCTCGGTGGTTTTGTATCTATGGATGTGGGAAGAAGGGTGTAGTGTTTACCATTGCGGTCTTACATCTCTTCAGCGGTATGTGTTGTCTGATATACGCTTCTGAGAGAGAAGGGATAGTGGGAACTATATCGGGAGAATGCAGCGTCGAGGATGGAAGTTTCGGAAAGACTTTGTTATGGTTACTCACGAGTGGTGTTTAACTATATCGTGTGGGTAAAGCGTATAACCTCTGCAGAGTGTACAAACAATTGAATAGCCGTGTTCACGGTATTGAACATTACTTTCGGGATTATAGTCAAGGGTAGATTTTAAAAATAAAATGGGATGAAAGGTCATGTGCACAGGAAAGTGATGAAATATCATTAGGAATTGTGTGTCCAAAATTATGTGGAAAACAATTGAGAAACTTATTATAATAATATTATGGTTTCTTTGCTTTATACCTAAATAAAAATATGTTAAAATATTGAGGCAATGCAAAATAACCAAGCGAGCCATTCCTTTGTAACAAGCCATGCATGTAGTAATAGAACTGCATTCTGTGCATGACTTGTTGAGTACAGTGTGTACTCACCCTTGTGGACAACAATTTACCAGAAGAGGAGTCTACGCTTGTATGGGAGGAGGAGATTGTTGATGAGCCAGGAAACTAGGAAGCAAGCCTCGTCAAACTTCCTGTGGCAAGAGATGGATCATCATGAAGTTTTAATTTCCGCTGTTGAACTCTTATTACTCTGATTTATGTAAGCCCTGTGTGGCAAACTATTGTAAGGAGACCATAAGGTTGTACAACTCGTTTATATACATGTTTGAAGTACTTTATTATTATTCAGCTGTGTATGATTGTGGTACTTTAACCTGTTTGCTTTGTGTGAACTAGCGGGATCTGGACTAGTCACGGCATACAGAGGTCGGATTTGCGATTCGAGGCCCAGCGGAGGTGGTATCGAACATCTTGTTGTAAGACTTGACCCTAGGTAGGCGCCGAGGAAGATGAAACTATTTTCTAAAGATTAAAACTGTACAAGATTATCAATGAAATCTTGACTAATCTTTTTCTTCTTACTTCGTACCTATGCTGCAATTTTCTGTTGTTACTTTATGATTTTAAAATCAAGGTCTAACGAGATGTGTTTTGGCAGATGAAAAGGATCCACACTTTCGGTGAGCGCACTGAAGGATACGCCGCTGAGCTGTGGCGTATGATGCCGTTGCTTGAGGGCTTTGATAGGCCGATCTATCGGGGAACCTCTGTTGTTCGAGCAGGACTGGACGTTGCTTGGGATGTGAAGATCACAGTTTACGCTCGAGAAAGGGGGAGAGCGAGTCGTCCTGTCTACATCACTGCCAGGAGGTCTACGTTTGAGGCCGGGATCTAGGGGACCGCACGTCTTGCGATGCGACAGATCGCTCGCACCTACTCCGCAAAGTTAGAGGGCACCGTCTTTCATCATCACCTGCGCCGGGACAACTGCTTCGACCGAGATCCGATCGAGGAGGAGGGCCTTCGATCACCCACTTGGCGAGGTTCATCATCGCCATGAGGAGTCCATGGGCGAGACATCCGGGGAGTTGTAGAGGCTCGTGGCGAGGTCACGGAGGTTAGGACTTCAGTGCGAGAGGTGAGGAGTACAGCTCACTCCATCCGAGGGTTCGTGAGTTGGAGGAGGCATTGTATGCACCGAGCGAGCAGTGGCTGGCTGCATGACCCGGATCGAGGAGCAGGCGAGGCGCCGGTCTGAGGAGGCCCTAGTCACGAAGGTCTGAAGCCACCGGCCTGAGGCGGCTCGAGGGACCAGCAGAGTCGGTAGGGTCGTTAAATCTGCGTGACGGTGGGGCATCGGGACAGTTGCTCCTATCTTGCCGCGCCCGTAGTACCTGCCGGAGGACCGCAGCACTGGGTGGCTTGATGACTGAGAGTTTAGTTTTTCTTTCCAGAGTAGACTCAAATGTTGAGTCAAGTTATTAAGTCAGTTTTATGGAGTATGTCCTTAGAACGTTTATTTGATTTTGAACTTTATGTGTCATGGTTGTCAAATGTGTGCTAGATATGTGTCGTGTTGCCGCAGGCACTTATGAGCGACCATATCCCTATAATAATAAAGTTGTGTGCTTCTGTTTGAGTCAAATCTTCTCCCTGCATAAGATTCTTGTGTACTTGTCTATTATGTTCCCTCTTTTCCTTAAATCATTTTATTCCTCAGATGGTGAACACCCGAGACAACAGCGGAACTAGAGGCAGTAGTTCACAGTAGAGGGGCAACAATAACGAAGCACCTAACCCTCAACCAGCCCACCTGTTGATACGAATAATCTTGGAGCTTTCTGACCGCTCAAACTCAGCTGATGCAGACTATGATGCATCAGATGCAATAGATGCAGAATCAGGCTACAACCAACAACCTCAATCAGGCCATGAACCATAGACACCAATCTAGATTATTAGACTTCATGAGGACCAGGCCTCCAACATTTTCTGGCAATGTCAATCCTATTGAAGCGGATGATTGGCTACGGACTATTGAAAGAAAGCTACACATATCCCAGTGTGCAGGTAATGAGAGAGTCCTGTATGCCTCTCATCAACTGGAAGGGACTGCCGCAAAATGGTGGGAAAAACTCTGCGCTTCCATGAGCATCCCGGAGATCACGGGAGGATTTTACTGACCTTCCGCCAATACCATTTCTGGGGACGGTATGATGGAACTCAAGAAAGAAGAGTTCAGATCTCTGCAACAGGGAGGCCAATCAGTGGCTGATTATTTGAATAGATTCACTCAATTGGCTTGCTACGTGCCAGAAGATGTAGCTACGGACAAGGCAAGACAGTCCCAATTCATGAAAGGACTCAACTCTGGACTTCAAGTGGGACTGATCACCCACACGTTTCCAGATTTTCAAGAGCTTGTCAACAAGGCGCTCATTCTTGAAGATAAGCGTAAGTGCACGATAATCTATACACATTCTAAAGCTTCTATCTTTCTTTTTTACAAACAATACCGGGGCACCCCACGGTGATGAACATGGCCTTATAAATCCCTTCTCCAATAATTCCTCAATTTGCTTCTTCATTTCTACCAATTCCTCGGTAGACATCCTATAGGGTCTCTTGGCTATTGGAGTATTGCAGGTACTAACTCAATTCACAATTCTATATCTCTGCTCGGTGGCATTAGGGTAGATCCTCAGTAACACATCCGGGTATTCATTAATTACCGGAACATCTTTCATATCATCAGTTTGACACTGTTAACCATTAATTGACTATCCTGAACAGTAACTGCTTGAACCTCCACCTTCTTGCCATTTGGGCTCTCAACTGTTACTACTCTTCACCCACAATCTAGCACTGCCTTGTGCTTGAATAACCAATCCATTCCAAGAATAACATCTATGGTCTGAGTATCCAATATAATTAGATTCGCTAGGCACTCTATTCCATTTATTAATAATTTTACCCCAGAACATCCTACTTTGGCTCGGAGTTCTGATCCAGGGGTTTGGACTATAAGCATACTCATAAGTTTGACCACATCCAAATCATTTTGCACAACAAAAACTCAAGAAATGAATGAATGTGAGTTAACTAGAAACTTACCCAATACGACATCCGTGGTATTCTGAACTTCATCCGCCATAATATGGTTGACTCTTCCTCACATAGCTGATTGTGGTGCAGTTCCTGCTTGAGTAGGCCCTCGGCTTCCTCCTTGAATAGGTGTTCTTGCAGGTGTATTCCCCAAATTGAAACGGACAGGGGTGACCCCTCCCTTTTTGGGACAGGTGTTGGCGAAGTGCCCCATCTCATTCTTGATTGTAGCGGCGTCTTCCTACCATCGGCGGGTTTCTGCGGCTTGGTGATTGCTCTTCTTGGTGTCTGTGGGTTACGACGGTAGGTCATTGTCGCGAGTAATGGTGCTCTTGCGCTGCTCCCTAGCTGGAACCTGGTGAACTGTTGGGGTACCACCCTTGGCCTCTCTTGACCTGGCGTCCTCCTTCTTTATAGCGGCGCTTGCGATTGTCATCCAGCTCTTTGCGCTTATCTTCAAGAATGAGCGCCTTGTTGACAAGTTCTTGAAAATCCAGAAATGTGTGGGTGATTAGTCCCACCTAAAGTCCAGAGTTGAGTCCCTTTATGAATCGGGACTGTCTAGCTTTATCCGTGGCCACGTCTTCTAGCGCATAGCGAGCCAATTGAGTAAATTTGTTCAGGTAATCGGCCACTGATTGGCCTCCCTGCTTCAAGGATCTGAACTCTTCTTTCTTGAGTTCCATCATACCCTCCGGCACATGGTATTGACGGAAGGCGACAGTAAACTCATCCCAGGTGATTTCCTGAGGATGCTCATGGGAAGCACAATAATTCTCCCACCATTTCGTGGCAGTTCCTTCTAACTGATGAGAGGCATACAAGACTCTCTCGTTGCCTACACACTGAGATATGTGCAGCTTCTTTTCAATGGTCCGTAGCCAGTCATCTACTTCTATGGGGTTAACATTCCCTAAGAATGTTGGGGGTGTGGTTCTCATGAAGTCTGACAGTCTAGAGTGATGTCCCTGGTGCATAGCCTGATTGTTGTTAAAGTTGTTGGTGGCAGCTTGATTTTGCATTTGTTGTATCGATGCATCATAGTCTGCATCGGTGAGTGCAGGCAGCCAAGAATGCTCCCAGATTACCCATATCAGCGGGTGGTGCGACTTGAGGATTTGGTGCTTCATTATTGTTGCCCTCTGCTGTGAGTTCTTGCCTCGGCTCATTGTTGCCGTGTGTTCACCATCGAGGAACAAAAGAATTTAAGAAAAAAAAGAAACAGAGTAGACAAGTATACAAGAATCTTATGTGGGGAGAAGATTTGACTCAACCAAAAACACGGAATTTTATTTAATATCGTAGGGATATGGCCGCTCACAAGTGCCTACGGGCATTGCGGCACATACCTAGCACGCATTAAGTAACCATAGAAATTGTTCACCACAACCAACCATAACAACTCATAAAGTTCAAATCAACCAACCGTTCTAAAGTCGGACTCAATAAACTGACTCGAATAAACTTGACTCAACATAGGAGTCAACTTTGACGAAGAACTCTCTAGTCGTCAAGCCATCCAGGCTGTGGGCCTCCGGGTGGGTACTGCGGCGGGTGCGGCGGCATAGGAGCACACTGATCCTGAAGCCCCACAGCTGGCGGTACAAAGGAGCCCACCGACTCTGCTGGCTCCTAGGCTGCCTGCTCGGGTGTTGGTGGCTCTGGCACCACCTGCACTGGTGCCTCCTGCACCGGTGCCTCCTGCTCAGGCTCGGACTCCTCGGGATCGGGGTCGTGCAGCTCTAACTCCGGCCCTGGCTCAGGTCCCTCCAGCGCCTCCTCCAACTCGTGCACCCTCCTGATGTAGAGACCCAGGCCCTCAGTAGCCTCTCGCAGCTGAGTCCTGACCTTCGCGATCTCTTCACGGGCCCTCTGCAGCTCCTGGACTGTCTCGTCCAAGGTCTCCTCCTGGGCGATGACGAATCTCACCAAGTGGGTGATCGTAGCGTCGTCCTCCTCGATCGGGTCCTGGTCGAAGCGGTTGTCCCGGTGCGGATGATGGCGGAAGACAGTGCCCTCTGGCTCAGCGTAGTAGGTGCGGGCGATCTGCCGCATCGCAAGGCGTGCGGTCTCCGGATCTGGCCTCAAACGTGAACCTCTGGCGATGGCGTGGACAGACGGTGGCTCTCCCTTGTCTCAAGCGTGAAGCGGTGATCTTCATGTCCCGAGCGGCGTCCCACTGCCGAACCAAGGGTTCCTCGGTAGATCGGCCTAACGAAGCCCTCAAGAAACTGCAGCATAAACCACAGCTCTGCAGCAAAACCTCTAGTGCGCTCACCAAAGGTATGGATCCTCCTCATCTGCCAAAACACACCTCGTTAGCTATAAATTTTAAAATCATAAAGTAATAATAGAAAATTGCAGCATAGATACGAAGTAAGAAGAAAAAGGTTAGTGAAGATTTCATTCATACTCTTGTACAATTTTAATCTTTTTAGAAAATAACCTTATCTTTCTCGGCCAGTCTACTTAGGATCAAATCCTACAGTCAGTATGCTCTGATACCACCTCTGTCGTGCACCGAATTTGCAAATCCGGACACTCTGTGTATTCCGCACTAGTCCAGGTTCGCGCTAGTGCACACAGGATAAACAGGGTTAAAGTACCACATCATACACAGTAGAATAATATTAAAGTACATCAAACATGTATATAATCGAGTTGTTTGATCTTATGGTCACCTTACAGCAGTTTGCCACACAGGGCTTACATTATTCAGAGTAAATGATAAATAACAGCAGCAGAAAAATAAATGTCGTGAAGATCCATCTTTATCACAGGCGCCTTGATAGAGGCTTGCTCCCTAGTTCCCTGGCTCTTCGACGTACTCCTCTTCGTATGCAGGCGTAGTCTCTTCTTCTGGTAAATTTTTGTCCGTAAGGGTGAGTACACACCGTACTCAACAAGTTATGTACAGTATGCAATTCTATTACTACATGCATGGCTTGTTGCAAAGGAATGGTTCAACTGGTTGATTTGCATTGCATCAACATTTTAAACTATTATTAATTTAGTTTGCAAACCCTATAATTATATTATACTTCTCAAATTGTTGTCCACTTCGTTTTAGACACACAGTCACTAATCAACTTTCATCATTAAACCTAGCACACAGCCTTCCACCCTATTTTATTTTCAAAACACTACCCCTTGACTGTAATCCCTGAGCATTGTCCAGTACCGTGGACTCGGCTATTCGGACAGTTTTAGCACTCTGCAGAGGTTGTACACTTTACCCACAAGATCTGATCGCACACCACAAAGGCGATGAACCGTAACAAAGCTTTTCAGAGACTTCTATCTTAGCCTAAGAACCTCTCCGTGTTGCCTTCACTATCACTTCCCTCACTCGAGCAAGTATAGGACCGACAAACACCATTGGATAGGGTACCAAGCGAAGCAGAGCACGCTCCCGTCTGATTACCCGTGTAGCGCCACATGACTATCAAAGGTAAGACATCGAATCCTACTAAACTATGTCTTCCCATTCGGACATGTGGTTGTCACGAGACTTCAGGTCAAAGACTTGCAAGGTAAGGTCCTTAACTGACCAAGGCAAGACATCCTTCTCTCAAAATTTGGCACACAGCCCTCACAACACTCAATTCCCCCCCCAGTTGCCACACAGGTCCACCTGGTACTAAGCCTCGGTCCACTTGCTCCAGTCTAAATCAATTTCCATCCCAAGTAGTTTAACGGTGCAACACATGCCCGTAATCATCCTTCGTGTAGAACCACACAGGTCTCTATATTCCAGTATCAATACCAACATCATTCCACCTTTTATCAAAATGCATTCACTATTCTTTAGTCAATGTTGCATTTGTAATCCAAACAGATTTGTTCACGTTATAAGCATGGCTAAGCACTATTCATGGTCTAGCCTCCCGTGTTGGCATGTCATTACAACCAACTAGTATTGTCCACTTAGGTTAACAAAGGAATCATGGTATACAAATATTAATAACAAGGTGGCAGTAACAATTAGGTTGATTAGCTATTTCACCCAAAATATTTAAATTCATTTTTAGTTGAATTAGCATGTGTAGTTTGAAACAAAATACATTTTCAAAACATAGGGACAACATGGTCAAAGCATAACTTGCCTTCCCTGATCCGGGGCTTGATCTTGTTCTGGAAATCCTCCCTCGAAACCCTCCGGCAGGTCAACGTCTATTCGCAATCAACATACACACAATAAATATAATTTACAGAGAAATAGATTAACTTTAAAAATTCCAAAAAATATACCAATAAATAGATCTTGATTTTACAAATTTTTAGAAATTGAAATCACTCAAATCGGAGTTTAAACGAAAAAGTTATAGCCTTTTGAAGTTTGAAAATAAATTAAAAAGAATAAACTGAATTTCCTTATTTATTTTTATACGGAAAATTTGGAATTATGATGTCAGCACCGAATTGAATTCCCACCGAATTATTTTTCTAAAGAAAAATTGATTTATTGCGTCAGCATGACGTCATCATGAACAGTACTCTCACTGACACGTGGACCCCACTGCTAACATCATTGATGACGTCAGCACGACTCAGCACCACGACTGACATGTGGGTCCCATTAATGACGTCATCTTCTGACACGTGGCATGATCTAATCGTGACACATGTCGACACATTATCAACCGAGAGGTTGATCTAATCTCGGTATCGATTCAAAATGGGCCGGTCACGATCGTAGCGGCAGCGGTTTAGACTCTTGTGGTCCGACGCGTGGCGATGAACTATCAACCGAAAGCTCGATCGAATCTCGTCCGTCCGATTTAAAATGAACGGCTAAGATCAAAACAACGCTTCGGTTTTAATCGACACGTGTCCTCGCGTGACCATCGGATCACGATCGGACGGTGAAATCGATCGGCGGCGCCAATAAGCGGCCAGCCGACCCTCGGTTTCCGTGCGACACGTGTCGACGCGGGGCGGCGGCAGCGGCGCAATCCAGACCACATATTCAAAAACCAATGGCTAAGATTAAATCTAGCACATGTGTTACGATTGGCTACCCGGCTACCTCGGTGCACGACGCGTGGACGGATCCGCACCGCACATCCAAGATCCAACGGTATAGATCTAATCAATCTTACGCTAATAACACAGATCTAACGGCTATGGTTATCTAGACTATGTGGCTACACAAGAATCATGCGGTCAAGATCTAACGGCTGATATTTGAAGATGAAGTTTACTGTCACCGTGACTACGTGGCTGAATCTTAACCGTATATCAAAGATTTAACAGCTGAGTATTAGAGATGAGACCCACTGAGGTGCGACGACGTGGTGAGATCTAGTTCGTTCGGCGTTGATCAGACGGTCGACGATGCTCGCAGGTTCTGGCGTTGACGCGACGAGAAGAAGTGGTCGGAGTTGGAGAAGACAACGTCGGCAAAGGCGTTCCGAGCTCCCTTCGGCGGCACGAAGTGAACCACTCGATGCGGCTTGATGCAAGAAGTACTCTGGTGACCACAAACACGGCGGAGAACGTTCAACGGCGGCGCAAATAGCGGCTGGAGACTTCAGAACTACGGTGAGTGATTCCGGCTCAACGACGGTGAGGTAGGTGGTATGGGTTAGGGCAAAACATGCGCACGGCGAAGGGCTTTCCGGCGGAATGATTCACAGGCTTTATAGCCTCGGCGTGCGTGCCCAAATGTCGCATTTACACGGCAGTTACTCACCGGGGACGATGGCGGCGGCGGTAACGTTCGAGGCGACGTGGAGCAATCTCGTGCGTACACGCGGCCACGATCCGACGGCGCGGGGCGGCGAATCGGCACAGGCAAATCACAGCCGTCCATTGCGGATCGAACGGTGGAAAAGCAGCGACGTTATTTGATTTTCTTTTAAAATCCGAATTAAAATAATTTTAGTAATTCATTTAAATTATTTGAGGCTTATAAAATATCGAGAAAAATTCTAGAAAATATTTTAGGACATTTTGAATTCAAATAAAATATTTCCATTTATATTTTATTAAAAATTTTCATTATTAAATTTTTTTCCAAAGAAAGATTAATTTCTAGAAATTCCAATTAAATCCAAATAAATTCCAGAAATTCTCAGAAATTCAAAATAAATTATAAAATTCAAAATAGCCAAATTTTGGGATGTTACAGAACCTCAAACTAACCTAGGATGTTCGGGAATTAAGTTGGTCATAAACGGGGTAGAGTTTCTAGCAAATCTAATTGTGCTAGACACCCAAACCTTGGATGTAATCCTTGGAATGGATTGATTGACCAAGCACAAAGCCGTATTAGATTGTGGCCGCATAGTAGTATCTGTGGAGAACCAAGACGGAGAGAAAGTGGAATTTCAAGCAACCACAGTCCGAGGTGGAAAATTGATGATCAACAACTTAGAGATTGTTAGATTAGAAGAAGTACCAGTAGTAAAAGAGTTTAGGATGTTTTCAGAAGATTTGCAGGATGCCACGGACGAGAGATATTGAGTTCGTGATTGAGCTGGTGCCCGGAACAGCTCCAATAGCCAAGAGACCTTATAGGATGTCCAATGAGGAATTGGTAGAAATGAAGAAGCAAATTGAAGAATTATTGGAGAAAGGGTTTATATGACCTAGTTAATCACCATGTGGAGCACCGGTGTTGTTTGTTAAGAAGAAAGATGGAAGTTTTAGAATATGTATAGACTATCGTGTACTTAATGATGTGACGATAAAGAACAAGTATCCATTGCACAGGATAGATGATTTTTTTGATCAGCTAAGAGGTGCGGGAGTCTTCTCTAAGATAGATCTTCAATCCGGATACCACCAATTAAAAATTCAGACTGAGGACATACCAAAGACAGCTTTCTCGTCAAGGTATGGGTATTATGAATTCACGGTCATGTCTTTTGGATTGACCAATGCCCCAGCTTATTTCATGAATATGATGAACAAAGTATTCATGGAATATTTGGACAAGTTTGTCGTCATTTTCATTGATGACATCCTAGTTTACTCTAAGACAGATGAAGAGCACGCTGAACATCTAAGGATGGTGTTGGAAAAGTTAAGAGAAAACCAATTATATGTGAAATTCAGTAAGTGTGATTTTTGGAAAAAGAAGGTCGAATTCTAGGTCATGTAATGATGCTAGAAGGAGTATTTGTCGACCCAAAGAAAGTAGAGCGATGTTACATTGGGAGCAACCAAAGACAAGCTTTCAGTTAGAAGTTTTCTTGGTATGGTGGGATATTCTCGCCGTTTCATTGAAGGTTTTTCATCAATTGCGAGACCTCTTACGCAATTGTTGAAAAAGGAGAAAAAAGTTTTAATGGGCGCTTAGAGTGTGAAAAGAGTTTCCGGGAACTAAAGAAGCATCTAACCCGACACTGTTTTGGTGTTGCCGAATGTTAAGGATAACTTTGATATATCTTGTGATGCATCACGTCAAGGACTCGGGTGTGTTCTGATGCAAAACGGCAAAGTAGTGGCTTATGCGTCAAGGCAGCTAAGGCCACATGAGCAGAATTACCCAACTCACGACCTAGAATTAGACATTGTAGTGCACGCCCTTAAAATATGGCGCCACTATCTCATCGGAAACTGTAACATCCCAAAATTTGAGTTTTGGAATGTTTAAAAATCAAATTGAACCATTTGCATTTTCTTGGAATTAATTGAAGCTTAATATAAATTTTCTAGTAATAAAAAGATTTAATTTGATTAATCTATTCATCAAATCAAGGGTTTCCAGTTTTTATTGGGTTCCTTGTGCTTTAAGGAATTTTTTTTGTATTTTTGGAGATTTTTCTCAATTTACTTGCTATTTATTTGAATTTATTTGCTTTTATTTAAATTTTTGGAATTTCTTAAAATCGGAAAATGTTTTTATTCTTCATTTCCCTCTTGGGCTGAATCCTTCCTTGCCCGCCAAATCCTATTCCGCTTCTCGGCTGTTCCTATTTCACCTTGGCTCGGCTCCTATTCATGCTTAGGCGGCCCATTGACTTCGAGATCGAAAACCCTAGCCACGTCAAATCTCCATCGTCAAATCTAAATCGTGTGGTCAATCCTTGCCCTCGTAGCCAAGCTCGCTTGGCCGTCGGATCGATTCCCCGTGGTCGGTCAGGATAGCGCCACGTCGCTCCATCGTGCCGCCGCCACCCGTTCCTATTCCCTAGCCGCGCCGCCTCGTTCTCCGCGCTCCGTATGTCTCCTAGGGCTACTTAAGGTCCCGAGACGCCTCGTGCCGTGTTCCCCGTCACGCGCCACTCCATTTGCCCCATGTCTTGTTGCTTGAGTCGCCGCTAGCACTGAGATCTCCCTCGCCGAAGTTTCTTGTCGCCCGAGCACCTTTCGCCGCCTTGTTCTCTATCTCCTGTGCATCTCCGCCATCGCCGTTGGCACGGGTGGACTCGTCGCATCGTGCTCTTCCAGATCCACATTCTCTTCCATCCGATCTGCCACCCAAACGCCAAAACCCGCGTCGTCTTCTCCAGTGCCGGTGAGTGCACCGCCACCGCTCTGAAAGATCGAGGATGAGCCTAGAGGGGGGGTGAATAGGCTTTTCTAAATTTTCTATCGCTAAAAATCAAGTTTAATGATTTCTAAGAACTAGTGACAATCTTGACAATGTTAATATTTAGCAATACTAGTGATCACAAAATAATAATAACTACTCAACTATGTCAATGGCTAAGCAAGTAGCATGAAGATAACCAATTTGCTAGAATTACACAAAAGTAAAACAAAGCAAACCACAAGTAATGAACACGTGAATTTTTATCCCATGGTCTCGGAGACTTGCCGGTCTCCCCTACTCCACGTTGAGGTGACTTGAATTTCTTCAAGCCGGCTCCTCTCGCTTGAGCCTTCCCCGATCACTCGTGGTAGCTCTTCCCCGCTCCGGGTAGGCGAGCTCCTTGCCTTCACAACCTTCTGGGCCTTCACACAAACTTCTTTGTGAAGATCACCGGAACCTCACGCCTCCAAGCCGTCTAAGAGGCGGCAACCTCCAAGAGTAACAAACTTGATGTAGGCTTGAAACTCAAGAGTGCAATCAATATGGCTCACTAATGCAATGCACTCAATTTTCTCTCCAAGAACTCAAGAATCAAGAATTGAATGCACTAGAGTGTGGAGAGAGATGCAAGGGCTTAAGGAGTATTCAATAGAGTCACCAACCAGCCCCTTGCACAGGTGAGGGGGCATTTATAACCCCTCCTCACCCAAACTAGCCGTTATTTGCTTTTTACCTCGAATCGCACCAAAGGCCAGGTACCAGCCCTCTAAGGGCAGTAGTATCAAGACTTGGGTCATCAACGGCTATCTGGCGCATTAAATGCTCTAACACGTAGCCGTTCACATAGTCTTGAAAACTACATGGCGGTACTATCAGAGGTCTTGATGTCAGTACCGCACCTTGCCAGCCGGACGAACATAGCCATTGGAATAAAGCTGCCGCCATTATTGGTGCAAGAGTCTGCGAATCTTGTGATTACGCTTAGACCCGCAGATAGTGCCGCCAAGGAGATCAGACGGAGAAGCTTACTGTTATAAATCTACCGCCATTAAAGGCCCGGTAGTACCGCACTTGCGGTACAACCGCTCAACACATGCGGTAGTGCCAGCCTCAACAGGATTTTTCAGAAATGAAAATCTCTCAAATGCACAAAAGTACCACTAGACCTTTTTGAGCCATATTGATGCACTTTTAAATCTCAAGACCCAAACCAAGTCCCTCTTAATAGTACGGCGACTATCCTAACAACCCGATCTTTACTTCTAACTCCAAGATCAGTAAAATGTCTAGAAAAATATCTCTAAAGTTTTATACCTTCATTTCTTTTGCTTCCTTGATGCGTACTCAACTTTTTGCACTTGTGACACTCCGACGCACCTTGAAAAGCTGATTTTCCTGTTCTCAACTTACTCATGCAAACAACGTTAGTCTTTTATCCTTAATTGTCATTAATTACCAAAACCTTAAATACATGGGGGCCTAGATGCTTTCAATCTCCCCCTTTTTGGTAATTGATGACAATCCTTATGAACAAATTGACGTAAATAGAGATTTTGGGTGAGTGACCAAAAAAATTAGTTACTCAGACCGCGGAATTCTTATTTAGCAATATTTTGTCTTTTAGAGGACAAAAGATATTTGAATCAAGATATTGCTAAATGAGAACATAACTCCCCCTACAAATGTGCTATGGATGAACAACAATATTATGCACATTTGTATATGTTAAATGAGTGACTTAGAAATGATATTATGAGAAGAATAAGCATGACATAAGAAAGCAAAACTCATAAGAGAGGAAAACTTACATAACCATAAAACGAGTTCACAGCATCATTCCAAACCAACAAGAGCAAACAATATAAAAACATAAACCACACAAGTCAATGCCATTACAAGTTCATTTCAAGACTGCAATATAGAATATGCTAAGAGACTTAGAGATTATGATAAGCTTCAGAGGACTTTAACTTCAATTTTTCATTTCCATCTTCTCCCCCTTTGTCATCAAGGACCAAAAGGGGATCACCATGGTGCCATCTATGCCGCGCCGTCTCTAGGAGAGCCTGGAGCAGAGCTGGATGGCTGAGGAGGATGAGAAGAAGTAGGAGCACTGCTGTCATTCGGATGATGACGATGGTATGACTGATGGTATGATCTATAGTGATCAAAGGAAGTGCTTAGAGCATCCACACGCTCCCGGAGCTCCTCAACCATTTGACGATTATTATACTGGAGCTCAAGAACAAGCACAAACTGGCCCATCATATTTGACTCTTGTTGCGCAAACCCGGTCATCATATCAGATCGAAGGGTCTTAAGACTAGCAAGGTAAGCATCAGGCACTGAGGCAACTTGAGCGGCTTGAGCATGGGCTTGGGCTTGGGCGGCTTGCTCCACTTGAGCTTTTGCTTGAGCGGCTTGCCCGGCGATGTGATGCAATACTTGAGGTGGAGCAACTCGAGGCTTATATGGCTTGTGAGGAGTAGGAGTGGCACCATTATACTCTGCAACTCTCCGGATTAGTGCCATGATATATGGAGCGAAGTAAATGGTCTTCTCCCTATCTTTAGCAGACTGAGCCATCTCCCTCAAGATGAAGTCCACCACATCAAATTTTTCCCTCGTCATAATCTTTGCAATAACATTCCAAGCATGGCCTCTCACTGCATCAAAGTTGCCACTTTTCAGATGAATAGTGACTCTAATGATTTTATTTACCATGCTTGGTTGGAGTTGCAAGCCAGCTGATTGTCCAATTCTGAAGGGGTGAGTTTGATCATAGAACTCAGCTGCTTGATCCAGAGTCAAAGGAGGCTCATCATGAATTTTGAGATACCGACTGTGGAAGATTCCCAAGGCATGCTCAAAATCATCCTTGGAAGCAGTGAATTTGTGGGAGTCGGTCATCCAAGTGATTTGCTCAAAGGAGTCAGAAACATGAAGTGTAGCATAGAACTGTTTGATGATCTTCTCATGATAGTCAGTTCTTGTACCAAGAAAGTTGTACAGGCCAGCTCCGCCAAATAGCTCAAGAATCCTAACAAATTCAGGCTGTTCTCTGATGTGTTTCCAACTGACCCATCGTTGATTAGCAAAGTGCTTTTCCAAATATATTTGATCATATACCTTCTGCTGGAAAAGGGAATGGAATTTTGGGTTGGTTGCAGAGCGAGGCTGAAGATAGTGGTTCTGAGCTCAAATAGCATAATAGTCATCTCCTTTTATTTGGGAAGGATCATTGCGATGCCTTCCAACCTGAGGTACATCCTCTTCCTCCTCAGAGCTTTCCTCATTCTCACATTCTGTCTCATCTTCACTCCCAGTGATTTGAGGTGCAGCCTCGGGAACCTTTCTTTTCTTAGGCTGGGAAGGCTCAACTGGTCCTTTTCCTTTAGCCCTTGTGGTTCGCATGGCGATGGTGAAGGAGTTGTCGCTGTCTCCACTATCAGTGTCCCAGGTGGGAATGCCACGACCCTTAGTCGTCTTCCTCGTACCTCTACCTCCACCAGACGGGCCGACCCCAGCTGTTTTTGTGCGAGGCATGATCTAGAAGAATTTCAAGGAATTGAGGACATGAGCAATTAAACAGGTATGATTTGACACGAGAGAAGTAAATGTGTAAATGTTGTAAAGGAACATTCCCTCAAATGGCTCAAAACGAAAGTGCTTTGCATGAGACGGGTAAGCACTACAGCACATCAAGGCGGTAGTGCCGCAATGATCAGATTCTCTGCTCACGGTGGCAGTAGTGCCGCCCAAGCACGACCAAGGCACGATTGAGCATATTTGAGACAATGTAGTGGCACAAACTCATTTAAACAAAGATTAGGGAGTAAGGATAGATAGAGGACATCTATTTTACTCCTAAACCACAGAGATTTGGCCATATTACACATTTACAAATTTCAAATCCTCATCCAAACCCTAGAGTGCTCAAGAGAAGAGAATGAATCCAGAGATGATGAAGGAGATCATTACCTCTTGAAAGAGAGCACCACAAAGATTAAATCCAATGGAAGAAGTCCCAAAGATCACAAGGATTAGAGTGAGATTTGGATTAGGGTTTGGGAGGGAGAGAGAAAGAGGGCCGCACAGGAGAGGATAGGAAGAGGCAGGGTTGGTGGGGAGAGATGAATGAGAGAGGAGAGAGAGGAACGATAGGTTTTGAGATGGCCCCACGCCTTAACGACTCGAGCGGTACTACCGCTCCTTGACACCGGTAATACTGCAAATGCAGTACTACCGACGTGGGCGGCCGGTAGTGCCGGGCACAGGCTGAAAGCTAGGAAACCTTAAGAGATAGGATGCGAAGATTCTCATATATGGTTATAATACCTATGAATATATATTAGAGCAAATTCAACCGAGAAGACAAGCACAAATCAAAAGCTTTGAACAAGAGCAAAGAATTGAATCGTGTTTTACTTGTTTGAGTCGAAATACCTCATAGAAGACTAGAAATATGGGCAATCTAGTTCTATAGGCAAGACTCAAGGTGTGCCTTTAGTAGATCAATATAGATCAAGATTTTGAATAGATCAAACTTTTTCAAGAACAAAAGTTTTGTTTTGGATTATTAACATAAAGGATATAATATGATAGAAGTTTTCAAGAGATGAGATTTATGTACTTATAGATTGTAAAAATAGGTTTTAAGAATCTTTGCACTTTATAGAGCTGAAAATAGATTATTTCGCAATAATTGAACCTATAAAGGTCTAGGTTTATCCTTTTAAGATATATTGCACTATCTTGATTTTTCACACCCTTTTTGGGAATATGATATGTATATGAAAAACATCTAACTCCCCCTTGATGTGAGACACTACTAAAAGAACAAAAATCAAGTAAAATCCAATAAACAGTAAAAAAGAACTCCATTTAGGCCACATTAGAGATATCTATGACATTTAATTCATTCATCAATTTGCAAAATCTAGCCTCATCTAAGGGTTTAGTGAGTATATCCACTAATTGATTTTCCGTTCTAATGTGACTAATTTCAATATCACCTTTACTCACATGATCTCGCAAGAAATGATGGCGGATATCTATATGCTTGGTTCTTGAGTGTTGGACCGGGTTATTTGCTATTTTAACCGCGCTTTCATTATCACATAAGAGAGGCACCGTTTTGAAATTTATTCCATAATCCATTAAAGTTTGCCTCATCCATAATAATTGAGCGCAACAACTACCGGCGGATATATATTCGGCTTCGGCCGTGGATAGGGCTACAGAATTTTGTTTCTTGGAGAACCATGAAACTAGGAATCTACCTAGTAATTGGCAACTTCCAGAGGTGATTTTTCTATTCACTTTGCAACCCGCATAATCCGAATCCGAATATCCAATCAATTCAAAATTTGCACCTTTAGGATACCATAATCCTATATTTGAGGAATGTTTCAAATATCTTAGAATTCTCTTTACGACTACTAAATGACATTCTTTAGGAGAAGCTTGAAAACGAGCACACATGCAAACACTAAACATTATGTCGGGCCTAGATGCGGTAAGGTAAATTAACTATCAATCATTGATCGATAAAGCTTTAAGTCTACTGGTTTACCTTCCTCATTTAGGTCGAGATGCGCATTCGATGCCATTGGAGTTTTGATTGGCTTTGCGTCCTCCATGCCAAACCTTTTGAGTAGATCTTTTGTGTATTTGGTTTGGCTTATGAAAGTCCCATCTTTGAGTTGCTTGATTTGAAGTCCAAGGAAGAAGCTCAATTCTCCAATCATCGACATTTCGAATTCCCTAGACATCATTTCACCAAATTCTTTGCAAAAATCTTCGTTAGTAGAACCGAAAATGATATCGTCAACATAAATTTGACATACAAAGAAATCTTCATCAATTATTTTTGTAAAGAGTGTAGTATCAACCTTGTCAATTTTGAATCCCTTTGAGAGTAGAAAATCTCTAAGTCGCTCATACCATGCTCTAGGAGCTTGCTTGAGTCCGTATAGCGCTTTAGAGAGTTTATACACATGATTTGGATATTTGGAATTCTCAAAACCGGAAGGTTGTTCTACAAATACCAATTCGGATATTTGTCCATTTAAGAACGCACTTTTTACATCCATTTGAAATAATTTAATATCAAAACATGATGCAAACGCAAGCAAGATTCTAATTGCTTCTAATCTAGCTACGGGTGCAAAAGTTTCACCAAAATCTAATCCTTCGACTTGAGTGAAACCTTGCGCCACTAATCTAGCTTTATTTCTTACTACAATACCATTCTCATCTTGTTTATTTCGAAAGACCCATTTTGTGCCAATTACGTTATGTTCTTTAGGTCTTTTTACTAATGTCCAAACATCATTACAGGCAAAATTATTTAATTCTTCATGCATAGCATTTACCCAATCCAGATCAACTAGTGCTTCATCTATGTGAGTGGGTTCAAATGATGATACAAAAGAGTAATGCTCGCAAAAAGAAACGACACGGGATCGAGTTTGAACACCCTTATTCACGTCACCCAATATTTGATCTATTGGATGATCCTTGGAGAGACCGTGATGGATTCGTTGAGGTAGAGGTTGAACATGTCGATCATTATTCTTGTCATCTTCATCGATGATTTGAATTTGACTTGGAGTTGCGGAAGTTGAAGGCTCGGCTTGAGTGGATGAGGGTTGATCATGTTTATCTACTTCCGGCTTCACGTCTCCAAGTGTCATATTCTTCATTGCTTCTCTTAGCCCTTCTTCACCTACATCATCTAAATTTTCTTGCTCTTCTTGAGAGCCGTTAGTCTCATCGAATTCAACATCACATGTTTCCTCAACAAAACCTTTATTTTTATTAAAAACTCGACAAGCTTTACTATTTGAGGAATAACCAAGCAAAAACCCTTCATCACAACAACTTTGAAATTTAGAGAGCCGAACACCCTTTTTCAAAATATAACATTTGCAACCAAAAACTCGAAAATAAGAAATGTTCGGCCTCCTTCCAACAAGAAGCTCATAAGAGGTCTTTTTCAAGCGTCAGTGCAAATAGAGTCTATTTGTAGCATGACAAGCGGTATTAATGGCTTTCGCCCAAAACTATCTAAGTGCCGATTCATCAAGCATAGTTCTTGCCATTTCAATTAATGTCTGATTTTTCCGTTCTACCACCCCATTTTGTTCCGGAGTGTAGGTTGCGGAAAGTTCGTGCTTTATTCCAAGTTCATCACATTAATCTTCGATTCTTGTATTTTTGAACTCGGAACCATTGTCACTACGGATTTTCTTTAATTTAAAATCAAATTCGTTTTGAGCCCTTTTTGCAAACCTTTTGAAAATATCAGAGGTTTCGGATTTGTCATCTAAGAAGAATACCCATGTATATCTAGAATAATCATCAACAGCGACTAAGCAATAAGAATTACCCCCAATGCTCTTATAGGTTGTCGGGCCAAACAAATCCATATGTAAGAGCTCTAATAGTCTAAATGTGGATATGATACTCTTTGAAGGATGAGAACTAACCACTTGCTTACCGGCTTGACAAGCGCTACAAAGTCTATTTTTCTCAAACTTGACATCTTTCAAGCCCACAACTAAATCATTTTTAAAAAGCTTTTTGAGTTGAATCATCCCAACATGAGCTAGTCTTCTATGCCATAACCATCCTAAAGATGTTTTTGCCATTAAGCATGTTTGAAGACATAAGTCATTTGAGGTGAAGTCAACTAAATACAAATTTCCAAATCTAAAACCTTTGAATACTAAAGAATTATTATTTTCTCTAGAAATAACGACACCATTTTTAGAGAAGCTACAAACAAAACCAAGATCACATATTTGTGCAACGGATAGCAAATTAAAATTTAGAGTTTCAACTAGAGATACGTTGGAGATGGAAAGATCATTTGATATGGCAGTTTTACCTAAACCCAATACCTTTCCTTTGCTATTATCTCCAAAAGTGATCTTATCATGTTGTCACTTCCCGAATCAAAAGTGGTGAACATTTTCCGGTCGCCGGTCATGTGTTGAGTACGTCCACTATCCAACACCCAATGTCGTCCACCGGTCTTGTAGTTCACCTACAAAACAATATCAAGTCCTTTTAGGTACTCAAATTTGTTTGGGTCCTTAGAGGTTAGTGACCATGGTTTTGGGAACCCAAACGGCTTTCTTTCTTTGGCCAATTATCGGGGTCCCAACAAATTTAGCAAAGACTTTACCATTTTTATCCTTTTTAAGTACATAACAGGAATCATGAATGTTCTCTTTAGATGCTTTACTTAAAGAGCAATCAATAGCTAAATGTCCTACATCATGACACTTATAACAAAATTTTCCATTTGATTTCACAAAGCGCAGAGCCTTGTTACTCATTTTCTTGTTCTTTTTAGGGATATATTCTAAACCTTTTTTATTGTAAGAACATCTTTGACTACTCAAGATTTTGTTTAAAGTATCTTTTCCCTTAAAGCATCTATCTATACTTTGATTTAGTTTGTTCACTTATTTCTTAAGTTCATTGTTCTCAACAATTAAATTTTCATTGTATGGATTTTCACTAGAGCATGAAATAGATGACATATTAACCAAATCATCGCAAGAGGTTGCTATACTTGATTTTTCTACATGAGATGAACCATCATCTAGTCTAGGCAAAGCATCAATTAAATTACATTCAATACCAATATTTTTTGTGGATTTAGAATCATTTTTGGCAAGAAGAATTTCATGAGCTTCCTTTAGCTCCTCATAAGAATTTTGGAGAGAAACAAATTCTTTTCTCAACACCTTAAATTTTGATTTTTCTTTGCCAAGACATTCATTTAAATCTTCTAGCATATCCATTAAATCATCATATGAAGGTTCATCATCGTTATTCAAATTTACCTTAACATCTCCTTTAGCCATAAGACATAAAGGAGTGACGAATGATGATGACACTTCTTTGATGGCGACACCGGCAAGCCCCTTCTTCTTTGAAGGTGTTTCATCTTCAGATGAATCGGAATCCAAGTACTCCTCCTCGGAATCCCACTCTCCAATATGGGCTTCGTCTTTGCCATGCAACTTCTTGAAGAGCTTCTTCTTTCCTTGAAAAAACTTCTTCTTCTTGGGTGACTTGTTCTTGTTGTCCTTCTTCTTGGGACAATGCGAGGCGATGTACCCCTTCTCATCACATTCATAGCACCGAATATTTGTATACCGGTTGGTGCTAGAATTTTGCCCTTTCTTGAATCTTTGCGGACCGCTAAAACTCGATCGCCTTCTCATGAATCTCTTCATCCTTCTCACGAGGAGTGCCATCTCCTCCTCGGTGTCTTCATCTTCGGAGCCCTCATCACTTGACTACGCCTTTGCCTTGAAGGCGATGTTTTTCTTCTTAGATGAGCTTTGTTCTAACAATTCCTCCTTGTCTTTCTTGTATAGCTCATTTGTGATAAGATTTCCAAGTAGTCCGGTTGGCGTCATCCTTGGTAACTCCGGTGAGTTGAGGAACAACGTCACCAAAGTCTCGTACTTCTCGGGAAGAGCTCTAAGTATTTTCCTGACAACATCAACATCACTCAAGGTCGTACCAAGACCCTTGAGTTCGTTAACAATATTGTTTAATCTAGAATACATTTCATTGATATTCTCATGAGGTAATATAATAAAGCTTTCATATTTAACTCTAAGCATGTGTAATTTTGCTTCCTTAACAGTGGATGTTCCTTCATGAATTTCTGACAATGTATTCCAAATTTCATGTGCAGTTTCTAAATTACTTATACGATTGAATTCATCCGCATTTAAGGCACCAAAAATAGCATTCATTGCGTGAGCATTAAGATGAACAAATCTTTCATTTTGTTCAGCAGTTGAGGCGGGATCACTAGTCACAACATAACCTTCATTAACAATTCTCCATATGTTGGGACTCATAGCTTTGAGGTAAACCGCCATACGTATTTTCCAATA
The DNA here is from genome assembly GCA_036346375.1 of Guadua angustifolia. Classification (NCBI taxonomy): domain Eukaryota; kingdom Viridiplantae; phylum Streptophyta; class Magnoliopsida; order Poales; family Poaceae; genus Guadua; species Guadua angustifolia. The sequence goes on from CM070508.1 coordinate 58,085,951, forward strand.
TGAATAATTTGTACCATCAAAGAAAGGAGCTTTTCCAATTGAAATCCCCTTGTTGGCCATCCTTGCTCTCTAGGCGGTGAAGCCAAATAAGAGAGACCAAGCTCTGATACCACTTGAAAAATCGAGGATGAACCTAGAGGGGGGTGAATAGGCTTTTCTAAATTTTCTATCGCTAAAAATCAAGTTTAATGATTTCTAAGAACTAGTGACAATCTTGACAATGTTAATATTTAGCAATACTAGTGATCACAAAATAATAATAACTACTCAACTATGTCAATGGCTATGCAAGTAGCATGAAGATAACCAATTTGCTAGAATTGCACAAAAGTAAAACAAAGCAAACCACAAGTAATGAACACGTGAATTTTTATCCCGTGGTCTCGGAGACTTGCCGGTCTCTCCTACTCCACGTTGAGGTGACTTGAATTTCTTCAAGCCGGCTCCTCTCGCTTGAGCCTTCCCCGATCACTCGTGGTAACTCTTCCCTGCTCCGGGTAGGCGAGCTCCTTGCCTTCGCAACCTTCCGGGCCTTCACACAAACATCCTTGTGAAGATCACCGGAACCTCACGCCTCCAAGCCGTCTAGGAGGCGGCAACCTCCAAGAGTAACAAACTTGATGTAGGCTTGAAACTCAAGAGTGCAATCAATATGGCTCACTAATGCAATGCACTCAATTTTCTCTCCAAGAACTCAAGAATCAAGAATTGAATGCACTAGAGTGTGGAGAGAGATGCAAGGGCTTAAGGATTATTCAATAGAGTCACCAACCAGCCCCTTGCACAAGTGAGGGGGTATTTATAACCCCTCCTCACCCAAACTAGCCGTTATTTGCTTTTTACCCCGAATCGCAGCAAAAATCGGGTACTACTAGCCCTCTAAGGGTTTGGTAGTACAAGACTGGTCACAACGGCTATCTGATTGCATTAAATGCTCGACACGAGTCACATAAATCTGAAAACTACATGGCCGGATTATCATAGGGGGAGGTGAGTAGTACCGCACCTTGCCAGCCGGACGAACATAGCCACTGGAATAAAGCTACCGCCATTATTGGTGCGGTAGTACCGCGAATGTGGTACTACCGCTTAGACCCCGCGGTAGTGCCAGCCAAGGGAGATCAGACGGAGAAGCTTACTGTTATAAAGCTACCACCCGCTCAACACATGCGGTAGTGCCGGCCTCAACAGGATTTTTCAGAAATGAAAATCTCTCAAATGCACAAAAGTACCACTAGACCTTTTTGAGCCATATTGATGCACTTTTAAATCTCAAGACCCAAACCAAGTCGCTCTTAATAGTACGGCGACTATCCTAACAACCTGATCTTTACTTCTAACTCCAAGATCAGTAAAATGTCTAGAAAAATATCTCTAAAGTTTTATACCTTCGTTTCTTTTGCTTCCTTGATGCGTACTCAACTTTTTGCACTTGTGACACTTCGACGCACCTTGAAAAGCAGATTTTCCTGTTCTCAACTTACTCATGCAAACAACGTTAGTTTTTTATCCTTAATTGTCATTAATTACCAAAACCTTAAATACATGGGGGCCTAGATGCTTTCACCCTCGCCGTCGAGTTCCTTCGTGAGTTCTTGGCCGTCTGATCGCCACCGCGTGTGCCAGATTGTGCCACGTCTTCGCTGTGCCTTCCCCGCCTCGTTGTCGTCCGATCGGGCCAAACCGTTGGATGTGCGCCACGGCCAGTCCACGTCAGCCTCGGCGTCATCGTCCACGTCAGCGCCTCATCGGTGCCCACGTGTGCGCCACCTCAGCCCTAATAGCCTTGTCAGCCGCCACGTCAGCATGGTCCGCCACGTCACCTCTGGTCCACTTCGATGATCCCAGTCCATAGTGGACCGAGCCACTAACATGTGGTCCCCACACGTCAGTCGACATCCTTTTTCTGTTTTACTGATTTTCCTGAATTTTTGAAATTTCATCCAATCACGTGCTGACACGTGTCACCCTAGGAATTTTCTCTGATTTAAATCTTTCAGAAGCCCGTTCTCCTTCGTTCGAACTCCGATTGAAGCGATTCAAATTTTTAAATTTTCATAAAATCGAGCTCTACATTTCAGAGCCATTTATTTTTATTTTTGAGCTTATTTATTTCTTTGTTTTGTATTTATTTGGTTTTGTTGCTTTCTTTTCCAGTAGACACGAATTCCGAAGGAGCGAACGGAGACTTCGAAGACCAAGACTCAGCGCTTGAACAGCAAGGCAAGTCGTAGCCTTTGATCATATTGAACCCATGTTTGCAAAAGTAATTTGTTTTATACAATTGCATGCTATTTGTGTATCAATGCTAGTTTATGGGAGCAGTTATTCACCTCATTGTCAGTATGCCACCTTGATTATTGGAATGCCATGTATTCATTGTCAACCTTAGGTTGGGACATTATTAGTTGGACATAATCATAGTACCAACATGGAGTTATCATAGCTATGCTTAGCCATGCTTAGTTGTCCGATGGGATTCATGTCACATATGAATTAATGTTAATCTTGACTTAATGAAATATGGAATTGTGGCTATTGACCACTGTTGTAAAACTTGTTGTACCATGGCAGGGGATGCCATTGGTCTTGGTTGAACCAAATGTTTTTCCCTCAGGCAAGTGATCGTGCAGTAAAGGGGGTGCTATCTAGCACATTGGGATGTGGCTGTCTTGCCTGAGATAATTTAAGGACTTAATCTTGTGCGCCATTGAACCGGGCCTAACCGTGCAACCACAAGTCCGGTGTGGGATGGACCTAGCTGATTAATTTGCAATGTCTATTCTTGAGTATTGCCAATTGTTGGTGTGGGTTCCGGGATGGACAGGTAGACTCACATGGCTCAAGAGGGGGCCTCGAGGGGCGAAACCTTAGAGGGAAGTACCAAGTTTAGACATGCATTGTAAAGGCTTTGTAGTGATCTCTCTGCCGACACACCAAAGGAAGTGTGTTTGTAGCGCTTGGCACTAAGGGATGATCATGTCTTGTGGGTAAAGCTGTACAACCTCTGCAGAGTGTCAAACTATTCGAATAGCCGTGTCCGTGATCATGGAAAAGCCTGGGGATTTCACACGGGGTATAGAGTGTTTTCTTGAAATGTGAAATTGTTGGGATGTGAACGGGAAGTTCACTGTTGTTTTGCTGTCTCAAGCTATACTGTTGAATTTGATGGTTCATACTTGTTTCGAATGATGTAGGGTGATGCCTCGCCATTTTGTTCATGTTGTCTACCATTGATTTACCAGTTATTTATTATTGTTTTATCAATCTGCCTTCAATCTATTTACTGTATTTCAATTCAAGTTATTGCTTTCTGCAAAAGAACCATATGACTATCCTTTATCAAGCCATGCATGAATATATTGCATCATTTCCCTACGGCTTGTTGAGTACATTTTGTACTCATGGCTTTATGCCCTCGTTGTTCGATTGTTGACGGCGACCAGGTAATGAATATCAAGAGGAGTACTATGAAGACTACGTCGACTAGGAAGGCGTTTCCCCAGACGATTGCCTGTGGCATGTCGAATGGCCTATAAGTTATCTTATTTCCGCTGCAACAGTTTTATTCGTTTCTTAAGCCAAGAGGCATTGATGTATGAACCTTGACCATAAGGTCGCTTGCTTTACTCAGTAATATTTTGCTTTTTCTTAGTTATTTCGATGTATGGAATGATATGTCATCTATGTTTCCCTTTGTGTGCACTAGCGTGATCCCGACTAGTGCGAGAATACGAGGGTTTCGATTTGCATATCCGGTCCCGACGTAAACCAATGTGAAATATATACTGACCACAAAAGTCTAAATTATTTATTCACCCAATCAGACCTAAATATGAGATAAAGGAGATGGTTGGAATTAATCAAGGATTATAATATTGGAATCCACTACCATCCTGGAAAAGCTAATGTGGTAGCCGATGCTTTGAGTTGGAAGAGTTACAGTCTGAATATGATAGTTGCAGAGAATCAACTTGATCTATGTAAGGATTTTCAGATGTTGAAATTGGAAGTTGTACCAGAAGGATTTTTAGCTACTCTAGAAGTTAAGCCGACCATAGAAGAGCAGATCAAGGAAGGTAAAAAGGATGATGATAAGATTAATAGGATCAAATCCAAGATGGACGAAGGCTTAGCTAAGGACTTTAGAGTAGATGAGCAGGGTAGCTTGTGGATGAAGAATATAATTTGCGTACCACATAAATTTGAATTGAAGCAGTTGATACTCGAGGAAGCACATGATTCCAAGTACTCAATTCATCCAGGAAGTGCTAAGATGTATCAAGACTTGAAAGAAAGATTTTGGTATTTAATATGAAGAAAGAAGTAGCCGAGCATGTAGCATTGTGTGATGTGTGCCGAGAGTCAAAGCAATGCACGAGACCAAAGCAGGATCGCATGAGATTAAAAATACTGAATGGAAGTGGAGGAAATCGGGATGGATTTCATCACCGGTTACAAGGACTCAAGGTGGATACGACTCCATATGGGTCATAATAGATCGTCTAACAAAGGTTGCGTATTTCATACCCGTAAAGACAACCTACTCAGGGGATAAGTTAGCAGAGCTATACATGGCATGGATTGTTTGCTTGCATAGAGTACCTAAGAAGATAGTATCGGATAGAGGTACTCAATTTACCTCAAGATTTTGGGAAAAGCTGCATACAGCAATGGGCACCCATTTGAATTTCAGTACGGCATACCATCTGCAGACAGATGGTCAGACTGAAAGAGTAAATCAGATACTTGAGGATATGTTAAGAGCTTGTGCACTGTCATATACTACATCATGGGATAAATGTTTGCCATATGCAGAATTTAGCTACAACAATAGTTACCAAGCTAGTTTGAAGATGTCTCCATTTGAAGCTTTATATGGTCGTCCATGTCGAACATCATTAAATTGGAACGAGACGGGAGAACGTCACGCCAGAAGATTTTGTGTATCCCAAGGTCACGCCACTCAAAGAAGTTAAAAGGTTCCATACCAAAGGAAAACTTGCCCCAAGATACGTGGGTCCATTCAAGATTTTTAGCCGCAAAGGTGAAGTTGCATACCAGTTAGAATTGCCGCAATCTTTGGCAGGAATGCACGACGTATTCCACGTGTCCCAACTTAAGAAGTGCCTTCGAGTGCCAACAGAGCAGACACCTTTGGAAGAGATAGAATTGCAAGAAGATCTGACCTACAAGGAATACCCAATCAAGATCTTGGACACAACTGAACGAGAAACCAGAAATAAAACAATCCGCTTCTACAGAGTTCAATGGAGCAATCACTCAGAGAACGAAGCAACATGGGAACGTGAAGAAGATCTGAAGAAGGAATTTCCCGACCTTTTCTTTAGCCTACCCTGAATCTCGGGGATGAGATTCTGTTAAGGGGGGAGGTTAGTAACATCCCAAAATTTGGCCATTTTGAATTTCATAAGTTATTTTGAATTTTTGCGAAATTTTGGAATTTATTTGGATTTAATTGGAATTTCTAGAAATTAATCTTTCTTTGGAAATTAATTAAATAATGAATAAGTGTTTGCAAAATATAAATGAAATTATTTTATTTCAGTTCAAAATGTTCTAAAATATTTTTTGGAATTTTTCTAGAATTTTTTTGATATTTTAAATGCCTCAAATGAATTAAATGAATTTCTGGAATTAATTTTATTCGGAAAACCGAGAAAAAAATGTTGAATAGTGTTGGGCCGAGCCCATTACTGTGCCGCCGGCAGCCCAACCGACGGAACCCTAAACGGCATCATTTATTCACCGTCCGATTTGGATCGGACAGCTCCAGAAAAGCCACGTCGCGCTCGCTTATGGGTCGTTGGATCGTTGCTGCGTGGATCCGCGCATTTTGCGACCGCTCACGCCTTCCGAGACACACCGTAGCGCTTGCATTTGCTCGCCGTAGTTCCAAAGCATTTCCGCCGTTTTTCCGTCGCCTCCGGTTCATCACCGCTGTCGTTGAGGCCACCGAAGTAACCCTTGCGCCAAGCCGCGTCGAATCATCTACCTCGTGTCGCCGGAGAAGCCTCGCAGCGCCGCATCACACGTTGTCTTCTTCCTCTCCGGCAAGTCCAGCGCCACCGCGACATCACCGCCGAGCCGAGCTTCACCGCCGTCAGATCTTTGTTCAACGCTTCGGATTTCGCCACGTCATCTCGATAACAGTAAGCGCTATCTTCACCTGTAACCGTTGGATTTAGATCAAATGGTTTAGGTGTTGTCACGTAGTGGTAGTGAATGGCATAGGATTGAATCAGTGAGAGCCGTAGGATTTCAATTGTGTGGTAGTGGTGCGTCCATGCGTCGCGCACCGGGGTAACCACGTAGCAGATTGTGATGTGCAAGATAGATTTAATCTGGGTCGTTGAATTTTGAATGGACGGATCTGATTTCGCCGCGTGCCGAGCCAGTCCCGTGTCGACGCGTGTCACACGGAAACCGAGGAGTAGCGCCGCTGCCTCGGTCGACGTCATCTGATTTAATTTTAGCCGTTCGATTGAGATCCAGTGGTTGTGGTGAAGCCACGTGTCAGCTCTAGGGTAAATCAGAGCCGAATCATCATTTCAATCTCAATCGTTCGTTTTGAATCAGACCAGTGGGATTGAATCTAGTCTCGGATTGATAATCTTGCGCCGCGTGTCGCATCCAGATTGTGCCATGTGTCATGCTGACATCAGCAACTGACGTCATCAGTGGGACCCACATATCAGTCATGGTACCGTGGGTGCTAACGTCATCCGTGACGTCAGCAGTGGGGTCCACGTATCAGTGAGTGTACTGTTCCGTAGACCGAGTTCACGGTGGACCAAATCCGAGCGGTAGACTAGGTCTATGGACCGGCTGACGTCATGCTTGCGCAATAATTCAATTTTCCTTTAGAAAAATAATTTGGTGGAAATTCAATTCGGTGATGATGTCATGCTGACGTCATATTTCCGAATTTTCCGTATAAAAATAAATAAAGAAATTCGGTTTATTCTTTTTAATTGATTTTTAAAACTTCGAATGATTATAACTTTTGCATTTTAACTCCGATTTGAGTGATTCCAATTTCTAAAAACTTGTAAAATCAAGATCTATTTATTGGTGAATTTTATAGAATTTTTAGAGTTGATTTTGATCTCTATAAATTATGTTTATTGTGTTTATATTTATTTCGAGTAGACGTGTATTTGTCGGAGAGCTACGAGGGGGAATTTCCAGCGCAAGACCAAGCTCCGGATCAGGACCAGCCATTGTTCGAAGGCAAGTTGTGCTTTGACTATTTTGCTCCTAAGTTTTTGAAAATATATTTTGATTCAAACTATGCATGCTAAATTAATTAAAAATGGATTTAAATAATTTGGGTGAATTAGTTAAATCAACCCATTTGTTATTGCCACCTTGTCACTAGTATTTGTATACCATGATTTCATTTGATGCCCTAAGTTTAGTAATATTAGTTGTTTGTTAATATTGTGCCAACACGGGAGGTTAGACCGTGAATAGATGCTTAGCTTTGCTTATATCGTGAATAATCTTTTCAAATACAAAAGCAACAATGACTAATGGAATAGTGAATGAATTTCGATAAAAGGTGGAATGTTGTTGGTAATGATGTTGGAATGTAGAGACCTGTGTGGTTCCACATGAAGGATGATTTACAGGCATGTGTTGCACCGTAAAACAACTTGGGTTGGGAAATGTTTTAGACTGGGGCAAGTGGACCGAGGCTGTGTGCCAGATAGAGCCTGTGTGGCAAATGAGGTGGCTGTGTGCCAAATTTTTGGGAAAAAGGAAGTCTTGCCTTGGTCACCCTAAGGACTTAACCTTGCAAGCCTTTGATCTGAGTTATTCACACAACCACACGGCTGGTATGGAACAGACCTAGTTGAGTATGGTTCTGAAATCTTAGCATGTGAGACCTCAGGTGGTTTTTGTCTCTGTGGATGTGGGAAGAAGGGTGTAGTGTTTACCATTGCGGTCTTACATCTCTTCAACGGTATGTGTTGGACCTGTACTTCTGCTCTGTGAGAGAGAATGGACAGTGGGAATTATATCGGGAGGTACGCGTGCGAGGATGGAAGTTTTGGAAAGACTTTGTTATGGTTACTCGCCTGAGTGGTGTTTAACTATATCGTGTGGGTAAAGTGTATAACCTCTGCAGAGTGTACAAACTATTCGAATAGCCGTGTTCACGATATTGAACATTGCTCGGGGATTACAGTCAAGGGGTAGATTTTTAAAAATAAAATAGGATGAAAGGCTGTGTGCCTAGGAAAGTGATGAAATATGATTAGGGACTGTGTGTCCAAAATTATGTGGAAAACAATTGAGAAACTTATTATAATAATATTATGGTTTTGCTGCTTTATACCTAAATAAAAATATGTTAAAATATTGAGGCAATGCAAAATAACCAACTGAGCCATTCCTTTGTAACAAGCCATGGATGTAGTAATAGAACTGCATTGTGTGCATGACTTGTTGAGTACGATGTGTACTCACCCTTGCGGACAACAATTTACCAGAAGAGGAGTCTACGCTTGTATGGGAGGAGGAGATTACTAATGAGCCAAGAAACTAGGAATCAAGCCTCGTCAAAGTGCCTGTGGCAGGAGATGGATCATCATGAAGTTTTAATTTCCGCTGTTGAACTCTTATTACTCTGATTTATGTAAGCCCTGCGTGGCAAACTGTTGTAAGGAGACCATAAGGTTGTACAACTCATTTATATACATGTTTGAAGTACTTTATTATTATTCCGCTGTGTATGATTGTGGTACTTTAACCCTATTTAGCCTGTGTGCACTAGCGTGATCTTGGACTTGTGCAGAATACACAGAGGGTCCGGATTTGCAGATTCGGGGCCCGACACTTCCGGAAAATGCTCTAGCTGCAAGCCTAAGCAAAATTTGGTTTTACCCAAATCTTTCATCTCAAACTCCGTCGTGAAGTATGCATTTGCTTCCTTTATCTCCTCTGTGGTTCCGATGATATTCAGATCATCGACATACGCTCAGATGATACAGAATCCTTTCTGGGATTTCTTTATGAACATACAGAGACAATCATCATTATTGGAGTATCCCTTCTTCAAGAGGAACTCGCTAAGCCGGTTATACCACATTCTTCCCGACTGTTTTAACCCATATAGCGATCTCTGCAGTTTGACGCTATACATGTTGCGATTATTAAGATCCGGGACTTTTACTCCTTCAAAGACTCTCATATAAATGTCCAAATCTAGCGACCCATATAGATATGCGGTCACCACATCCATCAACTGCATTTCTAAATTTAAGCCAGCTGTCATTGATATTAGATATCGAAACGTTATTCCACTCATCACAAGAGAATATGTTTCATTGTAATCGATGCTGGATCTCTGCGTGAACCCTTGTGCTACAAGCCTCGCTTTATATCTCACCACCTTGTTATTTTCATTTCTCTTCGGGATGAAAACCCATTTTGATCCTACAGGGAACACTTTAGGAGGTGTCCAGTCAACGGGACCGAATACTTTCCTTTTATTAAGTGAGTGCAATTTTGCCTCAATTGCTTCTTTCCATTTGACCCAATCTGAGCGTTTCTGGCACTCTGCCATGGACTTTGGTTCTAGATCCAGTTCAAGAGTTTTAGCAATTTTGAAGGCAAAAAAAATGTCGACAATTGTAGTCTATCTTTTATATAATTCTCCTGAATCCACATAATTGGTGGATATTTCTTCATTCATCTCTTCCAGCTCCTCGTGACTTCCCACAACGATGGAATCTGGGTGTTTCGATTTCCCAACGTTAGATTGTGCGCACAAATGTTCACTGGGATTTTCATCTGCAGGATGGCTCACTTTGGGGAGATTACCATCATCAGGATGGCTCGCTTAGGGATTTTCTCAACAATAGGTTGAGCTTCTTCAACTATATCAGGTAGTGATCTCATTTGCTCTGCTCTCTTGCTTTGCGGACGTCTCCACTTTAATCGAGTCCCGTGCACCTAGAGGCCTCCCCCTCTTTTTGCATGAGGGGCAAGAGTGGGTTCAATAGCCTTTTGGGATATTTTCACTCTTTCAGGTGCATTTACTACAGGTATATAAGATTTTGTCACTCCCTTACAATCAGTGAAGGCATCTGGCATGTTATCGGCTATTTGTTCCAGGCTTATTATCCTTTGAACTTCAGGTTCGGCTTGTTTAGTGCGTGGGTCTAAGGACTGAATGCAAATAGTATTCCAATCTATTTCCTGGCATTCTTCAATGTGGTACTTATCTCCCCCTAATGCCAGGAAATTGTCCTCATAAAAAATAGAATTAGCGTACCGAGCCGTGTACAGATCCCCTGTGATAGGCTCTAGGTATTTGATTATTGATAGAGATTCATAACCTACATAGATCCCCAACTTCCGGTGAGGTCCCATGGTGTTACGCTGTGTTGGAGAGATTGGCATGTATACAGCACAACCAAATTTTTGCAGATGGGAAATACTTGGTTCTTTCCCACGCACTAGCTTCATAGGGGAAATTTCATGGTATGCAGTTGGTGTGAGTTGAATTAATGATGCAGCGTGCAGCACTGCATGGCCCCAACAGCTGGTGGGTAACCTACAATTCTGCAAGAGTGGCCTAGCAATGAGCTTTACTCTCTTAATTAATGACTCTGCAAGGCCATTTTGGGTGTGGACATGGGGTACAGAATGCTCTACATTAATGCCTAGAGCCATACAATAATCATTGAATGCTTTTGTGGTAAACTCGCCAGCATTGTCCATTCGAATGGACTTAATCCTTTCTTCTGGTAAGGAGGTTCTTAATTTAATGATTTGGGCGATTAATTTAGCAAAAGCATGGTTCCGAGTAGATAAGAGACATGCATGGGACCATCTAGTAGAAGCATCTATTAGCACCATAAATATCTGAAGGGGCCCGACAGGGGTTGAATTGGTCCACAGATATCACCTTGAATTCTCTCTAGGAAATTCAATGATTCTTCCCTAATTTTAAGATGAGAGAGATGAACTATCAACTTTCCTTTAGCACATGCAGGGCACATAAAAGCTTCAGATTTAGGAAACGTTGTAGTTTTTATATTATGACCAGCAGAATTATTTATTATTCTTCTCATCATATTCAACCCAGGATTGTAACACCCCGGCGCCAAACGCACCGCGAATGCTACCCAAAAACCCATTTAAAAGAATGACACCTCTACGAAAAGACTGAAAATGAATTCAATCTTTAAACTCTCAAACCGCTTAAAACTAAGCCATCGAATTTATAAATTTTGGCATGACTCTCTAGAACAGAGGTCATCCACTCAAGAGACAAAAGAATGATAGCAAATTCAATAATATATCAATCACTCAAAACAGAAGAAACATTCTAGCAAGTCCTTAGTTAATCAATCAAACCCCCAATAGAAGTTAACAAACTCCAACACGATGATCAACATATTACAACCACATTAATTACATTCAGAATTATTAAATTTGTTAAATAATTTGTTGAAGACCAAAGTCGTGCACGTGATACTACTCCCAACCGGACGAATCAGCTTCAAGGTACCTAAAACAGGAGGCAAACAAGCGTGAGTCCAAGACTCAGCAAAGTGCAACAATAAAGAAACGCAACCGAATCAAACGAAATACTTGACTGAACTGGGTAAATAAATGAACCGGAAACTGATTCCAAATACCACAACCATCTCAAGAATTATTTAAACTTACCCATACCTCGATAGCCACCTTTTGAATAAGTCCACGACTCAATCCTCAACCTATAATTGCCATTAGCTCCACGAATAACCATTAACAGGCTCGATTCGTTGCCTTCAATGCTCAGGTGCACAAAACATTTAAAAGAAAAACCTCATATCCATACATCATTGTCAATGCAATGTATATACAAATGTGCCATACAAAAGCAGAATCTCATATCCATACATCATTGTCAATGCAATGTATATACAAATATGCCATACAAAAGCAGAATCTCATATCCATACATCACAATCAACTCATTTAAACATAATTCATCATCGTCAATGCAATGCATATTTCACAATTCTCATGCATATGATGCATCATGCATGTCTCATCTCCTCTTTTAGCACATACTGGGTATGGCCGAGTGCACACCCGGTGTGCACCCTCTTATTCCCTTCCACCCCGTGGTGGAGGGTGCCTACTTCATCGACTCGCTCCCATACAACCACGATATGGGACTACGAGGTAGGAATTTCGTGCTCACTACATGTGAGCACAGAGGCCCGCATCAAAATGGGTCACCTCTTCCATCATGAATGCACAAATGCAGTTGACATAAACCAATTTGCAAACTACATTCATTTCTGACATTTGCATAGCCATAGCCAAATACATAAACATCAGCCACTCCTCACATCCATAAATTACCATTCACATCCTCAACACTCATAATCGCATTCGCAACACTCAGTAATCACATTCTCAACACTCATAATCACCTCCTCAACATTCATATTCATACTCACATCACCATTACTCGAGTAATTACTAAGTCCATCTATCTTGATCATAAATCAATAAATTTTCGCAATACAATTCCATACTTTCAGTAGTCCCACTAGCCTATCAAACTAGTGAACGTAAATATGAAAGTAAGCTTTAACAAGACGTCATCATGGCATCCAGACGGAATTCATTAAACATCGCACATAACATTCAATCCAGGGATGCAACATAATTTCGTGATAGCAAGGCATATAAAGTTCATCAAACAAATCATAACACGTTCAAACAACGATGCACTTGCATTAGATTTCTTACCCTTTTCATCAGAAGACAATTACCTTACTAGACATGCTTATAAACACGAATGCAACCATAGGGTAAGCATATATATAACACAAGCAATGAACTAATACCCTATAAAAGATATACAGGTTGCACTTGCCTTTACCGACGCGCGAGGCAACTCAGGGTCGAGACCACCCCCGAAGACACTCTCCCTGAAAAACAACGTTGCGCACAAGAAACAATCAAAGGCGACTCAAAACAACATTGCACAACACTCCGCATTTTTAATCCAAAACGGTCCAAATTCCAACTAATGACATTTCCATACAGCCGGCACTGAAAATGGCATAACTTCCAAATGGCTAATCCAAAAATGATGAGCCCAGGCTATAAACGATTGCAAGAGATAAATCTACAACTTTTTATACAGCCAACCGATCGGAAAATGCACTGATTATTCTCATAATTGTGACGAACAACAGGCAGACGCAAATTTTAACTCATCCTGGACAGCACCCACCAAAAAGAGCATAACTTGAGTTCTACAACTCCAAATCACATAAGCGAATACATTTTCTCAATCTAGCCGAAAAATCCTAACTTTTTCTAGGCAATGAAAAAGTCTAATTCGGCCTCTACGATGTTTTAATCTGCAGAAGAACACAAACTGAACCAACCGCGATAAAAATTGGACAGCACTCGGTAAAATAGCCATAACTTTCAAACTGCTAAACAAAACTTAGCGATTTCAGTATCTATTGAACAGTAATTCGATTATCTACAACTTTTGTAATAGCCAAACCTCCAGGAAATGCTTGAGGAATTTTCAATTAGCAGCTCTAAACAAGGACGAAAATCTGCCCGAATAGGAAATTCCCCAATCACTCTAGTCTCTCCATTCCCTAACCTCCAACATCTCAAAATCATTAATTCTAGCTAAGCAATAGCACAAACACCTTGCATGCAAGCATAAAAACCCCCAAAATCCTAGGGTTTTACCTCAAGTCTTTCTCATGGAGGAAAGAGGGAGGTGGGGGAGAGCTGACGAGCGCTGCTGCTGGATGCACCGGCTGCTGCTGCTGCCTTGCTGCCTGCTGCTGGCGCCGTCCTGAGAGGCAAACCGCCAGGAGGAGGAAGTGCCGGTAGGGCTGGAGCAGGGCGGGAAGGAGGCGGCCGGGAGGGGCTCGACCAGGACCAGGACGGTGGGGAGGCGCACCGGCAGGGCTGGAGCAGAGGCCAGTAGGAAGGAAGGGAGGCACGGCTTAGGGCAAAGCGAGAAGTGGTGGGGAGTCGGCCAGGGAATACTGGGGGAAATATCTTGGCCAAGGGAAAAATAAATGACAGCCACAAGAAAAGAGAGGAAGAGGGGAAATTCCAAAAATACCCTTCCCCAAACCTAAATCTTTAACCCTAACTTTTACTAAACTTTTTAAACTGCGAGGCGACAAAACTTCTCTTCAGAATAAATCCTTGAATCAAGAAAAAGAGAACGTCACCAACCAAAAACTGGAAAAGCGCTTTGCAGTATTACAAGGATGACCCAGACGATCATGCCAGATCTTAAATATTTCTGGGGTTTTAACTATGGTTTTCATCGCAACATAAACTTCTGGTTTTATATATGTGTAATATAGCCCGGAGAAGGAAGTAAGTTTTTCAACCACACGTTTATTACACCCATCAAGCTTGGTCATGAGTATGTATTCAGTACCATCCTCATTTTCAGTCTCTATATGCATACCATTTAGATGGATGCCTTTGAAACTCAAAAGAGTGCGACTGGACTTAGGTATAATAGGCCATCCTCTATAATTATACGAGTGCCCATAGGGAGAACTATGATGGCTCTTTCAGTGCCAACAATGAGAGCATCGCTTCCGGTTTTCTTAATCAATGTCTGAAAATATTTAGTTTTCCTAAGAATCGTATTTGTGGTACAACTATCTACAAGACAGATTTCCTCCTCCGTCGTTGGATTATTCATGGAGTTCTATATTAAACAAGTAAAATTAATCAAACATTTGTTGCATCGGGAACAAATAATATAGAATAAACATGGCACGATTAAATTACTATCCTAGGAAAATCACACCTTATTAAAGTTGACTGATAATCGCTCAATAGGAGCGCAGACCATTGTTCATTCAGGAACACAAAGACTAAACTGATAAATGAGGTTTTTGAGGAGACTCTAACAGATAATACGACGTCGACTCTAAAAGAAAAACTGGGAGACTACTCCATGTCTCCATATAAATCATTTATATCATCCTCCAGGGACTTGTCTTTATTCTTCTAGAATTCTTTCATCTCATCCCCAATGAGATCATCTTTCTCCATAGGAGTATCACCATAACCAAGGAGGCCCTTTAGGTCCGCATAGAGATGGTGCCTCAGGAAGTGCAAAGATGTGTACATAGCAGCTTTAGGGAGAGCCGGAGAACCAGCTTCAGGTTGGGAAATTGCTGCTCCAAGAGATTGGGCTGTCAAGTTGATCTTGGCATCCATTGCCCAAGTGAGGTATTTGCTGCTATTCAGGGCAAGCTCAACAAACTCTTTCTTTGCTATGTCAGACATATCCTATATACAAACAAAACAGGGATTTTACTTTAGGTAAAATGTTTGTTTTGCATGATTGCTATTGAATCAATAAAGTATGGTCTATATCTATTCAGTAGATAATTATCACAGATTTTGCAGGATTTTCCAAGCATTTTTTTATGATTTTTTGGCTAATTATTAAGCAATTTTGAGAATTACTAATTAACAGAAGAATAAACTTCAACTTGTAATAAACCTGGCATAACACTAATTACATCTTATATAACTCTTGTTGGTTGGGTATGAAAATATTTAATGAATGCCTTCGTCAACATGCCTCTTGGCTAGGTCAACCTGCCCTGAGGGCTCACATGAGCGAGGGAGCACTTCTCGATTCCGGACGCCAATTATGAAACCTAGCCTCATGTGTGTTTTCCTTAGACACCAATTGTCATGTATCCGTTCCTTCAAAATTGAAATCAAAACCAACCACTTATGCCCTCAAGCCTAAAACTTTTTTGATACCTCGATTATTTCCATAATTTTCTAGAATTTCTATTAATTACTATGTAATTTTCAGAATTACATAAATAACAGAAATAAATATTCTGCATATATTAAATGATGGCACAAGGCTAGAAAATAAAACCCAGAGCATGAAAATTCCAGAGAATACTAAAAATTCAAATTTGCAATTTTTTGGAAGTTTGTTATTATTTTTTCGGCATGGCTGCTGGCTCACGTGTGGCCCAAAAACGGACGGCCTGCTCAAGAGCAACAGGCGGCCGGCCCACTTGGCCCGAAAAAGCCGACCGCACAAAAGGATCCGTCGGCTAGGGTTCCCAAGCCCTAGCCGCCATTGGCCGTGCCCCAGAGACTTCAGCGCAATATTTGGCCTCGTGAATACAACCGCTGCTGCGACGATCACGGGCACGAACGGCTCTGCCATGGATGCCTCATCGGGCATGCAATCGGGACCACCGCCGGCGGGAGTGCTACAGGCGCCATCGGGCCGAAACCAAGCGCAGGCGCGAGCCTTCCTCGCCGCCGAGGCGGGATAAGGTGCAAGCACCGTCGCAGGCAAAAGCGTCGCCGACGGTGCCCCGACAAGTCACGGATGTTGTGGGTGGTGCCGCAAGCGCCGATACCGCTGCCGCTTCGGGGGCATGCGCTGGAGGTGGCTCGGTGTGGCTGTGTCTCGGGCGCACGCGGTCTCCTCGGTTCGTGTGCCATTGTCGCCTCGGGCATGTATCCATCATGTGCAGCCTTCGAGACATGAAGCAGCCGAGCTTTGAGCTCGAGCGACCGCGGCGTCTTCAGGCGCAAAGCCGGTGGGAGAATGGTATCAGGCGCGGCAAAAATCAACGGCGTGGCAGGCTCGGATTATGACAGTGTGTCAGAGTGTCATAAAATGAATCACGAATTTTAAAGAGTGTTAGTGACGTCAATATCCCTACCAAACACACCCTAAAGCAAAAGCTGACACGCATGGGGCCTGTGCACAGGTCTAATTTTGTCCCAATTAGAAATGGCTTGGTTTGATCACGAACGAACAGAGAAATGGCTGGCTGTGCACAGTGGTGAGAATGGTTCTTGGTGGCTGCGTCGTCATGCGGAAATCCTGGTATTAGTGCAGCGCTGACAGTGCTGTGGCTCAGGAACTAAATGCCACGATGGTGCAGCGAAATTGGGATTTGATTTGCTCGGGCTTGGCTTTAATCTGGAGAAAAGGAGAGGGAGAAGAAATGGCGTGAGGAAGAAGAAGGCTAGGTGCAGAGCTCTGGTATATGGGTTGGCAAGGACAGGGGTCCCACCTGCAATGAACCCATTAATTAGGGTTCCCTAATCAAAGTTAAAATTTTCTGAAAATTTTTCTTCATATCGGAAGGATAATTGTTGCTATCCAGTGAAAATTTCAAGTTGAAATAATTTGTAGAAAATTCTATTAATTCTGACAAGTTAATCTGTTCTTTCTTTCCTTTTCTGTTTTTAATTTATTTACGGATAGAATCTTGACGGTAAATTTTTGAAAATTTTTCTAAAGGTTTCTAGTGTATTCAGGATACTTTTTTAAAAAACAATCACACTAATATATTTTATATTTATTTTCTAATAAATATAACATTATAATTTCCAGATTTTTAAGTTTTCTGTTTTAGAATTTTAAAAGAAAATAAATGTGTATTTTAATTTTTGATATATTTAATATATATTAATATTTCCTTGAGGAACATATGGTAAAAATTTTAGCTCAAGATAAACTTTGTAAATTTTACAAAATTCTGACATTCCACTGTTTTTAGTGAAAACCTATTAATTTACTTTTTTTTCATTCATTAATGTGTTCATATTTCTTTTGACTGCATAAAATAGCTCTAGAGACTTCTTATATTTTAATATAATTTTTGTAGATTTTACTGATGTTTGTTTTACTTTCTTATATTTACCTTTTTACAAATTCATTATAAAAGGCTTTTCTTTTAGAGAAAAAGCAAGAAAAACCAATAATGCTAGGAAATTCAGAAAATGGAAATTCAAATTAATATCATATTTCAAATTTTTTATAGTTCGTTCATTTTGGAAGAAGAATTTTGAAACTACATCTTATTCTTTACTTAAGGTTAAAATTCAAGAAAATGAGGAAATAAAGTGATATTTTAAATTATAATATTTATTCCAATTAAAATTTTCATTTAACTCTATTTTTAAAATTTATTTTATTTTTTGAATTTTTCAAGATGTTACATAAACATTCACACATCACAGATGGTGTGGACTAAAGAACAAACGAACAGACGGTGCATTTGCATGTGCAAGGACAAACTTATTTTCTCCGGACAAACGAACGGACGCTGAGTTTGCATGTGCAAGGACAAACTTATTTTCTCCGGACAAATGAACGGATGCTGCTTTTACATACAATTGTCAAGTCTTGGTTCTTCAGGAAAAACAACCCAAGATCTTGAGTACCTTAAAGGTATCTGAGTAAAGTCTTTACACCAGCCCAATATCTTCTGGTTGGAGTTGAACTATGTCTTGCTACCAAATTCACTGCGAATGCAATATCAGCCCATCGCTGCGGTTTGCTAGTACAAGCCGACCGATAATTACAACAAATTCCTGCTCAACTAAGAACAGGTCAAGGGGGGGGGCTCAAGATCAGCTCAAAGCATCGACTGCATCGATGATTAATGACAAGATCGTTCGTGTTACTAACCGATACTATTTAGCGGGGTCTCATTAGTACCGGTTCGTGACACTAACAGGTACTAATGTTAGATCATCAGTACCGGTTCGTGTTTCCAACCGCTACTATGTCTACTAGGTTCCAATTTAAACTTCTTCCTCCTCCCGCTCTCTGCCAGACCAAGATCATTTCAGTGCGTGAAAAGAACAGTGGAGCTTCGGCCAAGAGCTTCATGGGAGGGGAGGTGCTGCCCAAATTTCAAAATTTTGGTCATTTTACTCGCAACCAAGGTAACTAAGGTTAGTAACATCATTCTTCACTTCATTTGGTGTTAAATGGAGCCTCTTTTTTGCTTGAATTATGAAGAAAATTTGATCTTTTCCCATGATTGATGAAAGATTATGAATGTAGAGGGAGGTGCTGCCCAAATTTCAAAATTTTTGTCATTTTACTCGCAACCAAGGTAACTAAGGTTAGTAACATCATTCCTCACATCATTTGGTATTAAATGGAGCCTCTTTTTTGCTTGAATTATGAAAAAAATTGATCTTCTCCCTTGATTGATGAAAGATTATGAATGTAGAGATCTATCTTGATCTTTTCAAATAGGATACAAAAACTTATTGTGTAAGCTTAGAATTTGATTGGATTATAATGTATAGCTCGCATTTAATGTGTGGATCTAGCTTAAATTTAGGTTTTAGTTCCATCGATCCATGAAGGATGAGGTTTGGTTGCACGTAGTTGGGAGGAGAATGGTGCATGGAAATCATGGAGTTTGGGATCTTCAAACGGCAATAGTTATGTGGAAAAGAAGAAATTTAAATTCATTTGCGAATTAAAATAATATCATAAATATAAATGGCTTTATAGAAAATATAAAATGAGTTCAAAATTTGAGAAAAGTTTTCAAAAATACTTTGGAATATTTTAAACTTAGAAAAATTATTTCTAGTATAATTTTGGTTTTAATTTCCATCAAGAAATTATTTTTGAAAACATCATTAATTAAGTGCTAGAGATTTAGAAAAATAAAGAAAAATAAATGATTGAATAATAATTTGGAAATTTTAGGTGTTGCAATTTCAACATGACTATAGCGGTTGTTATAATTTTTAGGGTGTTACAATTTCAACATAATTTGCAAACAAAGCTGTCGTGAATTTTATTCAAAATTTTGAATCCAGACTCTAATCGACCAATTCTTTTTGTAGGTTGCAAAAACTTGTTGTGTGAGTTTAGATTTTGCTTGGATTATTATTTAGCTCGAATTGAAGGTGTGGATCTAACTAATATTTAGGTTTTGGTTCAACAATTCATTATCGGAAAATGAGCTATCAGCTACCTTGATGTAACATAATGTAGATGGACCGGCGATGGATGTACATGGACCGACGCCCCTGAGTTCTTGTGGTTTGCAAGATTTTCTTCAGGCGGCCGATGCATACACGATGTCGCTACATATGTTGTCCATGCATAGACTCAAGAATGAGAAGGAGTAGCCAAAATCCAGCCACCTCCACTTCCATTTGCTCATAAGAGGTTTCATGTCAAACTATACCGTTGGACCAAGCACGTGATTTAAGAGATTATACAGAAGACGGTGAAGAAGAAGAGGCGACAACAATATCCCTGGACGCTGGCCAACACGGTTCTTTTCAAGATACATTGGGGAAGTTTGGTGATGATGACCTAGACCAGATGTTGTGTGATGGAGAGGAGAATACATCGATGAAAGACATTACGAAAAGTTCCAAATACTTATGGAGGACCACGGAACACCGTTGTACCCAAACCGTCGACAGTGGCCATAAAAAGTTGCGCACACACTAGAATCGATGCAATGGATGGCGACTAATGGATTGTCTCGATAAGGATTTGACGAGTTGTTATGCCTCACAAAAAGTTACTTCCAGAGGGGAACACACTGCCCAAAACTACGTACGATGCCAAACAAGTTCTCTGCCTTTGGGGTTGGAGGTACAGAAGATACATGCATGTCGTAATGATTGTATCCTTTATCGCAATGAGTATGAGGATTTGGAAGCTTGTCCGGTGTGCGTAACTGTGGTATAAGACCAGCGTGATGACCCAAGTGAGGTAGAGGGCAACGAAGAAGAAGAGACCTCCCGCTAAGGTGGTGTGGTATTTCAGAATCCCCTGCTGAAGCGTTTATTTGCGAACAAAGTGCATGCCCAGATGATGTGTTGGCACAAAGAAGACCGTAAGGACGACGGAAGGCTAAGGCACCCTACTGATGGCTCCCAGTGAAGGAAAGTCGATAGAACATACCCGGACTTTGCTGAGGATGCAAGGAACATAAGGTTTGGGTTGAGTACGGATGGGATGAACCTGTTCGGCGATATGAGCAAGACCACAAAGATTTGGCCTGCGTGACTCTATGTATCTACAACCTTCCTCCTTGGTCGTGTATGAAGCGTATATATTATGATGCCATTGCTTATCCAAGGCCCGGCAACCTCGAAACGACATCGATGTGTACCTCGAACCGTTGGTTGAAGATATGCTAACACTGTGGAACGATGGTGTACGGTATGGGATGAGTACAAAGAGAGCACTTCACTCTACGCGGCATTGCTATTCAGAACCATCAACGATCGGCTCTGCACTTGGTAACCTATCGGGCCTATCTATCAAAGGATATAAAGCCCGATCCACCGCTAGAAGATACGGACAAGAAGTACCTAAAAACTCGCGAAAGGTTGTGTACATGGGCCACCGTGAGGTTCCTCCATATGAAGGACCCGTTACGGAGGAAGGGTGAGAATTTTGATGGGACAGAAGAGAAACGTAAGAAGCCCATGCATCGTAGTGGGACGCTTGTATTTTCTTTGGTAAAGGATCTAAAAGTTGTATTTGGAAAAGGTCCTAGTAGCAAACCTGTCCCGGCTGAACAAGGTCACATGAAGGCCATTTGGAAGAAGAAGTCAATATTTTGGGACTTACCTTACTGGAAAGACTTAAAGGTCCGCCACTCATTGGACTTCATGCATATCATAAAGAATGTCTACGTGAACCTACTAGGTTTCCTAGATATGTACGGTAAATCAAAAGATACACTTCAAGCACGAAAGGACCTAGAGCTACTGGGAATCAGGAACGACCTACATCTGGAAAAGAGAAAGAAAGGACAACATTACCTCCACCCCGCAAGCTACACTCTGAGCAAGGAAGAGAAAAAAATATGATTAAGTTCTTGAACAGTGTGAAGGTCCCTTCTGGATACTCCTCAAACATAAGGAGACTCATAAACACGAAAGAGAATAAAATCATACACATAAAATCCCATGATTGTCACGTGTTGATGACACAGCTTGTTCCCAAAGGCGGGCGAGGTATTCGCCAGATTGGGTACGAGGGACAATTATAAAGTTGTGTTCGCTTCTTCAACGCTGTGTCGCAGAAGGTCATCGAGCTAATAAGGTATCTAATCTGCATGATGACATGGTCGATAGTCCGTTAGCCTTGAGATGATCTTCCTCCATCCTTCTTTGATATTATGGTCCATCTCATGGTCTACATTGTTAAAGAGATAGAAATTCTCTGACTGTGTTCCTCCACAATATGTTCCTTTCGAGAGGTACATGGGTATCCTAAAGAAGTATGTTCAGAACCGGTCTTGCTCTGTATATGCATTACGCAGTTGTCAAAGACAGAGGAAGTGATCGAGTTTTGTGTTAGTTACATTGATGATCTGAATCTAATTGGCGCCCTCAGATCACGCCATGAGGGGAGGCTACGGGAAAAGGGAATTTAGGAGAAAAGAATCCTATAGCGATTTATCTACTTTCATTTAAACAAGCACATTTCATGGTATTGAAACAAGCAATCAGAGTGGTTCAGATATCTATGATCACGAGATGAGTTTATGCGCCAATACCCAGAGAAGTCGATAAGTGGATCACAATGAGCAAATGGATCATTTCGCAGCTTGGTTACAAAAGCAATCGTTGGAAAACCAGACAGACGATGAACAGCTTGAAACTCTTGGCTCGTGGACCGCCCACAACAATCGATTATTCCAAGGGTATGATATAAATGGGTACACATTTTACACGACAACCTGTAATAGCAAGAGCACCAACCAAAACAAAGGGCGTCCGTGATAGATGCCTTGGACAAAATGGAAAGATGGACACCTACTATGGTTTCATAGAGGAGATCTGGGAGCTCGAGTACGCCATTAAAAGTCCCTCTGCTTTCGTGCCAATGGGTCAAACCGACACCGTGGATATCGATAAGTACGGTATGACAACTGTGGACCTCAAGCGAGTGGCCTATAGGGATGAACCATTCGTTTCGCTAATGATGTGACACAGTATTCTATGTGATGGACATGGACAAAGAAACCTAAAAGGCGTAAGGAGAAGACTAGCAAGAGCGATCACCAAGACGCCACGTGGTTCTTCCAGTAAAAGAAGGATTATCGAGTTGAGGGCGCCACGACGAAGAAGAGTATAATCGCCCCGACGAGTGCCTTTCACTTGTGGACGAGACATTAGTGTCCTCAATGATAGAGAGGAATTCCCCACGACGCCGCGATCATAATGAAGGATCACTTGTAAAAGCAAAGTGTGTTAGCAAATAAGGATTGCTTTGCTTTCTTTTGTTTTAATGAATCTAAAGTGGTAAAAGCATTTGTAAAAATTATTTAATGAAACAATAGTTAAACAGTAAATAAACAAAAAAGAAATCTAAAAAAACAAAAGAAAGGCTTAATGAATCTAAAGTGGTAAAAGCATTTTTACAAATTATTTAATGAAACAATCGTTAAACAACAAATAAAAAAAAGAAGTCATTAAACAAAGAATAAAAAAGAAATAAAGAAAAAAAAGGCTAGGGGTGCGAAGCGGATCGAACCCTAGACTCACGCAGGCGAGCTCAAGACTCAAGCGCCCACGCTAGCCAAGGGGGAGGAAGATTTGTTATTAACCGGTAAGGGCACCAAAATTGTTTTTTAGTTTTAGCAACTCTTCACATCAGTACCAATTGGTGTCTTCAACTGGGACTGATGTGAGTCATCAGTCCCGGTTGGTGTCTCTAACCGGTAGTGATGCGATGTCTAAGTGATCAATTGAAATCAAGAATGCGCGCCATACAAAAAAGACTATTGGATTGCATGAGAAGTAGTAGATTGCATTATATATATAAGAAGATAATTACAAAAGTATTATAAGAAGCATTATAATGCTTTATATATTGCATTATAAGAAGCATTACAAAAATACTTTTAACTACAAAAGACTAGCTACTCGTCAGTCGCCTGGAGGAGGATCAGCCGAGGGTCATCGGAGTTTGCGGAGTCTCGCACGGCCATCCGGGTCTCGCCGAGCCACCGGTTCTGGTCATCCTCCGCCCCCACTGTCGCGATATCCCTCCGATGAGTCGTAGCTTTATCGCTGCCGAGGAGGAGGACGGCGGGCGCTTCCCGGCGAGGGTTGAGGCGAGGCGACCGAGGGGCACGGGTGGAGGCAGAGTCGATCGGAGGGGCACGGGTGGAGGCGGAGGTGTCGATTGAAGGAAGCAGAGCAGCCGTGGACATGGCGCCGACGTATCACCGCAGCCATTGGCGCATGGTCATGCCGCTGGGTTTGGGCGGAGGTGGCGGCGTCGATGGGGTGGAACTATCGAAGGAGCTATTTTTCGAGCCATTGAGGAGGAACTGCGGTGGGGTGGAGCTCATGGCGCTTGCGGTGTTTTTCTCACGATGATGGCATCGAAAATTTGCTCTCTATTCTTATAGGCTAAATTTGTATTGGGAAACGAAACGCTCGCTTTGTCGATGATGCATCGAAGACGTAAACGATCAAGCATCGGAAGACGTAAACGATCAAGTCGAAAAGCCTCTATTCTTATAGGCGCTAATTTGTATTGGGAAACGAAACGCTCGTTTCGGCCGATGATGCATCGGGAAGACGTAAACGATCAAGCACTAGGAAGACGAAATGATCGAGCATCATGGAGATATTAGTCCTGCTGAATACACCAACCGGATCGATAGTGCCTAGAGCTCCCACAAGAATAAAATGATAATATCATTCCTGCTGAATACACCAACCGCATCGATGGCTCAGATTTGGCGCCCGGAGCCCTAGATTTCTTTTTATTTATCGTGGGAGCCCTAGGCCCTATCAATCTTTGGTGTATTCAATCGATCGATAGAGTCATCATCCTGCTGGTGTATTCAACCGGACCGATGGTGCACCTATAAATCCTCGCGCCGCCTCTTCCCCAATTTTGCTACTCCCGCCATTGTTCCCTAATCTCCTCCTCTCCCGCTGCTTGTAAAGACCTCCGATGACCTCTCGCCTCCAACGACCCCCACCGCCGCCCTCGCCCCGACGACTCCCACCACACACACCGCTGCTATCTCCACCATCCTCACCGCCGATGACCTTGTTGCCGCCCTCCTCAAGGTCCGATGGTACAATGTATGTTCACCTTATGGATTGATTCGGTTTTGCCATCCTCACTCGGGATATGGAAATGAATGCCACACGAGGGTTAACTAATCCTAAACTAGGTTACAGTGAAATCTCACATAGCAATTGTATTAGCCTATGAATCAAGTACTAGTTTCCTAGAACGTGCTGTTCCATTTCTAGGTTTAACGTGCTATTCCACATTTTGGATGACTAGTGGCAGGGAGATGAGCTCTG